>JAKEPQ010000773.1:7500-700000 GCA_024500445.1 Entomyzon cyanotis | reverse complement strand
ACCATCCCATCCATGGCACACCCAGCATCCCATCATGGCACACCCAGCATCCCATCATGGCACATCACAGCGTCCAATCATGGCACACACACCATGCCATCATGGCACACACACCATGCCATCATGGCACACACACCATCCCAAGGATGCTGTCAAGGAGCTGAGGGCAGCCAGGCTGTTGAGGAGCCCTGGTGTTTGCCATGAGCAGGATTTGCAGGAATTAGGCCCTGCCGTGGCTATAAAAGGGCTGACGTGGGGACCACTGGGGCTCTGAGTGCTGAGGGAAGGTCTGAGTGCTGCAGAGAGGGCAGGAGCAGGGAGGAAGGATTATTTTTAGCAGTGTTAGATAACAAGGCCGCAGAGAGGTGGCTGCTGACAGACCTGCAGCAATTCCTCTGCATGAGACCACAGGGCAGTGAGGAAGCCCTGAGGTGAGCATTGTGTTGGGTACGGAGGTGAAGATCTTTCCTGCTCACTGAGTCCAGACTCCTCTTGAGGTTTCCACCTTACACTTGTGCTGCAGGAAGCTCTTCTCTGCTCTTGAAACAGCTTCTTCTGCCTCTCTGTGCTCAGTGGGCTCTGGCACAGCTGCTGGAGCAGCCAGCTGAAACCAGCTCCGCTCATCGGGCTGTGCTCGGTGCGCAGCAAAGCACAGATGCTTGTGCTTCAGATGTTAAAAATTTAAGGACTAGTTAGTCTTGAAGATGTCCTCATGGAAAGGTCTTCGCTCTGTGAGTTTAAAAAATCCCGTGTAGGTGTAGCTCACATCCTGCCAAGCACTTTTAGTGGGAGCTGCATCCCACTGTGGTCCCGGGGTCGTGTCCTCGCCAACTGCTTGGCACCAGCTCCTGCATCTCATCCAATCAATGCATTAAGTGACTCTGCAATTAATTTGCTTGTCTGGGTTGCAGGAGTGTGGGAACACTGAGGAACATGCAATTTTCTCGTCTGCTTTGGGCTCATCACCCAGAGGGGTCTGTTTGCCCTGAATCCATCAGGCTTTGCAGCCTTAAGCTCCCTCTGCACCAAACCTGTCTTGTTGTGTCTGTGCCTTGCTCTGGAAAGGAATTTTGTGCTCCTGGTGGTTCAGCTCCTCTGGGGAGAGAAGGGGCTGAGATGGGTATCCCAACTCCAAGCTCTGGGTTTATGCACAGCTCCAAGCTCTGGGTTTATGCACAGCTCCAAGCTCTGGGTTTATGCACAACTCAGAGGACACAAAACTCTGCTGCAGAGTCCTGGCAGGGAAGGGCAGGGTTCAGCTTCTGGCTCCTGAAACAGATGGGCAACACAAATGCTCCCTGGGAATTAAAGCCAGAACTTTGCCATCCTTTAACCCATGGCGATGTGTCACTGATCAGCACATTGGTTCTAATAGCTCCCCAGGTAGATTTGGGAGAGCAACGAGTTGAACATAAAAAATCCCTTTATTATTGCCATTTTGCTTTTATATACCCATCAAGCTTTCATATTTAATCTCCTACATCACAATAGCTGATCATTTTTAACATTTGACATTGATAAAGTGCCCACTGCTATTATTCTGACATACTATAAAACATTACACCCATTTGCGATAGAAAAGGCAAAGAATCAATACTCAGCCCCATTTTCCAGCGCAGCAGTAAATCATGGGGAGCCTAACAAATTGTTTTAAATATAAGCACCTTCAGGACCAATAAAGAACCCAACCGATCCCTGTCCATTGTCACAGCTGTCAAACATCTTTACTGCTAAATGGACATTGCAGGGGTGGCCCAGGAGAGCCCAGCCCACCCCCCAGATCCCCTGGGAATTGGTCTTGAGGGGCACTTGTGGGATGTGCTGTGAGGTTCTCTGGGCAGCTGGAAGGATATCAGGGCTGCAGGGCACCAAGGCCAGGAGCTAAACCAGGGTCAGGAGGTGAAGCTCCTCACCCAGAGGTGCAAAGCAGATTGCTGTTCCCAGTTCTCCCCAGCCTGTGGCTGGGCTGGGAGGTCAATCCCTCCTGGAGGTGGCACAGAAAATGTTCCCAGATTGCTGATTTTTGTCTGCTTTTTCTTGCTGGAGAGCAGTGACCTTGCCATGAGTGAGGGCAGCCGTGTTCCCGGGTTGCTGCTGCTGGGGTGGCATCACCGTGGTGTCACCACATATGTCTGTGTCCCCAGGGCACACCTGGGTGCTGGCAGCAGAGCCAGCTGAGGGCTGAGCTCTCAGCACTGCCTGACACATCTCTCTGTCCCTCCAGGCACATCTGTGAGGTTGTCACTCCTGGGGTCTCCATGAGCTGCTTCCCTGCCAGCCGTGTGTCCCTGTGTGACCTCCGTCTCTTCCCGTGCTGCTGCTTAGTCATCGAAAGGTAAAACGAAAGGAAAGAGTGAATAATTTTATGTCTGAGGTGATGTAAACCTTGTGTGCATAGTTTAAAAATGTCTCTGGCACGTCTGCTGTCAAAGAGCTCCTAAATAACACGGTTTACCCGGGTTGACTGATTTATAGGAACAGGGCTCCCAGACCCCAAGGATGACATTTTAAACACATCTTCCTTTCATTTGTAAGGGATTAAATGAACATGTTTTGACAAGATTGATCAGATGGAGGTTCAGACGATTTCTCTTTGCGGTTTCAATCTATAGCTGGTAGAACTGAGAGAATATTCCTGTGTCTCATTACAATAACGCACATCTGGCACCTCTGGAAACAAATGTTCAGGGAGTTCCCAGCGCCGAGGCTGCCCTGGAGAGGCATTGGCTAAGTGGAGGATGCTGCCCCTCTGTTGTGCCCTGCCGAGGGAGGTCCATCTACTCCACAATTACACATTTATTTAACAAAAGCTCCTCAGTTCTGTGCTCCAAAAGGATTGCTGAGCCACGCCATGCCATTAACAACAGCTGGGAGCAGGAGGCAGCCCTAATTCCCATTTCTCAGCAGGAAGGTGTTCCCTCCTCGGCTGGAATGCTCTTGTTGTTCTCAGCAGGACCTCCATCTCGAGGGGGCTGTGCCTGCTGCAGGTGGGGACGCCCCAGGAGCCTGGTTTTGTCTTTCAGTCCCTCATCCTGCAAAACATTGCACAGCTTTGGGCACTGAGGATGGATGGTCCAGGCAGCTTTGCCCCTGCAGGGTGAGGGGTTTGAAGTTTATGCTCTTTGTTTCAAATTCATTGGCTTTGTGACCACTGGTGTGGGCTGCCTGCCCTGCATAGCCTTAGGAAAAAAAAAAAAGGAATAAAAAATGTCTTTAAATTCAGGCCAATGTCTCCAAGCCCAGAAGCCTTGGAAGACCCAAGCTGGCTTGTTCTGTCTCCAGAAACACTCCAGCCTTGCAGTTCCTTGCACAGAGGGAGTGGTAAATCACTGAGAGCTCCTTCTGGAGATGGGGAATTGCTGATCTGGCAGAGGCAAAGGCTCAGTGAGGAATCACCAGACCTTGGCAGGGCTGGGCTGATCCTGGTTCTTCCCACACAAATTGTGTTTTCCCCCCAGCTAAGTCATGGCCAATCGTGATGATGTCCTTAGTCCCTTGGCCAAATGGGAATGGAGAGGACTTTCCCCCCACCCTGTTCTTGGCTTTTGGACATGATTGTTGTCCTTCCTGCCTCCTCCCAGGCTAAGGCAGCCTTTACCCTTGGATGGCAGGGGAAGGCAGCAGTTGCCTGGGCACTGCCTGGCAATTTGCATTGCTGCATTATGCATGGGCAGAAAACACAGGAATAAAGCACAAGGAACAGGAAATCACTGCGGTGTTTTTAATCTGAAAGGTGAGATCGAAGCGCTGTTTGCAGGCCGCCTTTAATGGCCCTCGATTGGCAATTAGTGTTATATTATCACATATCTTTAATAGAATATTGATGCTGTTGGCAGAGATATAATCCCAGTGTCAAGAGTAATTCCCCTCTTTGCAGTGTGTTGCACTTATTACGTGAGAGCCCAGCGGAGCTCAGCCCAGGCGGCTCGGATCAATCAGGATCAGCACTTCCAGCAGCGGCCAAGGGCATGGCAGGGATGCATATTAATGATTATTAATGATCTGCCTGGGGAGGGAGGTGCCAGCCTGCTCTGACTGCTGCAGGGTTGGGTTCAGGGAGAGCCTCGGGGATCCAAGGTGCATCCCAGATCCCGGGGATCCGAGGCACAGGGTTCCTTCCTCAGAACCACAGCACAGGCAGGCAGAGCTCCTGGTTCATTATTCATTTACCTCGGGTTGCCGTTGGAAAGCAGGTGAAGCAATAATAAATACCAAACAACAGAAGTTAATCTCTATCCATGGCCCTGTAATAAATGGGGAATTAAACAAAAAATCAATGCAGATCTGTTAATTCTGGCCACTCCTGGGTCTGCTCCAGGGCTGAGTCCAGCCTTGGTGGGATGCTGCAGCCAGACCTTCCCTCGGGCACAGAGCATCCTTCCCATGGAGTTAGGGAGCTGCACCTTCACAGGAGGCTTTCCCTCTGCTGGAAACCTTTAACTCCCCCTTCTCCCCAAACCCACAGGACCCCTGGGGGATCGCAGCCTTCCCTGCTCCCCCTTGCCTGGGTGGCTCTCAGGGTCTGGTGGATGTGCTCATGGGAAACAGACTGATGGGTGTGTGTTCCTAATGCCAAATATCAATCATGGAAAGCAGCAGGGGCTGATGGCAAAGGACACTTCAGAGGAAAGGTGGAGAGAGGAATTTCAGCACTAATCCAGCCCCCTGAACAGAGCCCTGCTGCAGAGCTGAGCCCAGCAGCAGCTCCTGGAGGAACTGGGATTCTGTGCAACCTCAGCACTTCTGTTTTTCACCAGGATGAAAGAATTTCATTACTGCAGAAACCACTGTACTGAGACAAGTGTAAACATCATCCCACACTGGAGACTCATACACAGATCCCCAAACCCTGGGAACTTCTGGACTGGTAAAATGGCTTCTGGGGAGAACTGTGAGGACTTCTCTTTCCATGGAACCCAGAAGACCTTTTCCCACTTTTGGGCAGACTGTCCCTTGTCCCCCCACTTTCCTCCACCAAGGGGAGCTGCAAATCCATCTCAGAAGGGAAGATGGCTCAAACTTTGGGTTCAGCCTTGGGCCCCTGGTGAGGTGACAACACAGATCCTCTGAGGACATCCCCAGTGCCATGGCTGTGCTGCCTCAGGAGTGGGCTGAGCTGCAGCCTGACCTCCCTTCAGACCCAGCACTGCTCACTGCCTTGCCCACGAGCTCTGCTGTGAAGAGAAGCCATGGATGTTCCTGGGATGACCAGCCATGTGGGGTCACCTCCAGCAGCCCCAAACCCACTGGGGCTTTGCCACTTCCATGTGTGCCTCCCTGATTTATTTCTCCTTTCCCTTTTAGTGCCTACAGCCTCAGTTAAGGCAAAGAGCTGAGGGTGTGCTGTGCTCAATCCGCACGGGATTTACACCCTCCTGCTCCTCTTTCTGAACAAATTCACTTCCAGAGCTCCTTGTCTCAGTTGCTTTCTGCAAGATTGGAGCTGTATGGCCTCAACTCCATGGATATGAAAGGGAAAGCTGGTGAAAACAGATCCTAGCTGGAATTCAGCAGGCTGGAGGTGCTTGTGCAGCTGCCCAGTGCATGTGGGGCATGAGCATCCCATTCCCATCCACCCCCAGCAGGGTTTAGAGCTCCTGGGAAACTGGATTTGTAGTCTTTAAACAAACCCTGGAGATGGGATATGGTGGAATTTCACCAGGCAATTTCAGCTTCAAAGCCTGGATGTATTTAACTTTTAGCAAAACACCACCATCTGAAATCTTTCCTTCGAAGGCACTAAGGCGTCTGTAGCGAGGGCTCCTGGATGGTGACAGAGCAGCACATTAGCATAAATTTTCTCGGGAACTGAACTGTCACAAGGCCAACCTTGAAAGCTATTTGGAGTATTTACAGCTTTTATGAAGCCCCCCGGGAGAGAATAATCTTAAAGTACTGCAGACACTGCTTGGAAGAACCGTGAAAAACGTTCAATTTAGGAACAATTTTGTCTGCATCTCTCTGTTTTTTGTAAGCACTCACTCCCACCACCAGATCTGTCCCCACTTGGGTCTCCTGTGCCACAGTAGTGAGTCACAGCAAGGTGATGATGATGGCACAAGCAGAGAATTAAGGGATTGGGCAGGGAAAAGGCAGCAGTGGGTGGAAGGCTTCGGGGAAGAAAGTGATGTCTTCATGTGAATCTCTATCTGGAAATAAGAAATCGAGGGAGAGACATGGAAGAAGATGAAGCAGCTGAATTGTCTCAAGGCAGCCTGCTTTTCCTGCTTTCCCTGCTTTTCCAGGAGGCAGCAGTGGGTTTCTGTGTCTACCCAAACCCATGTATCTCCTGTTACCCCATCCTCAGGATCCTGTAACCATGTCAACCAGAAGAGAAGACTCAGAAAGCCAGCAAAAAAAAAAAAGAAAAAAAGAAAAAAAAGGAAAAAGAAAAAAGAAAAAAGAAAAGGAAAACTCAGCTTGAAAGCCACTGTGTTTTGGATTATGCAAAGCACATGAGTACCTGATCCAGCTCCCGAAATTACAGGGTTGCACAGTGTTCTGTTTACAGTGGGATGTCACAGGCTGTAATGAGCTGCTGTGTCATTATGGGAGCAGATGCCAAACAGATCTCAGCATGTTTATGGAAAGGCTCTCTCATGCTGTAGAGCTGCACAGGGGTTTCAGGCTCCTTGTTCAGAGGACAGGGATAATGTTTGTCCCAGGGCTGTGGGTGTGCAAACACAGCCCAGAACACCGAGCTGCTCCCCTGGCACACCGAGACAGGCAGGGGCTGGAATGTCCATCCCATCCCGGAGCTGCCTGGCATGGCCATTGCATTACAGCTCCATTTCCACCACCATCACTGCACTGTCATTCCTCTGATGCTCAGGACCACCTGGGAACAGCAGCAATCCCAGCCCCGTGTGGCTCCACGTTGGGAATGCATCCCTTGGGAAGGCAGCGCAGAGCAGGACCCACTGGTGGCTCAGCACTCCTGAGGCATGGGAAGCTTAGGAAAACAGCAGCATCGTTCCCTGCATGGAATAAGCTGAGAGGAACAACAAGCTGGGCCCCTCTTTGCAGGCGTTTGCCAAAAAAATCAGCGTGTGCATGAATAGAGAGAGAAATAAAAGGTTTCTTGGAGCTCGTCTTCGGGGCACAGCAGCGTGAGCGCATGTTTTATTCAGCAAGGAGCAGCTGCACTACCTGGAGCAGAAATTCAGCTTGTTGAGGCCTAATCTAGGTAGATCACTGAAGCTTTGGAGAGTCTAAACAGCCAGAGAGCAGCAGATCTCGTCTTTATTGCCAGCAAGAGGGTTCTGCAGAGGAGGTTGACCTTGGTCTCACCCAGTGTGACCTGGTGCTTGGCAGTGCCTGCTCTCCATGGAAATTCCCACTCTGCTGGGACTCCTGGGGGCAGCTTGTGGCTGTGCCCACCAGCCTGGCACCCCCGGATGGCTCAGTGGCACTGAGGTGCTTCTGCAATCCCCTTTTCATCTGTTATCCCTCTCTGGCAGCCCAGCCTGTGGGATCAGGGCAGGACCTCCAGGATGTGCTGCTGCTTCCAGCCTCCAGACCAGCTGGGAACCCCAGCAAGGACTCTGACAGCTCTGTGGTTGCCACTCCACCCATCCTGGGCAAAAATGGGAATATTTCAGTGTGCAGCCTCTGCCTCTGCTGCTCAGGTCAGGTGGATGAGGTCATGACTTCCTTTTATTCTGCTCTCTTCTGTGCACCGGGGTTTGGAAGATAAAGTTAGTAAAATTCCTCCTGTTCAGGGCAAAGGGCAAAACTTGCGAAAGGAAAAGCCTGGGAAATAAAATCCCTCATGTATCAGGAACATGAGACACTGGGAGACGTTCCAGGGCTTGAGCTGGGGGCAGCAAGCAAGATCCCCTCTTCCAAGGCTGTCCATATGATGTGCTTACCCTGACAGTAATTTGGGGTCCAGGGTGCCTTTTTCTTGCCTGAGCCAAAGGATTGCCCCTCCAGCCCTTGGGATCATGCTGACAGAGGGATTCCCCTTCTTTCCCACCCAGCTGTGATCCCACAAGGCTCTCCCCGTGTCACCTGTCTCTGGTAGGTAGCAGAGCCATGGTGATGCTGGTGAGGATGGGGCTTGGAGCCCAACCATCCCAGCTGGGGATCATCCAGGGGCTGCCCAGTGCTGGGGGCAAATGGTTCCCAGTGGGAGAAATGATTTAGGGGGGATGGTTTAAAAAGCTGGGATGATTAATGTGTGTGACTTCCCCACCGTGCTGGAAATGATAAATCAGGATGGAATGGGGAAGCAGGGTGTAAATTCAGAGGTGTTGGTGGTGTGGAGGAAGGCCAGGCTTGGCCGGCTTGGCCCCTGATGCCTTCACACCATCTGGCTGAGGGTCCTGGGGAGGATGGAGGGTACCTGGATACCTGGATACCTGGGAATGTGTGCAGGCTCCTCTCACCGAGGGCACATGGCACAACACAGCCAGGTCCTCCCCCTTGACGTGGGCATGAGAGGTTAAATAACCCACATGGGGAGGATTCAGGAGGTGTCCTGGAGTCCCTTTCAGAAACTGGGAATAATCTGTGAAGATGAAGGAAGCAGAGGTCTGTGTCTGTGGAAAAGGAGAGAGGCGGGAGGGAAGGGGAGATTTTATTACTGAAATTTGCCAGAGAGGCTCTTTAATAACGTCATTCATCTTTCTGTCAAATACATCACATTAGTGTAGGGAAAAGGGACTTTGAGAAGATGAATTAAGACTTAAATACATTAAAATGACTTAAGGAATATTTAAATACAATACAATTTATTTTTGTGTAGGCTTGTTTCATGTCAAGTCGTGCTGTCTGAGGCTGGTACAGAGCGTGTGCACGGCTGTGCATCAGCAATGCCACTTCCCATAGAAACAGGGCTCAAATCAGCCTTTTCTTTGGCCCAGAGATAATGTGGATGCAATTAGCTGGCACAGAACTGCTGCTGGCATTGCACACGGCAGCCAAATTCCCTGCAAATCCCCCCACAGCCCCTCAGCACCACGGGGATGCTCCGGGAGGGCAGTGCCAGGCTGCTTTCACATTCCATCCCACTGGCGACCTTCACCTGAGCTCTTCCACCTGCGGCTGCATCCGAAGGCAGAGCAGGAAAGGGGTGGATTTTCCTCGCAGTGTGAGACACCTCCCTCCCTCCTCTGCTGTGCTCTGGAAAGAGAAACAGCTCAATTCGGCTGTGCTGCGGCTGTGATCCCACAGGGCAGCAGGTACAGCCCCAGGGTGGTGGCTGGAATGTCCCTAACCAGTGCTGAGGAAACGCAGCCTCCTCCTCCTCTCCTGAAACAGCCCTTCTCTGCTGGCTCCCGGGGGATAAATCTGAGAAAAGAGACAAGACGGGGAGAAAATAGAAAGAAAACAGACAATTGCCTGGAGCTGCTTCTTGTTCTGCAATGTTGGGGCTAAAAATAGCTCGGCAGAGCCGTTCTGCCCGTGGGCTCTGTGCAGGAGCAGCCGCCTGCTCCCCCCTCTTGCAGGAGTCAGAGCAGACCCTGCTGCCAGATATCTGTTTCTGTCTGTCTTGTGGCAAGGGCTTTGGCTGACTTTTGGTCTGTTTTGCTTCTCAACCCTGAGTGCTTCATCAGAGAGAAACACTGAGAGTAATTCAGCTTCTCTGGAGTGAGGAGTGGGTGGGATGCTGAGGCACAGACCCCGGTGAGTGCAGGATGCACCACAAAGATTGAACTTTCCCTGCCACGGAGGGTTCCTTGAGAGCTTTCTGTTATCTCCCTGTGCCCACAGAACGTGTTGGAATTGCTTCCCAAAGTCTTTAAAGGCTCCCAGTGTGGAAGGCACGGGGCTGCTCTGTGGTGGAGGAAATTGAAACCCCAAAAAGCAACCTGTTTGCCTGCCTGGGGAGAGATGGATTCAGCTGGAAACATCCGTGCCTGCAGCTCCATCTCTCTGTCCCCACAGCTGGAGCATGGGGCTGCTCCAGGATGGAGAGCACAGGAGGTCCATGACTCCTCTTCTCCAGGCCGGTGTGTTCCATTCCTTCATCTCCTCCCATAAGTCAGACCCGCCAAACCCCCTTGGATTTGTTTCCACTCGACTTTACTGCTCTATTTTCTGCTTTTACTGAGACACTTGGAAGGGTAGTGGTGGCAGAGGTGTGATCAGCGGGTGTAGCCCTGCAGCGACAAAGAGACCAGCCTGAGGCACCACCTTGGACTGAGCTCGTGTTTCTTTTGGGAAGCAGAGGGGACAATGTTCGTGGCTCTGCAGCGATCTGGGGATGATGCTCATCTCTCTGTCACAGCCGCAGTCACAGGGCAGAGCCAGGGCTCTCCCTGGGTACAGCCCAGCCCGGGACAGTGCCGGAGGGTGACTAACGAGGGGTGACTAGAGGTGTGAGGTGGGTGACAAGGATCCGGAGCGGTCCAGGCGGCTGCAGGGACCGGAGAGGTGCGGGATTCCCTCGGGTATTCCCGCCGGGATAACGCGGCAGGTCCTCCGAGGGATGCAGGGCTGGGAAAGCGAGAGGGACAGGATGCTCCTCCTGGCAGTGGGTCAGCTCTGGCTCCTTCAAACAGCTCGCAGCCTTGCTGGTACAGAAACAACACCTGGATTTGCTGCACAGCCCTGCACAGCCCGGCACAGCCCGGTACAGCTCTGCACGGCCCCGCACAGCCCGCGGGCTCCTCGGCTCTGCCTCCTGCGGGTGTCCCGGCCTCGGAAGGAGGCTGCTGTCCCACGGCTGGGCAGATGTGAGCTGTCCGTGTCCCCTCAGCTCCTTCCTTTCCCAACACGCTGGCTCCGGGCGAGTCGCGGTGCTAATGAGCTGCCTGGCAGCAGCAACTGCATGCGCAGCACTTTGGGAGGCAGCGCCTGCTAGAAATGAATTTTTAGTTCATCTAGAGCAGGGCTGTTGGCCCTACAGAGCTGGATGTGGCAGCTGCCGGAGGTGCGGCCGGGACAGAAACCCTCGCACGGGGTCAGACGTGCAAGGACTGGGATACTGGAGAAAATGATAGTTTTGCTCCCCAGTGGGAGGGGAAATGCGCGGTTTTGTTTCCTGGATGCTGTTTGCTAGGCTCTGGTTTTGTCCCCCTCTGTCAGGGGAATCACCTGTGACCAGCACAGGAGGTCTCCATCCCCCCAAAACCCAGGTCTGGCTTCTGGCAGCTCTAATGAGGGGAAGTGAATCCAGGCTGGCAAACAAGCCTACGTCACACCTCTCTGTGCAAAGAGGTTTTTAGAGCTGGCTTAAATGGATTTTGGGAAAACGTCTTCGGGATTGGAGCTACAAATGGCTTTTTGATCAAAACAAAATCGTTCATTTTGAAAACTGAAACTGTTTCATTAAACATGTTTGGGCTTTGTTTGTTTATGTCAGAAGTGATGGGTTTGCCAGGGTCTGAAAATTGGAAAGTTTAAAGTATTCTTCTATCCTGGACTTTGAATGTAAAAGCACTTCAAAGGTGCTATGGAAGAATAAGAACAATTAAAAATTTATTTCCCGGGGGGGAAAGGAATGATTAGAACGATCGGAATAAAGATCACATCTCTATTTTCAGGCAAACTTCTCTCGGCTCTAAAGGCTGGAGATTGTATCTGGGCTGAATAGAATCGTGCAGGGGCCTTTGTGTCATTGGAAGCGGGAGAGGGGAACGCGCCCGGGGCTGCAGAAAGGCTTTGCTGACACCTGACATTTGAGGCACTCTGACTTTTTCTGAAGGCAAACGCCTTGGAAGTGTTTTCGCGAGCGGTGGCGATAATCAGGCTGCAGTCCTGGCTCTCCTGCAGCCGCTGGATGGGGCAGGAGCTCTCCGTGCTCCGGCGGGGCTGGGTGGGCACTGGGGAAGGAGGGAGGGCTGGCTCAGGACAGGAGTGTGGCAATGCCAGAGCTGCTCGTTCTGAGCCCTTCAGCACAAAGCCTCTGGGCCATTTCTCCTCCTCGATGAGTCCTCTGGTTTTCATCCCGTTTCCAAGGGACAATAATCGGCGGAGCAGAAGGTTGCTCTCAGCTCCAGTTCAGTGGAGAGGGATGGAGAGGGGATGTATGGCAGCTCCGAGCATTGCTGTTATTCGCAGCCAGGCTGGCAGCACCGTGCAGAGCCCTGGATCCAGCTCTGGGAGTGCAGTGCAGAGAGGAGCAGCAGTGGGATCAGGGGACTGAGCTCTGTGCCTCCTCTGGAGCCTGGATGGGTCCTGGGAACAAAGAAACCTGCCTCTGAAACCAGGCAGAGCTGCCCAGCCCTTTGCAAAGCAGAAGCAGCTGGCTCGACTAATTAAATGTTAAAAATTCCAGCAAGACGAGTGTACCAGAAAACAAACAGGCGCGGGAGCCAGGACGGAGCGAGTTGGAAAGGATCCGTGCGGCTCCCTGTCTGTCCCATATGTGTGTGCACAGGCGCTGGCACCTGTGCAGCCATGTGTTCCCCCAGCCCTGCCGCCTCGCTGCTCTCAGCGCTCCCACATCGATCCACAGGCTGTGGATTCCCACCTCACCCCGCCCTGCCATGCCCCATCCGTGTGCGAGTGTGGCTCTGGAGACCCGGGGGCACGAGGTGGCTGTCCCTGTGCCAGGCTCTGCCCGACCCACCGGGGCAGGAGGCTGCTCCGGCTTTATTTGATGGTTTGGAGGAGGAGGGTAAATATTTGTTAGTAGTGGTTTTGCAAATCGCCACTTTGCGGAGAGGAAATAAGAGCCATCCATTTGTGCTGCTGCTATTAAAGATTTTCTATAAAGTGCCTACATTTCCAGTGCAGCTGAATGGATTTCTCTGCAGAAAACTGCCAGGACAGAGAGGCACAGAGGAGGAAAATATCATATACAATGATTCACAAACACATAAAAATACCCTTCCCAGCTTGGCTATTCTTCCACCGCACAACAAACACCTTGTGAGTCATTCTTGAATGTATGGACGCATTGGAAAATGAAAGTTGGATTTGAACATTATTCATTAAGACCTGGGATTAGTTCACTTCTCCATTTAGCTCCTCAAAGCCAGCATGCCAAGTCAAGCTAAAATGCATTTTAAGGCTGTCTCAGTCACCAGGCAGCTCTAACAGCCACAGTGGTTTTCTACATCAATGTTTCTGTATTCAGCTTTAAAAACCCCCGACTTAATTCCTTGCTCCTTGCATTGAATTAATCAGATATCCGAAGGTAGGTGGAGGCAAAAAATCAACATTTTTCTTGGCAGGCACATTTAAGTTGAAGGGCTGTAGCTCTTGCTGCAGACGACAAGATTGCAATGTTTAGGAGATAAAGAAAGGGGATGGAGGGCATCCACGCAGTGACAGCCGCGTGCACGCCCTGCCGCCGGCGGTGGCAAACAGCCAGGGACAGGGACGGGGCTGGGGATGATTTACAGCAGCGCATTCTCTCTACAAACACGTTAACTCCCACCTCGGAGGAACTGTTAATGAAAACTTGCGTCAGCTCTTGCAGCGCCTGTCAGACACAAAGACACTGCTGGATCGGAGCGGAGCAGAGGTTGGGGACAGCGACAGGGCCACGTGCTGCCCGTGTGTGGCCACAGCTGTGTCCCCATGCTGCCCTGTGTCCCCAGGAGCACGAGCCCAGCGGAGGGACAGGCCCACAGGACACGAGGCACTCTGTAAACACGGCCCAAAGCAGCTGCAAAACACTTCAGAGCTTCCACATCGGGATTTCGGGCCAGCTCGTAACTGGCACGGTGGCCACGCGTGAGGTGGCAGCAGCAGCATCTCCTTCCCCTGCCAACGGGGAGAAACAGCACAGCTGTGCTTACTGCTGCTCCTAGGGATATTTAGCCTCATTTAATGACAGTATGGGGCAGTTTGGTACAAACATATGGATGATGCGGCTGCAGTTTGACAATTACTCAGCTGCTGGGCTGTCGCACTTCCCCTTCGGATGCCTAATCCTGGATTGGGAACTGCGGTGTGTGGGTGCAGTTCCTGCTAACAGCACTTAGCTGCCCCTTAAGGTCAGATTCCTCCCAGGCCACCAGCAGGACAAAGGTCACACGAGGGAAGCACCTGATGGAGGACAAGCTGTGGCAGCATCGCCATGCTCAGGATGTCCTGCTCGCTGCCTGAGCCAGCCCTGGGCCAAGGCAGCAGCTCCCCTGCATAATTTCATAGCACCAATACCTTGGTGAGCAGCACAAGCTGCTTGTGGGCAAAGAATCAAAATTCATAGAATAAATTATACGCGCTAAATTATTTGCCCAGCTTTGTTGATTATCTGCAGTTAAAAAGTTGGAGAGAGCTGAGCTGCTCTGCGCATAAACAGCAGACAGATCCTTGCAGGCAGGAGGTGCTTGGCTTTGGCACAGGGAGCAGAACTGCCAGCCTGGAGAGGAGAGGAGAGAGCTGCCTGCAGACCCAGACCCCTCTGGCATCCCCTGAGGTTGGGACGCATGGCAGCTCCACCACACAGGTGAAGAAGCTGCTACAAACACCTTGGTGGTCTTTACTACAGAGTTACTCAGCAAACTGCATCTTGGTGGTGCTCCTACACGTGAGAGGGATTTACTCTTTGCTGGCTGAATGAAATGATGTTTGTGATGTTGTAGAACATTCAGTGGCACAAAGGTAGTTTGGTGTAAGGATCAGAACAAGCAGGTTTGCAGCCCAAACTGTGGATGACCCATGTGTGGAGGAGAAAAGGGTCCTGCCTGGCCAAACCTCTCTCCCCCTGCCAAGAGGAGGAAGCTCACAGTGGGTCAGCATGTTGAAGGTCTGTGATTGAGCTCGATGATGAATCGCAGCTTGATGACTTCCTCTACATCAATGGAGCTGAACTGGCTTGGGGAAACTGTTTGATTTAAGAAGAATAGGCCTAATTTTGGAAGTGCTTCACACCCATCAATCTAAGTGAAATTCATTTATCTGAGGCACAGCTGATACGTCTCCCATTTACATAGCACTAAGTGCCTCACAATCCTTGATATATTGAAGCTCACAGCAGGGGAAGAGGATAACGCCGCTATCCCCTTTCGCAGGCGGAGAAGGGATTTTGCAGAGTAATCCAATGAGTCACGGGAGCCAAATGGGTGCCATGACCTGGGCTGGGAGCAGTGTCCACTCCCTGGCCATGCTGCAGGGTGGACAGGGTGGCTGCACACGTGTCAGGGCTGGCATCTGCGGGGAGAGGGCAGAAGGAGCTTCAAAGCATTTCCCATCTCCGATCTAACACGGTTTTATGAAGTGTTTGCAATAGTGTCTCAAAGGCAGGGTTGGGAGGCAGAGTGGGAATCACAGCGGTACCTGATGGAAGAGATATTTAGAGGGAAGAGACATATGGCATCTTAAATAAAAACAACCTCCTCAGTGGTTAATCTCCACTTGAAAAACCTCCAGGATGGGCTCGTCCATCTCCTGCTGCAGCCCCGGAATGCTGCCGGCTGGGCAGAGATCAGCAGCCACAGTTAACCCTGCAGGGCTGCGGTTTTGGGGGAACCAAAGTGCCTCCCCATATCTCAGTGGGTCCTGCATGGCTGCCTCTGAAAATTCCAGCCTGAGGTGGAAAGGTCAGGGGGTCGGTGGGGTGATGGAACCAGGACCCCTGAGAGCAACCTCCATTCACAAAGCTCCCCTCCAGCTCTGTCCTTGGTGGCCTGAAAACAGAAGCAGGCGGGAAAAACAAGTGCCTCCTTCCTGCAACTCTCCATGGGCACTCAGGACAATGATGGAATACTTGGGCAATCGCACAATGTTTGTTTAATGCCAAAACTATCCTGGCCACTTTACAAACAAGCATGAGTAATGGCAGAGCGGGGGGGGGGCAGAAGTTTCTCTCTCTTCCTCTGAGATCTTCTGAGTATGCACTTCTGCCGTGATTTATCCTTGTTGCAACCTTATCGCCTCACTGGGGATGTAAATCAAGCAACCCGACATTTTACCCGGAATTCCAGTTATTTATACATAGATTGAAAGGGTATAATTACGGCTGCTAAAAACGGCCCGGCAGAGAGGAGGGACACAGGTGTTTGTCTCCGTGGAGGTTGGGGATGGAAAAGTCCACGCTGGCTCCCTGCCTGTCCCTGCGCATTACAGACCTCTGGCACCTTTGTGGCTCTGCTGAGGCAGAGGATGGGCAGCAGGGATGCACCCACAGTTCGGCCATCAATTCCTTCGTCTTTTGGAAAACATCTGACCAGCATCTCTCCCCTTTTTCCATCTCGTGTGTCCAGGCATGCCAAGGTGATCTCTGCAGGGCCCCAGCATTGCTGTGCTACATCTGTGTGATCTGGACCATCCCTGGTGAGGCTGTTAGGCTCAGGCTCAGGCTTAGGTAGTGTTTAAGGTTGCGTTTAGGGTAGTTAATTGGGTTAGTTGATAGGGACAGTGGTACCCCATCCCAACCAGCTGGCACAAGGTGAGCTGCAGGGTCTGCATGGTCCCTATGCCACCACATTCCAGCCAGGCTAATTCCATGACAGTCTCCTGCTCAAGTCCACTGCCAAATTTGCCTTCAGCTCCAGGCAGCAGCTGCCTGTTTCATCTGTAAGTTGCCATGTACTTTAACAGCATCTCCCTGATCCCTCGTAATCTCGTTTTTTTCCACTGCTCCCAGACATCTCTCCCTCCCCTTCCCTCCCTCCCTCTGGCAGCTGTGGAGTGAGCAGCAGCCCCACACGCCTGTTAAAGGCTGGAGAGCATCCTGGCAGTGCCAGAGGTCCCCAGGCAAGCCCTGCCAGGCCAGCAGATGACCAGAGCCACATCTCTGTGGGACCAGGAAATGCAGCTCAGGGGCCACCACATGTCTCTCCAGGATGCCCTTCAGAGGCCCAGCGTGAAAGACATCTAAAATTCATAAATGTCAAGGAGGAAAGGAAGTGAGGACAACTAAATATAGATATCCAAACACCTCCTTTTAGGCTACAGAAGCAGCGTGATGTGCACAGCCTAAAAGCCTCCTCAGACTTGAGCCCGGCACAGCACTGAAGGGCAGGGCAGTGACTGTGGAGGGGAGGAGTGTTCACCTTCCTGGAGTCAAGGCAGCAAAGGCTGACTGCAGGAACATGTGCACACCTTCTGCTCCTCTTCTCTGCTTGGGTGAGACCCCACCTGAGCACTGCATCCAGCTCTGGAGTCCCCAGGGGAAGACAGACATGGACCTTCCACATCCAGACCAGAGAAGAGCTACAAAGATGGTCAGAGGGCTCAACATCCCAACAACCCATCCTTGCCCCTCTCTGCACACACTGTGATGCTCCTGATCCCAGATGTTTCTGTCTCTGGGGCTGTAGGGAGAGGTCTGCAATGTCTGGTTTTCCTGCCCGAATTCAGGAGCTTCCCCAGCCTCACATGCTCCACCAGAAGCCAGGAGTTCCTCCACGTCACAGCCTGCGTTGGGAGATGGAAGTGAAACCCCTGGTGTTTCTGAGTTGAGAATGTCTTTTCTTTCTGTTCCACAGGAAATGTCACTGTTCACTTCTCCATTCCACTGCAAGGGGAACAGAAATGGGTCCTGAAGTGTTTGGGTTTGCTGTGGAAGAAAGATTCTGATTTTCCTACAGGGAAACATGTAGCAGAAACAGCTGAAATCCGAGAAGAAATCCAGGGTTGTCAGAGTCTTCAGTTTCTGTTTTAATTATTAGCCTGGTGGGATTTTCTCAGAAATTGTATTTCCACAGTGATAACTGTTATCACTTTATTTTAGAGCCTCAGCTATTCACAAGCCAGGAACAAGCAGGATCAGTGCTGGGAGGAGCTTCCAGGACATGTTCACAGGCATGGAGTGTTGGCTTCCCTCTGCCCAGGGCAGCCCAGTGCTCCATTCTGGAACACCTCACAGGGACTGTGGAGCTGTCTGGCAGGATCAGCCCATGTCCTGTGGAAGTTACATGCAGACAGAGCACTGGAAATGGGATACCAGGGACACCTCACTCCAAGCACAGCTCACTCCAAGCACAGCCCACGTCTCTCCAGTCCTATCCTTTTTGTTGGGATTTTTTATCTTTTTAATTTGCTACATATCATGCGTTGTCTGATTAATTATCGCCTCTCTGCAGGGAGGAGTGGAGTTTATAGAGCAGAGCTGGCTTTGCCCCCCTGGCAGTGCCTGGGCACTGCTCCGTCAATAATAATGACTCAGCGTTTGGCTGCTCCGTGGGCATTTCAGAAGCGCTTTATTAAAAAGTACACAGTCCACGAATCGACCGTAAATCCAGGCAGGAGCTGTGCAGTGCTGCTCACACATCACTCCGGGCTGAGCCGCTGCTCCCTGCCAGCCCCGCATCGCCGCCGTTTAATTGCCGCAGTGGCCTGGGATGCATTGAGCTGCTCGCCGTGTCCTTCAGCCACGCGCAGGCAGGAACAGGCACAATAAAATTCCCTTTACAGCCACATCTCTCCATCAGCAGAGCCAGAGTCTCTCCCTGAAGAAGCCTTCCCGTTCAGCAGCCGAGCTGGAGGAGGCCGTGTGAGCGCTTGGGAAGGTGCTGCGGCAGGACGAGCAGCAATGAAATGCAGTTGAACATTTCCAGCGCTGAGTAAACCATATGTCTTCATAATTTGATTGTGCCCCGGTCCCCGAGGTACCTCCCAGCTCTATTGAACACCGATGGAGTTATTTGGAATCATAAATAATATTATCAAAGAGGGTCTGCTGGGTAAACAGAGCTGGTGTATAAATTGTCGGCGGCGGTATTGATTGTTCTGAGCTGACTAATGAATTATTCTGTTTAAGGGGCTGTGGAAATAGCGCTCAGCGTTTTCAAGGAAGGCCCTTTGGATGCTTCCCCTGGCGCTGCCGGGCTTTGCTGCTGCCCTGGCCGTGGGCAGCCGAATCGCCCAGCACAGCCTGGGGCAGCAGCCTCAGGGCACAGAGAGGCCAGGGCAAGTGGGCAAGGAGGTGTTAACCACCGGGGTGTGTTGGGAAAACATCTCCCTACCCTTCAGCTCCGCCGCTTCATCTTCCCTTCCTCCTTTCTCATCTCCCCGTCTCCCTCCCTCTTTATTGACGCAGCAGGACCCGCTGTGGGATGTGGGGCTGCTCTCAGAGGTGCACCAGAGACTTGCCAAGGGTCACCCAAGGCTTCCCATCCCAGATGATCTCTGCTCCCTTCCTGGGCACTTCTCCCTTGTCTCCCCAAATCTTGGCGTTATAGCCTTGCGTCACTATATTGGGGTTTTCCCCCAGCTGCCTTACACCCTGCTCCAGAAAGAGCAGAAATGAGCCATCCTTTTTAACAGGACTTGCCTATTTTTCCCTCACCTGCATAATACGTTCTGTTAAATTTCCAGTTTTCCATCCCTTTGATGTGAGGGACTCCAAATGCTTCCCGCTAATCTCGCGCAGCAGCGCCTGAGACGCTGAAGGCACTGGCGGGGAGATGGCAGAGAACCAACCAACAATTACTGGCATTTTGGGGGCTGGGGCGGTGTGGAGAGACAGCTCATTTTGAAATAAATTATGCCATTAAAACACTTTCGTTCTTTTTCCCTGCTTTTTGGGCTGCAGGCTCAGCAGGGAAGAGGCAGAGCAGGAGCATCCCGGTGGAGCTATGGATGTTTGTGGCAGGGGGAAGGAGAGTGGCTGTGCTGGGAACAAGCCCTGGCTCTGGGTCCTGCCCACCAAGGGTTTTCTTCCCATTTTCCTGGGAATGTGGCTGCTGTGCTGAGGGCAGAATGTTTAAAGGAAGCCTGGGTATTTTCCCTCCAAAGCAGAGTGGGATCATTTTTCCCTGCCCCTCTGCCAGCTTGTTAAGCATCACTGTATTCACCACTTTCTCATTTGTCTCCATTCATGTTCCTGTTCTTCCCAGAGCTTGGGAAGACTTTTGCTCACAGCTGTGGGTTTAGCATCCAAGAAATTGAAGCTCTTGCTTCAACTTCCGTGAAAATTGAAATGTTGCCACACTCTTACTGATGGGCAGGATGAGGCAGCTCAGCATCTTCCTGGGAGTGAGGTGAGCTGTTTCTCCAGACGGGATTTATTTAGTGAATGAGGGTTTTGGGAGCTCCTTAAGGATGCTCTCCGCTCAGCTGGGGATCAGGGAATGCTGTTGGCTCCATGAAGGGCTCTGGACCTGGGAGCTCACCTGACCATGGAGCACATCCTGCAGGACCTGGCACGAGGGATGTGTCCATCTGCTCCAGGTGTGCGAGGCTGGGAAGGAGTTAAACCAAACCACCCAGGAGCTGAGTGTCCAGCGTGATTCAGGCCATTTAATTAGTGTCCCATGCTCCGGGAGTTCGATAGTGTTTCCCCTCGGGAGGAGAGCACCAGCTCACATATATTGCCTGTTATCTTTCAAGTACTCCGAGCAGAATGCTTTTTCAGTAACCTCATCAAAGGATAAGCCAGGATTCAGATAAGCTTTTCAAGGAGGAAGTCAGGGTTATAATTTTCAGAGACTTCTGAATGTCACCTCCAATTTTCGGCTCCGCCGTTGGAGCGGCCGTTTTTGGAAGCCACCCAGCCTCAGATATTGAAATGGGTGACCTGTGGACTTGGGCCTCCTCAGTTCCTGGTCATCGTCAGTCTGGCAGATCTTGGAGTTAAAAGTGCCTGAGATTTCTGACTTTATAATAATGTGGTTTCTCAGAAGTGCAAATTACAGAGGAATTGGTGCTAAACTCCCCATTAACTATAGAGCCCGAGAAATCCTCGGTGTCCCAAATTACCTGTCACTTTCTCTGTAACGTGGCATAATTTTGTTGCTTAAAAAATAAAAAAATAAAGGGCTGTAATTTGAAATTTCAGTGAGATCCTAATTGAGTGTGTGGCTGGCTGTGGAGTGGGCTGTGCCCCCTCAGCTGGGTTTGGCATCCTCTGGGCATCACAATGCTCCTCAGGCACTGTAGGGATCCCCCAGCAAAGATCCCCCATTCTGTGGTCTCCTTGGGGTGCTGGGACCTCTCCTGCAGCACTCAGCCTCCAGGGACAGCAGGGCTAGGGGGCTGAAGGATCCCCAGGAGAAAGGGGGTGGGCTGGAGGGAGGAGGTGGCAGAAAAACTCCAGTTCAGGCTAATTCCAGGGTTAAAGCAGCTCCTGTGCCTGTAGAATACCTGTAGAATTCTCTGTGTCTCATGGAGAAATCAGCTTATTAGAAGGTTTGGATATGGGAAGGTGGATCACTTTCCAGAGAGGAGATAGAAGACAGATACAGTCAGTGGCATCGACAGGCAGGGAATGAGACTGAACTGCTGGCTTTTGTGAATTGCATTTTGTTGTGAATTACAAACAGCTTTTGGCTGATTTTCCAAGTCCACATTTTTAGCTTTCATTCATGGCCACAAGATTTACCCCCCAAAATGACCTACTCTGATTAAAAAGGATTTTTAGGTAAACACAGGGAGGGAAAATCCAGGGAAAAAGCAATGACCAAGATGTTTTCCTCTTTCACTGACGCCTGCTGGAAGGACCTCCAGCACAGCACCAGAGCTCCATTCCCTCGGGAGGAAGGGTGGGATGCTGCATGGGTTAAAAAGAACTCGGCACCAGCTCAGTGCCTTTTCTTCCCCTCTGGTTTTTTTCTTCTTTTTCTCTCCTGGCTGAATCAATAATTAAGCATATTCTAAGTAGTACAGTTTTGCTTGAAATTTTCCATTTGGCTTGGGCATCAGTTGGAAATGAAATATTTAGAGGACAGAATATAGTAATAAAGCCAAGACACATTTTCTGCTAGTATATTTTATTTATTTTGTTTAATAATGAGGTTCTGTGTCTGTCTCTACCCCCCTCCATATCAGTGGCTTTCTCCTCTTCCCCTTTCCTTTGGAGGCAGGAGATAATATCCCCCTTTTAAAAAAATAATAAAGTCTGGCTTGTCTAACAAATCAGGCCCTGTGCTCTGATGTTGTAAGTGTTCAAAGGAGCTTCCCAGAAGGCTGAGGGAGGGGAGGAACTCAGCGAGGCTCCTGCTCTGCTCGTCTGCCTGCAAGGACAAAGCAAAAGGGATTCCTCTGCTTAAAATTATTTGTTCCCCGGTGCAAAACCTTTCAGAATTCCCTGGGAAGGAAATGGATCCTTGCCATGCAGGAGCACAGCCTGCCCTGCCCCATCTCCCCTCTGCACCTCTGCATTTCCACTGTGAAATCTATTCTGCCTCCTCGGGGCTCTTTTCCCCTCTGTCAGCGGGGTCGAGGTGTTTGCAGGAACATTTTCCCTGGGGAATGCCATGGATTCATTACAGATGCTGCTGGGAAAGCAGGGAGAAGGGCTGGAATGCTGAGTGGTTGGCCAGAGGATGCTGTGGGCTCTGATCCATCCCATCCCAGTTCCCTCAGCCCATGGAGGTGGGGAATGCCTGTACTGCTCCACCAAAATCATTGTGACTTTAACATTTCCTCCCCCACCCCATTCTGCTTTTGGGATGTAAAAGCAAATGTAAATCCCTCAAATAGAAATTACTCCCAGGAAATTCCTATCATGTACAGCAGAGCACTTCATCCCAACAGCTTCAAAATGTTTCCTTCTGATTTTGATCTTTTCTTCAAAACCTGTTTACAGTTAGAAAAAATAAATAACTGTGTCTGTATTTGAGATTGTGAGTATTTGAAATGGAGTTTCTTGGCATGCAGAAGCTCTTGTCTGAAAAGCAAATGAAGTTTCCCAGCAAAGGAAAGAAACCTGGAGCTTCCCTGGCTCTGAAGAGGCAACTGATCCCATGGGAGATCAGGGCCTGCTTTTTGATCCCTGAATGTCACCAGGCCAGAGCTGTGCTCCTTTCCTTGTGTGACAGAGGCTGTGGCATGGCAGGGGGTTTGTGGTGTTCCCCAGGCTGGCACTGTCCCTGTCACCTCCCACAGAAGCGTCCCAGCAAACCCAGGTTTGCTCCTACACTTCAGATGGCATTTTGTACACTTTTGAACTGGAAATGGGGAGGGAAGCTGAGCTCTGTGGGGCTGTTTGGGATCGTGCTGTGTTTGAGAAGTCAAATCCTTTTTTTCTCAGCAAATTATGGGTGCCCAAAAGTGAGAGTTTTCTGGTATTTGCTCAGGTCTGTGTCTCGTGCCAGGTGCTCCCAGGAGGAATGGATTGTGCAGGGATTTAATCACAGGATCTTGAGGGGAATAGAGGGGGGTTAGAGAGATTCCCAGAGTCTGATCCTTGTGTTCCTCTGTCAGAATTCTGCTCCTGTCTGTCCTTTCGCAGCCACTCTGGGTCTCTTGGTGTTTTGCTGCAGTCTTACCACATAATTTCCTCTATGGGCCCAAATCTTGACCTGTTTTGTGCAACCCAGGGTGAGTTTGGCTTCTCTTTCCCATTCCTGTGAGGAGAACTAGTGCTTTGAACTCTGCAGGGCAGTTTGGGGCTGGGCTGAGCACGAGGGAGGCCAGGAAAGCAGGGGGAGTCCTTCCTGGATGCTCGCTGTAGTTAATTCTTGATAATAGTTTTCCCATCGTTAATATTGTTGTTGAACTGCTGCATTCTCACTCAGCCAGAGCTAATTATAATAATTAACAGACAACTCATGAACTTGTCAAACTGGTAATTATAAACCATGGAGACTTTTATCATTAAGAGATTGCTCAGGAGGGGGAAAGGGGTGCGAAGGCTCTCTGGATGAGCTCTGTGCCCACGATGAGTTCTCTCTGCCCAGCCCTGGATTGCAGCTCCACAAAGCACAGCCTCTCCACGCCCTGCTGAGCGGGGAGTTGGCACTGCAGTGTCCAAAATAAATAAGTGACAAAGGCAAACAGTTGCTGCAGATCCCCAGGCAGCCCAGGACAGCCGGGCAGGGATGCTGCCAGCACGCTCTGCAGGGCTGGCTGGGCTCTGGCTCCGGGGAGGGTGGGAGGATGCTCAGCTTGAGCTTTCCTCAGCTTTCCTTCCCTCCTTTGGCCTTCTTCCTCCATGGAGAAGGACCCTGTTCTTCCCATCCTGTGCCTCTCCAGGGAATCCCAGTGCTGGTCACTGGCATTGCTCCATCCTTTGCACATCTCCTGGCAAGTTTGGCTCAGACGTTCTCCAAGTTTCCTCCCATGCCTTTTGTGAGCTTTCTCTCCCGGACAGCAAACAACAAATGGTCCTTTTCACCCAGGAGATAAGATTGTTCATCTTCCAAAGTCACCGGCACTTGCAATGCCGGGTCTGGAGCAGTTTGAATAATGAGCCTTCGGGAGAACTCGTGTTTCTCTTTGTGTCCTTTTCTTAACAAAGACCTGAGGCTCCCAAGGCAGCGGCGGCTCCGCCAGGCACCGAACGCGACAGGGGCTGCTTCTGAAGGGCACAAGTTACAGAGAAGATTTTCTTTTCTTCCTTATTTTTTCCCCCTCCACTTTTCCAATTGTATTTTTGTCATGCGCCGTCGCTGAACAATCGGTCCTTTATAGAAAAATTCCCACCAGGAGTGATACGAGTGCTGCTGCCAGATCCCCTCCTCCCTTACAACCACTATCTCGCAGCGCCTCACATACACATTTCAATCTGAAAAGCTCACCAGAAGTTCCCTGTGTCCTTAAATCCTTGCTTTTGTGCCTCCCTTGGCCTCTCTCCTTCTTTGCTCTCCCAGCTTCCTCCTCCCTGCTCCGGTGGCATCCCTGCCTGCTGCCCAGTCCTGCTGGATGCTGCAGCATCCCTGGGGAATGTCAGCTCTCCCATCCCTGATGCAGTGGTACCCAGACACCAGGAAAGGCTTTCAGCATGGATTGGAAACCATCATGGTCTCACCCTCATCCCATTCCCGTCCTGCTGGTGGCTTTGCCTCTCCTCTGACTACCAGGAGTGTAACAAGAGAAATAAAGCTGTTCTCACAGTGTCTGCAGCTTCCCCCGAGGAGGATCAGCACCACAAACTGCTCTTCAGCCCACTGGCTGAACATGTTGGGCTCTAAATCCATCTGGAAATGTTCCTAGCGGAGCTACATGGCCTTTTGCATCAGCTACATCAGAGCTGGGACCTGTTGCTGTCCTGAAAATGGAGAGAAATGAAAACATGGGAAGTACAGGGAGGTTTCCTCTCGCAGTGACATCCATCCTCCCCTCCTGGTGCAGCCACAGAAGAGGCAGAAACAATTCACTTCCCAGACAGCAAACTTGCAAAGGTGGATGTGAAGATTCCAGCTGGGATTTCCTTCCAGAAGCTGCCAGTCTCCACATTCCCCAGTTTCCTGCCCTGCAGCCCAGTCTGATGTGAGCTCTCCTGAGCAGCCAGCAGGACCACCACCCTGGGCAGGGGACAGTGAGGGGACAAGACCAACCATTTGCTGAAATCCTCAGGTCATCCTGGATGCCATGAAATCTGCTGGAGGAGACACTCCAGGTCCCTTGCAGGGGCTGTGGAGAGGAGCAGAGCAAGGGGCCAGCACTGCCCTTGCCAAGCTGTGGCACGGAATGGCACATTGGAGCATTTAAAATACATTAAAGGAGACCTCCCTTTGAAGTGGGAAACTATCTCTATTTAATCAGAGAGAAACAACTTTTCAAAAGATTCCCCCCCGCTTTACCTTCAGCTGTCTGGCTTCTTCTGTGGATAGTACCATGAATAAAACATGCATATCCCAATTAAATCTTGATTTAATTTCTCTTCTTTGCAAAGCTGATGAACTCGAGTGCTTTCATAAAGACACGAGCATTAGCATTCTTTTGTGCTGTACCAGCCAGTCAGAGGAACAAGGGACTGAAATAATCACCCACCTCTCTGCTGGCCTTGCCAAGCTCTGCGCTGGCTGGAGAATAAACCCTCGACTGGGATCATCCTCTGGAGCAGCAGTCGGGCTGGGAGAAAGAAATTGGTAAATGGTGCAACAAAATTCAGTTTCTGAACCAAAAACCGTACAGCAAAATCCCTCTTGGAAAAAGGTCTGTTCTTTCATGAAGAAACGAAGCCCTAAAAAAGCAACACACCTAAAACTTTCTTTGCTGGAGACCTTTTTCTTTAGAAAAAAACCCTCTATAAGCTCTCTCAGAACAAATTTCCCCCAGAAAATTGTTTTTGCCCTTCCATTTTTAATAGGGATTTTTGAAATTCATTTCCTGCATGGCTCTATGTGGAGCTGCTGAAATGTCACCATGGTGATTGTCCTCGTGACATTTCCATTCAGGACTTTCAGCAGGAAAACAATTACATTGCTGGGCTGGGATAGGAGCTGAGGAGGGGGCTGAGGAGGGTGCTGAGGAGGGGGCTGGACCCTCATGGCCGTGGGGTTGGGACGACTCAGCCCCTCAGTGTCCCCTGCCTCAGTTTCCCCACCTGTGCTCTGCTGACAGGGACAGTGCAGGGTGCCTTGTCAGGGTCACACTCCCGATGAAACCTCCTGGTTTATCCCTCACAGAACCCCCCGAGCTGCCCCTCAGTGCAGGGATGGTGTGGCTCTCGTGGTTTGTTTCCAGCTGACCCACCTGCCCTGCTGCTGGATCAGTATTCCAGGCGCCCAATGCATTTTGTAAAAATAGCAATTTATTTACACCCAAAGAAAGTTTTGCTCGGAGTTGGTTCTGATTTACAGCTGCGCTGCTGTGTGTGTGCAGCCTTGGAAATATTGGATTTATTGTCTGTGCTAGACCCTGTGTGCTGCCTTGGCAGTGCCAGCACGTCCTTTCCCAGAGCTCTCAGCTGTGCTGTCACCTCTTTGAGGGGTGGGGAACCTTCCTTTGCACCCTGATCTTGTCTGTGCCGTGGGGAAGGACAGCCTGGTCCTCCTTCCACCCCTGGGCAGCAGAGAGAGCCCTCAGGTACCTGCTGAGGAAAGCTGGGGTGTGCAGGGGGAGAAAAGGGGAATGAAATGCTGTTACCTCTTCAGATAATGAAAAGCTGCCCGAAGAACAGCCAACCTTTCTTTCATCATGGCATTGTTCATTATAAAACCAGAAAGAATTAGCTGTGGAGTGTTATCAGATGGAGAAAAACATTAATAGCAGAACTGGGAGAGAGAGAGGAGGAATTTGGGGTGAGTTAATTAAACCACACATCCTCGATTACTTATGAAGGAGCTGCACAGGCTGCCTTGGGCTCAGCTGCCCCCGAGAGCACAAGGCTCCGTCTTGGAGGAAGAATTTTGTCAGTTTGAGCAACTTCTCCTTCCGAGGAGCAGCACATGTGTGGTGTTCCCAGATGTGCAGGGAGGCTGGGAGATCCAGGAGCAGTGCTGGTTTCCATCCTGGATAAATCCTGTCCTGTAGCTGTCAGGTCCCCAGCAAACCCTTGGCTGTGTGTGTGAGAGGCTGTAGAACACTGCAGCCTGCATGGGGTTAATGAAGAGAGGCACCCTCGTGCTAACTTACAGGGCAGAGCTCAATTAAGTTGGGAACTGAAATGGATAATTCCATTAAAATGGATTTATTCACTGTGCTGCTGCCGATACCCGTCATGCTGAGGGATAGCTTCAATGGAAGTTTGTATTTTACCAACTTTGCTCAGTGTCCTTTGTCAGAACCAGACTTATTTTTAGCTATTAATTTGTTGTTGAGCCTGGAAAGGTACAGGACAAAGGAAGATCTTGGAATGGTTTTATGGGGAGAGCATGGCTGTCCCTGTGCCAGCCTCTCTACCCAGGCACAGCCTCAGGAAAGCTCTGGAAATCCTCCTGGAGCCCCTAATGCAGAAGGCATCCCCTCCTTGTGTCTGTCTGCATCGTCACCCAGCCCAGCTCCTGTGTCACCACAGCTCTGTCCACCACATCCACATCCCAGGAGCGTCAGGCTGCACGGGGGAAATAAAAAACAAACCTCCAACACTTAAGGAAGGGAATTGTTTCATTCTCTCCAAAGGTCAGTTGCTTTAAACTCGGTTCAAGCCACCGGGGCACCTTTCAGCTTCATTCCTTCTGTTTAATTCTTAACAGTTCGTTAAAGTCTGACCCTGCTGCTCTCGGTGATGGCTTACGATGGCCAGTCGGAGACAAGTCCTTCTGCTTCCCAGGCTGTTAAACTGCCAGCGATATTTTAGGGTCTTTTCTTAATTTTTCTGCTAGTGACTCTTCAGTTGCTGTCGGAACACTTGGCATGCGGCAGAGAGGAGAAGAAGCAGAAGATAATAGGAAAGAATAGAAGAATGAAGCCACCCAGTGCCATTTCTTGTGAGATGAGGAAAGGTCAGGGGAGATTGTGGGCAGTTATCTCCCTGCTGCCACTGATAAAGCTCAGGAGAGCTCATGGCCACCAGTGGCTGCTTCAAACAAAGAGATATTTAATTAAAGCCCGCAAAAAGAAAAGGAAGGATAAGTGCTTTAGAGATAAATTCCTATCACCTAGACAGGCTTGAAGGTCCGTGAAAGCTGGGATTTAATGCTCCTGCAGGTGCCTGGGATCAGTCCTGTGCTCTGTGCCCGGGGGTGGCCCGGAGATGCCCCAGATGAGGTTTGGGGAGTGTGGGCAGCGCAGATCTGCTCTTTCAGTGGTGTGACCTGACCCTCAATGTCCGAGGCAATATTTACACCTGGGGAAAGGCTGCTAGCCCAGGACACAGCGCTGTCCATCCCCGTGTCCCTGTGCCAAAGCCTGTCCGAGCATCCCAAAGGCAGGGGGTGTCAGCTGAGCCAGGCTGCGGTGCCGCGCAGGGTATTTAGACATCACGCTTTATTTGTTTGCCTAATTAAAGCAGGGTGGATGTGTCTGCTCCCTGCCCGCCTGTCCAGGGCCGCTCCGGGGAAGGTGTTGATTGCGCCGCTGCAGCTCCACGGGGGCTTGGGCAGAGCCAGATCCCCCAGGAGCGGCAGTTTAATAAAAACACCAGCATGATTTATCATCTCTCAGGCTGGGGAGCAGCCTCTCTCTCCAGGTAAAAAACATCCTCTGAATCCGCTCTCTTAATTTGCATAGGTAATGGTCATATCATTAACAGCTCATTAGGAGGAGAGCGGGATGGAGGGGAGGGGGTGACAAAACAAAAAGTCGGAAGCGCTGAGCTAGGGAGGAACCAGATCCCCTGCCTGGGGAGGAGACATAAGGGTGCTCCAAGGCGAGGGTTAAAAAATCTGGAGTCGCGTCTGGGAGACGGGAAAACGTACCAGGAGGATGCACGGGTCATTTAGACCTTATGAAATGTAACGTATGAGGAGCGATTTGCTGAACGAAGGTTAAAATTGTCCTGTTGTGCCCATGGCAGCCCTAAACGGCTTGTGCTGGGGAGCGCCTGTGCTGCCTTCAAGGTGAAACGGATGGGAAGGAGATAATTGAATTGTAGCGCGGAGAAGGGGATGGGATGGAGTTGGCACAGGGATGATGCTGCCAGGCAGTTCCCGACTCCTGCCTTGCGGGGTCCCTGCAGCCACAGAGCCAGGGCAGCTGACGAGCAGCTGAATTGTCACCTCCCCGCCGGCCCCGTGCTTCTTCGGGTGCCCTGCGTGTACCTGGGGATCTTCAAAAATGGGAGAAAACAATACACTGAGGATGAGGCAGCCCCGGTGAGCAGAGCCTTTTGTCAGGAGCTCATAAAATAATCTCCCGGGATTAGGCTCCGCGTGCTGGCAATGCTCCTGGGGTGATTTATTTACATGTTAATAATAGAAAAATAAGAAGGGAAAAGCAGAACTGGTTCTGACAACTTTCAGGAGAAGTTGGAAATAAAAGCAGGAACTGGCTCCTCTGTCCTGAGAGGGTAATTCCAGCTGCTCGGCGTGGGGATTGGTCTCTCCCCTTTCCATTTCAAACACCACTTTCTGGGAAGTGCCGTCACCCGGGAGGATGCCTGGCTGGATAACTCACATTGACACTCTGATTTACTCCTGTTTATTGTCACCGCTGCTCCGCTGGCCTTTAATTGTGGTTATTTTGGGACCGAGGTGAAGTTGGGGATGTGTCATTCACTGCCGTGCTGCCCATCAGCCGCCGAGTGCAAACCCAGCTCTTCGGTGAGATGCAATACAAAGCTGATACACTCAAAATGGAATTGCTCCCAGCCCTTGCCCCATCAAATCAGACACTCCCTCCTTCTGCTTTCCCCAGGGATGGATAAGGAACATCCATCACCTCTGCAGTGCCCCGGAGAGCCCTGGGAATTGATGCTCCTGCATCAGCTCCAGGATGGTACAGTGGGGCGCCGGGATTTCTCCTCTCTCCCCTCTCCTCTCCTTCTGGCACCGTTTTGCTCGCTCACAGGGAGAGGAGCATCATCTCCTTGGCCCTGCAAATCCACTTCAGCAGCCAGAAAGCCCCGACAGCTGCCACGGCTTCTGGGAAACCTCTGGGAGAGCTGGCAGCAGGGCTGGGGCGCCTGGCCAAGGCTTCTGTTCCTGCTTGCTGCTCTCCTGCATCCCTGCTCCTTCCCGGGGTGGGAAGTTTTGAACACCTCCGAGGGCGGAGGGATAACTCCCAGTGGGAAAGTCCTACTCCACTTCTGGCTCGAGAAAAACCAGGACTCTCAATGCTAAGCTCCAGCCCGTGTAACACAGAAAATGGTATTAAAGGATTTGCTTTTCATGACCATAATTCAGAGTTAACATACATTTGATGTTTAATGTATGAACCACAGGTGATTTCAGACTGGCACGGCCTTTTCTAAATAGTGTTTTAATCTTAGGGGGTTTTTCAGTTTTTTAAGGTTTGGCTACTCAGCCTGTCAGACAAGAGGAGAACAAAACCACAGCAAAGCTGGGTATGAGAATCCAATGTGGGCAGAGGCTTTTGTTCCATCTTTTATTGAGGTTTTACCTCTAATCTCTGCCTTTTGATGCAATTTAAGATTAAGGAAATGAAAGGCAAGGCTGCCTGCGAACAGTTATCCAAACAGGACAGCCGAGGGGAGCTTCAGGCATTGCTGTAAGAGGCTTTGGGCAGCTTTCCCCAAAGGGAGCAGCCAGAGATTCTGCAGCAACTCCCGAGGTCCTGGGGGAGTGGGAATGGGGTCTCTCCCACTGTCCAGCAAACCTCCTGCCATCCCAATCCCATCTTCATCCTCCGGGAAGCAGTTCCTGGCAGAGCTGGTGTTGGAATTCTGGTTAAAAGGACCTGTTTTGGGCCCCAGTGTGGTCCCAGCTGCCTGACTGGTGTGTGTGGGAATAAATCCACCGACCCCAGTGGGAATCCATGCTGGATGTCCTTTCAGGGATGCCCCCAACACCAGGCAAAACCCCATGGGCAGGAATCCTATTTGTATTCCCAGCTGGTGCACACCTCGAATGGCTCAGAAAATGGGGGAAAACCAAGTTCCTGCCAGGAAAAACAACTCAAATACTCAAGCCCCTTCGCGTGGCACCGGTGATAAATTCGTGCTACTTACCCTGACGAGCTGAAAGGTCACGAGCAGACCTTCCAAAATAATTATTAAATAACTTTGCCATTTGTTCAGGATCAGTTGCGACCTTATTACTGGGAGCGGGAGATGATATCTCCACATCCTGGGCACAGATCCAAGGAGGTCATTAGTAACAATCCTCCGTCCCAAATTTTGCAAGGGGAGGGAAGATTTCTCTTCAACCAACACATAGAGCTTTCCAGGCTTTTGTCTTGCTGGTAAACGAGCTGTGAGGACTCAGAAGATCCATCTTCCCTCTTCACATCATATATATGTTTCAGTAGTCTTGAAGGGGGTGCAGGGCAGAGTCGGGAAGAAATGTTCTGTCACTGCAAATCTTTTAGCTCAGCAAAGAATCAAGAACCATAAATAAAATCCTCTTTAGTGCTCGGACATTTGCCTTGCTGTGTGCCGTGGTGGCACCAGTCACACACAGGAGGTGTCTTTAAACCCAAAATGGGTTTCTTGATCAGAGATGGGAGCCAGTTCAGCAAGGGTTGCTTCTTTCAAGTTAAGCAGAGGTTCCTGTGGCTCCACGAGAGCTCATTTCCAGGCAAATTAAGCCCTATTTGGGCAAAAAAGGGAAAAGCAGCATTTCTGTGCAGCGCTGCCCCTGCAGCTCCTCAACCACGATGAAGACACAAAGGCAGTGGGTGCAGGTGAAGGTAAAGGAGGTTTCAGGTCTGCAGGGATGGCCATCGATAACCTGGTGTTTGTGCTCTCTGCTCCCAGCCTTGCTGGGCCTTCCTGCAGCTCCTCAGCCCCCTGGATGTCCCCAGTGTCCCCCTCGGTGTCCCCTCGGGGCTCTGCCAGCCCCTAATGGGATCAGCTGGCGAGAGCCATTAGTGGAACTGTTTGCCCTCCGCTACTACTGTGCTGAAAATTTAATTGGCTGATGATTCAGAGGAGAAATCCTTTCTCTTTACTTTCATCTGGCAGCTGCCTTTGTCCTCCCGGCATTCCAGCCTCAGCCACCGATTCCTCGAGGACAATCAAAACGGTCTTAGAAGAATTTCCAATACTTTCCAATGAGTCACTTTCTAATAAAGTGTGTGTCACACTGCAGACAGCAGCGCTCCCAGCCTGGGATTCAGCTCGCTCAATTGCTCACCCTTATCATTATCCGAGGGGTTGGGAGCTGGCTGTGTGTCCCTGTCGCAGGTCCAGCCCTCGGGGGAGTGCAGGGAGAAGAAACCTCGTGTTCTCCAGGATTTTAAGGGTCAGAAGTGATGCAGCTGAGGAAGCTGAGAGCATCGATAGTTTAAAGCCCATGTGATGCCCACACTGAGCACAGGGATGTCCTGGGTCAGCTCCTGATATGGAATTGGTGACAATTCTTGGCCATGATGGAATAGGCAAGGCAGGCTCTGGAGCTCAGCAGCAAGGTTTAACCCTTTCCCAGCTTGCTCCCAGCTCTCCCACAGTGCCTGCTGGCTGCACTCCAATGGATATTGAGGAACAGGGGCTTGGGCAATCAGCCCGGGAGGTCAGCAGGTGTGTCCCTGTCCCATCACAGCACCAAACCTGCTCCTGGCAGTGCAGCTGTCACTGCCGATGTCCCTCACAGCCCCCAGCTCCAGCCCAGGACAGAGCCAGCCGTGCCAGCAGCACTCACAGAGCTGCTCAAAGCCTCACCTCAGCATCACAGGCACCTTTCTGATGTTGAACATGAATGCTCCTTGCTGCAGTTTATGTTTATCTTGTCATCCTCATAGCAAACATGAAAACCTGTTTATTCTCTCCCTTTTCAGAGCTTTCCTTTAAATGTTTGAAGACTGTTTGCATGTCTTACCTAGTCTTTCCTTTCCGGAATAAGCAAGCCAAAATTCCCTTCTCTTCCATCCTGTATTAGTGTTTTAATCTCCCTGCCTGTCCTGGTTGCTCTCCCCTAAACCCTCCCCAATAAATTCCAACCCTCAGGAGTGGAATTCTCTCTGTGCAGCAGGATGGGCAGGGACCTGGGTGGCACTGGGAAGCTTTGGCATATTCCCCGGTGAAAAACACGTGTTATTCCTGCTGATTCTGCTCTTTTTTTGCCTAATTGACAAATTAGGAGTGTCCCCTCCCTGCCAGTTGTGTCCCCAGCACATGGAAGGTGGTTGGTTCTTTCCCGTGGTGCTTGGGGGGAGCAGAGCAAAGGAAATCTCTCAGCCTGTTGCCTGCACAGGGAGAAGCTGGTGGTGGAGTTTCTGGAGCTTTTCCCCCAGCGCAGCTCAGCGTGTGGGGAAGATGCTGTGGGGAGAGTGGAGGAAGAGAGGGAAGCTTGGAGAACTCACTGCTGGAGCTTTCATTTAACTAAAGAGCAAAGTAACATTGTGCTCCATTGATTACACATTTTTTCTGCCTGTTGTGACATTTGCAGGAAGGCTAATTTATTCAAGCATGGAAATCTTTAAAAACTTAATTAAGTTATTTCTGCTATTTCCATGCCTTATTGTTTCGACTTCACATTTAACTTTTATATCTGGTTAATGTCTTTGAGAAAAAAAAAGAAAAAAAAAACAACTAGAAGGAGAAAGGAAATGGAAAGGAGAGGGAAGATGTGGTTTGTGCCTCCTGTGGGAGGTGTTTGGGGAGACTGTCCCACAAGAATGGTCTCTGGTTGTGCCTGGCAGGGTGTGGCTGTGGTCACAGACAGGGCTGGCTGACCTGAGCCCTGGTTTGCTTCCAGGAGGGATAAAGTGGTGCCAAGGTGTTGTCAGGCTCCTCTTTCCTGCTCTTTTCCCACCATGGGTTTATTCCCTGGATAGCTGTGCATCCCACTCTCCCTGCTGCAGACAGGCAGACAGGATAGGGTAGCAGGACAGGGTGGATCCTCCTGAACCCCCAGAAGGGGAAATAATGGCAGGAAAACCCCAAGAGTTCCCCAGAGTTGGTGTTTTACTGCACAGGAGGCTCTGAAGGGCGCAAGACGCTGCCAGCAGAGCTAAATGCTGCGTTAATAAAGTTTCTGTCAGTAAATTCACTAATTAAGGCTCACAGATGGAGCTGGAAGGAATGCTTGTGGTGAAACCCAAGGAGTGTGAACACTGCCTGCTTTGGAGGATGGCTGCAAGTCTGGGGAAAAATGGGGAAGAAAGGAAAGCCACCAGGAGTTTCAAAAAGCTTTACCTGCCTCTCCAGAAACTGAGGAGAGCCCGAGGGTTGGGTTTGGGGGCTCTGAGCAGGGCTGGCCTTGGCTGTGGCCCTGTTTTACTGTGGGTTTATGGCAAAGCTGCCCAGCAGCTGTGTTTGAAGCGAATCCAGGTTTATCAGAGCCCAGGTTAGCACCCTGAGCAGCAATCTCCTTGTCTGTGACAGCAAAGATGTATGCAAGGAGGAACCACTCCGGCTCTGAAAACCCCCAGAGCCATAAAGAGCTGCAGCCATAAATGACAAAGTGCTGCAAACTCTCTCGGCGGCAGCAGCGGGGCTGGGGGAAGAGTGATCCCCTCGCTCTCCAACATTTGCTGAGCATTAGGCTAATTTCCCTTGGGCTTCCACCAGGCATTTGGAGTTCTTGCTGGGTTTCTGTGTATTATTCTTAAGTCGTTAGCCTCTACCTCCTGCTCCGACTTGGGAACTCTTAGAGGATGGATTTATGGTGTGCCTCCTGCGAGCACTGCAGCCATTCCCGTGCCCACGCTGATGGATGTGGCTCCTGGATGGCTTTTCCCTCCTGGAAAGGTGTCGTTTCCAGGGGAATGCTCATCCCTTCTGAGAGGTGTGAGGGTCAGGACTCCCTCAATGTGTTCCAGGCTCTTCCCAGCCACTGGGTGTGTAGGTGGGGAATGGGAATGGGAATGGGGATGGGGATGGGAATGGGAATGGGAATGGGAATGGGAATGGCAGCTCTGAAAGCCACAGGTGCTGCTCCTGGCTGGGAGAGCAGCAGGTCTGGGAGCTGGGATCTGCTCCACGCTGGGCAGGGATTGCAGCCCCTTCATTCTGCACAGCATCTCTGCCTTTGCTCCCTCTGTAGCTACGGCAACATTTGTATTTGTCAGCCTATGGCGATCCTCTGCATATGGAATACATTTGCTCTGGGTGTTTGCCATTAACATTTTCATTTCTGTTTAGCGTCAGGAGTTTTCAATTACCGGCCTGGCGGAGCAGTGCGAGCTGTTGTGTTCATGCTCTCTTTGTTTTCATTTCCACATCCCATCCCAGTGAATTACAGGATGGCAGTCCTGCCCCGGGGCTGCTGGGGAGAAATGCAGTCCTGTGCTGTGTTTGGTGCTGGCCACTCTCACAGGGTTGGCTGGCAGGGGCTGATTTTATCTGAGACCATTCTGTACCGAGGGGAGCAAGCAGGGGCTGAGCACAGCCTTGTCCCCTCTGTGTCCCTCTGTGCCACAGGCAGGAAGGAGGTGAGACCAGGAGCAGCTCGGTGCAGGTGTGAGCCCAGCCTGGCAGAGCTCTGCAGCAGAGTCCAGACCAAAATCTGTCTCCTCTCCCTCATCCCAGCCCTGTTTTGCTCTTCCTCTGCTGTGACTTTATATCTCCACTTCATAATTTAACTTCACAGAGTGGATAAAACTGCTTTAGCCAATAAAGAAATGAGGGACAAGTAATGCACATCCTGGCTGAAACAGCAAACTCCGTATTTCCGAAGTGCTGCCTTCCTAAACTCTAAGTGAGCCATAATGTTTAGAAGGGCCCTTGAAAGAGCAATAAAAGGCTGCCAGGTCGGGCAAACAGCAGTGTTAGCAGAGCTGGAAGAGCTGCTCCTCGCAGGGATTGCAGCAGCCAGAGGGTGGGGAGTCTCCGGGGGATGGGGAAGGAGGTGGCAGTGCCCACACTGTCCCCGGGACTGATGGGCTGAAGGACGAGCTGCTGACCAGCACTGGACAAACAGATGCCTCAGCTCAGTGTTAGGAAGGTTCTCCTGGTTGTCCTGCAAGAACTCAATTCCACTGTGATCCAGGATAACTCTCTTCTTCTGGCTTCTTAGAGCAGAGAACAAAAATTCCTATGTTTTGAGCTAGCCTGGAGATCCTCCTGCAGCATCCCCACATCCCTGATGTGCTGCCTGTCCCCAGGGCTGTGGTCCGAGGTGTTGGCTGATGCCAAGGGTGGCTCTGCTCCGATAGGAAGTGTTCCCCAAGTGAATGGGCCCTGGAAACCTGCCAGCTTCCTGAAACAAGTGGGGAAATGCAAGGAGAATCAGGACAGTTGTCCTCACGCATGATTCAAAGGGAATGCCGCAAGCTGGAGAGGCTGAGGAGTTCTGCAAGTGTCCCAAATGCTGTTAACCTCAGATTTAAAATCTGGGTTTCCTTTGATTTAAAGTGGTTTTAAAGGTTCCAGCACTCCCGCAATGTAATTATCCCAAAGATTTCTGGGAGCCTTCTTTTCTGCCCCTTTGTTCCTAAGGCGGCTCTGCAAGAATGCCAGGAGGTTACAGCCATTATGGAGTGTAATGCAAACAGGGCCATTTATTGCCTTTTTATGAGGGTAATGCTGCACCACCCAATAAATTCTGCAGGAAGGATTTGATGGAGAAAAGGCTGAGATTCAGCCACAGCAGGGTCAGCCAACGGGAGTTCTAATTTCACATGGAAGTAGTTAAGGGGGCAAAAGGCATATTTTTCACTCTCCTGTTTTGGAAGGAGCAGGGAAGGATGGGAGTGAGGAAAAGCCAAGGAGAGAGCAGATACAAAAGAGGAGGAGAAGGTCCCAAGCTTAAGAGGTGCTGGAAAGATTGGCCTTTCTCCCTGTGCCTGTCCTTGTGAGGTGTGAAAGGGGTGGCTCCTGCCTGGGATGCACTGCCAGGAGGAACATGTGTTTGGTGGGAGACAGGAGCAGAAATCCCACAAGCCTGAGGCCAGGGAGCCCCAGGGTGACTTGTGCCCATGTGGGATCCTGGCTGTGCCCATGTGGGATCCTGGCTGTGCCCCTATGGGATCCTGGCTGTGCCCATGAGGGATCCTGGCTGTGCCCCTGTGGGATCCTGGCTGTGCCCCTGAGCCTGGCCAGAGCCACCGGCCAAGAGGCATCAGCTGTGTTTGCCTTAATCAGTTCATTACGGCGAGCAGGGAATCAATGGGAATAGAGTATCGATCACAAATTCATAACTGAAAATTGCGCTGCTGGTCTTGGCTCATTTCTCCGTGGCAGAGATGAATCTCTGCCTCCCCGCCCGTGTGGAATCCCCATCCCGAGCCGTGTGTGACCCCTCCCAGTGCTGCGATTCTCCATCTGCCTGGCCCAGAGCTGGGATGGAACCTCTCGGGCTGCTTCCAGCTCGGTAGTCTGGTGGCCAAAGGCCACCTGGAGCACATCCAGGGAGCCCCAGCTCCATCCCAGCTGCTGGCAGCCAGCTGTGGAGACCCACGGGAGCACGGGGTGTCCATCCAGATGTGCGCAGCCTCTGGAAGCGTTTTGGATCCTCCCTGCCTGTGTTGCAGTGGCTGCAGCTGCCGTCTGTCAGCCAGAGCTGCTCTTTCATGCTTCTCTTGTTCTCCTCGCTCGCGATTGATAGATCAAAATTCCCCGCAAACGACCGGTTTCATGGGCCGTTTCCTCTGCTGTCGATACGAGGAGCTGAGAACTGTCAGTGCCGTCCCTCCCCGTCAAAGAAAGAATTCAATTATTTATCGCTGCCTCTTAGAAAACTAATTGTATTGCTAATTGTTCTTTTCCTGTGAGGAATGTTACATTTTTTTCAGGTGAATGGCTCTAGGCAGTTTAAGGGTTTATAAAGAGTGTTTCATCAAACGTGTGATTCAGAATGAACTCACTGAGATGACATTTCCCTTCCAATTTTCTGTTTATGTTAGCGAAGGGGGGATTGCTGGGAGCCCAGGGCTGTAGCTGCTAACCTGATTCATTCCCTGCACAGGGACGGGACTCGGCGCAGATGAATTTTACCAAATTGGCCATGTTTATGTGTAATGGTAACAGTAATACACTTTATCTATCTCCTGTTGAACTAAAGAGGAGTTTTCCCGGTAAGTTTGACAGAAAGAGGATCAAGCTGCTGCCTAAATTTCGCCTTGGAGGACCTCGGGGTAATTTTCTTCCAGCACTTCAGATACTGAGAAAGGTTGGGAGCAGCCATAGGATCCTTGTGCATCCCTGATCCAGAGGAAAATGCCATAGGAAAAGGGAAAAGGGATGAGGAGAGCACTGCTCTGAAAGTCCAAGGCACAGGAATATAAAATCCATCTTGCACGAACACTTCAGGGCTTCAATGTCTCCTTTTCCAGCAGGCAGGAGCTCTCCTGTCACATCTTTTGCCTTTTCAGGACCATGATAAATCTCCTCTCTTAACACACCCTGGAGAATAACAGCATCAATCATTTATTACTGGCTCAAGTTCTCAAGATTCCTGACCCCTTCTGTGCTTGGAGATGAGACACATCCCGGGAGCCTTGGCAGTGCTTTTCCACATGTTCCAACTCCAGCACGTCCTGGTTTTGCCCCATCCTTCCTTCCTTCCCCACACGGAGCTGGAGCTTCACAGCAGCCCTTGGAGGGTCTGAACTCCCGGGGCCAAACCACCCCTTTCCCAGCCTGGAAAGAGCAGGAGGGATGTGATTCCATTCTCATTTTCCACAGTAAATTGGGAGCTTGTGCCAGGCGAAATCCCTTCCCTGATTCTGCAGGATGAAATGCAGCAGCGAGGGAGACATAACCCTTCAGTGCAGCAGCGATTTACACGCTGCTCCTCCTTTAATGGGGCCCGAGCACCTGAGCATGGCAACGGGCTGTAAAAACAAACAAACAAACGAACACACTCCTGTCCTCCAGGCCCTCTGCTCCAGGGCATCCCAGAGCCTGAGGACAGTTCTACCTGCTGCAGAGCCAGATGGGACAAGGAGAGCTCTCTTTTCTTCTCCCAGATCCATCTCTTGGATTCAGCCCAAGGCATGATCACAGACTCTCTCAGCTCGATTCCTTCACCCCTCTGCCCTCATCCCCTTCCAGTCCATGGGATGCTCTGCTCCTGGTGCACTCAGTGCCTGCCTGGGCTCTGCCAGCTCAGGAGGAACTTCTCAGAACGGGAGCACAGCCAGGGATTCACTGCAGCAGCCTGATCCTGCATCTTACAGTAAATCAATGAAACTTCAGTGCCTTGACAAGCCCTTGCCACTTAAATAGACAAGAAACAGGTAGGGATGGATGCTGCAGGTTCCTCCAGATCATGAGGCATAAATCTCAAGAGAACAGCAGCGGAAAGATAAAACACTGCTGGAAGCACAGAACAGGATTTAGGATTTGTTTAGAGGTTGTCATTTTGACAGTAAGGAAAATACATTTTTCCTGCCCAGGGTTGGCAATTAGTGTGGCTGCGGGGAAAGGTAACGCGGTGATGAGCACTGCTACAGGTGCCTTGATGCCAGACGGCTCTGCTAAAGATGATAATTTCTAAAATCATAGAATCGTTTAGGTCTGAAAAGACCTTTAAGACCATTGAATCCAACCATTAGCCTAATGCTGTGGAAAAGCTGATAAGGATCTGGTGATGGTGCGGCAATGGTTAGAGGGCATCGGCTGCTGAGGCAGCGAGTTTGGTGTAATCAGCCTTGATGGACAGGGAAGCAGATAGAGAAGTGTAAATGGGAATTAATAAATTCAACAGCCAGATTAGCTCCCATTATTGCGCAGCTCCCGCTGACCCTGCTCTCCAGCTGGGAGAGATCTGTCCCGGCGAGCTCCCCATAAAGCCGGCGGGCAGAGCCAGCCTGCGCTGCTGCTGCCTGGGCGAGAACAAACCCTTCTTGTTTGGGAGAACAAATGCTAAAGCCACCGCGTCCCTCTCGCCGCCGTGACGAGGGGGAGCCGGGCTGCGCTGCTGTGAGTGGAAATGTCATCTCTGAAATGTAATTTGGCTGGAGCACGCTGCAGGACAGCAGCAGCTGCGGAGGCAAATCCAAATGACGCTCGGCACTGTAATTGCATATGTAAAAATGGGAAAGAAGAGAGCGAGAGGAAGCGGCCTCCTCTGCTCTGCTGGGTATTACAGATGTAGCTGTCATCCTCTTTCCCTGCCGGAGTGGTTGTAGGTGTTCAGTCCTGCTACTCCGCTGGGTGTTGTAGAGAGATTGGAATATAATTTCCAATGTACAGAGGTCAAGCCATGAGGCTGTTCAGGCGCCTTGTGCCTCCGACAAGGATTTACCCAGCTCAGAGCTTGATCCCAGTCCCTCTGCGGGGTGGCTGCCCTGGAGCAGGGAGCTGGCAGTGCTGGGAGTGATCCCGGGGTGGGATGGGGCAGCCCTGGGAGCACAGCACCCTCCAACTGCTCAGCAGGGGATTCTGAGCTTTGCCAGCATGCCAGGATCACCCTGATCGTGGTCCTGCACAGCCTGCCCTGAGTAACTGGGGACAGATGTCTGGGGAATGCTGGGTTTGGGGTCTGTCCAGTGTCCTGCTCTTCCCCTACTGGCTGGGCAGGGATGGATGGATGGATGGATGGATAGATGGATGGATGGATGGATGGATATGCAGTTCCACTGACCTTCCAAAATAACCAGTGTCCTCTCCCTGGTTTGCTATCATGGCTGCGTCACCTCTGAGTCACTGGCATTTGCTCTGTGCTGAAGTTCCCTGTGAAATCCCTCAAGGTGCACAAGAAATACAATATTGTTTGCGTCCTGAATGAGATGCTTGCTTCATATAGACATTGATCAATACATGAAGGAGACACCATTAGGGAAGACAGAATTCTTTGCTTTCAGGTGAACTCTTTGCCCTCTTACACCCCAGACTGTGAAAACTGAAATCAGTTTATCAATCTAATTTTCTGTTCACAATTAATGCTTTTATTTTTTCTTTTTGCTCTCATCAGGCAGCAGAGCTAAACAGAGCTGTTCCCTCTGTGAACTATTGGTGTCCTCTTCCCAGTCTGCCTGGATCCCACACCACGCTGGTCAGGTTTGAGTGGGGATGAGCTCTGCCAGGTGGGACACAGAACTGCTGTTCCCTCATGCTATGGGATTGTTAGGGTTTGTGTGTTATCCTCTTTGTGAGGCTGAGTTATCCTGCTCTGTAATTTCATCCAGCTTCCTTAAATTATTCATCTTTTTCAATAGGCCACAGGAGCCTTCTGCTCCCTCTCCCAAATTGTTTTGCAGCAAACAGAGCTGCTGCAGAGGCAGTGGTGTCTCCGCAGTGGGGGAATATCTCCACAGATCTCCTCTGTCACGGGGAGAGCTTTGGGCTGGGATAACTCCCATGTGCACCCAGAGCCTCCCGAGGACCAGGCTACATTGGGAAGGGCAAAGCCTTGCTCTGAGGGACTGAACATTTCCTTCCCAAGGCATTCGCCAGAGAATCCCCAACAGCACTCCGCATTGCTCCAGAGCTTGCTTGCTTCAGGTTGTAAATGTTTTCTATTTCTTACAAGCTGTGAGTCTGATGAAAGTGTAGAAAACCCAGGACCCAGCAGCAGAGGAAGCAAACTGTGCAGCACACGGCGTTGTCTCCTATAGGGTGTCTTCAAGTGTGCTGGGTAATGATCCAGCAGCTGTGAATCCATACAAACCAGAGCTGCTCCGAAGGGCTGTAATTATTAATCTGCTAACGCAGACACAATGCACTCAGCCTCCTCTCAGCCTCTCCCAGGAATGGGAAATAATGCTGCAGCGGCAATTACCTTAATGCAATTATCTCAAATGTGAAATTCCAGAGTGGCACTGTGTGTCCTGGGCTGTGGAGGACAGAGGGGGCTCTCCCAGGGCTCTGGGGTCAAAGCCAGGCTCTCAGTGCTGGTGCCAGCAGGATGTTGTGCCCCTTGTCACCTGTGTTGTTTAAAGCCCTGGCACATACAGAACCTGGGCACCCTGCAGTTTGGGCTCTCAAGGGATGGGCAATGCCAGGGTGTCCTGAGGGATTCCTGAGCCAGGTGGCATCACACAGGCAGCAAAGGCAGCCCTCACCCCGAAATCTGACAGGAAGGAGCTTGGATCAATTTGTCTTGTTTAGACACAGCTCTCTGGAGCTTTAGCCGAGGATAAAGGAACTATAGGAAGCCATGCTGATGGTGATCCCACCAGGATTAATGGCAAACACCAGAGCAATCCCTCGTGCTGGCAGGGTCCATGCTAACCCAGCACTCAGGAAGGCCTGAGCTGCTCAAAGTTCCTTGGAACCCTGGTGCACACACACAAATCAGGAGAGAAAATGTTCCACAGTTTGCTCAGGATGGACCTGGAGACTATTCCAGCATTCTTGTCTCTCAGGGAGGAATGAACTAATTGCAAAGGATTTTTTAAAAGGAAGATTGTAACTGGCCCAAAGCAGTAAATGGATTTTACTTCCTCTGCTCTGATAAATATTTAATTACTAAGTGTAATGCAGGGATTGGGTTTGGTTCTTGCTTGTTTTGATAGGCTTTTGTTTGTTTTTACACATATATTTATTTATATTTTGCACTTCCTTTGCAACTGCCATCCTCATGTGCCTTCTCCACAGTGGTAGTTCATAAATTAAATTGAATTGTCTTTTCACTCCTCTCATCCACGCTGCCTTCATGTCCAGAGCCTGTCTCTGGGAGCAGCAGTCCAAAAATGAGCCACCTCTGCAGAACCTGATGTGTCTCTCACCTGCTGCCCTGACAGTCACTGCTTTGGGGTTGGTTTGATTTCCCTCTTTGCTTCCTGGTGCCATCCTGCACAATTCTTAACATTTTATTTTTTAAAAAATCTCATCCCAATAATGGAATAGCTCGAAAATGTTTATTTGCTTAAGGGACTCTTTAGTGAAAACTCCAGGCTCTTGACAACTAATATAATGCATTTAGGTAATTGTGTAATTACAACTCAAATGACAAATGTTTCTTTAGGCTCCATTTCTCTCCCATGCCCATTCCAAGAGCAGCACAGGGGGTGTCCAGCTGCTCCCTGTGCCACAGCCCTGCTCCCAGCACAGCCTGGCACAGCCTGGCACAGCCCACACTTCAGCTCTCCCTGGCCTGTCCTCCAGCCTGATGAATTATTACTCATGCAAAAATCTCATTAAAATCATGGGGAATGTGCCCAAAGGGAGCACCCCAGGGTCTGGCAGGACAGTCCTGCTCTGCTGTGCTGAGGCAGGGCTGGAGCTGTGTCCCTGGTCCCTCTGCAGAGCTGACCCTGCTCATCCCATGCACACCGCAGCCTTCCCGGATCTCATTTCATGCAGCAGGATTTTTCCCAGCAGGATTGGCAACAACACAGCCTCATAAATAATGTTCCCAATGGGATGCTGTGTTGCTGTCTGGCTATTAACGCTTGTGTATTTCTCTTCATAATGTTCAAGTGCCTTATTTATGCCTGAAGGGCTGGACTGTCTTCCTGAGCAGTGACAGGAGTGGTCATACAGCTGCTGCTGCCAGGTATGGTGGAGTTTAACAGCTCTGGGTTCACACTGCAGAGGTTGTTACTGATAAAGGTCTCCCTACAAGTCCTTACAGCTGGGAGGGCTGCTTCTTCCTCACTCTCTGGCCACACGTGAAGTTTGTTCCTGCAGAGGTGACTCTGCTCTCTCATGTCTGCAGCACCCACGGCGTTGTCCCACTGTGGCACTCAAGAGTGTTCCTGAACGAGGGAGCCCAGCTGCAATAAACCTTCAGCCTCGGCTCCAGTCCCAACTTCTCCAGGCATAAAGGTCTCTGTATGTGGCATTTGATGGCCTCGGCTGTAAAAGGAGCCATAAAAAGGTAAGGGCAAGTCCACCTGGAGGTGTTGTTTCCCCAGCCTGTCCCTGACACAGGAGGGAGCATTGCTGTGTCACCAGCTGCTCCTGGCCGGGCAGGAACAAGAAATAGTGATGAGCAGTTGTACAGGAGGGGATTTAAAGGGCTTCTCTTCTTTGCCCTCCATTGGAACTCACTTTGCTGATGAGCAGCATCACTTTCACCTCTTGGTGTGGCTGAGCTGGGGCGTCCAGAGTGGAAAGCCTTTGGAGACATTTCTCGGAGCTGCCCAAGCTCCATCCAACGGTGAGAGCAGGAGGAGAGGCAGGTCTGGGTTCCAAACACGCTGGGTCCCCAGGGCACCATGGGGAGAGCCTTAAATTTGCAGGGTTTATTTGATGTCAGCTTTCATTGTTTCACAGATCCCACTGAACCCACATCCATCAGCGAGAAACTTCCGAAGTGCAGGGGAATAAAACTCCTCATGGATAACGGCCCCAAAAATGCCTTTTGGCAGCTTTATTGCCTGGCACACAGGAGAAGGAGCAGATGCACTTTCAGAACCAGAAAGCACTTGGATAATTCCTTTATGGCCACCCCAAGGCAAGGTGAGGGGAGTTTTGCTTTACCGACGAAGGGAGAGGAACCTGGGTTGCTGGGGCTCTGCAGAGGAGAGCAGGCTTGGATCTCAGGCTGGCTTGGATCTCAACAGCAGCACTGATGGGAGCCCAGCAAGTATGGAGAGGTTTGTACCAGCTGGGAAAACTATCCCCACGCATTTCCATGCCAGAAATCTGCAGAGGGGGTGTGCAGGATGCTGGGGTGCAGAGCCCACTGACCCCCAGGGCTGCCAGCCCCCAGCTCCAGCAGCACCCACATCCCCTGTCCAGCTCTGAGGCTGTTCCAGCAGATGGACTCCAGAATCCAGAGGTTGTCACGGGAAGTCCTGTCAGGGGTTACTGGCCGGGGTCTCGTTCTCGCCTGTCAGACTTGACATCTTCAGCGTATAATTAAATGCCAGGACGCGAGCAGCAGAGCAGGTGCATGCTAATGAGGAGATCAATTTTAATTATGATTTTAATTAAACACACAATCCGGTAGGAAATATGACAAGCAGGCTAGAAATGCAAAATTTATACTGGGGAAAAACAACGGCTGGAGACAGGGAAGATGGAGCTGAGGTGTGCGTGTCTTGAAGCACAGGTTGGGTGGGAGGATGGTTGGGTGGCTGTGAGCCAGAGTGGGCATGGAGGGCATCTCTGATTCCTCTTGTTGCCATAATTTGACGAGGAAAGTTCAAAAAACCACATTTACCATTCTGTTGTTATTTTTCCAAACTCCCATTTTTTGCTCTTTGCTAGTGCTCCAGAGCTCTTGTAAACCACGGGGTGTGCAGCCACATGGCAGAAATCAGCTATAACAGGAATTACCACTGAACAGAGATATTTGGCAAGAAGCTTTACAGCAGCCCGTGCCACGGGGGGCTGAGGTTTTGGATTATGGATCAGAGGGAACCTTTGGGATCCCTCTGTGCACAGCCCTGGTACATTTGGCTGCTCCAGATTAACTCCTCCATGAACTCCAGCAGGCTTCAAAAGAGCAAATCCCTCCTCGAATCGCTGCCTCCCCAGAACAGGAAACCCTCCATCACTCCTGCCGTGGGTAAATCCCACCGCCTGACTCATCCAAAGCCGACTGGCTGCAGCTCTTGAGCCTTCACACCGCTGCAGGATGTCTGCAGAATCTGAGCCACTTCCCTCAAATTTGTCTTTCCCCAGCACAGGCAGACCCAAGGCAGCTCTTGCCACATCTGTGCTCTCCCCCTGAGCTCTGCAGCCTCGGGGTCTGCTGGGGGCACCTGGACACCACAGTCCCTCCCTGGAGGAGGTGACACAGCCCCGCAGGGGAAGAGGAGCCTGGGATGCTCTGCTGCTCCAGACCGGGGGAAGACCGGGAGCAGTGAGCACCACAGGCTGTCTCATCCGAAAGGAATGCTGCCGAGCAGGGATGGAACATGAGGCCAGATGCCGGGAATGGGGGGTTTGAGTTCATTGGTTACCTGAACTCACCCCTTCGCCCCCTCCCTCCCCCCAGCCTACGCCTGACTCCGCAGAATTATTGATTTTGCTGGTTTTTCACTATTCCGTATCATAAATTGACTTCAGCAGCCCTTTTCCCTAACTAACGAGGCCATTAGCGCTGGGATGTGGGTGGATAGGCAGCTCACCCAGATCAATCAGACAGGGGATGTGTCTGTGCACAGAGACACGGGCTGCACCCACCTCTATCCCCCGGGCTGGGGGTCACAGAGCCCAGAGCAAACTGGGGCACAAACCAGCAGAACTGGGGGCGGACTGTGGGAATGTGCCGCTTGTCCATGCAGCTCTGCCATCAACAGCACTCCTCCCCGTGTTTTGGCTCCTAACGCTTTGAGTTACGGGGAATAATTAGGGGTTGTGGATGGAGCCGCTGGGTTCCCACTGTTCCCCGAAAAGGAGGTTCAAAGGAGAAAAGGGGTGTCGTTCCCGCAGTCCCCCGCTCCCTGCCAGGCTGGGCTTTGATTTGCTGGCTGGAAGTTTCTCTGCGGCTTTGCCCCTCCTGTTTAATTAGCTGCTCCGAGAGCTCCGGCAGCAGCCGCAAGCCCGGGCTGGGTTTTTATAGAGCGTGTTTTTACCTTTCACCCTCTGGAAATGTCAGAGCAGCGGGGAAGCTGCGCCGCTTTGTTGCCTCCGCTGTTTTAATAACTTTATGGCTCGCAATCCTCCCGTGGCCCTTCTGCCCACCTGCCTTCGGTCGGAGAGCGCCCGTGGAGATAAGAGCCCGAGTGAGCATCGCTCAGGGCACAGCCGCTGTCTTTAACCCCGGGCATGCAGGGTCATTCCATTTAGGCAGAGCTCTGCTCCTGCCGCCTGAGCAGCAGCATCTCCTGCGCCTCCACGCAGCGGCCCAGTAAATCATCCTGGCCAGATAAAAATGAAAGCGATGCTTGGTTACTTATCCGGGGCTCAATTTAAAAGCCGGGAGCTGGGGAGAGGGGAGAGGCTGGGGGCAGCTCGGCTCACCTCCGGAGCGGGCGGTTGTTACAGCGGAGGCACCTCTGGCTGCAGGAAGCAATTTGTCTCCCGGAGGCTGACAGGAGCTCCTTTCTTCTCCACTTACTCCTTGCTCAGAAATAAAAGGGGCATCCGCTCACATGAAAAGCGGGGAAGGCTCCAGGTTTCCCTTGTGAGGTCTCTCCCAAGCTGGCACGGACGGGCAATTTGTACAAATGACACTTCCCTGGGAGGGAAGAAAGAAGGAGAAGAAGAAAGAGCCACCCCAGCTTCCAATTTGTGCCTCGGCAGTCTGCTCCAACTCCTCCTCTCTCCTACTTTCAACCTCCACACGCAGCTCTGGCTCTGCTCCCTGGCTCTGCGAGCGGCCAGTGCTGTGTCCAGTGGCCGCACAGACTGGACAAGGGAGCTGCCAGGGGTCAGTGGCTGTGCTCGGCTGGTTTTCCCTCTCAGCAGCATCCTCCTGGAGCTCCTGCTCCAGCATCGGTGTGTGCCTGGCCGATGTGTCCCAAGTCACCTCTCCAAGTGGAGTAGTTAAACTTCCACAGACTCCTCGGTGGGCGTTTTTGTTCAGTATTAGAGTGGTTCGAATTCGATTTATCTTAATTCACTTGCAATTTGCTTATAATTAAACTACAGTGAACCAAGGGAGCTGATTTACCCGGCGCACTGAAATCTGATGAGGATTGTGAATCAGCCACCTCAGTTCACTGCACAGTGTATTAATATAAATTGAAGTCAATAGTGTTTTATATTAATGCTTTCTTGAATGTCCCTATATGTGCAGGTCTGGGGCAGAGCACAGAAAACGTTTGGTTTTGGGGAAAAACACCATTTCTTGCACTTTGTGTTTGTCCAGGGCGTCCAGGATCGGGACAAGAACCAGGATTGTCACCCTGCCAGTCCACCTCATCCAACCACGGGATAACAGGGTCGTTTGGAATGTATTGGACAAAAGAGGTAAGGAAGGATTTAATCCCCCAAAAGCCTCCCCTAATGGCCCTGGCACCTGGCGAAAGGGGGTCTTTATTCCCAGATAATGGACCGTGCCAGCATTAAGCTCTCTTAACCACCTTTCCACACAGTCAATTATCTCCTAATCAGGGCCGTTTTGTCAGAGGTTATTGCCCTAAGGACTCAATTAGGTTATATCTACGTCATTAATATTTTATGGAAAAATCATTCACGTGGAAGTGTTAAACACCTTCGCAAACTTCCTTCCCCCAACCCCAGGGAAAAGGGGATTTGAGGCTTCCCGGGATGGACCTGGCAGTGCAGCAGGTGAGGGAAGGCAGGGGAAGCTCCTGTCTGCCTCCACACCCCGAAAGGACCTGTTGGAGCTGTTCTGCAAACCAGCCCCCTGTCAGCTCCCTGTGCACGTGCTCTGAAGTTATTTTCAAGCTCTGAGTTATATTTAACTCGAGGTATAATAGTTGCCACTCCGAAACCTCTGTTTTATTAAGTCAGGCATTTGGGTACTCTCAAGTAGAGCTGTTTGGAAAATGGAGAAAATTGCAGAGAAAGCCATTTCTTCTGATTACCATTTCTTTCCAGAAAAAAAAAAAAAAAAGGTTCCTTGTCCTTCATCCAGGACATCTGATGGTCAGGAGGGGAGGTGTTGGGGACAGAGGCTGCAGCTCATGGCAGGTGGGCATCACCTGGGAAATGGGGCTGTGGAGTGGTAAAGGCTTCAATGTGGCCCTTAGGGAGCTCTTAAAATAATTATAATGATGGTCCAGGGTGCCAAATGTTCTCAGTTGAACCAGAGTTCAGCTCTTGAGCAGCAGTCATTGAAGTTAATGAATGAAATCCTTTGGAAGGCTTTTTCCAAAGGTTTCTTTGGTGGGCTCACACTGTTGCTGTTCTCTCGGGTGGATTTTCATGCTGGCAAAAACACAATGAAAAGAATAAACTCAGCAGAGCAAAAACATGTACCAAAAGGCAGTATTGCTACAAAACATTGCGATATTCCTGCACTTCTGAGATTTCCCAGTGTAAGTAAAGAATTTGGCTTCCCTCCCTCCACCAGACTTGTTGGAAGCTCTCCCTAATGCAGTAAAGCTCCTCACAGAGCAGCGATGGACTCTCAGGGTGCCAGAGGTGTTTCTGTGTGTCTCTGGATGTCAGCAGGCAGAGCTCTCCCAGGGCTGAGGCACAGAGAATTCCCTGCAGTGATCCATATCTCCGGCACACCAGCAAGTACTTCCCTTTAATGGGGATTGACACAGAGTAGGGCTGGTTTAAAAAAAAAAAAAAAAAAAAAAGTTCTCCTCCTTCCCTACACAGTTTTGATGTGAATATTAATATTAACATAATTTCATGATGATTAGAGAACACAATTAGGGGCTATTAATAATGACACAAATAATGACATTTAAGGCCTCATTTTCCTGTGAGTAACACTCTGTCTGGTGGTATTTAAACAGCTCTGTCTGGCACAATCACAGCCGTGCCAAGGTGAAGCCACGTCAGCATCATTGTGGTGTCAATCACTGCCCTCCCTGCCAGCAGAGGAGGGAAAGGGAAAGGGAAAGGGAAAGGGAAAGGGAAAGGGAAAGGGAAAGGGAAAGGGAAAGGGAAAGGGAAAGGGAAAGGGAAAGGGAAAGGGCTGCCATGGGTGGGGATGCTGCTGAAGATGATGGAGCAATGGGGACACTTGGGGACAGGCTGATGGCTGTCCCCAGTGAGCTGACCCTCCTGGCAGGGCACACTCCAGCCAAGACCTCATCTCCTCACACCTGGAGTTCCTCAGACAGGAGGACAAACCTGTGCAATGCCAGCAGAGCCCCATGCCAGTGCCAGATTAACCCTCCCAGGCTCTCCAGCAGCAGCTCCCATGCCCCACTGTAAAATCGGCTTAATGGGGCTCTTGCAGCCCAACTCCACCGAAGTCAGGCCTTGCACAGACCCCATTTCTTTTACAGCACATTCACTGCCAAGCTCAGCCCTTGGAAGAGGCCGTGCTGTGCTAATGTCACTTAATGGAAACCTCAGAATCAATTTTTTGCTCCCTGAAGAAAATCCCCCTGGTTTATGCAGCAAAAGCTGTAATACTGGAAATGGCTTCAGATTTTTTTTTTTTGTGAAGAAAAAAAAAGGAGGGGAAGAGAAGAAAGGTTCACTGTAGCTCCACAAAAAGGAGGTCAAGTGAAAGGCTGCCAGGTTAGTGACTGATCAAGCTGTGCTGTCCTGGGGAAGGTGTGGGTTGTGCCAGGCTGTCCCCAGGGCTCTCAGGGACAGGGGCTCTGTGGTAGAACTCACCCTCCCAATTACCAATTCCCATTTCTCTGAAACACCCCAAAATGTGCTGAGCTGCCTCGTGCCGTGGAGAGGGGGCTGGCAAGGCTGCAGGGTGGTTATCCCACACTGGGACAGGGACAGTGCCACCTGCAAAGGGCATCCCAGGGGATCTTTTGGGGGGTACAGAATATCTCTCCCATTCCTGGGATTCAGCACATGGTGAAGAGGGTGACTGCAGTGCCTGAGCCTCTCACCCTGAGCTGCAGGGCAGGTGAGCTGTGCAGGAGCTCAGGTGAGCTTTACCTGAGCCTTCCCTGCCTCAGTGCTGTCTGTGTGAGCAGAATCCCCAGGAGGGCAGAGGATGCTGAAGGGAGCTCCATTCATTCAGCATCACCAACACCTATAACTCACAGCCTCACACTGCGATAAACAAAGCCTTTCATTAAATTCTGGAGACAAACAGCTCCGGGCCATTCCTCATTTCAATGCACACACAGACACCTTGGCAGAATCTGCTCCTTCAGCTCGAGCATTTCCATGCTGCTGGAGCTCAGGCTGTGCTCCCAGCCTGGCACCTGTGTGCCCTGAGGAGCTCCAGCTCACCATGGCCACCAGGAAGGGACAGGACTTTGCTGCCAAGGCTTTCAGGTCATGGAATCACAGAATCTCCTGAGCTGGAGACCCACAAGGATCATCGTGTCCAACTCCTGCACAGACACCCCAACAATCCCACCCTGTGCATCCCTGGCAGTGCTGTCCAAACATTCCTGGAGCTCTGGCAGCCTCAGGCTGTGCCAGCACCCTCTGGGGGAAGAAGCTTTTCCTGAGCCCCACTCTGCAAAGAACTCTGCCACCTCCTACCCCACAGCCCCCCAAAGCCACCTGCCATCCCGGGCTGCCGGTGGGAGGGACAAGACTCCAGGAAAAGCCACCAAATCAGTCATTAAATTTTAATCAAACAATGCAGAAGGCTACAGAGATCACACTAAAATTTAATGAGCCAGGCTTGTTGGCTTCCCCGAAGCAGCACATTACAGTAAAAGTGTGGCTCCAGAAAGGTGCCTGACTTCCAGGTATTATCCACAAACCCTCCCCACTCCCTGCTCTCCAGGAGAAACGAGGCATGAAGTGGTTCCTTATGGCTGGTTAAATGGGGGTTTGTTTTTCTCCCTCCTCCAGATACCCATTTCTTTTCTTTCACCATCTCATTTTGCCACAATTCATTCATTCTGGAATTTTGACCCTTCAGAGCACACAGGCAGAAAAGTCTCACAGAAAAGCTGCTCTTCTTCAAATAACAGGGGTGTTGTGTGGATTGAGCAACCCCTCCTCAACCTGCAGTGCTCTGGGGTCACCCAGCTTCTTTCCTGTGGACCATCAGACAGGAAACCCCAACCCAAGCCTGGCTTTTTATTTCAGATGCTCCAGGTCCCAGCTTAGGATGCAGGCAGCATCGCATCTAGAACTGCACAGCTGCCTGCAGCAATTCAAAAATTGTCTTGTTGGAATACAATGTGCCAATTTTTCACATTTACAGCCATTTTCAGTATTACAGCCTGTGGCACTGAAGCCAGGAGGCTTTTCTTTGGGGAGCAGGAGCTGCTGCAGAGGTGACCATTAGCACACGCTGCCTCTCCTCCAGCCACGGCAGGGTGGGAGCCTGGTGGGGAAGGGATGGGGGAGGCTGGAGTGGCTGGAATCCATCAGAGCTGGGAGCTGCAGGAAACGGGAGAGCGACGCGCCGGAGTCCTGTCTAGACCAGGGGGTTGGCAGCTCCTCCCGCTCCGCTTTAATATGCCTGGGTGAACTCCAGGCTTGGGAAAGTAAATTAGTGCTTGGGCTGGAGCCAGGGCTATGGTGCTCCTGTGCTCCCAGGAATGCCTGCAGGGTGCTCTGGGCCCTGGGCAGGGTGACAGCAGCCTGGGGTCCCAGGGACACCCATCGCTCACGAGGCACTTTGGGAGCAACAGCCACACTTGCACAGCTCCCCTCCTGCCCTGCTGTGGGTTCATTTACACAGCAGGAAAATGCCATTCATTGCTAGGGCAGGCTTTCCAAAACTCCCCAGGGAAAGTCTTTCCAGGCAGTAACCAGCCTGTCTCCATTGCCATTCCCAGCAGCACCCAGCACAGCGCTGAGCTGTGTCTGGCAGGAAACAACACCATGGCAGCACTTTCACTGCTGGGCTGCAAGATCTGTGGCTCCAGCAGGCTCCACTCTGCTCCCAATCCCTTTGTTATTAATTAATTCATTAGTTACAATTTATTTTTATTTGCAAACTTTGTCATTATTTCTGAAAAAAATCCGGTTTCTCCTCTCGTTAACTTTGGGGTCTGCTGGGCCAGGTGGGACAGGCAAATGGGGCACAGGTGGGGCAAATCAAATAATGAGGGCCAGGTGGGGCAGTTGGGCAGAGCAATCTGATGGCAATGAGGGGCAGCTGAGGGGCAGCTGCAGAGGTTATAAAAGGAGGTGGGGAGCTGGGGGCTCTTCTTTTGCTGGAGCTGAGGTGGTGGAGCTGTGCTGGAGCCCTGCTGGAGCCGCAGTGAGTCTGGGGTGTCTGGGCTGGGAGGGAGGCTTGTACTGCTAAGTGCTGACAGGACGTCGCTGTCAACACAATGTTCCGCCTTGGAGAACCTTCATCTGGGAAGATACTTAATGAATTAGTTAATTAATGAGTGGAGTTTGATTGATGGATCATAGGGAGCTCTCAGCAGGGTGAGCCTGACCCTGGGATATTGCTGCTGTTGCTTAAATGCATCCCCTCGCTGGTCCGAGGCACTCGGTGTTCTGGCAATTTGCATGCATTAAATGTAGCTCCTTAATAGGATGTAATGTTAGTGAAAAGCCAAAAGCATAGCAGCTGTAACTTAAAAGACAGCCCCATTACTGCAAGCCTTATAATTAGGGTAAGAGGGAGACTCGCGCTGCCATATGTTAAATTCTTTTGAGGTTAATAGCTCTGTAAGATTTTGCAATTTAAAAAAATTAGTCTTGAGGAACGATGACAAGGCTCGTCAATGAGGCTGCTCCAGCGGGGGCCAGCATGCTCTGCCCTGCACAGCCTCACCGTGCCGGGTGTGGGGGACAGGGATGCTCCTGGGTGTCCTGTGCCCTTGGTCACCTCTGTCCTGCCCTCCTCCTGCCCATCCTTCTGTAAAACCTGCCTTTCTGCCTGGCTGCACCCAGGGGTGCTCCTGGCTGGGCAGGACACGCAGCAGGCTCTGTGCAGGAGCAGCTCCTCCTGTGCCCTGCTCTTTGGCGCTCTGCTCAAATTACACACAACAGCAGCTGCTGCCTCCAGGTCCCCAGCCCGGTGTTTGGCTGATGCAGGAACAAATAACCCTTGTGCAGTGGTTGTTTGTTAAAGCCTTTTTCCCGTGTAATTGCTGCACAGAGGCCTCTGCTCCGAGTCTCAGCTCTCAGCACAAGAGCTCCATGAGGATCCTGAGTGCTCAGGAGCTCTCTGAGCTCCCAGTGCTGCCTCTGGACCCAAAGAGGGGCTGGGTGGTCAGAGCTCAGCCCTGGCAGGGAGGCAGCTCCCCGGGGGCTCCTCTCGGCAGGGGTTGAGAGAGCTCCTGTGTTTTTCCTTCCAGCTTTTCTTCCTTCCCCCTGTTGTGCAGGCAAATCATTCCACTTCCCACCCTCAATTTCCTCATCCATAAAACTGAGACTAAAAATGTACTTGTTAAGGGTGTCACAGGGCCTTCTGAGTCTGCCAGGGCTTTGATGTGCTCTTGTTAAAGTACCGTGGAAGTGCAGGCAGTTATTGTTATCATTACGTGAGCTGGGTGGCTATCGGGTGGCAGCGAGGGCTGAGACCCTATGGGGACACTTGAGGTTTGTGAACTTAACTCTGCTGCCCAGGTAGGGCATTTTTTGGGCTTGGCTTTTCTGGTTGCCAAATGATGGGGAAATAGTGCTTGTAAATAGCTGGGGGAACAGGGGGGATTATTCTCTTTGGGGAAGGTGCTGTGCTTGGCTCTGCTGCCCCTGAGCTCTGTGATGGATGCTGGTGCTGTGATGGTCAGCCTGGCTAAAGAGGAACTTTCTCAGCCACAATAGTGGAAGACTTTAGGGTCATCCTGAGCCTGCATTGGTAGTTTCCTTCCTGCATCCCCCTCATCTTATTAAAGTGTTTAATTGCTTTATATTTAAGTACATCAAGATTTCCTGATAGGCTTGTCCATTTACTTGTTCTCTTTAGGGAAGCTGAGGGAATGGAAAAGAGAAAATTATCTTGAAGCTCCAGGTTATTGGGGAGAGATATGAGATTGTTAAGTCCTCTCCATTGGTGTTTGGTAATTCTGAAGCTTAGGGGTTCTTTTGATATTGAGCTGGGGTTCAACTTTGTAAATTCAGGATTTGTTCTTCTGCTGCTTGGAGAACGAGGCCTCAGCTGCACATGGTTTGAGCTGCCCAGTCACTGTTGCTGCTGGGATGGTTCTCAAGGGCTTTCCAAGGAGTCTGAGCACTGTGACTGAGCAGTGGAACTCAGGAGAAGTGATTTCAGGTGTGCAGATCCTAAAGGTGGATTGTTCCCAGGTGTGCAGATCCTAAAGGTGGATTGTTCCCAGGTGTGCTGTGAGCAGTGGCAGCTGTGAATTCACGAGCAGCAGCTGAGAGTGATCAGGAGTGATCTCCCTTGGACACAAGCTGCCTCTTTCCTTTTCCCATTGGTGCTCCAATGTCAAAGGCAAAATCCCCATCTTCAGATCGATAGCAAAGCCATTAAAGCACATCTTCAATTTCTGCGGGTGATGCTGCCGTGCTCAGCACTGCGCTGGGTTAGGAAGAGTTCATGTCTTTGAGCAAAGCTAAATACTTCACTGTCCTGGCCTCTCCTGCAGGCTGCCCAGCAATGAGGTGGTTGATCCTCTAGCAGGGAAAATAGGGTTACAGAGGATTTGGAGCAGATTTCCCAGGTGCAGGAGGAGCTGTAGCCTCCAGCTCACTTGGGTGTCAGAACAGGGGTGCTTGGGGCAGGAGCAGTGCTAGAGCTGGCTTAGGCTCCTGCAGCTCCAGGGGACTTAGGCATTTGCAAGCACATTGTGAAGCGTGACCCTCCTGCAGGGGAGCATGAAAAGCCCTTTGGAGCCCTTCATCCCTCCTGAGCCCTGTCGAGCCTGTCACGCTTACAGGGAGAGAGCTGGCGGGGCAGATCCTGGGGCTGGGCAGCCTCTGATCCCTTTAGCGTGGCTTTGCCTCTGCTCCTTGCTTAGGGTTTGGCATTTGTTGATGCAGAGTGTGTGTCAGGAGGTGCTCGGGGTATCCTTGGCTTTAGTGCTGTGGTGCTGGGCAGTTTTTCAGCATGGGATTGAGAGCTGTGACTGCCTATGTGTAGCTGTAAACCTTCTCCATCTTTCTTCTCTGTGTAGAGGGGGAGGCGGGGATGCTCTGGTGTAACACTCCCCTTGTCTCCTCTGGCTGGGAACAAAGCTGACCCAGCAGCTCATTTGAGTTTCCATCTGCTGCTTCCACGCTGGAGGAGAATGGTGTCTTAGTTGTCTGAGGAGAGAATGCTTTTTAATCATGTCTGCACTGCCTGGGGTTTGGGCCTCGGTGCCAGCCAGTAGGAAAAATCAATAATGTTTAAGCTGTTCGATGAAGAGTGCTGGCTGCCAGTTCCTCCTCCTCCTCTGACAGCTCCTGAGGGAGGAATGTCTGTGCCAAGTGTGCCCTGGGTGCTGCTGGTGGGCTCTGGGCAGCTGGATGCCTTCCCCAGGGGGCTGGCAGGGTGCTTCACACCCCAGCTTCCTCTGAGAAAGAGGTTTTGGGGTGTTTGGGTGTGAGTTGAGCTTCCTTTCAGGCTCCTGGAAGGCGCTGGATTGGGGTGCAGGGTACCCACCCTGCTGCTCTCTGGGGTCTGCTCTGCCAGTCAGGCACAGGGGGATATGGATCTTCCCCTGGCCCTGCTGTGACAGATGGGAAAGCTCACTTGGGCAGGCTGGGCTTGCTGTGATGAGTGAGGATGGGGAGCGGAACAGGAGGAAACAAAACGGAAATCCATCTTGTGGCGCCCTTAAATAATGGTGGTGCTGCTCGGACAGCAGAGAAATATCCTTTGGAGAGCGTGACAGAAAAGCTCATGGATGCTGTCAAACATGCCCTCAGCTCCTCTGAGCACATCGTTGCTCTGCCAGGTGAGACAAATAGCCCCTGGTCAGGTCAGCAGCTCTCCCTCCCCTGGCCCATGGCAGGTGTGGGAGCAAAGGGGATTTGGAGAATTCCTGCTGGGGATTGGGAATGGACAGAAGGGCTCTGAGCAGCTGCTGGGCTCTTGCTGCAGGGGTGGGGGTTGTCATCCCAGCTGTCCCCAGGACACACCACAGCCTCCTTAATCCCCTCCCTGCTCCCCTGGAGGGAACTTGGCTGAGGCACCCTGAGAGGGACAAGTGTGGCAGGGATGGTGGCCTTTCCTCCCATGGGTCAGGGGGTTGCCAGGCTGCAAGGGGAGGGTGACAGGTGACACGGGGCCTTTCCAGCTCCTGATAACCCTCAGTCTCTGGTTTTCCTTCACTGCTGAATGCTGATGAGGTGCAAATCCTGGGCTGACCTCAAATTCCATCTGCATTTCCTCAGATTTGCCATTTCAAGTGCTGGTTTAGCTCTCAATCCCCCCAGCAGGCGGGGAGGGGGGGCTGAATAACGCTTTGCATTTTTTTACACCGCTTTGCACCAGAAGGTTTTGGAGCCTTTGCAGAGGTTAGGGAAGGAGGCAGGTGGGATCAGGGAGTGTTTAACAGGTAAACACAATCCACACCTATGCTGAAGTGAATCCAGGGCTGTGCGGGTGCTGAAAGCCAGGATGAGGGCTCTGCAGTGTGGACCTTTGCCCACTCACAAGCTCCTGCCCCACTGGCACTGGGTTTTTGAAAAGGATTTTGCCCACTGCTTCCCCTGTAAGCTGTTATCAGGAGCTGATGCTTGAGATCCTGGAATTCTCCTGCCTCCTGGAGCAAAGCATCGGGACAGAGAATCCTCAATACGGAACAACCTGTCATGTTGTGTTTCCCGAGGCTTCATTTCACTTTTTAAATTATTTAATTGATGAGCCCTTTCTTTTTATACATCCACATTCAGCTGGTTTCCACAGTAACAACCAAACCTGGAACCCGGAGCTTGGAGTCCTTTCTGAGTAAATAATGCCAAACCAAATCCTCGAATATTTAATTAAATTCACTGTCATGCCCCTTTTATCTTTGTTCTGTGGATCCTCCATAAACAGATTTCATGGGAACATGGAGTTTAAAGGAGATAGCAGAGGAGAGCCTTCAGGGGAGCTGCCCTGGGCCAGGCGCAGAGCCCTTGGTGGCCTCAGTGCTGTGACACCTTGGGGACACTGCAGCTCCTTGGTGGCCTTGCAGTGTGCCAGGGGAGTGGCAGGAGTGCAGAGTGCATCCTGCTGGGATGCTGTTGGCTCATGGTCAGTTTGTCACCATCAGGAACCCCAGGTTCCTCCAGGCTTTTCTGGCAGCACCCTAGAAGTTCCTGAGCTCCCCTGGCTCCCATTTCCATTATTACCCATCCTGCTCTCACCTGCTGCTGTGCTGGCACATCTGCAAATCTCATCATTCTTTCTGTTCCCTCCTTTTGGCCATGAATGCAAACACTGAGTGGCACTGGGGGTGTTGGGGAGCAAAACCACAGCCACCAAGGGGATTATTTAGTCAGATGAGTGTGAGGGTTCTTCCAGGAGTGTGGGACTGGCCAGGAACTGGGGTTTAGCCTGTTTTTATTTCTCCCCAAACACTACTGCAAGGAGCCTGAGCTCTGACAGCTGTGTCTCCGGGCACACCAATTATCCCTCTGCCAGGGAATGTGACATGGACACCCAGTGGTGTTGGTTTGCTTACAATGGCTCTTTGGTGCTTTTCCATGGTATCACAACACATCTTAATCAGATGGTGAGTGGGCTTAATTAGCCCAAGTATAGGTTTTATTTTTGATTTCTATGACTACTTAATCTAATGGCAACACATTATCTGCTCCAAGGTCTGCAGTTTTCCATTTGTAATTACTGCTGCTCTTAATTGATGGTGCATCAGGGGTTGTGGCTGCAATATGGGAGTTGGAACAAGCCGATTTTCTTGAACACAGATCCCAAAATGTTCCTCTGAATGTCCCTGTGCCTTGGTGTGCTTCAGCCCAGGTTTGAGTTGCTGCCTACCTGGCTTTAGTCAGAGGAAGGAGGAAATTCCTTGGAATGGTGAAATCTCCATTGTCTGCTGCGTGTTGTCAAGTTTGTGCCATTTCGTGGTGGAGTGGAGGGAATTAAAATGCCTGGATACAGTAGCTGGAAGCTGTTCAGGTAATGGAAGCAAAACAGCTTATAAATTTCCAAAACGAGGCCTGGCATTTATGACTAAAACCTCGCATTTCAGGACATGCAGATGGTGAGGCAGGAACAGCTTGGAGGGATGGGCTAATACGGAATTATTAATTGTAGTGGCTCTGGCATCTCTTCTCCGAGAAGGTGCCTGTTTGATAGGTGGTAGTTTGATGTGGACAGTGGGAAGGGTTGGGGGGCCTAGGGATCCTCACTCCATGCTGGTGAGCCACTCTAGCTATTCCTTGTGATTTTGTGGATGGAGCTTGCTGGGTTCTGTACTTGGCTTCCCTCACCCCTCAGAGGGAGAGATCAGACTGTGTTGTCCTCTGGGGCATTTCCTACTGAACAGCTGATGTGCCATGGAGAGGGGATGGGAACACAGATATTTTTATGTGTATTTCAGAGGTCCCAACATCTTCCCGAGGCTTTTGGGTGTTGCCTTTTCCAGCTTCTGCCAGCAGAGGGAATGCACAGAAATGTGCCAATTTTATTTTCTCTTGTTCAGAGGCTCCTGCTCAGCTGGGAGCAGCAGACACACCAAGCCCTGATGCTGTCCTGAGCCATGCCATCCTGTGCCCAGGACCCTGGCAGAGGCCTCTCTGTGTGCAGGGGAGGCTGCTTTACACAATATTCTCACAGCTTCCCTTGTTCCCCACCTGCTTTGGCAGCAGGGAGAAGCCTCAGCCTCTTCCCCCAGCCTCTCTCTCGCAGGGTGACTGATCAGATAATGTTCTCTAAGCAAATGCACAAATAACACGAATTGGGGTTGGCACCAAGCAGTGAGGTGTAAAAAAAGCAATTTGAGGTGTTCTGAGAAAATGCCAAAGCCTCTATGCTGTGATTGCTTGTCAGAAAGCTGTGCCCAGGGTAAGGAGCTGCAGGGACACCAGGCAGAGCAGGAGGGTGAGCTGTGAGGGGAGCAGCTTGGGGACAGATTCCCTCTGTGATGCCAAGCCCATCGTTTAATCTCCTTTGGCTGTGGCAATTGGCTGCACGCTGGGAAGTGCTGAGGGCAGGGAGAGCCTTTGGAGCAGCCCTGGGTGGCCCCAGTGGGATGGGGAAGCTGCTCTGGGCAGGGAGGTGACACAGACAGGGCTCAGGGGATGCCACTGGCCAGGCCAGGCTGAGAGCTGGGGCTCTGCCTCAGCAGAGGGTGAACAGAAAATTCAGTATCATTCTGCTTTTCAGTCACAAACGTGACTGGAAATGGATTCCTCTGCACGTGGCAGTGGACGTGGGCACAGCTTTGAGGCTGGGGTGTGTCCCTCACCTGTGCCCACCCTGGCCAGGTGCCCCTTTGCCCTCTGCTCCCACGGGTGCTGCTGCTGTGGCTCTGTGTGTCTGTCTGGAGAGAGGCAGACGATATCTGAGATGGCAGCCTTGCATTTCTGCTCCATTTCCCTCCAGCCTCTCCTCCTGTAACATTCATTAGCTGCAGAGAGGCCAGGCTGAAGTGCTGAACAGAGGCTGTGTGCAACCTCTGAGTAACCCCTGTGCTGCAGCCCCTGCTCTGCACCCTGCTGGCTCCTGGGGAGGAAGGAGCCCTCACCTCCTGCCCCCGAAACAGCAGCGTTCCTCCTCAGTGTGGCAGAACCAACATCTGCCTGCTTTATGCTGTCTGTTTACAGTGGGGAAACATCTGAGGGAAGCTCTGTACTGCTAGAAATAAGAGCAGGGTTATAAGAGACCTGGGAAATCCGGCTTGTTTGGAAACCACACATCTTTCAAGTTTAATAGATCAGCTGCTCGCAGCCTCTGAGGTGTCCTGGCCAGAGGAATGGCCATCAGTGTAAGTGGATGTGTTACTGGGGAGCACTGGGTGTTCTGGAGAGTCTGCCTGCTCCTCAGGCTCATCTCAGATCCACTAGGGTGCCACAGCTCTGGGGATAACAAGGGGAGAATGTGATTGTAACAACCCTGCTCTCAATAACTGGTTTGACTGAATGGTGCAGCTGCTGCCAAGGGCTCCTCTGCTGGGAGATTTTGGCGTTTGGATGTGCTACAGGTTGTTCTCAGTGTGAAACCAAAGGTGCTGGTGAGGATTCAGGTGAGATGCTGCTGCTCTTCCATCCCTTTCTGGACCCTCCTGGCGCTTGCCTTGCCTGTCCCTTCTGCTGTGTGAGCACAGCACCAGGACAGGAGCTAAACTACTCTTGCAGATAAGGATGTGAGGGAGTTATCTGGAAGCCTGCAGATACTGTTGTGAGGAGGAAGGTCACTGGAGAGAGGGAGGTGGCGGAGATGGAGATTAGGTGATTTGGAGATGGCTTGAGGGATTTACTGGAGAGGCAAAGCTCCTGTGGAGCATGAATGGGCAGCAGTACCTCTGATGGATTATAGGGAGCCTTGCTCTGTGCTGCTGCAGAGACCAGCAGGGAAGAGACAGGGAAATCTTGCATGGAGAGGAGGCTGTGGAGCTGCAGACACTGACATGCCTTGTTCTTGAGAACACTCCACCCAGGCAGGGCTGCAGCAGGATGTCAGTGGGTGGCTCAGTGGATCCCTGGGGCAGAAGAGTAGCCATGGAAGGGAATAAAAGGCCTTTTCTGTGTCTAAGGCCTCATGGTGGGGCTTTTCCCTTGGCAAGGTCTGCGCAGGGAAATCCCTGCCTGTCCTGTCCATTTGCAAACAGCTCGTGGGAGCTCATCCCAGCTCCATGGAGAGCAGGCAGCTCCTGACCTTCTCCTGTCTGCGTTTGGGATTTGCCCCTTTCTATCCTATTTCAAACCCTGTCCTCTGAGCGAAAGCAGGGTTTACAGCCTCGTCCCTTCGGGTAATGCCTGTCTTACATTGTACCAGGGCTTTTCCCTGCGTTGTCACAGCAAATCCTCGGCCGCTGATCCTGCAGTGCTGAGAGGGATGTGAACCCCTGCAGTCGACAGCAGATCCTATCTCTGCAGCTGCCCTGAGCAGCCAGATCCTCCATCACAGCCAGGCCAACTACACCAGCCTTTATCCCCTATTGTCACGGACAAAGCACAGGGATTTGTGTCCCAGGCTTAAGCTTTCTCAAATCTCCAAGTATATTCCCCAGACGATTTCCTGGCTGTTTCCTGAGTGGCTTTTTCTCCCTGTCGCCTTTGTTTCCGATCGCTGCTGCAGTTTGCAATAGGTATTTAGTAAACATCGCCGTTATTTACTGAAAATTGGCAACTCCTTTTAGCTTCTGGAATGAGTGCTTCCCACGGGATGCTCTGCCTGTCCCTGGGCTGGCCAGGGGAGCCTCGGGACCCTTGGGCTGCTGCCAGCGTCATTCCCTGCGCCTCTGACGTGCAGGAGGTGCCTGGATCCTGGAGAGCGTGTTAACATTTAAATCAGTGCGATGGTCTGGGAATAGCAGCGAGTTAAAAGGACCTCTCCTGAAAAGAGCACAGCAGGGACTTGGCTGAAGAGTTCTCTCAGCCCTTCAAGCACGCACGGCTGCACGGATTTCATCAGTGCCAGCGTCACGCTGGTCCATTAGGGCTTGATTGAGCTGCTCTGGGGTGGGGAGGAGAGGGAAGAGCAGCAGCTCCCCTTGCTCAGGGTGGGTGCTGAGTGAGGGTCTGAGGCCTGCTGGTCTCTTCGCCTTCCACCTCTTCAGGGTCCATCAGGAGTGGTTCCCAACCAGGTTTGTTCTGCTCTCTGTTTCGCTTCTGTCACGAAACTTGAGGTCAAATTAATGAATGTGTAATTATCTGACCCCGTGCATGAGGCTTCATCCTGGCTTCTCAATAGTCCAGGCTGCTCTTCAGCATGAAATATGAGGTTTAAAATGCTCCTAGGAATTATTTCACCGTGTGTTTCAAGGAGCCTGGGTGCTCCCAGTAGCTGAGTGAGCACAGAGTCTCTCCGGAGTCTTGCTCAGCTCCTGTCCTTATTTTCTCTGGCAATAACTTCAGCAACTTCATTACTGTGCTGGAGAAGTTTTCTTTTTTATCTGCTTGGACATCCTTCCCGTCTGATTTTATTGAAAGCCCCAGTTTTTGTGTGCTATGAGACAGCACAGAAGTCCCACTCTACCCCTTACAGATCATCCATTGCCTTTTTATTGCCTCCTCTTAGCAGTTGCCATTCCAAAGCCAGAGTCTCATTCTTTAAGATCTGTCAGGCTCCTGGACAATTCTGAGATAAGGACACTTCTGATCACCCCTGGCTCTCTGGGCTCTGCTCTGGGGCAGGGAGAGCCCCTGGCTGAGGCGATGTGGGATGTGGGATCCACCCAGCAGCAGTGCCAGCAGCTGGAGAAGACTCCCTGCCCTTCACGGCGGAGCAGGAGCTTTCAGCGAGCTGTCTGTAACGTTGGCAGCCCCGTTAGCTGAGCTGACAGGATTAATTTAAAATCCCATATGGTGCAAGGCTTGGCTTTTCCCTCCCAGATTGCTCCCTGTGTGGATAGTGAGCCGCATGTGGCGTCTTGCTGCCACCTCACCCCATCTCTGCTGACCCCTGGGGCAGCAGTTGTCCTGCCCAGGTGTTGGTGCCACTCTGGCCTCTCTCAGGGCAGTAAAGCTCATCAAAGCCTGTAACCGGATGCTTGGAGCCATATGGGCTTTCAAGGTCCTCTGTGGATCGCTGAGAGCGATATAGGGAGTTTGGAGGAAGGGGGAAGATCCCACCTTTGACCCCAGGTCTGGCACGGCAGCTGAACAAATAAATAATTCAGTTGCTGGGTAAAACACTCAGGGAAATGATCCCTTCTGAGTGGGGCAGGGGGTGCTGGCCATGCCCTGTGCTCCCAGCAGGGCTTTAGGAGCTGCAGTATTTGGGGTAGGAAAAGCACAGTGGCAGCACATGAATGGCTTTGGCTACCACAGGGCAGCCAAAATGCAGGTGCTGCTCGTGAGTTTGGTTTGATTTAATATAACTTCAGGCAGGTGAATTAATCTTTCTGCACTTGTTACTTTTGCAGCTCCCAGTGCTGAGGTTTTGTTGGTTAGTGTTTATAAAGCCTTTTGAAATGTGGCTGCTGGCGTGTGGGTCCAACAAAGGGAAGCAATTGTGAACAATGAAAGGATATTTTCCAAAATACAGTGTTGTAAAAGCAGCTGAGATAAGGTCTGCTCTCATTAATTTAAAAAATTATATTTTTCCTTCTTCTTTCAATAAAAACTGTCTGCATGATAAACTGACATCTTTAACAATTGTTTAAGCTGCACAGATTTAAATATATACTTCCTGCATAGGCTGCTGATGAGTCACTAGTCAAAATTATTTATCAGAAACGATGGCTCTGTGCTAGACAGCGTTAGACGGAGCTCTTTGTTCTCTGGCCAGAGCTACGTGGTTACCGAGAGCTATTACTGGGGCCCTACAGCTCTGCCCATGATTAAAAGACTTTGAGTCAACTTTAACATCTTTGGGAAGCTGGAGCAGTTTTGGGAAAGGGCACGTAGGGTGCCGAGGATGCAGAATTTTCCATAGTCTGAGGGTTGAGGAGAGGCTGAGCCATTCCCAGGGAATGCTGTTAGAAATGCATTTGGGCATCTCGGCTGCTCTGAGCTCTGCTGTCAATTTTTGAACACTTACGCTCCCATTTCTTTTGATTGCAAACACACAAACACTCTCCAGCCAGAGAGAGAAAACTCACCATGCAGAGAAAAGAGCAGACAGGCTGTGCTGAGGGCCAGAAAAAGGATTTAATGAATGTATATGGACACACACACACAACAAGAGTTTATTAGGGTCAGCGTGGGATGGGATGTAGCGAGTACAAACATTTTAAGGAAGGTGGTTTGCCAGGTACCCCCAAAAGCCAGCTCTGAGGGGTTGCTGTGTTGATTGAGAGGCTGTTGGATTTGTGATTTGGCTTCGCCAGGGCTGATATTTGTGATTGCAGTGAGTCTGGAGGGTGTTGGCCTCACAACTGCAGCAGGCTCTGGACTGTGCTCAGGGAAAGGCACTCAGGGCATCACGGGATCCCCAGGAATGGGGGGATAAAGAGGATGCTCAGTCACTGGAAATCACTAAAGATGCTGTTGGGCTGAGCCCAAAGAGGAGCCTTGGTACCCTGGGGATGCCTTTGGGGGTCCTGAGCTGCTCTGCTGCTCCCTGGCCATGCCATCCCTCTGAAGCTCTGCTGTCTCTTGTCTCTGGGATGTATCTGGTGCCACCGAGCTCCAAACAACCCCATGCCCTTGGCTGCTGCAGGACGAGGGGCTCTTTCTTCTGGTGTTGGCAGGGCTAGTCTCCCACACAGAACACCTTTATTTCCTTTTAATCAAATTGTCACCAGGAGACACGTCTGTTCCCACTCGCCTGGCTGCTTTCATCAGGGTGAGGACGGGGCTGTCCTTCGGAGCGGGAAGATGAGGATGCAAAACACCTCAGCCAGGCAGGGCGAGGGGATATCAAAGCAGAGCCTGGAGAGGTGGGATGCCGGGATTTGCATATGCGATTGCCAGCTGAAATGCAAACAGCAGAGATGTGAAAATCAGTGTGAAGGGTGAGCATGAAAAGCAGGGGCAGGCTGGGGAGGGGGAGCCAGGGCAGGTGGGGAGAGAAACAGCGAGATATGAAAGAGGAGGAAAACGAACACACAGAATATTTTAACTAACAGAAAAGTTTCTTGTACTGCAGACAGATGATGAAAGGGAGACAGTGAGGAATTATTAGGACAGAAGATAAGGAAACAGCAGAGATAGGAAATAATTATTTTGTATCTGTCTTTATAAATGAAAATGAAGGGCATTAACTTAAATAGGATTTAGATTTTCAGGGACAGAAGGGGATGAATTAGGAAGTGTTCAGATAGCGGCAGAAACGATTATTAAAGGTCGGGGGCTCTTGAAACAGACGCTGTGGCTGTGCAGAGGCAGCTGGGGTGTCCCAGGGCAGGAAAGGGACACCTTGGGGTGCCCAAATTTGTGTGTGACAGAGGGGTGCTCAGTGCTGCTGGGGCTGAGCAGCCCCCACACTCACCCCAGGCTGAATTACTCCAACAACTTGGATGAGGCTGTTTTGTCTCTTAAAACCCTCCTGGCTTGTGGCACACAGTTCCCCAGTAAAGATGCTGCTGTTTAGGATAATGATAATTAGGAACACTTTCTATATTGCTGTGGGGGTAAAAAACCCCAACCATCCACCCCTAGTAAGAACTTCCTCAAGGCATGTTTTCATCCCCCTTACACACAAGTAGAATGAAATTCAGCAAGTCAAGCATTTTTATTACATTCTTAAGCCAAACAGCCCTCGGCCCTGTTGCATTTTCATGCACTTAAAGAGCACTTGCAAAATTCTTTTAATTTGCACTTAGTTTAATTTCAGATGATGTTTTCATCACTGTGTGCTCACTTTGCACGCACAGCCTTGTACCTGTGGTTATCCAGGAGAATAGAGCATCATCTGCATAACCAGAAATGTTTGTTTGCCTGGTTTGATGTACAAATGGGCAGCTTTGAGCGAGCTGCTGATGGCAGATGTGGAGATCTGGGGGAGTGATTAATTTGAAATTATATGTCAAGATTTCCAAACAGACCAGTGACATCAAGCTTAATGTCAGAAATGGAGATATTTAAGCACAGCCTGACCTTCGGGGGCTGCATGTTAATAACATTCCAGAAATGCTCTTGGAAGTGCTGTGGTTTGGGTGCTGAAACTCATGAGCCACTTGGGAAAATCCCTTCTTCACCTCTGGCAACCTGATGCGAACTTTTAACTTCCGCCCTGATAAACAACATCTAACAGGCTTTAAATAAACCAAATAACAGTAATTTCTCTTAACCTCAGACTCTTAATAACACTTCTCTCTTGTGTCACTCTGATATACTGAACTTTGCTGGTAATGGATTTAGTTTTGGTGCTGAGGACCTGACTCCTCTCAGCTCATCCATGTGGTTTTCATAAGGTCCAGATGGTGGATTTGCCCACACCTAGAGGGCTGGAGGATAGATTTGGGGGTGGCACTGGGCTGGCAGCATCAGATAACCCAGATATCCTCACTCTGCCCCAGCTGGAGGACTGAGGGTGTGGGGATGTTCCCACTGGAGCCCCCAAACCCAGCTGGGAGGGAGGAGAGATCTCAGTGTAATCCTCCTGCAGAATGCTGCGTGGAGGAGCTGGAGGAGTTCTGTGTGTGCTGCCTGTGAGAGGAGCAGGATCAGCCTGGTGAGTGGGCGAGTCACTTATTTATAACTCTCCCACTGAGAGCGAGTTTGTTTAATTTCTGGAGCAGCACAGCGCCGGCGAGTGTGGCTGTATAAATTTGCTAACAATAGTGTCTGAGCCTATATATAAACCTGGAGACACTGCAGTCCGCAGTGCATTCCAATTAACAGGATGATGCATGATCTATGGCACGCCAGAGGTAAGCTGGGACCTTACCTTGATGCTGCTCTTATCACTCCCAAAACTCCCTGGGAGCAATCACTGCCTGCCTCCTTTATAGAGCTGTAGAGAATGTTTGGTGGTGCCTGGTTTGTCCTCTGCTGCTGGGATTTTGTGTTCCTGATGTGTTCAGCCCCACACACTGTGGGTCTTTGGCCACTGGCCTTGCACCCTGTTTTTCTCTCACATTTTGTGACAAATTGCAATAAGTGTGGGATGTCAGTGCTGGCTTTGGCAGAGCCTCAGTGGGGCTGGTGGCTCGTGGTCCCCAGAGGAGGTGGCAGTGGACAGGAGGGATGCAGGGAGCAGCAGATGACATTGCAGTGGGAAGGGCAGCACAGCAGCCAGCAAACTGCTCCAGGCTCTGGAATGGACGTCACTGGGAAGAGGGGTTTTTACAGGATGTCCATTATATTGTTAATTGATAAAATCTGACACAGAGTAAAGGCCAGAATCTGCATGAGTGAAGCTGAGCTAGTCCTGTAAATTACCCACACACAGCTCCAGTTTCCACCTTGGCTATTCTGTCAGCAAGAATAGGGCTATTCACCTGGTAAAGTGGAAAACCATGATTGAAATGAGATTTACAGCACAGTTGTGGGAAATAATCAGAATGAGAGGCCGCCTTTTCAAGCCACCCACTGCCAGCAGAGAGGCAGCCAAGAGGCTGCTGTGGCCAGAGTGGTGGCTGCAGGGCATCTGGGGACAGCAGTGCTGCTGCTCTGGGGCTCTGGGATGGCAGGGGATGCAGGGGTTGGGTGGTGGGCGCTCTGTGGGGACAGCTCCTGGTGGATTGATGTCTGTAATGTACCTGCAATTGCAATATTACTCATTATGGCCTTATAAAAATGAACTCAAAAATAAGCACTTGAGCAAAGGGATGTTCTCTCCAGGGCAGGGCTCTGTGTCTGCTTGCTCTTTGTGGGGGAGCTGGTTTGAAAGTCAATCCGAGCTGTTGAGAAGATATTTGAAGGTTCAGAGGAGCAGGGTGGCCTATTAGGTGGTGTAAGGACAATTTATGCCCTGAGTGAGCTCACCGGGCACAGGCTCAGCCCCTGCTCGGAGCAGCTGTTTGACATGCAGCAGCCAGAGCACATTCTGCACCGTCTTAATGGAGCCAAGTAAATCCCATCAGCTCCAGAGGCTGCAGACTGGACCTGGGGAGGGGCTGCTCCAGCCTCCCGAGAAACCCAGTTACAATATCACCACTTCATGTCATGCAAGAGAAAAGGTGCAATTTAAAATCCCATCCTTCAGGTGCAGCGAGCAGCCTTTGGTTGTCAAAACTGCATTTCTTTAAGGCAGTGGCCCAGAATAAACTGGTAATGAAGAGTCATTTGACAGCAGGCAAGCTGGAAACATGTCTATGAAAATAATACAAGAGTTTCTAGTTTACCGTGCATTTAGGTGACTTATTTTTTCCCTGTGCAGTGCCTCACCACCTCAGGCAGCTCAGCAGAGCTGTGCCTTGGGGAAGGAGGTGCCTGAGCAAGCTGCAGGTGTGTGTGGAAGGAATGTGCCTTCTGGACTGAGCACTGCTGGGCTTGCCCAGCTCCTTCTGGGCATAACCAACTCCTCAGTTCTTTCTGCTTCAGTGGCAGAGCTTGGGAATGGGGTTGTGGATATCCAGCTGTGCTGCATTCCAGCTGCTGCAGCAGGGACTTGTGTTCCCTTGGCTGTGGCATCTCGCACGCCCAGCCAGCATCCAGAGTCGGAAATCCCATCTCCTTCCTGGGACAGAGAATAAATGCCCGTTCCTTGATTTTCACATCATCCCCTTGCAGTCTGGAAGCCATAGCTGACAAGACCTATTATTTTTCCAGTTATCCAAACTGTCTGCATCGTAACAGCTTCCTACTTCAGTCGAGACAGTCTGAAAAGTTTAATATCATTTCAAATCAGAGTGCCAATAAAACTTGACATTATTAATATGATGTCAAGGGGTTTTCCAACTGCTTAGGGAAAAACAACGTGTCCCATTAAACAAAGCTCCCTGCATTGTGAAATATTAAGTGACTTTTCAACGAGTGCCAGCTGGAGCTATTAGTTTTCTTTTGGTGCTGCTGATGTGGAGAGGAGGTCTGGCTGAGAACCTTTTATGAAGACATTAGCCGAATCCATGCAGTCGGAAAGGTTTTTGCTTTCCGAGGGACTGAGCTCGATCTGGGCTGCGTCTGCCAGGATGAATTATTAAAGGCAGTAAATACGTTTGGAGGGCTGTGCCTCCTCCCCCCATTAATGCACTGGTTACACTGGGGAGTCTGGAGCCTCTACTGGGACTTGGAGCCGAGATTTCCATAAATGAGCCCACCCCCTAATCTTCTCAGATCTCCCCACGGGAGCTGGGAGTGCTGCTAGCGCTGTCATAGCAGGGTTTGGGTTGGAAGGACTTTCAAGATCATCCAGTTCCACCCCTGGGCCATGGGCAGGGACACCTTCTACTAGTCCAGGCTGCTCCAGCCCTCTTGGACATTTCCAGGGATGGGGCATTCCCAGCTTCTCTGGACAGCCTTGTTTTCCAGGCAGGGCTTCCCAAGCTATCCCAGTGCAGCTTTCCAGGCTGGCTGGTGTTCCTTCTGTGCTCCTGGTGGGTGCTCAGCCGGTGGGAGGCCTGATGTTCCTGCAATCCTTCCTTTGCCTCGCGGTCATTGTGAAAGAAAATCTCTTCATCTCTTTGTCCAGACTAAACATGTTCTGCACAAAAAAGTTGAAACAGATATTTTTTTTTTTAGCAAGCCTTTGGTACCACGCCCGGGACTGAGCAGGGATTTGTGTGCTGCAGGCTTTGTAGAGCACATGAAAGCCTCAGCTCCACACGGTGTTTGTGTGGGGCATGTGTTGGTGCATGTTCTCAAACACACCTCTGAGTGCTGGGCTTGCCTCTGCCTCCACCTCTGCTGTCCCCACTGGAACAATAAGGGGGCTTTGATGTCTCACAGGGGAAGTGTAAGTATTTAATTTAACTTTTGTGAACTTGTTTGACAGTGTAAGAGCTCCGCATATAAAGCTGTGTTTCAGGGAAGTCGAGGCAGTGGTGTCCCACTTTCATCTCGGAGAGAGATCCCAAAGCTGAGCTCAAAGCCCCCCCAACCCCCAGGGCTTCCAGCCAGCCGTGCTTGTGCCTTAAGGCCATAACTATTTTTGACACTTTCAGCCAATAAAACCGAAACCCCTGTTCCCATTCTGGTGCTGCAGGACTGACAGCTTTGTTACCTGAGCCATTAATGCTGCAGGGCTGGGAAGGAGCCTCCCTTCCTAGAGACACCTCCCAAGGGTACCACCATCCTGTCCAGAGCATCCCAGCCACTCTCTCCCAGGGCTGTTCCCTCTGGAAGTGGCTCTGCCTGGCCCTGGTGGCTCTTTGCCCCTAGCTGGGGCAGCAGTGGCAGCTCTGGAGGTGCTGCTGCTTCAGTTCCCCAATAAGCTCAGCTCCTGGAAGGACAGCAGGCAGTTTTTATGCAGCCTTCAAGGGGGAGGAAGCTTCTTGCTGGCTTTTTCCTACTGCACAACCTTCCTTCACCTTCCTTCTTTTAATGTCTTAATCAAGTGGCTGATAAAAGAAGTGATCCATGAAAAGGACGGGTATCTTGACAAGGCACAGAGGCTTGTGGCAGCACTTTCCCCACAGATCAGCATCCTCCACGAGAGGGAGAGACAAAAAAGGCAGATTTTTGTACCCTTAAGCTTCCACCACTGCAGTTCAAAAGACCAATCTTTACAGAAAATAAATTTAAAGGAGAATTTTTGATGTATATGATGGTCTCTTGTGGTCGACAGGAGTGCTGCTGGCGGTATATGGAGTTATGCAAAGCCAGAGTTGGGATTACTTAAAAGTGTCTGTAGTTCTTTGATTAACCAGTGTGTATTTTATTTTTTATATGCCACAATCACAGCTCTACATTGATAATATCTTGCTATTATTGTTCGATACACCAAACTCCCCCTTTTCCTGCAGCATGAGGCTGCTTTTTAGGGCTCTATTTAAAGAATTTACTCTCTGCATAACAAATTTGTGGGTTTACAGGGGGGTTTGTGCTCTCGAGTGTAGTTTTGATGCGATGCTGTGCCCAGTGAAGGGTGCCTGGTGGGTGTGGAGGCAGGGAAGGGCTGGGCTGTGTTGTGGGAGCTTCTCTGGGGAAGTGCTGGAAAGGAGGCTCTCAGCATCCTCCTCCCTATGCTCAGGGTGCTTTTGGACACAAAAAGGAATGATGCTGATTCCTGCTTTTTGCCACAGCAGGAATGATGCAGATTTCAGTGCTCTGCTGTATCACAGAGCTCTTCCAGCTTTACAAGCAAGGTAGGGGAGGATGGCTAAGGTGCTGCAAAGGTCACAGACCAAGCCAGATGTGAGAGCTCTGCTCTCCTACATTTGCTTTGTAAGCCCCTCATCAGCTGCTTGCTGGGGGCATGGAGACAGCAGAGACAAGAATAGCTCACTTTGGGAAGGCAGAAGTGAGCAGTGCTAGCCTGGGGATGCTGGAAGGGGAAGTTCAGCAGCTGGAGCTGAAGCAGAGGAAAGCCTGCTGGGCACAGTGGGCTGCAGCCTGGGGTCACTGCTGGCTCTTGCTGGGCATCACAGCTGTGCACCTAAAGCTGCTCCCTGCCCAGAGTCCTTAAACCCTTTGCAGCTATTGCAGAGCTTGGAGCAAGGCTATAAATACAGGCTGAAATGTGAGGCAGGCTGGTTCTCTCCAGCTTTTATCCAGGGATTTATTTCTATATTTATTTTGCATTTTCTTTCTGGCCTCTCGGCTGCCCACAACATCAGTTTCTGAGCAGGGCCTGAGCCCTGGCGTGTTGACATTGCTGTGTGATCCATGAGCTCTGTGTGGTGTGGGAAGGGGAGGAACAAGCCTAGTGTAGGTTTTTCAGGCCATTCTAAGGGGAGAAGGGAGCACTCAGCATCACCAGAGGAAAGGGATTTTTGTTTCCATGCTCTGACTTTACTCAGGGACCGGGATGGGGTTAATAAAGGGTGTGACAGCCTCGGCTCAGTGCCCTTGGAGCTGTCCTGGGCAAGGTGAGAGCTGCTGGGGTGCCAGCCTGGCCATGTGTGGTGGTTTTGATTGGCCCAAAACATCAGTGAAGTGTTTTTAACATCTAGGAAAAATTTGGACCCCTCAGAAGCTGTTGTAGTAGGCCTGGGGAGGTGTCTGAGGGGTGGGGTGTGGCACAAAGATAGCTCCTGTGTGTCCTGAGTGCAAGTTCTGGAAGTTTTTACATCAAGTCCAGCAGAGCCAATCTCTGATGGCTCTGAAGGTGATGGACATGCTGCCGGCCAAGTTTGGGCCAATTGGAGGTGCTAGTTACGCCTCTGTGAAAACATATTTAAGAAAGATTCAAAACAAAGCAGGCACGCACTTCTTTCACTTCTTTGTAGTTGGAGGAGGAGGAAGTCGAGGTAAAAATATGTGAGGGAGAACAGCATGGAGACGCCAAGGTCAGTGAAGAAGGTGGGGGAGGAGGGGCTCCCAGTGCTAGAGCTGAAAACCCTCTGCTAGCCACAGTGAAGGCCATGGGGGGAGCAGGAGGTCCCCCTGCAGCCCATGGAGTCCACAGGAGTGCAGAAAATCACCCACAGCCCATGCCAGAAGAGCAGGTGGATGCCTGGAAAAGACTGTGAACCAGTGGGAGTCTCATCTAAAAGTTAAAACTGCAAAGGCCTTGCAAAAGAGAGAAAGGCCTTGCTCCTGACATGGAAGCAGCCTGGCCTCAGCTCAGGAGAGTCTGCACAGCACCCTATGGACAAAAAGACTCATGTTGCAGCAGAATTTCGGGCGGAATGTTGCTCGTGAGATTAGACCCACGCCAAAAAAATTCTCAAAGGACTGTCTCTCGTGGGAAGGACCCCCTGGCTAAATAGAGAACCTCTTTTCCTGATTAGACTGACCAGAGGACCCCTCAACCTGCCCCCTGTCTGTGTTGCTGGTTTGGAAAGAGGGAAAAGGGGAGGAGTGAGTGCAGAGACTGCTTCTTAAGAGAGTGGGGGTGAGAGCAGAAAGAAAAACTGTCTGGAGAGAGAGAGAAATAAGTAGAGATAAAGAGTATTTGTAGTAAAAGAATTGTGGTGATGAGTAAATTTGAGAATCTGCTCTGTGAACTGAAAAAAACCCCACACCCTGCCCCCCCGCACACCACCCGGCTTGTTAACTGTAAAGGAGGAAAGGGGGTGAATACTACAAATTCGTAAGAGGGAGGAGAGAGTGAACCAAAACTGTATGAAAAGTTTATTTTTGCCTGCATTTATCCTCCAACTCTGTTAGGTAATTAAACACTTTTTGCAACTTTAAACTTGGAGCCTGGTTGCCCTCTTTTCGTGCGTCCTCCTAGCAATGTCCTGTCGAAAAACCATAACACCATGGATGCTCCAGGAAGGACAAGGTGGATGCAGGGTGTGGGACCTGAACTTCGCTCGGTGCCTTTGGATCAGAAATGAAGGGAAAGGGATGCGCAGCTCTTTCATTATTTGCCTCCTTTTATAATGCTTCCACTTTAAATAAAAATGAAGGTAGAGAGTAAATTTCACATCCAAAGATGGGTGTCTGCTCCTGAATAGGATCGATTTAGGGTCAGCGCTTCAGCAGCGCAGGATTTGGGTTTCAAAGGTTCCCAGCCACTCCTGCAGTCAGGTTTTTCTAAAGGGCCCAGCGTGATGACATTTACAGCCAGGATTTTCAAAAACAGCGTAGTACTTCAGATGCTGAACTCATGAAAAATCCAGTCATTTAATTTGTTAAATGAGAGCGAAGGTCTCTTCAGATAATCTCCCTGTCATTGTGAGAGTGAAGCAGTTCTGTGGGAAAAGCAGCCATTCCCAACTGAAGCTCCTTTTGGGAGCAAAACGCACCAGCCTGGAGTCACTTTGAAGAGTGTTGGAAAGGCAGGGAGTGACCTGAGTGGCCAAAGGCCACCTGATAGCAATTAGCTGGGATTTGCATGGCTTGTCCCATGAATTCTGAGGTGTTTGGTGCGTGAGGAGCACTCCTGGCTGGTGAAGGAGCCCTGCTGGAGCTCAGGATGGCATTTCCCATGCCTGGCACAGGGATGGGCACTGCAGAGGCTGCTCGAGTGAGCAATGGCTCTCCCGGGGCAGATAAAGTACTTGTGTGACAACTTGCTCCGAAGATTTCAGGCGCATCTTTTCCTGAAGAGACTCCAGCGGGCTGAGCACTGTCTGGGGATGCACAGCTTGGAATTCATGGCTCCCTCCAGCCCCAAACTGTCTGCGATGAGGACAGGGCACTTCATCTGCCTGTCCTGCTCTGTGCTCTGGGGTTGGTGATGCCTGCAGCCATTTGCAGTCCTCAGGGTGCAGAAATTCCTGTCCTGACTCCTTGTTTTGGATCAGATCCCAGCTGGGGAGCAGAGGTTCATTTCTTCAGTCAGTAGGCATTGCTCCCTCTGTAGCTGTAATAACCCTGGAATGGGGAAATAACAGCTCCTGGTTCCCTGGCCCCTTTGCCACGATTTGAAAAAGCCAGAGCAGCCATGCAAGCACAGGTGTGGCCACAGCGAGGGGCTGTCACCTCCCTGTGCACAGGGATTTGGGATGGTGCTTCCCTGGACACCAACTGCAGGTGTGGGGTTTGTGCAAATCCCAGCTGAGGAGCGCAGCCTCTCGCTGACCTTTAACTGATTCTCTTCTGTGATAAATACCTCCCACAATTAATAGTCAGTTGGTGCTTAGTTAATGAGGCAATAACAGCAGAACAGAGCACTGGCACAGGGCAATGGGGTCCTGCAGCCCTCAGGCTGAGCCGTGCCCCGAAATCAGAACCAAGTGTGGGGTGAGGTGGGCAGAGCAGAGCCCAGTCCTGCTTGGGCTGAGGCAAGTCTAGCAGCACAGATGGAATGGATCCTTTCTCCTCCCTTCTCTCCTTCCTCATCCCAACCTCCTGCTCTGGCTGGAGAGGGCAGTGGAATTTGGAGTGATGCAAGAGCTTTTTTTGGGTTTTCCAGGAAGGAGTGTGTCAGCTGTGCTGATGATGTAGAACTTCCTTTCCCTCGCTGTTCTTCCCTGTCTGCTCCAGAGGCTGTTGTGTTAGAGGTGACACTCCAAGCATGTGAACACCAGCTTCCTTCCCCATTTCTTCTTTTTCTTTTTTTTTTTTAAAGTCCCATTTTTCTGTCTTGTCAGGTCTATTTAAGCATTTAATGAGGTGAGATAGTACCAATAAATTTAACACAGCACAATAACTCTGATGTGGGCCGCAGCCTAATAAACTCCCATCCTTGGGCCGGGAGGGCGATTCAGATTGCATCTGGAGTGATTGCTTTGCTCAGGTGTTCCTGAGGTTGAGCAAGGACTTTGGAGGCACTGCCACAAAGCTGAGACAGGCTGGAGCAGCTTTGCTGAGGGCAGAGCTGGTGGAGATTAATTGGCAGCAGGGGCTGACAGGAGGGGTCTTTCTCACATTTCCAGCCCCACTTTGTCCTGCACCCCTCATAGCATCCTGTGCAGAGAGCTCAGGCATTGCCCTCCTCATGGCTCTGACACATCCTCCTCTGATGAAATACTCGGGGATTTTTGCACCATGTTGCAGAGTGTAGAGAGATTTGTCCTTTGGCTGCTTTGAATGTCTCCTGAATGAGTAACTTGGCAGATTTTTATTTTTTTTTATCCCCCTCACTACTTGCAAATCTGTTTGCAAGCAGCTTGCTTTCTCGGGGGAGGACTTGGAACGATCCGCTGGCTCTTGCATCCCGTTTACTGAAGCATCCCTGGCTTTGGCAATGCTTTCTCTCGTGCTCAGAGCAGGGTTTTGGGTGGAGAGAACAGGGAAAGCCGAGTTTAAATTTCATGCAGGGGCATCTGCAAGTTCAAGACTTATTCTGGCACTTTGGCACATTCATTTGTGGCTGAGGCAAAGTTATTTTGAAGTACAAACTAATTGTCTCTGGCTTAGCACATGTCTGAGGATTTTAATTGTGTCTGCAGCCTGGTATTGCCCATTCAGCAGGGCCAAGCAGAGTGATAGCTGAATTATCCATTTTCATGTGATCCTACACCTCACAGTAGGACAGAGCAGGAAATGATAGGGAGTCTGGTGGAAGTGTGTGTGATCCGGAGCCCAGGGCCCTGGCTTTGCAGAGCTTGGCTCACCTTCCCGAGCACTGCTTCCCTAAGCTCCCTTGTGCTGAGCTGCTTTCTCCCTGCTCTGTGCTGAGGGATGTTCTGAGAGAGGTTTATTACAGTTTTCAGTTCAGCTCTGCGGCAGTACAGTAGAAATAATGCAATCCTGCCTTGGCTCCATCTGCTCTCAGGGGCCGAGGAGCAGAACAGCCTTCAGCACTGCTGGTGTTGGGGGGTGGATGGATGGATGGATGGATGGATGCTCTGAGGCTCCCACCCTGCTCCCCTGAGGTGCTGGTGTGACTGGAGAGGAAATGCAGTGTTTGGAGAGCAGCCCTGCTCAGCTCAGTGTTGGTGTTTGGGCTCTGTGCTGTCACCTCTCCGGCGGGGCAGATCGGAGAATCCCACCTGGATCGGGATGTGCTCCTGCTGCCTGGTAGCTCTAATCTCTGATGCTGCTTCTACCCTGTCATGTTGTCCATGGCCTTGGGAAATCAGGGATTGTCTCTCAGATCTGGGAGTGCAGAAAGGAGCAGTGTGGCAATGGCTGCTGTGGTCACTGGGCTGGGTGGGGGTTGAATTAGGGACAAGGACAAGGCTACTGAAATTACCTGCAGGGTACTGGGCGTTAGCTCTATCCAGGTGTGCACCCAACACTTGGGTTTATCATCATTATCTGCTCCAAACAAGTCCAGGGATAGCTCACTGCTCAGAGCAGGGAGCCTGGGTTCAGCTCGATAAAGGATTCGGCAGTTCTTTGAACACAGGGTTGAAAGATTAGAGTCCCTTCAGGTGAGAGACAACTCAGAACAAAAAAATGCCTGAACTGCTGGGTTTGGGGGCTGTAGAGGTCATGAACTCTGCTAAATTCTTTCAGCCTTGGTTGCTGGAGCTCCATGAAACAAACCTGGGGGAGAAGGAAAACATTCCTGGTGCCCCTGTGCCTCCACAGAGCGGCAGCAGCAAATGTTTCCAATTACCCTGCGGAGTTTGCATGTGCTGGGTTATTCTGCTCTGTGCTGGAGGGGCTGGATTCCCTCACTGCTGAGGGGAGCCTGTGAGCCAACAGCCACAGCCATGGAAAAACACAAAATGCATCTTGGGCTTTCAGCACAAAAATAAACTCTACTGTGCAGAGGGAAAGTGAGAGATGCAGAGGGAAAGTGAGAGATGCAGAGGGCAGGGATGGCACATGCTTGGGATTCTGGCCCCTCCTGGGTGACATGGAGGGTGTTGGACACTGCACTGTGCAGCCAGAGGGTGCAGAGGGATGTTCCAGGAGTGTTAAACACCTTGTGGGATTTGGTGCCTTTGAGAGGAAAACAGGACAGAGTGGTTCTAATGGTTTCATAAGCCCAGCTCTGTGCCACGCTGTCTGCCTTGAGAGGATAAAGCAGAGTACAGTGTGGGGAAGGTTTCTGTCACATCACCTAAATCTGCTGCCGCTGGGTGAGGGAGGTGTTCAGAGAGACCTTGAGGAAAGGCATGGGGGGCAGCTTGAAATATCAGGGAAGCTTTAGCACAGAGATGGAAAGCAGCAGGAGAAAGTGGCCAGTGGAGCTGTGCAGATGGACAAGAGCAATTTTGTGTGTGAAAGATGAGCTGGCTTTGCCTGGGACACAGCAGAGATGGGACAGTCTGAGTGCTGGAGCAGAGCAGTGCAGCCCTTGGGAAGTGGCTTGTCTAGACTCTGTGCAGCCCACAGCTGTAATTAGGCTGCACCCAGGCAATTCCAACCCTTCCCTTTCAAGTGTCCAAATGTGGAGTCATCAGTGGGGAGCACAGATTGGTTCTGGAGAGGCAAAGCTCACTGAAGTACCCGGTGGGTGCAGGGGATGTTGGGCCTGCTGGACACCCTGGCTCAGGGTGAGTGTTCCTTTAAAGCAGCCACAGTGATCCTTGGCTGCCTGACAACCCAAGTGTGGTGGCAATGCCATATGTTGCTGGCTTTAACCCTCCCCGGAGTGCCCCAATTTCTCTATGTTTTGAGTTTATTTATTTTATTTTGTAAGATCTGGCTTCAGCAGCTCTCCCCTCGGCCGTGGCTGCTGGGGAGTTCTCTCCTCCTCTCCAGCCCTTTGTTGCTGAAGCAAATCAAGAGTGTCTCAGCTCCCTTGCCTTCCCACTCACTGCCAAGTAAATCCCGCAACTTTCTCGGGTGACGACATAAATTTGCAATGGTGTTGTACAAAAGCTCCCTCCGAACCAGAGCTGCCTGGCATCCGTAACAAGCTTATCAAAGGGTTCCTTTGCAGGGAGATCTGAGCCCTCCAGGTTTTGATTCAGAGCAGGTGAAGGCAGAATGTGCTGGAGCCTGATTGAAATGTGTGAGGTCAACAAAATAGAGCCGAGAGTGCACAATAATTGGGGAAGAAGCAGCAGCCTTGCTTTCTGCATGTGTTCCTGTGATCCCTCGGCTGTAATCTCCCATTTCCAAAGGGAAGCCTGTCTTGCATACTTTATCATGGTACTCATTTGCACAGGAGGGCTCTTTCTGCAGAAAAGGGAAAAACCCAAGCTAAAACCATCCCTGGCTTTATTCCCCGCTGTTCTTGTGCAGGGAGACATCCCAAAGGGCTGTGGGGAGAGGGGCAGTGTGGTACCCAGCTCTCATTTTATGGCACCCTGCTTCTCCCAGAGTCTGATCCTTCTCCTGGGATGCTGAGGAGGGGGTTTCTGTGCTCCCTTGGAAGTTAAAAATCCCTGGAAGAATGAAGCATCAGGGCTGAAATAGCCAGGGGTTTTGGGGCAAAACATATTTGCCAGCCTGGATTCTTCCCTGGCCTTCTCCCTGGAAGAACCGACAACTTTGGGGATCTCTGGTCTGGGAAGAGGTAGGAAAGGGTTTCTTTTAAGTGTGCTTTCCCCAAAGGCTGTAACACTTTGAGGAAAATTCTCCGTTCCCAAACATCTGTGCAAATTAAACCCTTCCTCTGCTTTGGAGAGTTCGTTTGGGGGGTTCCCTCTCCTCTGCGTTGTCTGAGAGGGGAATGGATTAAAAACTAAAAAAAAACCAGGGAAGGGGGAAGAAATCTGTCCCCTTTTCCCTCCTTCCCATCTGTTGTTTAATCACCAGCTGTTTGTCCTTAAGCTTGGATTACAACCTCTCCAGCAGCCTGCTCAGTGCGGGGCCCTTGCTCCTCACACAGCATTCTGCACATGCAGCTCCAGGGAAGAGGAAAATCCAGGGAGATGTTGGGCCTGTTGCTTGGTCTCCTGCAGAAACATTAATTTCTTCCCTCTGTGCTCCAGCTTGAGACGCCCCTGCTGGAAGTGCCTGTGATGGGAACCGAGCTGGTGCTTCACCAGCTTCACCCTGGGGTTAAAGGGCTTGATGTCATTGCTCTCTCTTCTGTAGCATGAGTGATAAGATCAGCCCTGACCCACGTGGGGTGTCCACTTGGTCCCTCACTGCCCTCCCAGGCTGTGGGAGCTGACAGGGACTTTGTGCCATGCAGCTGCCCCTGCCTTGTCCAGTTGTCTGCATCCTGCATGGACCTAATGGTGCTGCGGGGGGTAGGGAGCCAAGAGTGACGCTGGGATTTCAGGATGGCTGCCAGCTCTGCCTCCATCTAGACGAGCTGGAGAAGTCAGCAGAAAACTGAGGGATTGCTTAACAAGCTCTTTAGTGCTACTGAATGTGCTGAGCTCATCCAGGGCAGCCATGGGTGCCAAGCCTGTCACACCAATGGACCCAAAGCTGTAGGTCAGGAGCCATCAGTCAGCTCCCTCTGGGCAAAGGCTCGCCTAGGGCAGGAGGCATCGCTTTGCTCCCCATCTCCTTTCCCCCTGCTTGCAGCGTTCCAGCCCTGCTCTGGGTGTGAGGAGTCACAGCTCCATCCTTGGCGTCTCCCAGCCTTCCCACCTCACCAGGGCTGCATTCAGACCCAGCCGGTGGCAGCAGCACAGATCCAGCTGCGCCACAGCTGCCTGCAGACAGAGCTACCCGAGCCTAATTACCACCAAACCGGATGGCTGCAGCCCCCAGCCTGATTAGCAAACATCCCCCGCAGCCCCAGCTCTGTGAGCCACACAAAGCAGCCCGAGGTTGAAAGCGGCGCCAGCTCCCCGGGCACGCGGTGGAGCACCAGCAGCGCCTGCCAGATCATCACTAATGATACCCATATCAAATGTAAACTATTCTTAGACACCTGTGTCAATCGGGGAGGACAAGAAGAAAGCAGAAACCCGGAGCTGCTGAACGCAGCATCCAAAATATTTTTATAGATTAGTCCAAGCTCTTTATTTCCGAGCAGGTGAGGTTCAAAGGAAAGCAGGGCATGGCGAGCGGCCCGGCGCACAGCGCTGGGAAAGGATTGATTTAGCTCCAAGTTTGTACTCGTGCAAAAAAATCCAGGGGGGAGATGGGGCTGAGGTTTTTGGGGCACAGCTTGCAGCAGGATTAATATGGTGGGGTTTCTCGCTGGAAAAGCTGGAGATGGAATGGGCACTGCTCCTGTGTCCTGTAGGGAACATTCAGGCAGGTGTTGGACATGGTGTTAGGTACGTTTGGGTGTGGGAGGAGAGGAGGAGTTGGCAGAAAAGAGAGCTCAGAATTGGGGGCCAGGGTTGAACACTGGTGAGGTTGTCACATGCCTTGAGGAAGGTCTGCCTCTGATGTGGCCTCATCCAGCTCCAGAGCTGAAATCAATCTCTGCAAGAAGGGATGTGCAGTGACCGTGGGGTCACCTGCCTGCACTCCAGGTGATGTCTGGAAACAGTGCCTTTGAAATGGGGCTTTTCATCTTGAATTTCCTGGGAAACCTGAGAATGCAGGAGAAAAGAGCTGCTTGGAGTCAGGAAGGCCATCTATTCGCTGGTTAATGCATCACCAGCAAAGAGAGTTTCGTTCCATGGGACTAATCATTTACAACCTGTGTGTTTAGATGTGTGGCTTGAAGCCCATTACCTCATGCCCTGAGTATGTGCTTTGGCTTCCTGGCTCCGGGGCAGGGTTACTGCTGGGGTCTTTGTGCCCCTTGACTGAGGAGGTTGGTGATGCTGCAGAGTGCCAGAGACAGGCTTGCTCCCTCTTGCCTGGGAACCATCAGTGCCAGACTGTCTGGAGAGAAAAATCATGGTGCTTGAGCTGTTCACAGCACCTCTCCTCTGGCTTCTGCAGATGTGGAAAGGATATAAATGAGTAGCAACCTCAGCCTCTGCCTTGGAGTTTTGGGGACCCTGGAGAAGCCTTAAATGCAATTTAGAATAGCCTAAAATGGATGGTGCCTGCTAATAGTGTTCCTTGAAGATGTAAAATGTGTTCCAGACTCCTTAAACCCTTGGAATTGGCTCTGGGATGGGTCTGTTTGCCTTGGTGGTGCCACATGTGGTGATGTTGGTTTGTTGCCACAGTCAGTGAAGGCAGGACATGTGGAATCAGGAGAGCTTTTCCCTTACCCAGCACCACTCTGTTTTTTTCTTGCCTGTTACCTGCAAATGAGGAATGTTGCTCTCCCTGGCTCTGCATTATTCCAGCCCCCGGCTCCCCTCTCCCTGAGCTAATAAGGAATTTTGAGGAGGTTCGTGGCCTTGTTTGTTTATACCCAGCCGAGAAAATGCTTTTCCTCCCCTTGCCTCTCTTGCTAAAATGTTTTCTGAGATTTATTTGTAAGCCTGTAAATACAGAGTAAATAGCTTTAATTTAATTTACCAGCCTGCTGTAAGAAACTGTATCTGCAAACAGGAATTCCACCAGTCCCTGCTGAGCGGAGAAATGTCTGGGATGCTGGGTGCTCAGATATTTTACTTTTTTTTTTTACCTTTTCCTAAGGAAGAAATTCTTTCCTCACCTTTTAGAGGCTTCAGGAGCTTTGCTTGTGGGGTGCCCTGAGCACAGGTTGGATATTTTGTGCTGAAGGTGACAAATTCCCTCCTGGCTCCTGAGGAGAGGAGGCAGTGAGCAGATCCTGAATGGGGACAATACTGGCCCAGTTTGAGGTGCCAGAGCCCAAGAGGGCATCTCCTGCCTTCCACCCACCTCCACTCCAGAAGACGTCATTTCCACATTTTCTCACAACTCTTGCAGTCTTCCTGGTTTCTGGAATGTGCTTGGCAGGCAGGGTTTGGTGCTTGGCTCCCTCCATAAACAGTGTCTCTACGGAGACGCGAGCGAGGTGCTGAGTTTTATGAATGGGGAATGTTGGTGGCATATGGGAAGCAGCGCTGAGCCCAAAATGAACGTGAGAAAAGAGGGAGAGGGTGTGAGCTGGCGCTGGCTGGAAGGAGCGACATTCCTGCGCCGCTCTCCGCCTGGATGGATGCCCAGGTGCCTGCGGAGCCGGCAGCAAAGGGAGGCTCTGTCGCACCAAAGCTTTTGGGAAGATAGGGCTGATGACGAAACTACACCTCTTCTTCTGCCTGTCTCCAGCTCTGTCCCAACCATCTCCCCTCCCTGCCAGCCCTGTGGCTCTGGGAGAAGCTGCTCTGTGTCATCAGAGCCTGGAGCAGGATGGGTGGGAGCGCAGCAGAGCTGGCAGCCTTGGCACATTAGCCAAGATAAATCCCAGATAAACGAGGCTCTGACGCAGGAGCTTTGCTGGGCCCTGGTTGGGCCCCATAGCTGGGGTTGGGGCTCTCCCAGCCAGCCCAGTGCAGCTGTGCTCCCAGCCCGTGGTGCTGCTCCGGGTTTGCTGCTCCCCTCAACTGCAAGTGCCTGCTTTGAGCTCCCAGTTAAGAGATTTGCCGACTGCGAGCTCTTATTTTGCATCGATTTGTGAGGAGGTTCCCCCACGCACCTCTCCCACCCGCCGCTGGCTCTGACAGCTTATTTAGAGGGGGTTGGTGCCCAGAGGTAGAATTTGCAAACAAATAACTCTCACCCGACATGACAGTGCGGAACAGGCTGCGACAATCCGCGCCGGCGCTCGCTGACGTGACAGTGACAAGAGGAGTTTTGTGCTCATTAGTTTTCCCAACATAAAGACTCCAGCTCTGCCCGGCCCTCGCCACATGTCACCGGGAACAGACTCTTCCAGCTCCCTCCCGGCTGCTGTGCAGATGCTGTGACTGGCTGGGGGTTTGGGGCTCCTTTTCCCTCCCCTGGGAGCTGTGCTGGCACTGCTGAGCACCAGCTCTGTCTGCATCTCCAGGAGGGTTTTACCCCTCTGTGTCCATTTAGGATGTTCATTAGGATGAAAGGGAGAAGGGAAGGGATGGGATGAGGCTGCCTTGCTTAGTGTAGATCAGAGAGTTACAGCACATGTTGTTCTTGTCTGCAGTCACAGCAACTTCTGCATTCATTTTCCTTACTTTTAATCTGAAGTATTTGCAGTTCCCACCAGTTGCTCTTTGCAGCACTGATCTGCATTACCTTGTTATGATGGGAGTGTGTGGTGGCAGAGGAAGAGGAGTAAATCCTCCCACCTCTGGAACTGCACTGCTGGCTGGGATTTATGACAGGAGTGCAGAGGCTGAACTCCCTGGGTGAGGGGCTGAGTGGGGATGGAGGGACACCCCAATTTTAAAATTTAATGATTTATCCCTTGGGCAGTCTGTTCCACAATGTATCTGCCCACTTAGGACCACTTACCTGATGGAAAATCCATTCATTCTGCGATTTCAGTCCTTGGGGGATGGAGGAATCCCTTCTCCATCCTTCCCCTCTCCCAAACTGCAGCAACCAAATGCCTCAGGGGCAGCTGCTGAAGGTGCACAGCCAAACCCACCCATCTCCCCCAGAGCAGCCACTGCTGCCACCCCTCCTGCTGGGGTGCAAGCAGGCTCCCATTTTTCCTAATTAGTCATGATGTCTTGCCCATCACAGGAATAAATAGCAAGCTTTCCCTGAGGGTGTGAGATGAGAAGCACTATTTATCGTTGCTCTCAGAGGAAGCTGACAACATGACAGGTGAAATATCAGGAATAATTAAGAAAAATAAGGGCTTTATGTACTTTATTGCACCACCAGCAGGGATGTATTGCCAGCAAGTCGTGCATCCTTGTGTGTGCCCCCATACTTTTCTGGGCTGCACTCATCCCCAGGGCTGTGACTAGCTGCAGACTGCTGGCCTTCCCCACAGGCATCCCAGGGTGCCCAGAGCTCCCAGTTTTCACAGTTTCAGCTCAGTGGTGGCTTCACTCTGAAGTCAGGGTCCTGGCTACAAGGTGTGCACAGATTGGATCACTAATGTGTGTTTTAGAACTGCAGTATTCCAGTGAGCCCCTTGTCCAGGACAGGTGAAGGAAAAACCCCAGTAACCTGTGTGTGACTTAGGGATTTGAGGTTTTTTCCTGAATTGTTGCTTCAGAAAGTGGCTGAGCCCCCTGAAATGTGCTTGTCCCCTGCCTGGGGTGTGAGCTGGTGTCTGTGCTGAGGGGAACATCTCCCCCCTTCCACGTGGAGCTGCTGTGCCCTCCCTGCTGGAATCGATGACAGATGATACACAGGGGAAGGGGAGCAGCTCTGGTTTTCCATCACAGCATTAGCCTTGCCCTGGGGTGCTCCTGGGTCCACTCTGGGCTCTGTGGCCTCCTCGGGAATTCAGTGACAGCTGCGTCCCACCCGGGCTGGGAGATGTGCTTGGTTATGAGGCTGGACAGCTGGGGAGCTCAGGAACTGTATCTCCTCAAACAATGTGAAAATCTGATTACAGCAAGTGTCACTGGGCATCACTTAACTCTTCCTCTGCAGCCCCAGCCTTGCCTGACAGCCATAATAGATCTCTCGGATGCATCCTACCCAGCAATAAAATGCCCAGTCAAAAGCGCTTAAAATCCCTCAAGTTTTGGGTTTGCTGATGGCTTCTCACTCGCTGGCTCTGAGTGCTTTCAGGGCCACCCAGCCCACACGGAGCCTCATTAGGGCTGTGCAGCAGCATTCCCAGGTGTGGGCAGTGAGATGTGTCTGCTTTTTGGCATTTGGGAGAAGAGCCATTGTGTGCCACAGTCCCTGTCCCCTCTGGCCATGTGCTCACAGGGTGTGCTGGCGCTTTCTCTGAGGCTTGTGAAAGGGACCTTTTGTCAGGGGAGTAGAAATCCAGCAGCAAACAACTCTCAAATTGGGAAACTATGCTCTTGGGGCACTTATATTTAGCTCTCTTGCAGCACTGTCCCTTCAATTTATCCTTGTGCTTTTGTCCCTTTAACCACGGGCACCAGGGTCTGAAAGGGAAAGGTGCAGCGAGGAACAGCAGCTGTTTCTTGCAGAGGTGAAGGTATTTTTAACACAATGCCTGCGAAAAACGAGCTTGTTTCCTCCACCCTTCAGTCCAAATCAGCCTGTGAAGGGGCTCTAGAGGAAAGAGAAGCCCGTGCATGTCTCTCCACAAAAGCATTGTGGAGACAAAGCCACACACAAAGGCTGGAGAGGTGGGTGAGATACACAGGCAGAGCTTTATCCTGGCTCGGTGGCCTGCTGTGACTCACTGAGAAGCCAAGGTGCTGCCAGGCAGGCAGGGGAGTCATGGATATTAATTTAAAACATGCAGGGTGGCCAGGATCCCAGCCCAGGCAAAGGAGAGGATGAGGGCTGAGTCACAGCGAGCCAGGTCCCTGTCAAACCCAGCCTGGTTTTTGTTCTTTTAAATATTTATGGAGCCCTGTAGCACCTTGTGCTGTGGCCTGTGTTCCCTGGGGCTTTGGAATCGGATAAAATGTCCAGAGCAGGGTTTGCATCTCTGTGTGATGCCACTTCAGAGCCTCGGTGTGAGCATTGGTCACTCCCTGCTTTGACTGTCACACTGCAGGGTCCCCCAGGCCCCTCGGGGTGCTGGGCAGGGCAGGGGTGGCCAGCAGGGCTTCTGCTCAAGCTGGAGGGTCATGTTGAGAGGCAGAGTGTGCAAGGAGCAGGACTGCATTCCCGATGGAGCATCCCAGCTCTGGGAATGGTGGCTTTGTCCTCCTGCTCCCAGAGATGGACATCTGCAGGAACAGCCACCTCACCTCCATGAGGCATTGCCTGCCAGCTCCTCTTCTCTGGAGCCATGCTGGGTTCTGGGCATTTGCCCACAACTCTCCAATCCTGCCCAGGATAAGCTTTTTTCCCACCCCTTCCCTATCTTTAAAACATTTGTTTTCTTTATCGGTAGCTGGCTGGGATCAAGTCCAGCAAGTCTCGAGTTTAACTGTGTGACCCTTCCACTCACCAAGCAAATCAGCCCAGATAAGATCTGGACCTCTGAAGCCAATTGTAATTTAATACAGCTTAAATTGTAAACATCCAGCAGTGGCAAAGGAAATATGATCAAAGCCATTGATTTTTTGTAGTGACACAGTGTCTTTTTGACTAATTCCCAATAATGAGAAAATTGAAACCCGTTTGCAGATATTAGAAGCCTAAGTGGTCAAATAAATAATTAGCAAGCTACTCATTTGAGCTGTGAATATGAAAGACCAATGGGGTCCTTACTTTCAAGTAAAAATGCTATGCTGAGCATCTTCTTGAAGTAAAATGGGGGGAAAAAAATCACTCTGGGCAGCAGAAGTACTGTGGAGAACAAATAGCTTTTTCCAAACTGCAGCAGTATAGCACTGCACCTTTTCCATTGTGCCTCCTGCACTTCTAGTACATTGATTAATGCTGGAGCATTAACGAGCTGGCCTGGCATGGCATTCCAGGGAAGGGCTGAGGTGATGCTTAGAGCATCCAGTGTGTGTTTGACTCTCTGATGCCTTGGCACAGGAGCTGAGGAGCAGCACAGGGCTGGGGTAAGCTCTGAGATACTGATCCCTAAGGAAAGCAAAGCATACTTGGCCATTTCCATTAAGGAATGTGTTTGTAGTTGGATGTGTTTAATGTGGGCTGTCTGTGGTGCCATAACAGAGGGGAATTCAGAGCACAGTTAGAGCCCAGCTGACTCCCCTTTCCATTTGGAAAAGGCAAAGTACACCTGGGAAGAGGTTTCAAGATATAGAAGCAATTTGTTCCTACTTCCCTGTGAGAGGAGATGCTCCTGCCTGTGCTGAGCATGGCATGTCTCGCTCTGTTCCTTCTCTTTGCTGGAGGAAAATATCTAACCTGGAATTGGGGGGAATATGGAATCCTTTGGGTTTGTGTAATTCATGGTGCGATGCTCTGTGGTGCTGCAGCTGAGGCTGGTGCCAGAATTTAGTGGTGTGTGTGAGAATTATGGACTGGAGGGCACGAAAGTGAGGTTTCTGGTTTCCCCAGCAGACAAAATACCTGCCTGATTGCAGTGCCCTGCAAAGGCTTGAAGCCTTTCAGAGCTGGGCTTCCCTGCCAGGCATGTTCGGTGGGATGCTTGCCAACCCCCCTGTGGAGACAACAGTCAGGTTTGTCTGGATTTCCACGTGCTTTCAGGTGTCAGGGTTTCAGCTGGATATCTCAGCTGCAGAAATAGGGTGGCCAAAAAATGGGGATGGAGCAGATAATGGTGCCGGTGACGGCGGAGCGGCGCTGCCGCCGAGGGCAGGAAGCCACCGATTATTGTTCATGCCAGGCCTGGGCTCACAGTGGATGTCCTCAAAACAGCCGCGCTCTTCCCCAGCCCTTCAGCCAGGAATGAAAAGGCTTTCATGTTCTGCGGGGGCGGAGAGCACAATTTGAGCTGACCTGGCTCCGGCTGGGATTCGAAAGGTCACTTTGAGTACGGCGCTATCTGAGCCCATTGATTTAAAAAAAAATAAAATAAAAAAAAGAGCCCCAGCGCTGTATGGAGGGGGCAAGCGGGAGAGAGGAAGCGAAAATAGCTCTGGCAACAGTCATTGTTTAAAACCAACAAAGAGGCACTGAAAGGCTCCCTGCTCGCTGCCGTCAATAGCCGTGGCCAGGGCGAGGGCTGGAGTGGCTGCCCTGGCCAGGAGCCTCTGCCCAGCTCCTGCTGAGGGCTGGGATTGGGACAGGATGATGGGGTGAGAGGGAGGATTGGGAGAGTAAGTCCAGCTTGAGGGGCTCAGTCTGGAGCAAAGGAGGCTCGGGGGAACCTTCTGGCTCTGCACAATTGCTGACAGGAAGGGTAGCTGAAGGGGTTTGGGCTCTGCTCCCAGGGAACAAGGGACAGGATGACAGGGAATGGCCTCAGGCTGTGCCAGGGGAGAGGTTCAGGTTGGACACCAGCAGGAATGTCTTCATGAAAAGGGTGGTCAGCATTGGCACAGGGCTGCCCAGTGCAGTCCCCATCCCTGGAGGTGTTTAGGGAATGAGTGGATGTGGCATTCTGTGCTCTGGGCTGGTGACAAGGTGGGGACTGGGCACAGCTTGGACCCAAAGACCCTGGGGATCTTTTCCAACCTCAGTGATTCTGTAATTCTATGGAGAGGGCATGGAAGGATTGGCAGCTCCCTCCTGATGGGGAGGGCAGCAAACCCAAACAGAGTCTGAGGGGCTTCATCCCCCCAGCCATGGCTGAATCATTGCCTTGAAAGCATCCGAGGCTGGGAAAGAAACGATTTGCCCTAAAGAGCTCAGCCCACTGTCAGCTGCTTTGTGAGCATTAGTGAATAATAAGGAGCGAGAGCAGCATTAGCCCTGGGCCCGCGCAATCATCTGTCACGTAACAAGGGAAGTATTGGCACACTGTCATGTTTCAAACAGCGCTGATCAATGGCTTTAAAAAAACAAACACTGCAGCCTGGCCCGTGTGTGCCCAGAAGCAGTGCTGGCTGGGTGGTGGGGGCTGGCAGTGCCAGGGCAGCTCCTGCCCACCCACCCACCCTCCAGCTGAGCAGGGAAGGATGCTCACCAGCAGGGAAGGCGGCAGTGGTGGAGACCTAGGTGTGTTTTCTTAGTTTCTGTGGGACTGAACACATCAGTCCCCAGCTCAGTGCCCTGTGAAATAGGGACAGTGGCATTTTGGAGATGCTTTGGGGTGCTGAAGGGACATCAGAGTCATGGGCTGTCCAGCTGCTCAGGCCCGGGCAGGGGTTGAGTGCTGGAGGTGGGAGAAGCAAAGCTCTGCCATGCTCTGCCTGTCTCTCCATCATTAATTGCAGCGTGCAGCCCTGGATGTTTCTGTGGCCAAGAGGGAAAAGGGAACACTCAAACTTCTGAGTGGATTAGACAGCGGGGAAAAAGAAGATTTTGCCCAGTGGTGAGGAAAGGTGGAGGCAGCATCTCCTGGCCTGGGTGTCTGGGGGAGAACAGGGAAAGAACAGAGGAGGCTCTTCCAGAGAGCTCACACTGACAGGTGTTTGGGAAAGTGATATTCTCCTCTTGACTCAGAGGGGGAGAGGACAAATGGACTGAGGGATGGGAATCCCTCTGCTCCAGACAGAAGCTCAGAGGGATGTGCCCAAGGAGGCAGAGCTTTGCACCAGCAGGAAGGCGCTCAGCAGAATCCCTTAATGGATTTATTCCTTCAATTTCCCTCAGCTCTTCCAGGCTTTGGATATAAGCAAGGAAAGCAAGTTTAGGCACAGATTATAAAAGTGATGGATCTACAGAAACAGGAGAGGTTTGAAGGGCTGAAATTTACTGCGAAGCCTGGCCCAGAAATGACCCTCTTCCTCCTCCTCGACATTTTTTGTCTCTTGTGCGGAAAAATGCAGCTGGTCAGTGTGACAAGTGGAAACTGGAGCTTTGTCATTGCTGTGCGATGCTGAAACAATGATGTATGGCTGGCGATAGATCATGTTGGGTTTCCGGAGAGCAGCAAAGACGAAGGCATGAGACTAATTCATGATGCATGAACACATTGATCTTCCTGGCTCTGAAAATACAATGTAATGAACCCCCGCTAACAGATCATTTTTGTGCCACTGCACTTCACTAATATCTAATGATTTCACCTTGCTCTGAGATAAAATATAATTGTATGGGAGTTCCAGCTTTGTTCTTTAATACTTGCGTAGAGTTAACGAATTATGTTTTCCTCTGTAGCTGTCGGCAAGTTGAGACAAGCTTACAAAAGCCCCGCAATTACCAGGCTAAGATGCATGTTTAAAACCCCGTGTGTGTGTATGTGTGGTGTATTTATGTCTAATGGCTCCATGCACAGAGCCTGTGTGGGCTGCTGGGAGCTGAGCGGGTGAGGAAGGACATGGAGGAAGATAAGCAGGGGAGGAAGGACAGGGAGGATGATGAATAGCAGGAATCTGTGCTCAGGGACTTGTGGGTCTCATCCGTGCAGCTCAGGGAATGGCAGGAGCTTCGCAATGGTGAGGTGCAAATGCTGCTGTTTGCAGCATCCTAGCTGGTGGCTAGCAAGCCTGGTTATCCCATTGGAAAGCAGAGCTCTCCTTTAGTCTCCCAAAGTCCATTTGGAGATCAGCCTGCCCCTGTCTGCCCTCCCAAATCCCCAGTCAGGCAAAGCCTTTTGCTTAAGAAGATAAGTTTGGGGTCATTTTGTGAGCACCCCTGAGAGGTCTTTGCCCTTCACCTCAGGGAAGATGCATGGTGAGGTTTTCCCTCCTTGTTGTTTGTCAGTAGCAGCCGCTGTCTCCCCTCCCAGCCTGTGCTGATGCCCACAGCCTGTCTCTGGTGATGAACAAAAAGGATGCTCCCTGGTGAGGAGGAGGGCAGGTGGAAAGGAGAGGAAAGATAATCACTGTGAGTCTCAGTGGAGTCTCCTTGCTTTGGTTTGAGAGGTTTGGTGACCCTTGAGCAGCACCAGGAATGCTTCTGGGCTGTCAGACCTGGCCAGCAGCGTGCCAGAGTCAGCCACTTCTTTCTCTGACCCACCAGCCGTGCTTGTCTTGGCACCTTAGCTGTCTGCTGAGATGAGCAGCTTTTCTGGGGGCAGGAGTGGGAAACTCCTGTTTGCTGGCAGCACCTGCTGCAGTCCCAGCCCTGGCTGTGCCTTTGGAGCTCTATCACCGCGCCAGGAATGAGCCTGAGAGCGCAGATGGGAGCTGAAGGTGAAGATGTTTGCGAATTCTTCAAAGCAAGCCTGGCTGGTACAAAAGGAGTCAATGAAAACCTAACTGCTCCTGACAGGGAGAGCTGCAGTAATGCTGAACCTCATTTGAAATTCCCTCTAGGCTAAGTAAGGCTCTTCCTTTCATGTGTGGTGTTTGGATCCCTTCTGGGAGACCTTTCCTCTGTACGGCGCTTGGAACGTGTGGTGTTGACAGATGATTAAGACATGAAGTCTCTGAAATCAGAGGAACAGCCCCAGTTTTGCATTGTGTGCTCAGGTGTTTATTCACATTGCTGTAATTGTCTCAGCCTCACTTTTTGGGTTGGGACCTGCTGCCTCTTGCAGGAGCAAAGTACCAGAGAGAAACCCAGTTCTTTACTGGTGGCAGTGTATTTATAGTGGATGCTCTTACTGGATTTGCTGGTGTCCTTGAAAGTCACTTTCTGAGGCTCACTTTGTGCAGATGAGGAGCAGAATGTTTTACCAGACTCAAACCTCATACTGTGATTTGGGGAAGCAGTGATTGCTGCTTCTGCACCTTTTGGATGTTTCCAAAACCCAGGGTCAAACAGCACCGCTGGGATGGAGCTGGGTTTTTGGGAATTTAGGTGGGGCAGACAACACCCATGAGACAACCCCATGTGGTGGGGAAGATAAGGCCTTTGATGGGATCCAATGAGGGATTTTTTTTTTTTCCCCCAGCAGCGTACATAAAACAAACAAACAAAAAACCCCAAATAATTAGCTGTGGTGCCTCTCTGGAGCACAGGGCTGGGCTGGCAGTGCCAGAGTGTCCCTGGCTGCTCCCAGCAGACACTGACACCGAAACTGTGTGCTGGGATGGTGAGGGGAGCTGGACTGAGCTCTGCTGTAGGACAGACTGAGCACCACGAGTGGACTGTGCTGAACATGTCAGTGGTGCTGGAGCTCTCCTCACACAGGGCTGTGGCTTCCCTGGCGCTTATTTTGATGTCTTCCTTCCTCCCCTCCCTGTGATCTCAGTGTCTTGACTTTTCCAGGCACTTTTCTCCTATAAGAATATTAAACACACTTAAAAAACACTTAAATGCTAATGTGAAACCTGAAAAGAGGATGTCAAATGTGCGAGGCACTCTGAAGACATGATGTCTCTGTAGAAGGGTTTGACCCCAGTAATCTAATTTGCTTTACATTTAAAATGATACTTCATTCTCCTATTATAAGGCTCTGTGTCATTGGCTCATAAAGATTACTATTTCTTGTCTTCCAATTGTAATAAATCCCATTCAAGCACCCTCTTGATTTGAAATTTGTCACAACAACACGCAGAGGGCACAGTTCCTGCGTTTTATGGCGCGGGTGCATTAGAGACTCATCTGCAGGAAGGATGATGCAAGAGCATAAAATGATTTGTCCCTTTCCTTTCTCAATTAGATCGGTGTTAAAAAAAAAAATTGAAAAAAAATCTGAATTATAGCTTACTCCTCATTCCCTAGCAGTAAAAAGGTTAGGCTGGCAGGGGAGCCAGGCTGGCTGGGTTGGCCCTGCTTTACCCTTACGCTGGGGAATAATCTGGTTTCTTTAAAACTATCTGAAAATATTTCATCTTGTTTCAGCAGACTGGGGAGCTTTAACCTTTCTGGTCGCGCTTGTTGGAGATGAGAGGAGAGTGAGTGTTTGGTGCCTACACCTTATCAGGCACTAAATAACACAGTCGTAGCAGCTCCTTGTGCCAACATGAGGCTGGATTTGGGGCAAAAATGGGACTTTTGGGTAAACTCAGGTGTCCCAGGGGTGGAAACACCCCTGGCCCATACTGGGGTCAATCAGAGCAGCATTTCTCACCCCAGCTTGGTGTGAGCAGGGCTGGAGCCACCCCATTCCTCTCTGGGGCTGGGACAGCAACACATCAGCCATCAGTGCCATGGAAATGTTCCTTTTTCGGGAGGTCTTGAATAAATACATGCAAGAGACTTTGCTCAGAGAGAACTTTTATACTTTTAGTATCTGTTGTTCCTTAGGGTTTGGCTTTTTTTTTTTTTTTTTTTTTTTTTAACAAAGGTTTAGTTGAGCAAAGAATCCCATCTGTATGGCTTTTTTATTAAAAGATAAAAAGCCGGAGTTCACAGGAGTTAGCATTAAGTCACAGTCCGCAGCAATCCGAGGTACTCGCCGGCTGGGGACTCTCTCTGTTTATTTCAAATACCCCTTTATCATCCTGTTGAAAGAGCCGTGTGCTCTGTAAAGCTCAGCCAATTGAAAAAAGAATCAGATAATGAAGACTGATGCTGCACTGATGACAGCCCCTCAGATCCTCAATAGGATTGCTCCAAAATCAAAAGACTTTTGCGTTTTATTGTCACACTCGTGGCTCAAAAATAATTAAATGGAATCTTTTAGCCCTAGAAACAAAAATGAAAATTTAAAAACAGCCCCCCAACCTGTAGGAAAGAGACTAATGGGAATATCCAGTGGGTGTTGGGGAAAATTGTGCAGATTCTGCCTGAAAATCTGGTGATTGCAGTGGTTGAGCAGCATATGTGTGGCGCAGAGGTGACACCATTGCTCTGGTGACAGGACTGGGCACTGACCCCACAGAGCTCCCCTGATGGAGCTGGACAACCCCACGTTCCCTCTGTCCTTGGCGCAGCTCTGAGCTTCAGCTTCCCTTTTACCTCTGGAAACTTTGAGCAAATTCGTTGCTCATTGCAGTGGAAGGCAGATAAATAAAATATATTGGGAGCAATTTGTGCTGTAACTAAACCCTGAATTTATAGAGGGAGAGCGTGGCCAACGACAACTTTGTCACAGCACATGAAAGACTGGAAATTAGGCTTTGCACTTTTACCTGATTTTTAAAGAGGTGTCTCTGGACTCCCCAGGCTGGGGACAGGAATGAGGAGATGCTCTGTGGTCCCACCAGGGTGTCCCACTGGAGGAGGGGACCTGGCAAGCGACGAAATGTCTTTCAGGCAAGGCATTAAATCCGAAATGCCGTAACTTGATTATTTCTTCTGCAGACTCCTTTAGAGAAAACTCCTCCATTTTCAAAGAGTTACACAGGATTTAGCCCCGCGCCGCTTTCATGTGAATTGTGTGGCTAAAGTTCCATGCAGCTCTTTGAAAATTTCAGAGCCGGCGCTTTCCCCAAGATCGACAACTGTTTTATTTCTCTTGACAGAAAATGGTGAGAGAACAAACACTGCCAGGCGTGGGGGAAGCGGTTTGGTCACGGTCTCTGCAACACCTTTAATGTGAGGCTCAAACAGCCATGCAGGAATGGCAACTCCTGCTGTACCTGGATGAGTTCTGCGGGATTGCCTTTTTCTAGGGGAGAAAACTTGGGTGGCTTCAGGTTCTTTTTGCCTTTTTACGTGGATGTAGGGAACAGTGCCTTGGCTGCTTTTGTCCATCTGTGAAATTAAGGGAACTAATTGATCATTGGTTTTGTAAACCCATCTGAAAACAGCTTCTACCGTAACTTCTTCTGCAATGGATGCAATTAGTGTCAGTTATTTGTAATGAGCCACCCCGTGGGTGATGTTGTGTCCCTAACACCATTCCCAGTGGTGGCAGTGGCAGTTTGCACCGGGATTGCACCAATCCCTGGCCCAGTGTGTTGACAGCAGCTGCTGCTCATCCATGGATCTAAGGCTTCATCCTCTTCCAAATGCCATCCAAGCATCCAAGCCACTGTCCTGTGCTGTGTCATAGCAGGGTAGAGCACAAATCGCCTTTATCCGTCCCCTGCCTTTCTCTCCAAGTGTTTGAAACTGTGGTACTTGGCTCTGTCTCTGGAATTATACCACAGATTGGAATTCTCATTTTTAAGTTCATTTCTGCTCTGATTTAAAAGCTGAATTAACAAACAATGGCTTATTTGGTTTAAAATGCAAAAACACCATCTGGTCTTTGAGATGTGCTAAACCACAGTGGGGGAGCCAGAATGACACATGGGAAGGGTCTCCAAGTGGCACGGGAGAGGCTCCCAGGAGGAATTCCTGCCGCTCTTGACCCATGTCAAGGCAAGGAAACCTGATCTTTGGTGTGCACAGCTCTGCAGCTGCAGCTGCCTGGGGACAGCTTGATTTCGGAGTCTGTGGCACTTCAGCCCTCACTGCTGGCAGCTCAGAACAGAGTCCAGAGCTCTCCTCTGTCCCTGGCTCCTCTCCTCACCCTGATGCCAAGCTCTGGAGTGGCATCCATAGGCATTGCTGGCCCTGGGGTTTTTCCAGGGCCACAGCCTTATGTTTTGCTCCAGAGTTGGCACAGAGCTTTAGAGCATCCCTGGCCAGAGTGAGTCTCAGAAGTGAGTGGCCACTTGGCCAGCAGGACTCAGGGGATGACCTCGTCCCGTAACACCCTCAATTACACCCCCTGTGCCCGTGGGTTCGGTCAGTCTTCATGGTCCTTCCTGCCCCAGCCCCTGTGCCCACATTCCTGCTGCCACTCCCGGCTGCTCGCTGTCCCTGGCTGCCCGTGGTTTGATTTAATACAGCTTTCAATCACTGCCAAAGGGCCTCACGCTGCAACAGCGTCACTGCTAAACACTCTGTGACAAATAATCTGAGGCTAAGCTTCCAGGACAGAGGAAATCGCTTTCCTCTTGAAATTAAAGTTGATGCATAATGGAAGGCACTAAGACGTCTCCAGCAGGAACATCGCCAGTTTGAGTCCATCCTGAGTCCCTCTCCGTCTGCTGAACAAGACGCGGGAGGTTAGGGAAGTCATTTCCTAGAGTTCAGGATTTGCAATTTGCATTCTATAATCTCCCAGCCATTTACCAGCAGATAATTTGTCATGGTTTGCTTTAGCTGTTGTGATATTGATATTTATTATGCAAATTGTATTTCCTACAACTTATTGTCCTCACCCTCAGAATGCTTGAATTATTCTAAACCTGTTTAGTTAATACGGGTTGTCTCTCAATTGATGTCTGAGCCGCAGCAGGTTGTAATGTGTGATATTGTGCAGGGGGGCTACACTGTGTAATTAGGGACAGAGACACAGGATAGCTGGATGTGGGATGGCACAGCAGCCAACGGAGCTTCTCTGCTGTGTTTAGTGGGGCTGGAGTCCTTCTGGAGAGGAGGGAATTTGGGGTCCCAGCATAAGACAAGTGCTTTCTCACAAACTGAGATGCAGCTGGCTGAGTTATGGAATCATGATGGTTATGGTGGCCCAAAATTCTGCTTGTTGAGCAGGAGAGACGTTGGCATGGCTATGGAGTAGAAGGGCTTGTCATCATGGGAGACAGAGAGTGGCGTGGGGAGGTGGGGATACAGGGTGGGGTGATGCCCCAAACCAAATCCCAGGCAGCAGCATTTTGTGTTTTCTCGGGTGTGAAACCAGCTTGGTTTCACATTCCAAAGGGTGAAAGCTCTCTCCAGCCCCACAGTGTGACTCAGTGCTTGCCCCGGGCGGTTTTAACCTCAAGCTTGGCAGAATCTGGGATGATAAAGTTGAACTGACAACTCACCTGCCTCAGGTTATCTTGGAATAACCTAATTAATAAGGTTGGGAATATTTGACATCCTCTGCGTTTGCTCCATTAATGCTTGCATGGACCCATTGTCAGCGATTCTGTGGTTCTATTTCTGGTGCCGTGGGGGGAGGAAAGCTCGGACCCTTTCCGGGCGGGATGAATCCCCCGGTGACCCCCGCCGCTCCGTTTGCCGTGCGTTACGGTACAGCTTAAGCCCTCGGGGGAACGGGCGGGGGGCAGTTCTGCGGCTTTGCTCGTTAATTTGCTCCGGTTAAATCCGTTGCGTTGGTGAAAAATCCGCAGAAAAGGTGGATTTGTAGCCCGGCTGCGGTTACCGAGCCCCGATCGCCGCCGGGGGGCTCGTGGGCTTCGGCCGCTCCGCTCCCCCGGAGCCGGGAAGGCTCAACACCGCCTCCAGCGGCGCGGGGCTGGCCGGGGCGAGGATGCTGGGGCGGGGGGACACCATCCCGCCAGGAGGGTGAACGGGGCAGCGCGGGGGAAAAGACACTGGGGGAGACGCATAGGCTGCTGAGCGGGAGGATGCCCAGGGGGACATTCCCGGGATGGAGAACGCCGGCGGGGGTGCACCGCGAGAGGAAAGACGCCGGGGTGGAACCCCGGGAGCAGAATGCTTTTGGAGGGGTGGGGGACGGCGAGCCTGGAAAAGGGGGTAAAGCTGGGAACGGGGCGAAAGCTCCGGGTCGGGCGCGGCGGTGCGGAGCTGCGGCGGTGCGGGGACACGGCCCCGCTATGGCGCTGCTCAGCCGCCCTCCCGGGGGTCGGGCCCGGCTCCCCGGCTCCCGCCCGCCCCCGCGTCCCCCTGCCCGGCCCGGCGCGGGGCGGTGCGGTGAGCGGTACTGCCCGTGGCTCCGCCCCGTGACGCGCCATCTCCCGCGGGCGGCGCGCGGCGGCGGCAGAGCGAGGCAGGTGCCGGTGATGGCGGGTCGCGCCCAGCCCAGCGGCCCCGCGGGCAGCGGCGGCGGCGCCCCGGGGCTCCTCCCGCTGCTCCTGCTGCTCCTCTCCGCCGCCGCCATCATCCCCCGAGGTACGGAGGACGCGGACCCGGCCCGCGGGAAGCGCCGCACGGACGGGCGGTACCGGGGCGGGCGGCGCGGGGAGCGGGGTTCGCCCTCGGGGATCGCGGCGGTGCTCGGGTAGCTCCGGTTGCGGCGGGTCCGGGCCGCTCCCGCCCGCCCTGCATCGCCCCGGGCCGTGGTCCCGGGAAGCGCCCCCGGCGGCGGGAGCGGCGGGCGGGTTCACCCGCGCGTGGCGGCGCGGCGCGGGCAGCCGCTGCCGGTTTCCATGGAAGCGGCTTCTCCCGCTGCCCGGGGAGTCATCGGCGGCCCCGCAATTAAAAACTAATTGCTTTGCGCGCCCCCTCTATCCCCCTCCTCTCCGCCCCCCGGTGTTTGCGGCGGCGCGGGGATGCTGCACCCCCGCGGGAGCGGGGAACCTGTTGGAATCTGAGTGGAACTTGCGCGGCGCTTCCCTCTCCCTCTTTCTCTCCTTCTTCCTCCCTTTCCTCTTCTCTCTCTCCTCTCTCTCCCTCCTCTTCTCTCTCCCCCGGTGCCCGCGGGGTCCCCGCCGCAGCCGCGCCCCTCCCCGCTGGGCGCGCTCGGGGGCGATCGCCCGGCTCGGGCGCTGCGGCTGGAGCGGCCGCTAATTGAATGAGGCTAACGAGTCCCCCGAGCGGGGCCGGTTGGGTCCCCTCCGCGGCACCCTCGGGGTGCGGTGTCCCCAGTGCGAGCCCCCCAGCTAGCATGGCATCTGTCCGCCGAGCCCGGGAGCCGCAGCAACGACCTGCGCTCGTGTCCGGTGGCTTCGGTTCAAATATTCCCCGTTAATGCGGTTCACGTTTCCCGTGTGTCCGTGGGGCTGCACGGGCCGACATGGCCGTAGGAGCGGGTGCTGTGCCCGGGGTGTTTGGGAAGAACAAGAGGCCATTGAGCGATCTGTTGAATCCCGCTCGCAGGAAAGGGGGGACGAAGGGGCCGCCAGCCCGGCGAACAAAGAGCTTTATTCACAGCCTGTGTACATGTCCATGCCTTCCCCCGCTCTTCCCGGGCGGCCTTTTTGGTGGGATGGTGGTGAGGGGAGAGCGCCGGGGTCGTTTTCAGCTGATTGTCCCTGCGAACGGGGCCGGGGCTGGTGCTCTCCGCCGGCTCCGAGCTGCGCCCGGCTGCGCTGGGCAGCCCCGAAGGGCGACTGAGCCCCGAGCCCGGCGCTGCTCAGCCCGGAGCCCGTTCGGGGAGCTGGAGCGATGCAAAGGAGCCACCGCGCCGGCTCTTCGCGCTGCGAGTTTGGAAACGCTCCGGTCCGTCTCCCCGCGCCCGGCTGTCGCTGCGGTCGGTGTGTTGTAGCTCCTCAGATGTTTTGTCACAAGGTGCTGTTTGTGTGTTTGGTGTTTTTCGCTGCCTGGTGAGTCTCCCGCCGGTGTGACCTGGGGACTTGTACTGAGAGACGCCCGGATTGGAAATACGAGCCTTGCTCGAGGACGGCCGCGTTCGTCCTTTGTTTTGCTGTCTTGCTCACCTCCAGTTCTCCAGGATCAGTTTTTAGCAGGAGGCCAGAGTGATCCCCCGCCCGGCTCAGCCTGTTCACCGCTGCCCGGCTAACTGTGGCACTGTGATTTGGGATCACAGAGCTGCCGAAGGGAAGCAAAGGCAGGGCTGGGTGCTGGCTGTGCGTGACCCGTGCACCGGGGTGAGAAGCACCGTGAGCCGACGTTGTGGTACTGGTAGTGGAAGACAGATATTTTGTGGTTGCAGTGCTGTGTTGTGAATCGCGGCATAAAATCCCAGACTGTCTGCATTTAGGCAAAATTTCCTTACAGTTGAAGACCTTTTTTTCTTTTTTTTTTCCCCCCATTTCCCCCCCTTTTCCAAGCTATCGGCGTTAGCTTCAGTGTTCTGGGAAGAGAGAATTAGAGTGTGGCAGCAGCGCCGAGCGCAGAGCGCTGTCACTGTGTCTCCCGCACGGTTGCCACCCGAGGCACAGCGGTGCCAGCATCGTGTCACCGCCGTGGTGGCACCCCGTGATGCGGAGCTAGGCTGAGAGTTCTGCCGCCTCCTTTCACGGAGGTGATTGGAACAGCAATAGGCAGCAGTGAGACTTGGTTTGAGCTGAGCCGCTAACCTGGGATGAGCATTCAAATGGATCCGTGCGTTTCTGTGGTTTTTCTCTAGCTGCTCTCGATGCTTTGCAGTTAATTAAGCTGCCGATGCCCCTGTGCAGCAGGGCGAGGGCTGAGGAGTGGTCTCGGCTCCGCTCTGGGCTGGAGCTTGGAGTCTGTCTGCGGTGGGGGACGCTGGCACAGGGCACTTTAGGGAGAACAACTTTCCAGCAGAAGGCATGGGAGGTGTTTGGAGACAGCGTCGGCGTGGAGCTGCGACCTGGCCGTGGCACGGAGCTGCGAGGGGCTGGCCGGGGGTGGCTGTGGCTGCAGCCTCCGTGTCTGGTGACACCAAACCAGCCCCGGAGAAGCCCCCCGTGAAGGCAGAGAGCGCTCCCAGTGCGGCTGCGCTAAGCCAGGCTCCGTTGTAAACACAGAGTGAGTTTCCAAGGAGGCTTTGTATGCAAGCGAGGAGAGCCTGCTCGTCCCTGGCCTTCAGCAACACGCGCTGCGTTCTGCATGCGACGCAAACACCGGCGGGGAAGGGGCTGGGGAATAAAGTGATCCATCTGGGTTGCAGCTTGGGCTCATTTGTCTTGCGTGTAGGCAGTTGAGCCCAGGTTTATAAGCACGACAATCTGGTTTGAAAGCACTGCCAAGGCGGCTCCTGAGGATGGGAAGGCAAGGAGAGCGCTCTGCTCCGTGCGTGCTCTGCTCTGAGGAGGGGGAGGCTGTCAGCACCTTCGGCAGGATGGACACCACCGGGATGGACGCTGTTGGGATGGACGCTGCCGGGATCCCCTTGGCACGGGTGGCCGCTGCTGGTGCACAGAGGTGGCTGCGGTGACAGGAGGCCGGAGAAGAGTGTCGCTCCCCTGGGGACCCCCGGCCGGATCAGCGGCCGTTCTGCTGATGCTGCGCTGCCGTCGCCTTTGTTTGCCTTGCGCTGTCTTTCCCGGTGTGTAAATAAAGAAGGCTTTGTAATCAAACAGCCCTGGCTCTGTCACCCGGGTGCTTGGCCAGCGTTCCCCCGGCCCTGCCAGGACCAGGAGCGTTCGGTGGGGCCATGTCTGTGCCATCGGTGAGCTCTCTCTGCCCTATTGCCGGGTGGAAAATGGGTCAGCTCCTTAACCCTGCATCTGCCTGGGGCCACCCGGAGTAAAACCTGTGTTCCAGCCTGGATACACCCTCTGTTTAAACGGACCATCCAAGCACTCCTCAGAGCACGTTTGACGATAAAAATCAAAACCACGTTCCTGCATGTAGGCAGAGTTTTCTGGATGTTTCTCTTTGATGGCTGTTTTTCTAGGGATTATTGTCAGACTTTGTATAGGGGTTTTTACAACCTGTTCCTCTTCTGGGTTTTGGTAGCACCTGGTGATGCTTCTGTCAGGAAAGCAGGGGCTCCCTCCTGTATCCAAACATTTCGGCTCCTGTCTGCGGCTCCAGATCTGAGCAGGCTCCAGGAGCAGAATGTGAGGCTGCAGCCTTCCCTGGAGCTGAGCCAGGAAGTGAATACTTAACGCAGTGGTTTGAGAGCACAAGCAGAGCTGGACACGCAGCCGGTGTCTACTGAGAAATTGGATGCTACGTGTTAAAAAATATAAGTCGTGCTTGTTCCTCCGGGGAACGTTGTGCGGTGCAAACCCACCGGCGCTAAATGAAGGGACACTGTGGAAACCTGCCACGGAGGAGAGACCCTAGGTGGAATGTTGTAATTAGGAGTGGTATGTACTTGTTTAAGTTCCATAAATCAGTCTCTTTCCTGGGACGTAATTGCACGCTGCAGAGAGCAGCTGCTGCTGCGGTTCCTGGGGAGTTCCACCACAAATGCTTTGAAGGTCGCCCAGCGTGGGCTCAGGCGCTCCAGGGCAGCGTGCTGGGGAACAGGGTGGGTTTGGATGTGCGGCAGGCAAGTTGGAAGGGAAATACCACGAGGCTTCACTCTCAGCTCTGGTGATTGGAACGCGGGGAGCTCTCGGCTGGGACGCGCGAGACGAGCCGGCGTTTGTGGTTCAGCCACGAGCTGGATTTAGTTACTCCAGTTTTTAATTTGCAAGGGCAGGATGAGCCCCAGCTGTGATACTGTGGCTGCAGGCGACTCCTCTGATGGCCCTGCCCATGCGTGACCACCACCCGCCTGCTTTCTGTCAGCCGGTTTTGCTGTGAAAACAGTTTTTCTTCTTCCTGGTGTCATTACCTGTTGAATCCCTAGGTTTTCCTGCTGTGTTGCGCATCAGGCTCTCCCATCTTTGCAGGGTGTTGAGTTGGGTGTTGGGGAGCCCCACAAACCACTGTGCGCTGCTGGATGGGGCTCTGAAAACCCGAGTTTCAGGTCAGTCTTTTTCACCCATTTGAAATTCCAGTATGGAATAGAAATCCCAAAGGAGATTTGGTTCTCGGAGGTTCTCAGAGCTGTTGCTGAGCCCACACCCTGCAGTCACCCGCAGTATGTGCCTGGTGGCTGCTTGCATTTAAAGCATTTAGCTGGGCTGTACCAGGGACATTTGCTGCCCTCCACTCCTGGTTATTTTAGACCAACAATGTCCCTCCGTAGGGTTGGGCTGGCTATTTTTACCCTGTGGTTTGGTTTTAATTGACTGTGTTCTTCTGTGGTTTAAAAACTTTAGCATTTCAAACACTCTGACCTTACCAAATTCTCAAGGTGAATCAGTAGAATATTTGATACCCCGTTAAGTTCCAGTCTGAAGGATCAAAGAGATACTTAGGCACATCTCTTTGCTCAGAGATATAAAACTTTTGTGGGCTGTAGCTTAACTGGAAAATGTATTTAGTTTTGCTTTTTTAGGTATTTTTTTGTCCCTGGAAGCGCTGGCAGCTCCTCGGTGTTGCTGGTTTGCTGACAGTCTCACAGGTCTGCAGGTGCTGACCTGTGCTGCAGGTCTCTGGTGGATTCGCCTTGGTCCTGCCCAGCTCCCCATTTCCCTCTTTGTGTCAGTTCCAGTTAGGTGCCAGTATTGAAAGGGGAATAACCTCTTCACAGTACAGGAGGGCCAGCATTTTTTAAAGCCCATGTGTGCATTTGGCAGTGGGAAATAGTTGTGTTGGAAATCCTCCTCTTCTGCCGATCCCAGCTGTGAAGTTTGCCCTGAGCAGTTCCATTCCTGGCTTGAGCCTTCTGTAGGAAGTGTCCTGTTTTCTGAAGCCCTTGGCTGGGCAGTGGCAGCCGTGAGGGATGGAGATGTCTACGTGCAGATCAGGGAGATGCCAGGGCTGCCCATGGGGCCACATTGCTTCCTAAAGTTGTGCTCAGACATCATGAGTTGGGTGTATAAACCCCTGGGCTCGTGTTACGTCTGGAATAAACTGCTCTGATCCCGTGGTGTCCTCTTTGAGCAGTTAGTGAGTGCCTGAACCTGATTTATGATCTCCTCCAAGGTCTGCTTCCAGAATGGAAATGTCACTGTATTCCCAAGTCATCAGCAGGGCTCTCAAGTCTGACTGGACCCCTGCAGTGGGAGTCTTCCCTTCACAGAGAAGCAGTTGGGTGCTAATCCCAAATGTGATGACTCTTGGACCTGAGAGACCTCAACATTTGATACAGAAACAGATCTTTTTGTTAGAGCAATAATGCTCTTTATACAGATGAATTTTTCACGGGCAGCATGAGACCATTTTGGGGCTTGGCAAGCTCTGGCAAGGCAGGTCTGGGAGTGCTGGTGCTGAGGATGCGGTCTGGGTGACACCTCCTCTGCAAGGTGGGTGCATCCCAGACCCCCCACTCCCTTCCAGCTCTAGCAGTGTATATCCCTTCTCCCAAGTATGACAGGAAGAAAGAAATATGAAGCAGCAAAGTGACATTCCCTCCCTCCCCTTCTCCCCCCGTGCAGCAATAGAAATACGAGTCTGAGTCTGCAGCGTCAAAAGAGAGATCAGAGTAATCGGATCAAGCATGAGGAACTGCTTGTTGCTGCTTCCCTGTTTTTAAATGAGGCTGCCTGGCAGCTTCCCTGGCAGAGCACTTTCAACATTAGTCGTGTTCAGCTTTGTCGCCGGGGTTGCAGCGAAGTCGGGCTCTGTGAGAATTGGGCTGGAAAGGGAACTTTCCATGTAGCCTCTGGGCTAACACACAGAAATAAAGGCTCCCTGTGCCCCCACGGCCCTGGTTTTGTAGCCAAGCAGAGGCACATCTGTCCCTAATTCTGCAGAGAGAGTGCTCTCACTTGATGCATTTATCACAGTGATGCTGCTCTGGGATGTGCTCTGTGATGCCGATACATCCTTGACCTTGGAAAAGCACAGTGACTTTATCCAAAGCTGTTCCCAGCTCACTGCCCTGGTGTGGCACGGGATAACTCTGGGCAGCAGCTGCCCTTTGTCTAAGGGGAAGTGTTGAAATAGTTCAGTTGAGTTAAACTAGGGGCAGGGAGTTTGTTGTGGATTCTCATTCTAAGCTATTTTTCTTGAAAACACAGTTTGAACTATTTCTCTGTGCTCCCATTGCCTCTTTGACATCTTCATTGGCATTCATATAGACATGATGTTAGAAGCTCAGTAGAAGCAGGGAAGCTCCTAAGGGTTGCCCTGCTGCTTCTCCCACTCTGTGTGGAATTAGATGCTTTTTTCAGCTCTTTGAGGACAGGCCTTGCCATGCACTCACAGGCATGAAAGCAGAAAGTTTGCTGTGCTGGTTTGAGTGCCAGCAGCTCTTTAAAAGCCTTCATGCCAAGATCTCTCCCTGCTGTGGGATGCCAGGGTAACGTGCTCGGTGCTGAGATCCCGAGAGATGCCTCTCCCGTTATCAGTTCCTGGTGACAGCCTGACTGGGCTCCCTGGCCGGGGAAGCTGGTTGACAACCATCAAACCCTGAACGCTTGTCATCATCGGCCGTCAGCTTTGTCAGGCGGAGCTGCTGGGGATGGCTGGTTTGTTAGGACTGCTCGGAGCAGCCAGCTTTTCCAGGGTGGGCGCAGCGGGAGGGAACAGAGTGAAACCCCTGCTTGCCATGGGAAGAGTTGTCTCGGTGTAGCTCGACAGCTGCTCTGGGTCTCCAGGCAGATCAGTTCCATTGCTGCCCTTGTTTGTTGCTGCGCTCTGCAGAGTCTGGAGGAGCAGTGTGAGGTTCCCCAGGGTTTGCCAGGAGGATTCCTGTCCTGGAGGGCAGGAGGAAGCGCAGATCCCTGTCCAGAACAGGAATCCTCTCCCCTGTAGATGCCTGAGGCAGCACCTGTGTAACCTGCTGTAACCTCTCTGTCCACAGTCACTGTTGCAGGGTGGTTGCAGGGAATATTTCTCTTGGCGTGTAAAATGTGAGTGTGATTCCTCCTTTGGCACTTTTCGCTTCTGCCCTTCATTTGCTGTGATTTTAGCGACTGCTTGGAATGAAGACTTGCGTGATTCAGAGTCTGTGTCTGCCGGGTCACGACACACAACAGCTGTTCTTGCCCTGGCACAGTTAAGGACCAGTTTTCCTCACTCCTGGTCTGTGGGTGGCTCCGAAGCAGACGTTACTCATCCCCGAGTAGGCAGAACCACCGAAAGCATCTCCCACGCTGAGGTTGCTGAGCTCTGTCCACACAAACAGCTTTTCCTTCGATTTAAAGGTCTTATACTCCAAATCGTTCCATAGAATCTTTAGCAGAATGTACAGGTTTAATCAACTCCCTGAATCCATAACTGCCAGGTATTGCTTCCTCAGCACGAGGAGCAGAGTCGCGTCTCTCACTGGGAAGAGTGAAGATTAAAGCAGGATAGACGGGAGATTAACAGTGTTCCCTTCAGACATTGCCAGGGAAAGGGGGGAACTCCGAGATGAGAAATAAAGGAAATACTTGGAGGCAAATCACTTATTGCTCTGTAGGAATCCATGGAGCCTTGTAAACAGAGGGTTTATAGCAAACCCAGTGCTGTAGCTCTTAAATCACTCTGGGAGAATTTTGGATGCAGAGTTAGAGGATGACTCGCTCCTCCAGGCTCTCATTAGCAAATTGGATCCAAAATTTTCGTGTTAACATGATGTGTGTGGAATGCAGCTCGGGAAGGTTGGATCCAGCTGTCTGGTTTGGGATACTCTTTCTGTTTCGTGTCGAGGTTGGGTGATTGATCTCATTCCTATTTTGGTAGGGGGAGGTTTAGCAAGAGTCCCATTAAATGGGATTTCAGTGTTTCCTGCAGAATGACTCTTTTTCAGTTCCTACTAGAATAAATACATGGTGGGCAACCTATTGTATTCACAAGTCACTGTTTCTTTCTCTCCTTCCCCTCATGCACTGCACCTCTCAAAATCTGATTTCTTTGGACAAGGCAGGACAAGGGAACAAAAATAGTTCTCCGTGGGTGATGGGGGCCTGTGGGGGTGTAAAATTCCTGTCTGAAGGTAGGGAGTGGCAGAAATGATCCTGCAGGAAATAAATGAGGATTAGTAAGCTATTTTCAGCCTGCTCATTTGCTTCTTCCCAGGGAGAGCCCAGTGGAGTGGCCAATCCAGTGGGTGTCCTGAGGGATGAAGGGATTTTGTGCTGGAATTAATGTGGATGTTGGTGGGTGTGCATGGACAAGGAGGATATTGGAGGAAAGTGGTGAGATCCTTCCCTCCTCCTCCCGGATTTCACTGCACAAAGAGTGAACCTTACACTGAAAACTGTTCCTGAATCCTCTGGGAAACCTTTGGAAATGCAGCTCCTCATTGCTTTACATAAAATGTCTTTGTAGCAGGCGAGGACAGCAGCATCCATTAAAGACACAATCCAAAGCCATGTGAGAGTTTTAATAACTTGGTATTTTTGTTGTGCCAAAAAATCCAATTACATACGGAATCACTTTTCCTTTATAAAGGTCTGGGAGAGTGTTTGCCTCAACTGCTGTAGAAGCGGCATTTCACTGAAGCAGCTGAAGAGTCATTTTTGTCAGTTTAATGGGTGTAATAAAATGGTCCATCTTGGGGGGGGGTGGGAGGGGGACAGAAAAGCCTCTCTGAAATTGGGATCTTTTAATTTTAAATTGGTTCCTAGGTTGTATGAGGATTTCAAAGGCAGATGGAGAGGGAAGAGCTCTGGGTAGGTGTTGAAGCAGCTTGTCCCTGTTTTTCTGAGAAGTATACAGATCCCGTGGATTAAATATTTACAAAATGGACACGAAATATGCGTGTGTGCAGACAATCTGCAAAGCCAAGCACGGGAAGGTGGTGTGGATGGCTGAGGGCTCGTGGCTGTAGCAGCCAGGGTGGCCCTGGGGGCTCTGCCATCGAATCCTTGGTGCTGTCAGTGATCTCAGAGTGCCATCGGTGCTTCTTTCTCACCCGACATGGTTTTGCTTGTCTGGTCTCCTCTTGGAGTAGCTTTTTTCAGCCTTCATTTGTCCAGATTATCAGCATGCAGAGGAGAGCTGCCTGGTATTTACATGATTTAGTTGTAAATATGGTTAAGTGTTGATAGATATTGTTGTCATAAGTGCTTACAGCTCCTGGACTGATTACTGAATTTCTTATGTGGAAATCTGTACAAGCTCAGCGTGCTTGCAGCTTCCCAAGGGAAGTGCGAGGAAGGAGCTTGTGGTTTCCGTGTGGAAATCAAAGCCCAGATGTGGCTGGAGTGGGTGAATTTATGGGGGAAGTATTGTCGGGTTTGGTTGGCAACAACTGGGGTTCCGAGGCTGTGATGAAGGGAAAATAAAAGGCTCTTGTTCTCTGCTTTTGTGGGAACAGATGCTGCTCTGTGGAACAGCTATTCGGGGCTGATAGACATAGGGAACATCTGTAGGGTTATACGCCAGGGGCTCAGGCTGAGGGATGTTCTTCACTGCCACTGGGCTGAAGGAACAAATGTGTTATTTGCTGGGAGTTTTATTTTTCGTTGACTGATAGACTCTGCTTGAACCGCCCTTGTTTAACAGTCTTATTTCCAGAATGTTTTACATCCCTCCTCAGAAACCTGAATTTGCAAACGAGTATTTCTGGGAAATGTCTCTCTGAACGCAAAAAGCCTGAATTTGGCAGAATCCTCTCCGGGGGGTGTGGATTGTGGAGGGCTCTGTGATCTTAATCACGGTCCTGAAAACCTCTGGATCTGTTTGCCCGCAGAAACAGAGATCTGTGGGGGTGATTTGGAGTTCTGAGCTGGGAATGGTTATTAGGATAAAACACAGGAGGAGAGGCCAGTTGTGTTGTGCGTGGAGGGGATTTGTGGCTGTGATGTTCAGCTCAATGCTGAATTTAGGGCAGAGATAAAAAGCCTCTCCCCACCCCAGTGTGCTTCTCAGTGTAATGCCAACACTCAAATCCTCGTCGCACTCACTCGGCTCAGGCTGCGGGAAGAGAACCTGGGAGCTTCATCCCCAATCCTGGGCTCTGGTGCCTCTCACAGCACTGTACGTGTGAAGCGACAGGCAGCACTGCCGTGCCCACCCTTCCTGGATGTTATTTCTTGGTTTAGAGCTGCTTCCCAGGGAGTACAGGCGAGCTGGAAGGAGGCTCTGTTCCCTCCCAGGCAAAACCTGTCCCTTCGGAGGGAGCTGGAGCAGCGTGTCTGGATTTGCAGCGAGGTTTGACAGCTTGTTTGCCTGTCAGCCCCTCGATTCAGGACTGTTTTGCCTTAAGGGGGAAAATCACCCAAACCCCTTCACTCCTGGGGTCAGGAGAGAAGGGAGAAGAGGAGCCCCAAGTACTTAGTATGGGCAGTGTGAGCTTTGTGGAGTCACACATCCAGATGGATTACATGAGGAACTTGACATCTTGTTTAAAAACAAATCATTCATTATGTAGCAGTGAATAATCAAGCATTACGGTTTCATCTCTGGAGGTTCCTTTTTTGGTTGGAATTTTGATAGTTCAGTAATTAAAAGCTGTAAGCTATTACACTGTCTACATGTTGATCAATTGGTAATTAAAAAGTTGATGATAGATATGGTATTTCATGGGACTGGTTGGTTACGGTCAGATTTCCTCCGTGTGTTTTGAAAATTGTCGTTTAACTTAACACTTAAGCGTTTTTCAATATTCATGGGCTGTTTTACTTGGTTTTTATAAATGCCTTTTAATGATCACAATTTGCATATGGTAATTTAGAATCAGAGAATCGTTTAGGTTGGAAAAGCCCTGTAAGATCATCGAGTCCAACCATTAACCCAGCACTGCCAAGGCCACCACTAAATCATGTCCCCAAGTGCTACATCCACACGGCTTCTAAATCCCTCCAGGGGTAGTGACCAGGGCTGGACAACTTTTTAGGGGAAGGAATTTTGCCAATTTACAACCTAAAGCTGCAGGGGAAGCCTGTAGGTCTGCTGAGCTCCTTGCAGGTGAGGGGGTTGGAGGTGAGTTTGATAACACAATCAGGGATAAAGCAGTGCAAAATGAAGGAAAACTTGGTTGGTAATGGCCTCCGTGATGGAAGATTCATTGCTTCAGGAGTCTAATCTGAGACCAAAATGAAGCCCAAAGCTGACACTCTTCAGACCATAATGCAAGATTTACTGCTCTGCCACGCTCAAGAGATTAAAAAAAAAAAACCAACCAGCCACCCTCCAAACCACCCTTCCTGCTGCAAAACTCAGGGAAAACCAAGGGGCTTTGCTTCTTTTGAGTTAAAAAACCCAAATAACCCCAAACAAGATGTTTTTGCCCTGTATTTGCCAAGGCATGCAGAGTCCTCTTCCTGAAACTTGGAGCTGCTGAGGTGGGACAGTTTGGGGGTGGCTCTGGCAGTGAGGAGTGTGATGGTGCTGAGGCCACAGACTGTCCCATGGTGGATGATCCCACCTGGAAGCTGCTGCTGGGGAATTTGCTGGGCTGGGAATCCTTCTGGAGCTGGGCTGGCGCTGGCACTGTGCCCTACCTGAGCTGCAGCCCTGGCACCACTCACCCAGCTTGGCTTGCACAGGGAGAGCTGCTCGAGGTTCCTGCCAGCCTGATCTAGTGGAAAACACCTTCCCATCGCTGAGCCTGTCAGTCCTGGAGAAGCCTGGAATGGTGGGGGAGCTCATCCCGAGCTGCACACCTGAGGAGGTGCCTGGTTTGGGTTGTGCCTCCTTCGTGGTGAGGCATCCTTGGCACTGGACTGCTCTGAGGAGGCAGAAAGTGAACACTGGATCCTTTCAAAGGGTTCTTTCAAAGGATCGTCCCCAGCCCTCACCCTGATCCCTGGGATGTCCTTCTGAACTCCAGGACAGACTGATCTGCATCCTCCTGGTGCTATCAGCACCTGTAGTGGCTTCACCCACTCCTTGGGGACAGGGACAGCGTTGGAAGTGACCAATTCTGCTCGAGGCGAAGATGGAGTATCAGTGCACCACACGTGTCCTGGAAAGCCCTTGGTTTAAAAACCACTTTGTCCTGAGACACTTGTTGCTTTGTGACAACTGGTTCCAGTAATTTGTTTTTATAGGGCAGTTTGTAGTAAATGAATGACACGTTGAATATTTTAGCGAGATTTTAGATTATCTAAAGAATGTTTTCCGGTTTGCTAATTGGTAGATAATGCTGAATACATTGATGCTGACATGAGCAAATGGATGTAAAATGATTTTGAAGCGAGCCTCATTAGAAGATGCTCTAATTCAGTCAACAGGAGATGTCAACTCGTGGCCGTGTGCTCTCAGACCCAACTGTGGCAGCACTGGCTTTTACAGGTCTGTATTAATTACAGGCAGACGTGGGGCTCTGGGTGAGTCTCGTTACAGTCCCAGTGACAGGTTCTGTGAGTTGCCCTGTTAGAAGGCAGTAAGTGAGTAATTAGTGATCTTGAAGAGCTGCTTTTCGCCACTGAGGTGTCCTCAACCAGGCGAGGGTTGACTCTTTGGATCAGGCTTTCTCTGGGAAATACCAAAGAGAAGTAATCCAAGGGTGGCTGAGCTTGTGCTCAGGCGGGCAGGGTGCCCAGGTGAGTTTCTGTGCTCAAAAGACTTTCCAAAGGCCTGGTTCTCATGGTGAAGCAGAGTATGCTGCGATGCATGGCGTGTTCCCTGATGGATCAGATCCTCAGAGTGGCTCCTGATCAGCATGACAGTCCACAAACACCTTGCTTTAACCCCAAAGAGGAGGTGGGTGTTGTTGTCTCCTCAGGTAATAAATCCCTGCAGTGCCTGGTGCTCCAAGTCCCATTTGTTGTTCAGAGAGCGAGATTTTTCACTCGCCTAGATTAGGATCTGCCTTTTTTTGGGTCTTCCATCAATAAAATTAACTTTTCCCTTCCTCTGTGCATCAGTGAAGGATGTTGCTTTGCTCTCTTGCAGGCAGCGTCTGAAGTTTTGAATTCATAAAGCTGGATTTGCTCAGATCTCTTGTTTTCATTCTCTGGAGACAAACGGGGCAGTTGGTGCCTTTGCAGCTGCAGCCCACTGTTAACCCTTTGTCCTTCAGGCTTTGCTTTGCATGAGAGATCGTGGGGAAGGCTTTACCAAATGTGATAATTCTAAGGGGGAAAAAAAAGTCTATCTCAGCTCTGGTGTATTTGGAAATGCACCAAATACAAAAGTTAAGGGACTTCTGTAAGGTGATTGATTCTGCAGATGCAGCCAGGTGCAGTGGGCATCAAGACTGGGGGAGCCCTGAGAATGTTTGGCAAAGTATCTAAACCACCCAATGCAACCAACTAAAAGATACTTCTTACTTTTCTAAGTAGAAATGGAGCAGTTTGGGGTTAACTTTCGTGGGAGCAAGTCCTCAATTTCCTGAGGCTGATCTCTGCAGACACATGGTGGATAAAAGCTGCTGCGGGGAGAAAGTGAGGGAGCAGAGTCCTTCACCAAAGCTGCTTTCCAGGCGCAGAATGATCAGGAAAAGCTCTTCCAAAGGGGGAAAAAACCTCAAAAACCCCAAGGCAATCAGGTTTCAGCTCTCCCCGTCATCATGGCCTTGCCAGGGCATTCAGATGGTGGCTGGAGCCTCACTGAATTTTCACAAACGTCTAAAATTAATCAAAATTAATGTTATCCATTTAGTGCATAATCCTTTCTGTAGGCTGTGTGTAGGCATAATCAAGGGATGCCAAATGTATTACATTACCTGGGATATTTGGGGATATTTTTATTCTACTCAAAGTAATCTGCAAGATCTGATACGAAGAGACACAAAAGGTTAGTTGAAAGCAGACAAGAACTGAATCATTGACTTGAGGAGGAACTGCATTGTGCAAGCTGTAATGCTCCTTCTTATTCATTACCGCAATTATAATTATGGAACCCAAAGTATTTAATTGGCCTCCCAGACTCTTCACACTGAATAGATTGCATTGTTACCATTTAAAAAAAATATCCTCTTATGCATTGCAAATACATGTGCGTGTTGCTCTCTGGTTCTCAAGAGGTTTCTTTGTTTATGTGACGAGCAATTAACTGAATTAAGGATCTTTGCTGTGCTGTGTCAAATGAGAATCCAGCGGAAGAGGAATTCTTCCCGGATATCAGGTGATATTAGAGGCTTTAAAAACATAACTTCGTGCATTCAAACCACCAAAACCCAACGTAATCAGGGCTGTTGAGAGTTTTCAGAAGTGTGAAATTCTGGAGGGAGGAGTCAGCACTTGGAGCTGAATTACCCCAGGTCATGGCAGGGAGGTGTGGGGTTGTGCCCACTGGTCCAGGATCATCTTGCTCCAGTTTATCTGGGAAGAGCTGCCTCAGATTGGCTTGTTTTATGTGACTTTGTGTCTTGTGTGTGGAACAAACAGCCACGTTTAATTACCAAGCAGTAATTCCTTCCGCAGGGCTCTCGTGAGCCTCCAAACGCAGGCAAAGCCTGTTTGTTTCTCCATTAACAGCAGAAAGGTGCGGAAAGGTTTGTTTTTCCGCCCTCATTCTGGCATCCCTCGTGCCTCTCAGGCAGCATTTATTGTCCTTTCCCGATCTTTTAATGTTCCCACAAATGGAAGGACAGTGAGTTTGGATATACCCAGCTCGTAACTCGCCATCCAAACGGCTCTTTAATGGAGCGTTCCGCCGGAATTGCTGGTTCTCCTCGTTGGCTGATCCTCGCTGAGGGGCGGTGGGGGACGAGGGCTGAAACCGTCACACACAAAGATGCTGTGTGTAACACTTGGCAGAAGGACCCGAAATTGGATTACAAGCTCCTATTCCAGCAAGTAAACGTCCGCGGTGTTTTTTATAGCTTATCTCTATTCATCTCTGTTTGCAGGCTCTGCTTGCCAAGCGTTAATGTAAACACTCTATTTTGAGACGTCGGTCCATTTGCCTTCTGGAAATCCTTCTTTTATAAGGTGGTAGTAAAGTCTGTGCATAAAACCAAAATAGCTCTGTGGTCATAACTGCGCTGATGCTGCGTGGCTGGCAGTGCTGGACACCTCACCTGGGGTTGGGGATGGAATTTGGGAATAGGAGCAGCCAGGGCAGGGAGATATATCTGTGTGTGAGTGTGTATATGTACATATATATATATGCATGTGTGTGTGTATATATATGTATATGTATGATTTTCTCTCTCCCCACTGAAGATGGAGATCTCTGATAGTGGAATTAGAAAGAATTAAATTGACTTTCAACTTATTGGACTCGCTTCCAATAGTCTCCTAGAACAAATTTCTCGGGGTTGGTGCTCGGTGCAAAATGGATGATGGTTCAGAGTCTTCAGGGATTTAGGGAATGGTTTTATTGTATTGTTGGTTTGGCCCAAAAAAAATCATATGTGGAAGCATCACCTGGAAGAGATTAAAAAGAGAAAATGAACCAATCTCATGTGTCCAGCTAAGGAGTTGAGTATTCTGGTGGTGTAATATGTTGCACAATATTTTGGAAGAAACTGTAAATTCTGGGAAACATGGCCTGGAAAATGTGCGAAGAATCCCAGCATTCTGTGAATGTGCAATCTGTGCAGTTCTCGGAGGGAACTGGGTGTCAAGTACTTAAGAATATTTAGTGGTTCAGAGCCTTCTCGTGTTTATTTTGGGCTGCTTTGTGATTGGAAAAAAGCGTAAGGATTGAGATACTTCCTTGCCTCCTTTGAGAGGACCGACAGAAGTGAATGAGGAGATGAAGGCGGAACTTCCCAGCGGAGAGCTGTTTGTATGGGAATGAAATGAAAATGTGCCTTCATAGCGCCAGGAAATCTGTAAATAAAACCTGTTTTTCTTCCTCTCTGTTTGCTCCAGTTTCCTGAAAACTTGTTTACATATTAAAGGGTGTTAAACTGTCTTCCTTTGTGGCAGGTCTTAGTTGGAGCTGGGCTGAAGCAATGGGAATGAGAGGATCCCATCACTATGGATAACGGGGCTGGCCTTGTGGCAGTCTCTGGGAATTGGTCTGGCAGGAAAAAGAAAAGATTCTTTCTATTTTCGGGCATTGCCATGAGGTCAGGGAGGAAAGTAAGGTGCAGGAGAAGCTGCCTACACCCTTGTGGGCTAGGGGGACAACTTTCTGCTGTCACCTGCTTGGCAGTGCTTGCTGAGATGAGGCTTTAGGTTGTTACTGGTGTTGGTATAACAGTGGTGTCTGGAGGAGCTTGTTCTGGTTTAAAAAGGTGGTTTTCTCCTATTGACCGCAAGAAAAGAGGGATGAGAGGAAGGACATCCCTGGAAGTGTTCAAGAGCAGGTTGGCTTGGAGCAATCTGATGTAGTGGAAGGCATTCCTGCCCATGGCAGGGAGTTTAGAGCAGGATGATCTTTAAGATCCCTTCCAACCAAGCTATTCTTGATGCTGTGTCACAGTAAAGCCATGAAATTACATTAAATTTGAGACCTAATTGTGATGCTGTCTGAGAAGGCTCTTGGTCAGGCAGGAGCCTGTGACTGAAACGTGTTCAAGTGATGTTAGGAGTGGAAAGCAAAACACAGCTCAGTCACTCTGTTCAACAAACACATTTTTACTGTCTGTAATACTTTGCTATTATGTTAGACTCGCAATTTAGGTGTTGGTTCTGCTGTGCCCCTTTGCTCTGCATCCTCAGGGACCTCGGGCTCAGGTGTGCTCTGCGTGTGTGATCAGCCTCCCTGGTGAAAAATGGCAACTGTCGCTTAATTTTTATCCCCAATTATGTAGCCCCAGGACCCATTTTTCAGGTGGAATGTTGGAGCCATTAAGAAGAAATAAGTAAACTCTGCTGTATTCCATCATTTCTGGCAGGTACCCAGTGGCCTGTAGCCTTAATATATGTGCATTTCTATGCAGGTATTTTTCATAAGGCTCCTGCCTTGGACTGTTTGATGCTTGGCTTGCTGACTTCACTCAGGGCAGGAACAAGAGTTAAGTGAATCCCGGGCTGGGTGTGTGGAGCTGTCGATGGCTCTGTGCAGTTTGCAGCTCTGCTGGCAGTGATGTGTTTGATGCCTTCAGCTGCAATATTTGTAGCCTGAAGTAAGGCAAACCCTTCCCTGAACCCTGAATGTTTTGGGGAGGTGGCATTGTGTTGCTGGTGTTGCTTAACTCGCCGGATTAGGGCTGGCTGGGCTGGTTTGTGCTGTTCCTGTCCATCCAGGGCAGGATTGCTGCTGCAGCATCGGGAGCACTGATGCTCCATCCTGAGCCTCAGGCATTACCAGGCTTTGCCAGCTGCTCTTGGTGCTTTCCTTCGAAAGCAGTGACCATCAAGCCTTGGGTTGCTGTAATATTGAACTGAGTGAGGAGTCCAGTGTGTCCTTTCCCCTCCGTTAAGGGGACAGAATTCCTGCATCGTGAGAACACATAGGATTTCCGAGCTGTTGGCTTCATTTCCAGTGAAAAGCAAGGCGGTGATTCGTGGATGATTTGACATTTGCAAAGGTCATTTGAGGGAAGCTGGGTTACCTTGGGAGAGCTGACAGTCTGTGCTTAGCCTTGGCTGCACTTCGGGCAATGATTGAAGGTTTTGGTGAGAAGCCTGGTGGCTTTGCTGGGAATCTGTCCTTGTGCTTCATACATGTTTCTTTATGGCTTTCCTAAGCTGGGGGAACAGCCTCCAAGTTGCCCAGTTCTTTAGCAGATTGATGGGTGAATATTCACATAAAAACACCTGAACCTGAAAGGTGCTGGTGGGATGTGTGTCTTTTCTTGCTGCTCTTGATGTGACTAATGTGCTCCACTTCTCCAGAAGAAACATGGGAGATGAGTATGTGTTCTGTTTCCAGAGGGGATTTTGCGACAAATTTGTCAAATTTGACCTCTCGAAAAATGGCAGAAAGACTTTATCAGAACACTTGCGAGGTTAATGTCAGCTGTAAACTCACTTCTAACCCTGGGCAGTAGAGGATGCAAACAGCCTCCCTGGGTCTTGTTTCAGGAGCAAAATACACCTGTGCATTTTCAAAAATGCGTCTAAAAACATCACATTCCTCCTGATATGAGCACCCAAGATCATGGAGAGGTGGCTGAAAGAGATTTTCTTTATTTCTGAGATAGGATCAAAACTATTAGATAATTTCTAATTTAGTTTTCAAAGTCCTCCATTTGCAGGGGATCCGGTGACATTCCCTGGCAGTTTTTGCACATGCTTATCTGTCCTGGCAGTTTTTGTATTTCTGAGTTTCCCAACTATTATGTTTAAACCTCCCTTGCTGGAGAGGTGTGTGCTGTAAAATTGCTCAATGGGATTTCAGCAGGTGTGCAGATTGCTGGGGCCAAGCCAGAGCTCATCCTCTCTGCAGCCTCTTCCCAGCGCCAGCCTGAGCCAGGAGAGGAAAAGAATTCAGCAAACCCCGTTCAAGATAATGTGATTTGCTGCAAAAGTCTGTATTTTTAGGATGTTTACTACATAGGTCTGAAATTACGTGGGCAATTTGTTGCCCTTCACAAGAGAAAATGTATCTCCGGTGAAATTTCATACTAAAAGCAATCTTTTAATGGACCTTTTCCTCCCGAGCTCGGTGCTGTAATGGCACTGCCTGCACCGTAAATCAAGGTGCTCCTTGTGCTGGGACCACAAAGCCGGACTCGGGGAGGATGTTTCTGCTCTCTGGGGCAGCAGTTCCGGCCCTGGAACCCAGCTTGGTTCATTATTTTCTGTGGGTACAGCCCGTGGTCTGTGGAAGAAACCCTCCTGTCGCCAGGCTGTGGCTCCAGCAGTGTCCCAGCGGTGTCCTGCTCTGGGTTGGCACCAGCAGACCCAGGGAGGCTGTTTGGCTCCTCTGCTGCCCAAATAACAAGGCATGCAGTGGCCTGGGGCTGGGCTGGGGAGGGTGAGCTCTGCCCTGCAGCATCCCCAGCACGCCTGGGCTGTGCTTCCCCTGCCCCATCCAGCGCCTTCTGTCCCGCTGGAGGCTCCCAGGGGATCCACATCCATCATGGCCCAGGTGTAGAGCACAGAAATGTGCTTTCAGGACTTGCTGGGACGCCTCCTGTGCTCAGAGACATTTGCTTGGCAATCGGGGGAATTAATGCTGAGTTTTGTTGACCCACCTGTTCAGGGGGAGGTTTTTAATTACCTTTTTGGTGGCTGGCCAGCGGGATAATGCCTGTACATGTTCCTTCTCCTCTGTTTGGTTCCCCCAGCTTGAACACAAAGCGAGCATTAAATTGCCTTTTCAGAAGTGTGGCAGCCTTTGGAAGGGGCGCCTGCTTTCCCCTATCTAACTTGTATCTCGCACCCTGGGGTGCCAGAAAGTTGAATTTGAAGGGAAAAAGCTCAGCAAAGGCTTCAGGAGCAGCCAGGATGCTGCAGCACTGCTCAGACAGCTTCCTGCTTGGGAAAGGCTGCCTGTGCCCTGGCTGGGACTGGGGAGGAATGAAGGAACACCAGTGCCTGCTGGCATGTTTGGACACAGTCTCCTGAGTGCAAACTGGGAGGTGTGGAGTGGTGAGGTGTGTTTGCTGCAGTGTGGATCAGCACAGGGTCCTGTCAGGGCTGGTGAGCTGTGCTAGTGGCCAGGGCTGCCCAGAGGCTTTACAGATTCCTGGTGACAGCAGCAGAGCACTGTGTGTCCTGGGCAGGCTTCAGGAACTGAGCTCTGCTGATAGATTTTTCCATGTTCTTTCCCCAGGCGCCCTTTGGTTTGCTCCTCAGTTGACTTTTTGGTGTCCACTGGCTTTCATAATCCTTCCTGTGCCCCCGGCGGTTGGTGGCAGCAGTTCCATGTGTGGCATTTTGCACACCCTTGTGGCTCTGCTTTGGGGAGGGTGCTGTGCTGTGGTGTCCAGCAGGTCATGGGCTGGGGGTTGTGGTCATTCAGCCCACAGTGGGAGCTCTGAAGGAAGGAGTGGGGCTGGGCATTGGGGTGAGGCTTTCAGCTGCTTTAATTGCCACTTCTGCAGCCCCTCCTGAGTGCCCTCAGACCAGACCTGGCCTGTCTCACAAAAACTGAAGGTAAATGGCTGTGACAAAAGTGACAAACTCCACTAGAGCCCTCCTTTCTCCCCAGCTGCTTTGTCAAGTGCAGTTGCTCTGGATGCTCATGGCCAGAGCTGATGGCAAACCCTCCAGCAAGGATGTGATGGGGGCTGCTGGTTGGCTCTGAAGGGAAGTGAGTTTGCTGGAAATCCACTGCCCTCTTCCACATGCATGGGTTCTCCTCTGACTCCTTCTGCCTTAGGAGAAAGAAATTCACTGCTCTCTGGTTGATCCAAGTGCTGAGAAGTGCTTGGGTGTTCTGAGAGGGCTTTCAGGGAGTCAGTCTCCTGATGGGATGGTTTCCTGGGTTATTGGGGTGTCCTTGGTTATTGGGGTGTCCCAGGGGAGTGTGGCAGCACTGGTGAGCTGCAGCAGAGCTGGGGCAGCCAGCTCTAGCCACTGCCAGCACAGTTGTCAGAGATTTCCTCAATGTGGAGAGAGGATAACTCTGACCTTCCTCTGAGGGCTGTTAAGGATTAATGTTTGCACAGGGCTTTGAGTATGTCAAGCTTTATGTAAATAGCAGTTATGACTCTTTTATTAATTCCCTCCCCCAAGTAAATAACCTGGCTGTGTGTGATGGGCTCTTGCTGCAGCTCCTGCAGGCTGCAGGGAAGGCAGCGAGGCTGCTGCAGCACTGTCCCCTCCCAGGGCCACTGTGACCCCACCACCAGTGCTGTGCTGGGAGCCCAGCAGGGCAGAGATGCTGGTTTGCAGCCCTGGTTTGCAGCTCCTGCCCTCCCCAGGTGTGTGACTCACTCCTGTCCCTGTCACTGCAGCAGGGGACATTTCAATCAGCCCCTCAGGCCATGCCACCTCCTCACAGCCAACAATTCTTCTGGGATTTCCACAGACGTGACTATGTCCCTCCAAAATGCCAGTTCTAGGTCTGAATGTCCTGCCATTTTGTGCTGCACAGTGTTCCTTGTGCAGAAGAAGAGCTACATTCATCCGTGTCATTTTGGACTCCACGTTCCATGCATTTGTGACTTGGTTTGCTCTTAATGTGAGATGTTTAAAGAGAGAGGATTAATCTGTGGGGTTTAGCTCCTCTGCCCTTGTGTTTGTGCGTTTCTAATCAAGGCAAAACCATTGTTAGAAGAGATCTCTGTGAAAGGTTTGGGATGTGAGGCTGTCTGAGGTGTTTTACTGCAGAGTTCAGGAGCTCATTTCCAAAACTTAGTGTTGTGCCTAAAACCATGGAGGGTGGGAATTGGCTTTTTGCCAGTTAGTTACTTACGTTTAAGAGATCTTTGCATTCAAATTACTTATCTGGAGTGCTGACAGGCTAATAAATTCCAGGGACTGTTCTAAATATTGTCAATCTCCAATGTAATCCTATTAAAATAATTGAGTATTTTCAGGGTAAAGAATTCCCTCATCCTCTGTCCCCAACACACAGGAGAAAAACATGAAAGGCAGCCTGGAGTGTCCTCTGCACATCATTGAGCCGACACAGCTGAGATTCCTGGCTGTGGAGCCATGAGATTCCCAGCAGCCAGGACTTGGAGAGGCACAACACTTGTACCAAAGCAGTCTACATTCCAATTCTGTGCCTTTTCTGGGGACATGAGTGGGTTTTGTCCTCTCTCTCCGTTTGATTTGGCCTGGTGCACCTTGATTTCAGTGGGAGACTGATGTTACCCCCTGGGATTTGTTCTTGGAATGCAAGGAGTGCCCAAACTCACTGTGCCTGCTCTGCCCGGGTGTCCTCATACAAAGCAAAGGGAAGCTGCTGAGCCCACAGCTCAGTGTGTGTCTGATCCTCACGGCAGTTCCAGGCTGGAATAGCTGGTGGCAGCCCCTGCCTGCAGTCTGTCCCCATTCAAGAGCTGGATGAGATCTCAGGATGCTGTTGTTTCAGCTGAGCTGGGACAATGAGCCCTCCTGGTGGCAATGCAGCCCCCAGGACATCAAACAGCCCCTGTTGCCTTTTCAGAGCAGACAGCTTCTCCAGTTTGCCTTTTGATAATCTTCAAATGCAGGCCTGACCTGAATTTACAACACGGAGGAAGAAAACGAGAGGAAAAATATCTCCCAACAGCTTTTAAGGTGTCTTTGACAGCAGTAAACTAGAGAAAATAAGCGCAAGTTCTTCCCTTCCCCTTTGCTTTTGTAGGTCACTTCAGGGGAAATCTGAGCAAATCAGAGAACTTCAAAAACAACCTCCAGCCCAATCGCTTCCACCAGGCACCCAAACCCCTCCTGCCACACAGCCCACAAACCTCACATTCTCCTTGGCAGCCTCGTGTGAAAACCATCTTGGAATAACTCGCCACAAAGAGGACATGAAGTTCCTTTGGTTTGGCAAAGTAAACAGGTTTATTTTTGTTTGCAGAAGGTTTTGCAGCGCAGAGCTGGCCTGTATCTTTTCCTTGCCTGGATTTACCCCTAGGCCCAGCAAATTTGAAAGATGTCACTTGGGAAAGAAGGTCAGGGGGCTGCGTTGGTGGCTCCTGTCACTGAACCCTCCTGACCAGAGGTGCCACATGGATTTCTGTAGAGCAGTCGCCCCAGCTCTGTCCCTGCCACATGCTCCTTGGGTTCTATTGGTTCCTGTCGTGCTGCTCTCGGGGAGGAGGGAGCAGAAATGATCCCATAACTCATAACTCATCCCATGGCTTGTCCTTGGAGTCATTTAGTTGGCTGGCAGAGCTGCATCGATTGGAGCTCCTGTGGAGCTGGGCTGGAGGTGCTGCTCACCTGAGCAGCGCTGGGCTGCTGGCACTGCTCCCGTGTGTGTCAGTGCCGTGGGGAGGGATGTGCCATTATTGCTGAAATATCGTCTCCACAGGCTCTCAGGGGATGAGGAAAAGGCATTTTGCTGCAGTCGGGATAATGCCCTGGCGCTCTCACAGCAGGATGTGGCTCCATAGATTTTCTCCTCGCTGTTTTTAAAAACAAGCCAGCAGATACAGCTGATAAATGATGCTTTGAAGCTGCTTTCAGGTGTCCAGTGATTTTGGCTGTGATGGTTTATTTGCTTGTGTCTTTAGTTTGGTTCAGGCCTGGCCAGTGACAGCAGGGATGGTGTGTGAGGTGTGGAGTTGGTCAGAGGAGTGAACGAGTCTCTTTGTTTACCTGTGGCAGCAGTTTTGCTTTGCTGTGGATTTCAGGGAGCCTTGCAGTGTGCTGGAAGCTCTCCAAGGGATTGTGTCCTGCCGTGTGGTACCTTTGCAGGAAGGGTTTGTCATTATCCTTTGGAACAGCACAAATCCAAGGCTTTTCCTCAAAGCCACCCCAAGCGGGGCTAAGGAGCCGCTGGAGGTGTGGGTGACACATCTCAGCGTTTTCATCTCGTTTGCTCAGCTTTCCACATCTTTTGCCCTTACAAAGCAAGATGGAGTTTATTGTCTAATCACCGAAGCTGCCGAGTCAGGACTTGTGTCCAGGGTGATCGTTGTCAGTGCCAAGAAACAGAATTGAGCAAAATTAAACCCAGACCTGATTAGTGACCTACTTACAGGATGGAGAAGGTGCTGAGATTCTGGCTGAAGCGAATTCAAATTCCCTATTTCATTGTATTTCCTTGATTAATAATAAGTGAGTGAAATATCAGTCAAGATTTTTTTTAAAGCAAGGAAGCAGCTTTAAAACATTACATTTATTTTACCTTGGGAGAACTTAATTAGCTGTCAACAGCACAACACATGAGTGGTGACTTTTGAATGAAATTATGAAATCTCTGTTCCTGAGGCATTTTTCTCCCTCCTTCCAAGGCAGAGGGAAACACAACAGATATGTTTAGGTAAAAGCTAAGTAATTTTTAGGAGAATGCTTTTGCCTGCACCGTTTTCTGGCATTAATTACAGAAGTGTATAACCCTTCAGTTCTGATTTGAATGTGAGCAACCAGCACAACCAGGTTATTAAATCAGGTTGCAAATCCAAGATCAGGGTCATGTGGTTCTGTGTTTGATGGGCTAATTTCTTAAGTGATTGAACTTCTATCATTCCACTGGATACCATGGTAATTTACTTATTTCACAAATGTGATAAATAAACCACAGCCAGCAAATCACTCAAATGGTCCTAATTTAGAGCTCCCGGCTTTTGCTGACACATGATGGGAGCATGGCAGGGCTATCAGGGAAATGGATGTGGTGAGGAGCCGAGGAGAACAAGGCAGTTTGCAGTGTTAAAATATCAGAAACCATCAAAACCCAACCAAATCTCCCGGTGGGTGCAGCTGCATCTCCTGGGGAGGTTTGCTCTGTGCCTGCCTGGATCAGCAAACCTCCAACTACAGCTTCATTTGTGGCAAAACTTTTCCCAAGAGCTCTGAATAGGGAAGGAAGATGGATGAATGTGGATTACAGACAAACTGGAGTTTCCCAGTAACTCTCGTTCTGAAATCTTCCGAAGTCATTTGAATATACTTGAAGCTCTGATTTCAGGAGGGGCTGAGAACAGGAGGAGGAGGAACCCCCAGTATTAGAATCCTAGGGAAAACTCTTCCAAAGTGCTCCAGCAAGTCCTGAGCCTTTTTTTTTTTTGTTTGTTTTGTTTATATAAAGTTAAGTGGTCATGTGCCTGAATTGCCTTGGTTGCAACAATGTTGCAAAGTTAAGTGTCCACGCACTTAAAAAATATTAAAAAAAATCGATTTGTTTAGCATTCCTGGGGCGAATTAGCATTTCAAAGAGTTTCAGTGGGACGAAGATGTGCTGTTTGCTGGCAGTGGCTGGGCTGCTGCGGGCAGAGGCTTCTCCTGGGGTTTGGGCTGTTTTCCTGTTAAAATTTTTGTTAACCTGTAAATGTTAGAGACTGGAAAGCCTCGGTAAAGTCTCACCCGTTATGCTGTGGCTGAAGCCCCTCTGTGCACCCGTGGGGATTGGTGTTTGCTGAGCCTGCTTGGAATCAGGGAGATAAAAAATGGTAGTTCTGGCAAAACATTTAATACAGAATATCAGGTGTTGTTTCAGTCCCGATCTCACCTTCAGCGTCCCTGTCACAACTCCCCACAGACCTTCTGATTGAGATTCCCTGCTCTCTGAGGCGACAGGGAGAGGAAGGACAAAGAGCTGCCCACGTTTTTGTGGCAACTTGTGACAAACAATTTCAAATCTGGCAGCTGGAACAAAATTGTTGGCTGTACCCTGCCACCACTCTGGGGCTCAGGAATGTGTTTTTGTAGCAGATGGAGCTATTAGTTAGCTGTGCTATCTTGAAGAATTGCTTTCCCAGGTAATCAGCTCTGCTCATTTAGGATGTCGTTTCCCCACCTCGATATGTCAGCCGAGGAAGCAGGAATGATTAATCACTGCGGCTTGGACACTGCACAGGAATAACTGCGTGGAGGGAATCGTTCTGCGGAGCACCAATGCCACGGGGAGTTTAAAGTGCTCTGATGCAAAGCAAACAAGATGGAAAAGATGACCGTGATGCTTCCTGATGGCTGTGTGGCACCCAGAGAGTTTCTGTGGCAACCTGAAGATTTGCAATTCATGGGGAGCCTGGAGCGAGACAAAACTTTCCAGGCTGGGCTGTGGCTGCTGCGGAAGGGGCAGAGCTTCCCTGGCTTCCCTGCCTGGCAGGATCCACCGAGGGATGGACGGATGGATGCTTTCCACGCTTCCCACGAACTCCTGCTAAAGGGAGCTAAAGGTCTCAGGAAGGTTCATTAAGAATCTGTTGTTGATCCTCTGCCTAAAAGGCTGGGTTTGCTGGACCGAGCGACAAAAATACTGTAAAAGCAGCACATTTTTATTCTTCCTGCTTTAAAGGCTGAAAATGAGATTTTGTTTTTTCAATTACTTGTATTCTCAAATTACCAGCAAAGACAGTTAATCCTTTTTTTTTTTTTTTTTTTTTCCCTGGCAGATCTCAGGCTTAAGCCTGAGACACTGCACAGGCTGGTGCTGGTGGCTGCCTCTATTTTAATTTCACCCTTTCGAAAGCAATTTGGGATATTTTGCAAGACTTAGTGTTGCCACGTGCCATATAACTATAAGATGCAAAATAGGGCAGTCGGGGATTTGGGATAGAAAGGGCATCAGCTTTAGCTCTGAAGTGTGACCAAGGAATTTAAACTTGTTGGGCAGCCTTGTCTGGTGAGGAACATGCAGGATTTTCAGCCTCATCTATCCTTGCAGCAGCATTTTACAGCTCACCTTCCCTGCTGGGCTGAGCACTCCATGGCATTGTGCTCCTCAGGCCTTTCCTCATGGTGAGGGATTCTCCAGGGCTTGGATGTCCTTGGAAGGAGAAAGCCAAAGGGCCTCTTGGTGTCCCAGAGCTTAATGCGTTGGAAATTAGCTGTGGAGGGGTTTGTTGGCTGCTGGGGTGAATTAGAGCAAGTTCAAGTGGGTGGAAGGCAGCAAAGCGAGGCTGTGGTGCAGGGAATTCCTGGAAGCTTGGCTTTGCAGAGCTGGAGCCTTGGAATACAGGCTTTGGAACTCCACAGGCAGCGCTGCATTGTGTAACCATTAGGTTTAATCCCATTTCAGACCGGGCTGTACAGCCACTGGTGAACCTGGATAATAAAAATTATAGCAGCATAAAACTTTGCACCGTGAGCTTTACGGTGGACGAGTGGTCCTGCAGGAATATATTGTGGGAGCTGCTCAGTGGCGTTTATATGGGCAGAGCAGCTGGTGCTGCCAGCACAGGGAGCGTGCAGCGTGTTCACCATTCCTCCTGCCTTTCCTTTGGGGAAAGCTTGCTGTGGTGCTTCCCAGATTCATCTGAAACCCTTGGAATGATCTCTGGATGTGTGTGTCTCGGCTGTCCCGGCGGGGTGTACTGCCCAGCTGACGGCGTGTTCTCTCTCCATATTGATGGTGACACATGGGTTTCTTTGGCACTTCCTGCACCTCATCCTGAGGGATTCCATAAACCACCTACAAGGGCAGGAATCTTCCCCTCTGTCTGCCATAACCACGTTTTTCTGTGTGCAGAACCAGCTGGGTGAGGCGTTGCCCAAGAATGCAGAGCCCCAGGCAGGTTGTTCCTGCCAGCCTTGTCCAGATGCTGTTGGCTGTACAGTGAGGATGTTCACCTCGGAGCCTGTAAGGGAACTCATCTTCTTCCCACCTAGCTCAGCCATGGCTGTTTCTGAAAGATCTTCCTGTTTATTTTCAAAGCACCCTGTGCCTGTAGCAGAATTTTGAAGTTAATTGCCTGGATGCAGACGGCAGGGAAGGCGGAGTGTTACAAGGAGATAGCTGGAGATAGAGAGGCTGAGAAAATAACCTCAGGGCATCTGCCTGTGAGCAGGCATGTAAAAATACTAATTTTTGAACTTTTGACTTCAAATGGTTTGTGTAAAAATGTTTAAGTATTTTTTTTTCCTCTCAGATTTGATCTTTTTGAGTCACAAGACCTTTTTGTGGTTGGCAGGGCTCCTGTAACATATTTCTTTTTAAATGATCTCTGAAGTTGTTGAGTACACGGGTATGAAAGTGCCTGATGGAAAGCTGTACAATTTGTTCAGGCAGGAGCATAGAATGAGTTTCTTTTCAGTGGAAACTGAGTTGGCTTTTTGAAGCTCCTCTCGCTGTTTGAGAAGAGATTTTCTGTGTGAAGGCTCAACTGCTGCTTTGTGGCTCTTCCCAGTGAGCCTATGGAAGTACCCTCGGGGGTGTGCACTGTCAGGTACAATTTGGGGCAGCCTGCTTTCCTGAAACTGGAAAGATTCCTAGAATTTTTTAAAAAAAGAAAAATACAGGGGTGTGGGCTTTGCTGGAGATGTTTCCATGCTCCGACTCCAGTGCTCTGCCTGTGCCCCATCTGCCGTCATCGTGACGGTGAGTTCCTTGGCTCCTGGTTCTCTGCCTGTTGTGACTGAGTAGGAGCATCCTGACACTCAGCACCATCCCAGACTGCAGCTGAGTCACCAGTGCTTGAGCTGCTCCCGTTGGCACTTCCTACACTCACGCTCGGAAATGATCCCCAGAATCCCAAAAACAGGAACTGCCACTGAGTGAGGGGGAGAGAGCGCTGAAGACTTTTAGGCAGGTGTGTAAATAAATAAAAAAACCAAATCACTGACCGTGATGGCAGAGAGCTGCAGTCCCTTGGGGTGACACTGTGAACCTCCTGTGGATTTCAGAGCTCGTGTTTCCTGAGTGCTGAAGGTGACTTTGGTGACTCTGTTCCTCTGAGTTGGAGTCTGGTGGTGTCTTGAGGCAGGGATTGGAATATGATTGTGCCATGCCTGTGTCCTTCATCAGCATTAACCATTTCAGTGTAAGTCCCTTGGAGCTCCTGGCATGTTTCATAAATCCAGAAGGATCAGACCACTTCCATGCAAGTTGTCTTTCAGTCTTGGGCTCCTTCTCTGGGAAATAATAACATGCACTGAAGGATTTCTCACTGGTCTTGATTCTGCTGTTGTCCCTAATACAGCAAAGGGACAAGGACGAGAGCAGCAGGGACGTGTCACCTGAAAAATGAAATGGAAAACGGAAAAGAAGGTGTCTTGTTTGCACATGGTACCTGGCAGGCTCCCCTCAGTGCTGGGGCTCTCCCTGTCCCTGCAGCTCTCCCAGCTCTCCCACTCTCCCATTACACTCGAGCACATGGCAAAGCATTTTGCTGAGTCTGAGACTTAATGAGGGGCCATGTTGGGAATAGAGTTGTGCTCCCAGACTGGAGTTCATGGTGGAGTGTACCTTTAATGTGAAGTGACACTTGTCAAAACAAATGAGCGAGATTTTTATTGCATGTTCACTCGCTTGTAAAATTCGCTAGTCTGCAGTGGCTCTTAATCACCGCCGCGAATTAGCCAGGTCCTCCTGCAGTTCAATTACTGGTGTGTCATGTTTAAATTCTCCCTTGATGAACTGATGGTGAGATTATACGCACGGTTTCATAATAGGTGACGGGCAAAATACAAACACAGGAGGGGAGCACAGATGGTGCAAAGTGCTCAATCTGCAGCAGGGTGAGGTGTGGCTGTTGGAGCAGGACGTGGGGAGCTCTGGGTCACCACAGCCAGTTGTGCCTCAGATGAGGGCAGGGATCTGCCCCAGACCAGGACGTGGGAACTGCTTGTTGGTGTGACAGAAGGGGCAGGCAGTGCTGTAACCAGATTCCTCTGGGTTGTCTCTGTGTTCCAGTAGCATCCATTGCTGGTGTTGTGCTCTTCTTGCTGTTCGCATCATGCTGTGCCATGTTGGTTTTTGACACTGCCCACGGCCAGTCTCATATAAAGTCATAGAATCACAGAATGGTTTGTGCCAGGGCCTCACCACTCTCACAGTAAAGACTTCCTGCTGTATATCTAACCTAAATTTCCCCTCTTTCCATTTGAATGCATTGCTCCTTGTCCTCTCACTCCAGTTCCTGGCTTAATCCCTTTGACAGGCTAAAGCAGGAATGCTCTGTGCTGTTTTCTAGGCCTTTGTTCCCAGGCGATTAATGAGGAAAGGGGCAGAGAACTGGCCGAACATGCAGACTTTGGGAGGAGGATGTTTTCTCCCCGTGCTGTTGCTCACAGCTTTGCAATACCCAGCGCTCTCCCATCGCACAGAGCTGCTCGTGCTAATTGTTCCAGGTGGTGCTGAGGCACTGACTGAGCCACAGTGTTCAAACAGAGTGGCAGGTGGAGCAATAGATAATGTTAAATAGATAATGTTCAACTGCAGCTCTGCGAGATGCGCTCCCATAATAATGCCTTCGCTCCGTGCTGCTGCCGGACATGCCGTGGCCAGAGCTGCTGTGGTCAGAGTGGCTGTGGCCAAAGCTGCCATGGCCAGGACGTGGCAGCTGCAGCCTCACCCGTCTGGCAGCAGCCGTGGTGCCTCCCTTGTCTTGACCTCTTGCTCAAAATGAAATTCTTAATTACCAGGGAGCCGATGACTGAGTCATGCTGCGCGTTGTCAAGGAGACAAATAAAGCCCGTTGAACTCGCGGAGATGGTGCTGGAGAAGCTGGCACGATTCCTCCTTGTTCTAGAAGCACTCTGAGGCAGTGCAGGCATCCAGATGTTACGTACAGCTGCTATCTTTACAATATAGATTTCAAAATTACATACAAAAAAGCAAACTCGTTCCCCCATCTCTTATCTGTGCTCTGGAAATTCTCTGCTTACCTTGATAATGTGGTTTTCTAAGGAGCCACCTTGATAATGACCAGAGGAGATGAGATGAGATGCGAGAAGTCGTAATTGGAGAGGAAATAACATTTAAGAAGTGGGAAATTGAAGACGCTTTCCTGATGCTGAACGGGTCTAACTGATCTCTCTGAAGTTTCCATAGAAAATTGAAATTAAGGTGTTAAGTCCAGGGCTTTAAACTTCACATCAAGCTATTACAGTGAGATGAATCTGGGCGTGGAGTGAGTGTTGCCACTTCTCTGAGCAAAGGATGATCAGTACACTGAAATCTTGGCCCCTCTGCTGCAGTTTGATAACCAGGAGTTGCCTTCCCATGCCTGCACTTCACTCAGGGCTTGGGAGGATCCAGATGCACATGCCCATCAGCCTGGCTGCTGAAATTAGAGGTAACAAATTATTGATAATTAGGGCTGGTTTTTTGCTTTACCACTGCAAAAAGTGAATTTATAAAAGCCAATTTATTTTTATCTCTGGCCTCAGGAACTCCAAAGCAGTTGTACTTGTTCTTAATTGCTTGTTTTATGGGTGGAAATGAAGTTGGGATGTAAACGGCAGCACGGGGGGCTGGGATGGAGCTGCTGCCTTGCTCAAACCACAAGGAGCAAAACTGGCACTGAGGATTGCCTAATACTTCACAAATTCCAATTTTTATTAAGTTTAACAATGCAACCGTTTCCAACCATCCTAGAACTAAATATAGTAATGAAATTTTATTTGAAGTCAGGAACATTATCGAGATATGACTTGATGTGTGTAAGATACTGCACATCACCGGAGTGGTACAGATTGTGTTAAATGGGCCTGAAATAATCTTCAGGAAAGAAAATCGTTTTCTATTCTCCTTGACACAAAGTGTTTGTCACAGATACGCATTCTTATCCACGTCTTGTTAGTGAAATCATTATACTTTTCATTACAACTTTTATGCAAATATGCTGGTTTTCCTTGATTAGGTTTACATGAATAAGCTGTAATTGTAGGCTGAGGTGATATTAATGCGCAACAATTAAATACGTAATTACTGTGTGTAATTGTGGTGTGAGGGATGGGCGGCAGCATCCTGGGCGCTGTGCTGGTGCAGGGTTTGGGGTCTGGGTTGGGGTCCTGCTGGAACGTAGCCAGTATCCAAAATACATGAAGGAAGACAGCACGAGACCACAGGAATGCGCTTGCAGCATCCTGCTGTTCCCCAGGATAAAGACTTGGATAATTTTCAGTTGTCCCACTTGCATTCCTCCTTTTGCCCACCTAAACATGTGGAGCCTTTGAAATATTATATTTAAGGAAACTTTTTTCCAGGCAGCTGCCTGTATCTGCTGTAATTCCTGTTAATCTCTGCGTGCACATGGAGCAGCGGGTGGTTTCCCTCTCTTTGCTGTGTTTGCAGTTGGTGCTGCAGAGGAAATACAAAAAAAAACCCCGAAAACAAAAGCTCAAAAGGAGAAAGACTGACCTGTGGGCACCTGCCAAAATTGTTCTCTTGGCAAGCAGTCAAATGTGCCTCTAATGGAGGTGGCATTGAGCCGTTTCGATGCTGGGGATACCCAAGTGCCGCCCTGGGAGCATCTCAGAGGGTTTGTTACTGCTTGTGGAGTCCCCGTGGTGGGAGGAGGTTTCAATGTCACTGTCACAGGACTGTGCTTTGGAGGTGACCGTCAGCAGTGAAAAGATGTGTTGGCAAAGGCAGGTGTTCAAATGCCTTTGCAGGTTTTTTTTGCAATCAAGAGTTCCCACAGCTCTAATTGCTTTATTTTTGGTTTTGAGTGGATTTTTCTGTTGTTTTTTTCTGATAAGGCAGCAAGGCTCCTCTGGTGGCCCTTTTTTGGGGGGTGCAGCCCCCCTTCCCTGCACTGTGCTGGGACTGAGCACACCAGAGCACAACTCGAGCACAACTCACTATCTGCAGCCTGAAGAATGAGTTATTGTGCCGCCAAGAATTGTTTGAAGAATTAAAATTGACCCATTTCCTTCAGGCACGGGCGAGTTAATACTCCGGAGTGTTAACATTGTAGGAGTGATTTGAGAAGTATTATTTGTCAAATCCCTGTGCTCATATGTATGTAGGTATAAATAAAGAGGCCTCAAAGGTTATTTCAGTATTTATTAACCTCTCCTCCTCTTCAGGGGCTTTACTTGGCCAAGGCTTTATCCGGTTGGGTGTTTTTTTCTGAATTTGTGGAACTGGAGGAGCAGCTGTCAACACCTCCCTGGATTGAAACTTGTCTTTGTCCAGGGTTTTGTATCCAAGTTGCTGCATTTGTGCTAATTTTGTTTTCCTGGCTTTTTTTAGGTAAGTGAACACGTTCAGAGGTGGGATTTGAAGGCTGGTGTTTGGCACAGACAGGTACCAGGCTCGGACAGCGGATCAGGCAGTTGTCAGCCAGGAGATGCTTCGTTAGTAAGTCTAGAAATGATGGGTGATGCCATGTAAAAAGACTATAAAAAAATGCTTCAACAGCTTTTGGAGATTTTCTGGGATTCTCCTGCTTGGGTGAGGAAAGGAGGACTCAGAACTTTTCCTCTTACAACACTGTAGGGAAAACCCAAACAGCTTTTCCCATCTTGTGATTTCTGTTTCTGATTTTCTGTAGTATATTTAGGAGCGTAACTCTTCAAGGAGTAGTTTTTAAATACAACTGGATTCCAGGGTTTGGGAGTGTTCTCCAGCCTCGTGTTGAAAGGGAGCGTGAGGAGGTAGGAGGCAGCAGGGGTGGTTTGTTGTTTTTTTAAATAATGCTTAATCTAGAATTAAATTCAGAGGAGTGCCTGGAGAAAATGAGATCTCTCTGATCAGATTCTCAGAGTACTTTTTGTCTTCTCTAATAAGCAAGAAAAGCTAGTAGAGGGAATTACATGCTGGAAGAGGAATTTTAATAGCAACAGATATGCAAAAAGGGAGGTATCTCAGGTGAATAGGAAATGCAGGCTGGTGAGCGGGAGAGAGATCGTTTCCCGGCTCAGAGAGCACGAATTTTTGTGGCACAGACACAAAGCTGGTCATCCCCAGCACAGCCAGAGGAGAGGAAGTGGCTCTGTTTGGTTTTCAGTCCCTGCCTGTTGAGGGGAGAGACTCCCACCAGGAGTAAACATCCCCAAGCCTCACTGTAGCATCCTGTGCAGGGTCTGCACAGTGAGTTTGTCTGAACTCCAGGTATCCTAGTGCTTTAGTTAAAGGAAGGCATTTAACCTTGGAGAGTGTCCTGTGGGACTCCTTTCCCTGGCCCTAGCTCCTGGTTTGAGTGTGCTGTGTTTTACCAGATGTGCCACCTCTCCCAGCCGGCTGAGTGCAGAGGGGAAGATCCTCCTTTTCCTGAGGTGTGGAAATTGCAGGAAAACAGAAGCATCTCTGGATGCACAGATACTCCCAGTGTCTTTTTGCCTGTGAATCTGGTTGAATAACACAGGATTTTGCTGCAGGTGCCATTTGAGGTCAGTTACTCAGCAGCGCTGTAACTAATTAAAGTAGAAAGCTTTTCCCATTTTTTAAAAAAAGAAAGACTTAAAAGCTTTAATTTGCTGCAGTGAGCTGCAGCTCATGGTGTGGACATGCAGGAGATGTTTCTTGCTCCAGTAATGCCCTCCTGAGCTTGGGAGCCCAGAGCTGACAGCCAGGCTGCACCTCCCAGCCTCAGCATTCCAGGGGAGCAGGGATGGTGTTATCTTGGGAGAATCCAGACCTGTGGAAAGATCTGTAGAGGGGGAGAAGGGAAAAACAGGAGCAGGAGAAGATAAATTGCATTCCAAGTAGGACCCACTTAGCCCAAAAGCTGTGTGTGATGTGGGAATCCCATCCTGGAGCAGCAGCTCCCACGTGGTTGTGTTCAAACACGGAGATAAACGCATCCATCTAAATTCATGATTTTGGGTTTTTTTCATGGAGTTGCTAATTATTGAACATAACTGCTTATTCATAATTTCTCGTCTCCTGCCTGATAGCCCTAATCCCGTATTTGTGCGGCTGTCATTCCCATGGCAACAGACTGGTGTCTGAGGCAGAAGATTATTAAATACCGAGCAGCACATTAAAATAATGGGCAGGTTCTGACTTAGAGACTTTCGCACGGGGGCAAACTTCAAAAAAAAGAGAACACTTTCACAAAAAGCAATTTACTTTGCCAGTAATGTTCTCTATTCCCACAGCTATCACTGGAGAGAGCTGTTTGAGGAGCAGCCTGCTCCCTCTCAGCCCATCTCCTGCTCCTCCCGCTTTGCGGAGAAATCCTCAGCTTATGTTTATGTCATCAGTCTGTTGCCATGGAAACTTTGTCACAAATGTATCGTGACCTCACAACGGGATGGCAAAGGAGGAGAATGTGGGCTGGAAGACGACATTAGGAATGATCAGCAGCAGGGGAAAAACAGCCCTGAGCCTCGGGAGATGGAACAAAATAAAGCAGAGAGAAGGAGCCAGGCTGGGGCACATTTACCTGATCAGCAGCTCAGGCAGCTGTCCCACCTGATCCTGGTGTGCAGGAACTGTGCTCCAGAGCCATTTAAAGCTCTTAACTTTGCTGTTTCCCCATCAGTTCCCAGCATTATCAGGTACCCAGCAGCACAGCGAAGGAGGAGCAGACCCTTCCCTTCAGCCTGTGGTTCTTCAGCAGGGCTGAGAGCTGGGTGGTTACTCAACCTCTTTATAGTGTCAAGTATTTGTGGTTTTGGGATTTCAGCCCTGTGTCAGATGGGGACAAGGGAACAGCAGAGCCGTGGGTTTGCTGCAGCTCTGCTGCTCTGTGGAAGATGTGTTTGCGGGGGTCTGGAGTGACAGGTGTCAAGGTGATGCTTTTTGATGCCTTAAAGAAATCAGACTTTCCCTAATGAAAGCTGCAGCTGAAACTTGAAAGAGGATTAAGCAAGGATTAATAAAGGAAAGGTAGACAAGAGATTTGATTATCTGTCACAGAGATACTGGCTGGGTAACATGTCGTGGCAGTGAGATGGAACAGAAAATTCTGCACACCTGGGGTATTGATCAGTGGGTGTTGCAACTTATGGTGCTTTTTGCTCATTTGTGCTGACCCCAGGCTGATGCAATACCCTTCCCAAAGCAGAGGGTTTTCCCTGGAAGGGCTGATGCTCCTTCCCGTGCCTGGCAGCAGGTGAGAGGCTGTTTGCTGTAAGGTGTTTGCCTCAGGACTCCTCATTGCCAGGTCAGCCGGAGTGGAGCTGGGAGCAGGTGTGACACTGCCTTGGGCTCAGCCACCTCCTGAGCATCAAACCAAGATGGTGAAAACAGAGAGGCTCACACACAGAGCCAGTGCTGCTCCAGTGTTATCTCCCTGTGCAGAGCTGCATCCTGAAGTGCCATTCTCTGCATGTTTCATGTATTTTTAATACAATCCTTTGGAGCACTAATAAGATCTTTGTGCAGCTCGAGCTGCAGTGAGGGCCAGTGGCCATGGCAGTGCACTGAGGGATGCGTGTGGGTCCTGCACACCTCTGGCACATGCTGGGGAAAGGCTGCCTTGGCTTGTGACCTGCCCTCTCACCAGGGCTCACAGGGCATGGGGGAAACTGGGAACAGGAGTCTGGTTTGGAGCCAGCCAGCTCTACAAGGGCAGGGGGGACTTGCTTGCCTGGAAAAACCCTCTGGAGGGGATTTCTCGTGGTGTGCTGGGACAGAGCTCACAGGAGCAGCATCCCCTTGCTGTGTATCCCTTAGGTTTCCTGCAGGGAATAAAACAAGGTCTGGACTGGTTTGTAGAGCGTGTGTTTCAGCACTCCCTTTCTCTCTTAAGCAATTTCCCTGTCCTCTGGCTTCTTAAGAGCTTAAGGATCATTTTCCTCTTGCAGTTGGTAATACGAGAGAAGATGAGTAAGTACAGATCTCTGCGACCCATAAACCGTAAAGTCCTGCCTGCAACTTAAACCTCCGCGGCTTTATTTGCTTTGTCGTGGCTTCTCACATGTGTTGGGGTTTAACAAACACGAGTTTTCCCTCTGGAGACAGATTTAAAAAGAGTCTGTAAGGAAGTGTATTGTTCTCGGAGCATCTTGTCTCTGCTGTGCCTTGAGAAGTGTGTGACTTCAAAAGGGAGCAGCAGCAGCTCTGCTCGGGCTCTTTGCTCCTCCTGGGTTTGTTCACAGCATGCACTGCCTGAGTTTGTTTTTTAGCTGCAGCCTGCAGTGCCCTGGGGACAGCTCTGCATGAGGATAGTGTCCTCACGCTTCCTGCAGACTGTTGGGATGTTGGTTCCTGCCATGGGAAGGTTTATGGGTTGCAGGGGTGTGTAGTGCTCAGAGGGGCCTTGGCAGGTGCGATGCACGCAGGGAAGGAGAGTTGGCAGCGCAGGATCCTGTGAAAGTAGGGCATTCCTGTGCTGTTGTGTAACAGCAGCTTCCCTCCCCTCCCCAGCCAGCCCTCTGCCTCCTGGGGAATTTATGACCGAGTTCACTGCGGTTCTATATTTGGCTGAAATATTGAAAAATGCATTTGCTGTCAATGGGTTCCTCTAATATAAAAGGAAGGAGATTTATGGGAAGAGGTGCGCTGGCCTCGAAAGTGCCCTTTGTCTTTACTTCTTTACTCAGTTCCCTCTTCCCCCGTACCTGTTCGAGCCAGGTGTGTTGTTGGGGAAGGTGAGAATCTGAAGCCAAAAGGGTATCTTGGATTTCCACCTCTTGGGAGATCCTGAGGACACAGGGCAGCAGTTACAGAACACTTTGAGGGTTGTTCCTCTTAGCACTCTGCCCATTTTTAGTCTTGAGCTTTTTCAGTTGAAGATGGAGAGGTAAAACCAGGGAAGTGTGACCTGGGAAGCAGTGATTCTTACCTTTAACTTGACTCTTTTCATGCCCTTTTCCACCAAATATGTGATGGTGCTTTAAAAAGGCACAGCAACAACCTCTGAAGGATGCAATCCAAAGTTAGTCAAGTTAACAGCTACCACCTCTGAATAGAAAATGTTGTCAGCAGTCGGGTCAGATCATGCAGTGTGTGGGTGTGTGAGGTGTTTGTGACAAACAGTTGCTGAACTTGAGGCACTGGGAGGATGGAATGGTATGGAATGGAACAGGCTGGGCACAGCCACCAAAACTGTGTCACAGCCACGGGCTGAGCACCTCTTGGCCAAAATCCTCACATTATCCTCATGCTTCCCCTTGCAGCTGAGTGTTTTTGCCAGCATGTTGTTCCCTGGGTTCCAGGAAAAGCCTGGGAGCTCTGGAGCTGCAAGGAAGGGAAAAGTTAATTTGAACTTCTAGGACCAGTGAGCTGTAGGTAGAGATCTTTCTAGAAAAAAAGGTGTGGGGAAGCACTGAGGTTGCAGCTGGGATCTCGGAGTTCAGCTGGGATCTCAGAGTCAGTGGAGCCACAGCTCCACTGATCTTTGTCATCCCATGCTGATGGAGAAGTGAGTGCAGCTAAGGATCAGTGAAACACAGGGCTGCAGTGTGGGCAGTGTGCTCCTGGAAAGGACAGGAATTAGAGGAAATGTCTTTATTTTTGTTCTTTTTGATGAATTCTCTGGATTGTGTGTCTAATTGCGCTCAATTACTCCCGCCCAGCGCAGGTGGGTTCACGCTTTCCAGGCAGGGATGTACATTGATTTCTTTTGCAGGCCTGGAGACAAAAGTCATTCATAAAGGACGAGAAACTTTGCTCTGCTGTCAGCGTGGGGGGGGTTGCATTTCTGCCTCTGTATTGTTGGCAGCTCATGCATTGATTCAATTTGAAAACTGAATGAGAAATTAGTGTGTTCTCGTGTGGACACATTTCAGCTAAATTATTAAATGAAGTGGTCGACTCTTCTCTCTGAATTAAACCAGGAGAAAAACTATAATTAACTATTTCATTGACTGAGGAGGAGCGGCAAAATTGATGTGAGACATTGACCTCATAGATTTTTCTTGTCTGTGCTGTGAAAACGAGGGTGAGCTTTTAGGAATGAGCGGGGTGTGTCGACTTCGTTCCCAGAAATACAAATGGTTTCAGTTCTTTCTTGCACCTCTTCTGCTTTATTTCTTCTTCCTCTGGGAAGGACCTGCTTCACCCTTACTCTGCCAGGATTTAGGAATCCCATCACTGTGGGGCTTCCTGTAATCCCTGTTCTCCTGATGGTCACTGCTGGTTTGTGTGGAGGGGAGGAGGCACAGCACAGCCTCCAATTGGGATGTTTGTCTTACAAAACACCTGTTCCACTTACCTTTCAACATAACCTGCTTCTCCAGGAAAAATCTAGCAAAGTTTTGGGCACCAGCAGAGGTCATTTGGTGTCAGCCCCTGGGATGCTGGCAGGTGTCCTGGCTGCGTTGGGACACCATCCAACAGCCGTGTGTGCCAGGTGTGCTCAGGGTGACAGGGAGGTGTTTCCTTGGCACAGCTGCCTGCTCCTGGGGAAGCACTGGAACTGGCAGTGTGTGAGAGTGGGAACTTAGAGATGGGAAGCAGCACGTGGAGGATGGCTGGTAAAGGGTCCACTGGCTGCTGGGCTCAGGGTCAGGGACAAAGAGGCACTGTCCTGAGAGATGGAGGGTGAGAGAAACCAGACTTGCACCTTTTGTGTGCTCCAGCCTCATGAGCAGATGGCTGGGGAAGCAGGGCAGCAGTGACCCCAGCTGACCCCTCCTGTTCCCCAGGGCCATAATCTCAGGGTTTTGGGCACAGGGCGTGGCTGGGATTAAGCAGAGATTATGTAGAAAATCCATGGGATGTGGAGTGGCGCCAGCTGTTTGCTCCAGAGGACGATGTCGTCGTGGTTGGAAAAGCAGGCGGTTTTCTGTGCAGCACAGAATAATGTAAAATCTGGGAACACACGCCTCTGTAGAGCACTGCACAATGAGAACTGCAGGGTTGCATTCCCCTCGTTGTATGTGCTGCCATAATGCAGTACTCCAAGCCCCTTGGAGATGGGAAAATACAGGCATTTTATCCAGAATACCCAAGTTGGTCTTCTAATACAGAATTTTATTGGCTGCATAGTAGTCCATTTCTCACTCCCTGTGGCATCAGTAATGGATTCTGTTGGTTGCAATACAATACCTTTAAATATCCCAATTGTGCCTCTAAATACATAAATCAGAGAATCCCACAATGGTTCAGGTTGGAAGGGACTTTAAAGAACGTCTTGTTCCACCCACCCTGCCATGGGCAGGGACATCTCCGACTGTCCCAGGCTGCTCCAAGCTCTTTCCAGCCTGGCCTTGGACACTGCCAGGGATCCAGGGGCAGCCACAGCTTCTCAGGGCACCCTGGACCTTGATGCTGGGGAGCTGCTGAAGGTCCCTCAGGCTAATGAACACCACTGCCAGTAGCCAGGGGTGCCCAAGGGAGCAGTGGGTTCAGTTCTGCAGCCTGAAACTGCTGAAAGTCTCCTGTGGCACTGGGGGGTCTGTTAAGTGTGTTCACATAGCTCTGTCTTACATGTGGCAGCTCCTTGAACCTTATCAATTTTTAATGGTACTCTACTGTAATAAGAATATATGATCACTCACTGGGCAGGAGAGGCTGAAATCCCTGCAAATGCAGGTTTTTCTGTGAGGTTTCTGAGAGCAATATAGCAGGAGGCATTTAAGGCATGCTGGTGGAAGAAGGTGAGCTATCCATCAACTGCACAATCTTGGATTTGAGTCTTCTATTTAGATTAAACACGTTAAGAAAGATGGATGGTAAACGTATTTCAGCAGCATTGTCCCCAAACCAGAGCGGAATATAAAGAGTCTGGGAGAAGGATTCAATTACACTGGCAAATAGCTTGAGCAAGAGCTGGGTAGGAAGGGAGCTCGTAGGGCAGTGGGATGCGGATTTATGGAGTTCTACGATAAAAACATCGTTTCCATTAAACTCAGCCGTTCACATCACATTTGTACTGCGTGGAGACGTACCTGTGAGTTGCTTTAGGTGGTGGCTTTGTGTGACTGTGCAGCTCTTGATATGTGTGTGGTAGTTTATGTACATGGCTGGCATCCCAAATGGAGGCTCCTTCCAGCTTGGGAGTTGGGTTTGGCTGTGTTACTGTTGGGAAACTCTTCTGTGCTGGTGCCTTTGGGTGACTGAGAGGTGATGTTGGCATTCCCTGCCTTAGGTACACAGAATCAGGAGAGGGAAAAACCTGACCAAGCCCTTTGGTAATCTCAGCGTTGGCTCACAGGGTGTATTGCTGAGCTGCTTTAATGCAGTCAGGACAGGAAGGGTGAGTTTGCTGGTTATGCCCAGAAAGAAATGAGTTGTATTCTTGACATGTAAAGGATGTGCTTGAAAAGGCCAAAGCATCAAGGTGACTGCGTTACAGGGCTTCCTTGTACAATTAATTGGTGCCCGAGATAAATATTAACAGTTAACTGTATATTCTGCCTCAGTTTGAGGTTCAGAGGAGCAGGAGTGGGACTCGCCAGCCCTGCCATTGTAAACGCTTTTTCCTGCAGCATTCCTTGAGGTGTGCAATTACCTGGTGCTTGCGGGCAAGGTGTTTTTTTATCTTGAACTGAAACTTTGTTCTTTCCCTCCCAGTCTGGCACTTGGCAATTAAGGAACCATATGATGCTTGTACTTTGATCTTTACCTGCTTTTGCAGTCCCTGGTGTTGCTGTGACTCAGAGAAGGGAAAGTTCTCTGAGCAGTTGTCCATTGCTGAGACAAACAGCTCGTGTGGCATTTCACTGTCAGTGTCTCAGTGGTGGTGAGTGCTCATTGTACTCCTTCTGTGAAAAATAACCCCCAAAAACCTGCCAGGGTGAAACTCTCCCATCCTCAAAAGCTGTGATTCTGTGCTAATGCCACTCAGTGAGAATTACAGTGCAGGGAAGGGTTAACGTGGTTTTGTTCTCAGCTGTGTTCTCTTTTAATTGAAGAGAGGTAACTTTTCTTTCCAAATTCATTTGAGTTGATTTGCCCTTGCTTGGGCAGGTGTGAGGATCCAGGTAACAGCCCAGGAGTGGATGCTGGGTGAGATCAGGATTAAGTTAAGGTGCCAGGAATGGGTGAGTAGCCAATGTGGCTGTGATTCATCCCAGGAGTTACCAGGACAGGGTTTTGTGCTCGAGTCCTCCCTGCAGTACAAACATCTCCTATCAGCTCCTGGGCTGTAGGACAAGAGGCCCCAGTAGGTTGCTGAGACTTGTGAGCTCATTCTGCTTTCTCTGGGGCTTTTTCACTTGGCTGTTCAACAAAAAACAACACAGAAGCTGAAAAGCCCCAGCCCACACAGATGTTCGCCTGGGATTTCTCCCCTCCTGGAATTTCTCTGGATTCTCTGTAGGATAACTTGGCTCTTTGTCTTTCTATATTTTAGGCCAGGTTTGTGCAGGTGTTTTGTTCATGGCAGTGGTGGTTTGTGTTTAATTTCCTTACATCTTTGACCAACCCATGAGCCGAGTGCTCAGCAGAGCAGCCTCTGTGTTTGTGTTTCCACACCTTCCCTTGATCCCTGTGCTCATGGGGATTTCCAAAGGGAGCAACATCAGGATAAGCTCCATTGAGCAAAGTTTTTAATTCAACTGTGTGGATTTCCAGTATCATATTCCAACCCATTTTTTGGTCTTTTTTGCTGTGCAAGTTGCAGAGTCATGGAGGTGTGAGGAACCTGGCAGTGCAGCCCCACAGCTCGGGACAGAGTTGGAGCCATTCAGGAGAAGGAGACTTGGATGATTTTGTAGCCATAGGAACGACCAAAGTCTTCCTGCGTTTGGTGTGTCTGTGGCCTGTGAACCATCCAGATTTTTCCTCTTCTTTTGGGTTTGGCAGCCAGCCAACATTTAGGATGTTTTTTCACTCCATTGCCCTGGTCTTTTCCTTTCCCACTATTCCCCATGTGATTTGGGAATGTCTGAGCATGTGGCACACTTGTGCTGTCGAGCCTCAGTCACCATGCTGTGAGCCAGGTCCCAAGCCTTCCCTCCAGTTCCTGGAGGTGGTAGAGAAAGTTGTGTAGGTCAGCTTGGAATCATCATGCTTGCAAGGAAAAAAATTAAAACTGACTTCAAAGGACAACTCTGACACGGTCAATTAATAATTAAAACAGTTTTTTAATGAGCTATGCAATTACCTGTGTGTCCCTGGAGATGATAGTTTATGGTATTATTGCTCAGTGCCCTTTCTTTAGTCATGGCAGATGACATCTGTAATTTAAAGCAGGCGAGACATTAAAGTGACAGAACTTTCATTAACCTTGTCTAAAGTTTGTTAATGACAAATGTCTCGTAAAAAAAAGCTATTGTCAAAACAGCAGCTTAGTGTCAGGAGGAGCCTCAGATCCTGTGGCTTGGGGACTTCTTTTTGGCCAACTGATGTCCCAGGGGTGGTGTGTGCCCATCCTGTGCTGGTATTGATGGGATATTTGCCTCTCCTCCCATCCTGGAACTGAGCATCTCCATGTCTGGGTGTGGTGACAGGCTGTGCTCCCTGGAGCTTTTCACTTGGCCTTTGTACTTGAGGAACTATAATGAGTTCAGGCTTAACATTTGACTTTAAATTGTGGGTTAGAATTTGGTTTATTGGAATTAAAGCTGTATTCTTCTGAGAGACCCTTCGGAGAGCAGGATGGCAGGAGGGTCTGGTGGCCCAGAGCCCTGGGCTCAGTGCAGAGCTTGGCCACTGCTGGTCCTGACCAGGCTGCCACTTCTTTCCCCATCTGTGAAAGGCCAAAATCTCTGCCTGCTCCCAGATCTCACTTCTCACGGGGATTTGTCACTGCATCCATTAGGCATTCAGATCCTTCTGTAAATACCTTCGCACAAAACATCAGTAAATCTGACAACCTTAACTCCTCAGGTGCAACTTCTCCGGGGCAGCATCATCCATTGGAGACCCTGAGAAGTTAATTTAGTTCCCACTGGGGTCCTGATTAAAGAAGAAATTATCTGCTTGAATCATGAGCAACTTTGTGCTAAGGGGATCAGGCACAGGGAGGTGCCGTAGCAAGGAGACTGCTCTGAAAAGGATGAGTTGGATCTGAATATCTCAGTGTTGAATGTCAGCCTGCTTGGAAGTGGAATTTTTGCAGCATCATGTCAGTGAAAATACAGCAGGGAAAAAAGCATTGTTTGGCATTTTTGCAGTTTCTAATACAGAACAGATAGGAAGTGCCTTGTTAAGTTATTGATTACCTTCAGATGAACTTCCAGGAGTTTATAGCAGCACACTGTGCCCTCAGACTTTGTTAAACTGGATTAATTTTTGCTTCTGGTCCCGTGAGGCTTCCAAACCTATTAATACTGACTGCAGCATTTAGGAAGCGTCCTTCTGGCAGAACACCTCGGCTGCGAGCTCGCTTCAGATCACGAGACCTCAGCTTCATCTGCCTGGGAGAAATGTGGTTTCCCTTTTCAAATTAACAATAAGGAATGTAAATGCCTGTGTGAGGGTAACACAGCATTTCATGCCTTTGTTTGTTGTGGCAAATTGGATTTAAAACACTTGCTCCTGCGAGAGGGTTTTATGTGCCCTGAAGAAAGGATTTGCTATAGTTGCTGGGGCTCTCCCCTGCTCCAACCACCATGTGTGTACATGCAAACACATACAGACACATAGATATTTGTGTTTGTGTTTGTGGACAGAGAAGGTGAATGCAAGATTTGCTTGTTCTTAAGTCACAGCTTTGTCAGAATTTGGGGTGCAGGCTGCTTGAGCAGGAGTTATCCCTGATCCCAGTGTGTCCTGCTGATTTCAGTGGAGAGTTCCTGTCGGTCATTTGTTGGCATGAGATTTATATCTCATCTCATTTGGGAAGGAAAAAAAACATGGTGATTTTAGTGGTGTAATTACAGCCTGAGGTAGACTCTTCATTCCTTGTTCCCTTCGATTTTGCTGTAATTGTCCAATAGGAAAAGTTTTTTGGTCGAAGGCACTCACTGTGTGGCTTCTTACCAATGTCAGTGTTCTAATGGAACTGAGGCAATCCTTTGGTTTCCCACAGAAATTCCTCTTGCTCCTGTAAACCACCACTTCTTAATACAGACAGGACAAAACACAACGGAGCCTGCGGATTACTGTCACCAAGAGAGAAAGGGCAGTGGGGATGCTGCGGGCAGCATCATTATAAGTGGATTTTGAAGGCGACTTAGATTATTTACAGCCTTGTCAGCGTGTCTGGTGATCCCAGAAATGCTGCTGGAGCCTCTCTGCACTTCCAAGATGAAACACCAGGTCCCGTGTGGCTGCCCTGACCTTCCTGCCTGTGCAGGTAGTGACCCTTTGTGGGTATTACTCAATCCAAGTGGTAGCAGAGGTGCTGAAAAGAGACTGGAATAGCGATTATGTCTGTTTATCTAAGTAAGACATAATGTGTATTCCCCTGGTGAGTGTATCATGTTGCCAAACTTTTGTCTGCAAATTGCTAAAACCGGTTAAGCAAGCACGTTTGCAAATGCACACAGCTCTAGGGAACGCAGTTTTGTGTGAAATAGCCCATTAATTTGAACAAAATGTTTTAAATAGTTTTAGATGATTCCTTCTAAAAGCGCCGTTGCTCCAACGTGATGAACGGCAGATGAGCAGATGCGCTGGTGCTGCTCCTTGCCAGTGGGGATGGCAAGGAGAGGGCAAACCTGGGTGAATGGGGCACTGGAGCCCCAGGTGTGCCAGATGTGCTCTGGGCACAGCCAGCAGTGGCCTTTCAGACAGCCCTGACTGCCTCGAGCTGTCTGTTTGGTGTTTAACTTCTCCGTTCCTGCATAAACATTCCACGCTGCAGCCTCACCTGTTGCAGCTTGCCAGGCTGGTGCTGTCTGCAGAGGATGTGTTTTCCTTACTTCACAGCTGCCTTTCTGGTGTCAGCAGAGCATTGCCTTCTCCGCTCAGCTCAGTCTCTGCACAGGCTGTGCCTTTCGGAGAGCCTGCAGCGCCCAGCCCGGGCAGTGCTCCAGCTGGAAAACCTGGAAAACAGCACCTGGCTGTGCCTGCTCCTGCCAGGTTCCTCCTTGTGCTGGAGCCAGGAGCAAGCAGGAGAGATGGGTGACCATGCCTCACTAGTCCAGCCGATCGTCCAGCCTGTGGGGAAGTCCAGCACCCCTTGTTTAACCAGGATAACTTTGTTTGGAGGTGATGAGGTGGCTGGTGTGGCTTGGCAGGATGGTGGGATGCTCACTGGGTGCCTCCTTTGATTTGTGGCTGGCTCCAGCATGATTTCATGGCAGATGGTTCAGCTTTGTGAGTCTTGAGGAAGGCTAAAATAGAAACAGGTTTGTTTGTAAAGACAGCGAAACAACCGGTGCATGGCAAAGTTGTGAATTATTGTGGTATTTCTTGGTGGTTTACAACGCAAAAATACCAAATGCTGCACAGTTCAGGACTGAGGGTGCTGGGGGGAAGCAAGGTTAAGCAGCATCTCACACCTTCCACTTCACATCTCATTATTCATTGCTAATAGAAGCCTGGACCATCTGTCTCTGCAGAGAACATTTGGATGTGACAGGCATAGGAGATGTTACAAAACTTTCTCTGTGAGATGTTTATTTCTGGCGTGTTCTGCTCGTGTTGTCCCTGTGCCTCCTGCAGTGGATGAGGAAACCTCACGCTGGGCAGCTGCTGGGAACTGGCTGGGATTCTGAGGCGTCACTGTGAGTTCTCAGGGCACCAAGAGCTATGAGAACTGCTTCCTTCCCTCTTAAATTCTCTTAACTTGCAAACAACCCCCAGAAACCCCCTGAGTTTTTGCCATATCTTAGCTGCAGTGCCAGGTGTCCATCTGAGGCTGTGGGGTAGGAAGCAGAGTATTCCATCAGGATTGCAGGGTGGGAAGCAGAGTATCCCATCAGGATTGGAGGGTGGGAAGCAGAGTATCCCATCAGGATTGCGGGGTGGGAAGCAGAATACCCAGTCAGGATGGCAGCAGTGTCAGCTGAGGATTTGCTGCAGGTCCTGCCCCTGTCCCACCCCTCCCTTTCCATCAGTGCTGTGCCCTCTGAGTGCCTGGATGGGCTGAACCCAGAGATGGAGGCACAGGGTGTTTCCCTCCACCCCACAGCACCCCTGAGAACACTGCTTTCCTTCTTTTCCTACAGTTCTGCCGTAGGGAGACTTGAAATATCAAATATCCACCTCCCCTGGAGGGAAGAGACTGCTGTGGGATTTTAAAATTCTTTTATGTTTTCTTTCAGCAGCGCTGAGGAAAAAATCTTCTTGGTTCCGTCAGTTAAATTGATGCTTGTGAAAGGCTTAGCAAATATCTTCTTTCCATCTGTTTATTAGGCTTCTGAATTTAAGCAGTAATCAGAAAATCAAACAGAAAGGATCATGTTGAGTAAAAAGTCCCTTCTGGTTAGGTTTCAGTCATCTTGGTGGCTGTGGTCTCATTCAAAGCGTGTTTCCTCTCCAGAGAAGATCAGTTGGAGCAAAGTTGGTTTTTGGGGGCTGTGTTAATAACTGCAGTTGTGGCTCTGTGTTGAGCAAGCCCCTGAGCCACAGTGCTGCTGGCAGAGCAGAGATACACGAGTGGGACATTGTTCACACTGCCACCAATGTCCCACAGAGCCCAAACGAAGCCCTTGGGCTGCACAGAGCAGTGCTGCCGGCAGCCGTGTGCCAGTTGTTAGAGAGGACAGGGATCCATTTAAATGCTGAATAATTGAAGGCCAGGAGTGCAGCAGGCGAGACGTTAAGGCTGTCTACTTAAGGAAGAGATGATGGATTCCTGCAGAATCCCTTTTTCTCACTTTTTGAAGGCATTTTAGGGAGAGATTCTTCCTAAGGGGATTGAGGTCATCGCTCTTTCCTGTTTAAGACCTGGTGAATTGCCTCTCGGACACTTTATCTCGTGAATGACACGGTGTTCAGTCAGGGGGTTCTGCTGACAGCGTGAACCACACGAGCACGGCTTGGTTTGTGAACATCAGCAGAATCAGAGATGGAAATACCTCCGTGGCGTTGGTGATTTAGTCATGGAATGTAAAGAATTTTCAACAGTAAATGCACCGGCTTTTGAAGTCTCTTTATCCTCTGCAGAGTTTTAACTTAGATGGCAATGGGATATCAGTATTCATTTTATAGAATTTTTTCCGGAAGATATTTTTCCTATTTTTGCCAGCCTGATGTCGTTTGCATTCAGTTCTTCCGTTATCAATAATTGTAGAAGCAATCCAAGCAGAGTTTGCAGAAATTGCTTTGTCTGTGCTTTACTCCTCCAGTATTTATTGGCTGACACTCTAATGTGATTATTTCTCTGTGTCTCTGCTAAAGACACAGCTTGGAAAGATGCTACCCCGAGATGCCAAATCTGCACTTTTCGTCAGATGAATTTGTGAGAGAACAACTGTTTATTACAGGCACCTGATTTGAAAATGATTCCTTTGGAAGATGAAGATTAAGCGGCGTTGAATTTACGTTTATGATAGATCAGTCTCAGCTATGGGATGGAACAGCAGGAGTGTTGAAATTCTGGAATGATTTCATGTGGTTGTGCTGACAGGAGATGGTAGGAGAGGAAAGTTTTTACAGGACAAGAAACAAGTTGCTGAACTTGCCATCTGCAATAATCTCGATTGGCAATACATGCCTTGGAGCAGAATATTTGGCCACTGAGCTGGAAAATTGTTATCAGTTGTGGCAAAGCTATTTTTAGGCAGTAACATCTGTGGAACACCATTTCCTCAAACTTTCACTATCTTTTGACAAGTCAGCCAGATGTGACTCACTTGAGCATATTGGGTGGAGAGGAAAAAACAAAGTGTTGTGTTTACCAGAAATGCAAACATGACCTTTTCGGGATGAAGGCAGTCTTTATTCCCAGCCCATGGAAGAGGCAATAAGAGAAGATGGATTTTCATCATCAGTATTAAACCTCTTTACAGTGCAGTATTGGAGTCTGATGTTCTTGCGGAAATGATGCTGAAGAGGGTTCTGCAAAAAAATAGTTTTCTCTCGCTGTTTCAGAGCAGAGAGGGGAGGGAGCCAGTGTTGTCCTGATTGTTACCCTCCATGTCACCTTCTGTCCCAAGGCTTGGGTTTGGAAGCTGTTCTCACCTGGAGATGGGGCTGAGCTTTTCCAGAGCATCCTGCCCTGGGAGCAGAGTGTTGGAGTCGCCCCTGCCTTGGTTCAGGAGCCCAAGGAGGAGGGTGGCCCTGGGGTGTGGGGTGGCATTTTGGGGAGGTTTGGGGCAGTTTTTGTAGCCCAGGTACCATGTTTGCTCCATGCAAGCTGCAGTGGAATTGTTGGGAACCCAACAGGGCATTTTACTGCACGAGGAACTCGCAGGATTAAGGGCATCTCATCCTCTAACATGGCTCAGTCAAAGCAAATAAGCCCCAAGGAGGTGTTACCTGCCAGGCTCCGGCTGGGGCGTTAGAACAGGAGTCAGACCTTGACATTTGATGTCTCTGAAACAGGTTTTGGCTTAAATTCAGTTGTTTACTACCGCAGTCGGGAGCAGATTTGTTAGACAGGGCTAATTACATGTGCTTGTTCCAAAATCATTTGGAAACTGTAACATTTGTTGCTTTTCAAGCGCTTTAAAATATGCAAATATTTCATGCAATGAAGAGAGCTGATTTTTGCAAGAAGCCACAAATGGTGTTACAGCCAAATGTGATTTTAGAGGTGGCCCAAAGCAAATCCATTGGGTCCTGTGAAAGGATCGGGGAGGAGGAGGACGGGGAGGGCTCTGTGGTTGGTGCCAGTGCCTAATCACAGGTGAGAACTGAGCAGGTGGAGAGTTTGTTTGCTCTCTTCATCTGGAATTTGTTGAACAAGTGGTGGGAAGATGACCAGGAAACATTCCCAGCTCCAGATGAAGTTCTGTGTGGGGGTTTCTCATGGGTGTGTTTGCTGTGCATCAGCCAAGAGGGGCTGGCAGTGCCTTCAGCAGCCTTGCAGGCTCTGACCCCTCACAGCTGGGAGCTCCTGGCATCACAATGTTTTAGATATTGCTTAGTTTTTGATTGTGAAGCGTTTGGCTCGTGCTGCTCAAGCATTGTTCTGTTGTTTTCAGGGGAACCAAGGTTCCCTTGCTGGGCGAGCAGAACCTCAGATGGACTCTCTGCTCTCCTCTTGTACTGTTTTACAGAAAACCAGTGGATTTGGGGCTTTTCAGCGTTCTGCTGAAGGTCCAACCTCCCCAAACCACATAACTAGACAAAACTCTGATTATGTATGATGGGAGCAGGGATTGGAAAGTGTTTCCTTTAGGAAAGTCCAACTGCCCAAAAGCTGTTGGAGCATTCAGAGTCACCAATTCCTCCCATATTTTAAGTCTGGCTAACTTTATAAAAGCCCTCTTATTTTGTTTGTTTCTTTGCTGGAAACCATGTCTATCTGCCAACCCTTTGGAAATGTCATGATGTAATTATTTTAACAGGCAGTCTGTGCTCCTTTATTTGGGGGATATTAACCTTTCTAAACAAAAGAAATGTTAATATACATGGGAGACGCAGCTAATGGGATTTCATTTTTCTTATTAGAACAGACTGGAGTTCTCTTTTTAAATTATTGTAAAAGAATTCAGCAAGTCGAGTAATTGCCTTCAGCTAATCCATGATGGCAAATTTGAATGTGAATATCCAGATCATTCTGTGTGGATGGGAAAAAGTAATGTGATTTTCTTGTTTTTTATTTGCTTTGGCTAAACAGTGTTGAAGGATGATATAAATTCATTGAATTCAAAACAAAGAACATGCTAATTATTAATGCACCGAGTTCCGATGCACTGCAAACATGCTGTTTAATTTGCAAGGCCTGTGGTGGCCAGCTTATATTTCATCGCATATTGATTCAAAGTTTGTGTTTGTATGTGGTTTGGTGGTTTTCCTTGATAGCCAGGGAATTTCAGCTGGATTTATGGGTTTGTCCCCCTGCTGTGGACACCATCATCAGATCCAGGCATGGCTGTGCAGGTCTGGGCACAAATGGATAAAGTTTTATAGGGTTTGGCTCAGGTTGACTGGATTAATTCAAAGTTTCTCTATGTGCAGCCTATCCTTGAGGTTCCCTCCAGCTCACCATGGCCCTTCTGGGGCAAACACTGCTGCTTTTACAAGCTGATGCTGCATTTAAAGTCATTCCTTCCCCGGCATGCCTTGCAATTGGAATGCATCGGGATAAATATCCCAGACTCGGCAGGATTTATCTTCCAATCTTGATTTTAAAGGGATATTTCCAAGCACTCTAATCACTGGCTTTATCTGCAGCCAACTGGTGTGGTTTGCAGCATCCTGTAGGCTCCGCCATGGCTCAGAGGGAGCTGTGCTTGCAGTTAACAGATCTGTAAAGGAATTTGCTGTGACCCCCGGTGTATAAAGGAGGATGAGTGGAAAGCCGAGTTGATTGCATGTCTGCAAGAATATTTGTGCCTGATTTATGTTCTAATTTTAGTATTGGGCTTTCTTCGCGATAGTAAAATGTCACATTAGCATGGAAGTTCTCATCTAATACGCTGAGAACAAACAGCGGTGCTGAGGCTGGCGTTTGGGCTTCCCTGAACGTCAGGATCTGATGGCTTTGCTGCAGCAGGGTCTTGGTTAAAGCTGTGCTTCTCTGTGCAGTTTTGGAGGAAATGCTGGGGTTGCCTTCCCTCTTCCTCAGAAGTGCTCAGGGAGACCTGCCCAGGATGGTTAATCTGGTGTAACAATGTCAGGATGCTCATTAGAGGCTGGAATCAAACAGCCTCCAAAGCCTGGTGAGTCCCAAACTCTTGGCAGTGTTGAAGGGCACAGGTGGGGGGATTCCTTCTTGGCACTTCATGTTTGCATTGGGTTTTGGCTGTAAATCCAAGTGAAATTCTCCTCCAGTGAAAACTGGTGCCATGGACCCCTCGGTGCCACAGTGTCAGACCCCAGGCTCACCAAAGGGTCAGCTGCAGTGACACCCGAGTGCTGCTGGTGGGAAGCTCCCAAGATCTCATCTTCTGCAGTGTTGGAGGCTCCTCCTCAACCAGTGAGATGAAGGAATTAATAATTCATCTTGTGTCTGTAGGAGGAAAATGAGTCTTAAATTTGATTAGTAAATGACAGGTTTCAGCCTGGTAATTTGCAGCCTTTATTAACAAACTTGTAGAACTTATCAATAATGCTGGAAGCCTCTTCATTTTGGGCACCTTTATTGCAGCTGGTGTCATTTTTCCCAGAAAAGAAGTGCTGGAATTCCTATCTTGAGCCAAGCTCGTTAAGGCTCCAGGATTGTTTCACTTGTTCACGGTGCCTCTCGCCAGTTAAATGCCACAGATGAGTCACGAGCCTGTTTTGATTCCTGGTGGTTCTCCGCCTGCTTTGCCAAATCCCCCGAGATTTCTTTTTGAGATGATCCTCAGTGGTTAACCACGACTTAGAGCCTGTCCACAGATTTTATGTGGGATTCTTGGGTTTCTCTCAAGCGGTGGTATGAGACACACTGAGAAGAAAATAGTAGCCATATGTAGTCTAGTCTCGTTGAAAGTTGGGAGAAGCTGTGGAGTGAAACTTTTCCAAGTCTTTTGGAGTTTCCTTGGCTCTGCAGTGCTGATGTGCTGGAAGCACTGCAGTGAGTCACTGACAGGGACCTAAAGTCCCTTGAACTTCTTGAAAATCCCAAGACAGCTCGGGGGGCAGTTTGTTTTCTCATTGGTGTTTGTTTTTGTGCCTTTGCACCATACTCCTTTGGTTTGGGAGGTCACAAACCAAACCCTTCTCAGACAGGGAATTGCTTTGGTTAAACAGGGCTGCGCTGTGGGCGTCAGGAGGATTTCACTGAGGATGAGGAGGGTTCTGTGGGTGTTTGGGAGGCTGTGGGCATCCTGGCAGAGCCTCTCTCCGAGCCGGTTTGCTATGCAAATTGGCAGCTGAGCGTTGCGTCGTGCTCACTTGGGATGATGCTCTTAAAAGTTGTGCTGCTTTTGTAGATAAACACGAAGACATCCGCTTTCAACTTCACATTCTTTAACCTTGTTTTATTCCTTGCTGAGTGCTGACACTTTCAAGGCAGATGAAAATCAGACTAAATTTAGCAGGGAGCAAAGCCCCCATCCCTCCTTCCCCCCACCCTACCCATTCCAGGCGTAGCATCCGGATCCTTTTGATTAGTTTTGCCCTTGGTTTCTGCTTCAGATGTGAAGTTTTGCAAAGTGATGCTGATGAGAAGTCTGGGTTTTTTATGAAGTGAGCCCTTGGCATGGCATGTCTTCAGTCCTTTGCAGAAGTGAATCTGGAGACTCTGTTTCCCCTTCTCAGGCTGTGCCCTGCTCTCTTCCCACCTTGGCCCTTCTGCCTTGTTTGTGCTTGAGAGAGGTGGATTTTCTGTATCTCCTGGTGCAGGATGGAGCCACTGATCTGGGGAGATTTTGTGGCTGGTACTGGCCAGCATCAGTGTTGACAGACTGTGTGTGCTGATCCGCACTGCTCCTCCGAGAACCTCCTCAGACATTCCCCAACTCATTTAGTCCCATAGTCTCATTTAGTCCCTGTTTGAGCAGAGATTAATTATTTTGCTGTGTTGTGATGGCTGTTCGGAGCTGAGCCCTCAGGGGAAGGAATTTTTTAAGGCAGTTGAGCCTCAAGATTTAATTTGAACTCCTGTCTCTGCATTTGGACAAGCAGATTAATTGACCCTTGATAGGTGTGGGCTCTGCTCCAAATGAACAAATCTCAGCTGCTTGCACTGCGCCTGGGCATGGGCAGATAAACAGGTGGGATGTGTGAGATGGGAACCCAAACCCTTCTTGTCCTGCTGAGAAGGGAACTGAGTGTCTGGAGATGATGAGTGTGGCTCTGGTCACCTCGTTCATGTGACAAACTGTTCTCAGCTGGCTGGTCCTTCACAAAGAGACCCCGAGGAGTTGTGCCCCAGCTTGCTTGTCTGGCAAACCCCCAGCATCTCCCCCAGCTCCTCCTGCCTCTGCTGCCTGCTTGTTCCTCCTTCTCCAGCCCTTCATCCAGCATCAGTTGGTGTGCATATCTAATGAGGAGAAATTGGTGACTTCTCAGGATTAGCTGACCCCTGTCGCTTGTGAAATTAAGCCCTCTTGAGTGTTGAAATGCTACTTTGATGGCAGGTGAGCATTTCTGTTGCTGGGCTTGCACGTGCAGCTCAAAAATGGCACTGGCTGTCCTGTTATCTCCTCCTGTAGCCACTTGAACTTGCCTGTGTGTGTCCTGGACCCAAATATATCTGTGTAAATGCCATGATGGTGCAGAGTGTGGGCACAGCCGAGCTGAGCTGCCCACAGGGGAAATGTGGTCCTTCTGCTGTGGGCTGGGATGTGCCAGATGCCAGCAGCTTCTCTGGGTGAGCAGAAGTGCTCCCAGCAATTTGCTTCTTAAATAACAGCACTTTGCATATTCCCTTCTGCTTTTTACTTAGGAAAAACAACTACCTGTGCCCTTTACTTTTGAAACCAAGGGGATGTGTGTGCTATTTCCAATTGGGAATGAAACTTGAGTTTCCCCAACCCAAATCTCATTTCCTCAGTGCTGTTTAGATGAAAATTACAAGTTCTGTAAATTCTCTTACACAGTTGATGTGTTTTTTAGCTACGTGCTGATAACGTTCATGAGCCAAACATAACAGTGGTTCTGCAGTATGATGAATTGGCCCTGGTTTTTAGGTCCTCTACTACCTTTGTTCTGAGTAATCAAATTAAAGTAATCTCTTATTACAGCATGGCAGAACCTGCACATGCAGCTGTTTTTTATGGTAGCTGCAGTTCTTAAGGTAAGTTAAAGTTATTTCGGTTGTTACTTATCTTTGGAATGACGGTCATGACAAATGGCCAGTGTAATTTCTTTCCTCAGTAGATGGATAGAAAAGGAAGATATTGCACAGGCTGCTCGCTGAATTCATAAATTTTTAGACTGGAAACACTAAGCTGGATATTGAAACACTTAACGTGACAAGAAGACAGAGAATTGTTTTCTGATCTTGTTGGTGCCATAAAGTGAAACTCGGTTGGTGAAGTTCGTCAGCAGCTTTTTGTTGCTGTGTCATTTAGATGGGAGGAGAAATAATCCAGGAGATAAAGATCACTGGTGTTTGTTTTGCCTTTTCTGCCATGAGAATGGAGCTGTGGGGTGCAGCAGGTGTGTGGATCTCACAGGGTGACCCTGAAGGGAGCTTGGGGCAGGGAGTGCAGCAGGCAGTCTGGCAGGGATGCTCCAGCAGGGATGCTGCCTCTCACCCAGGATGGATGCTGTGTGTTTTGGGTGCTGCAGGTGAGGGCACTGGTAACACTCAGAGTGGTTCTGAGAACACTGAGACATCCCCAAGCCAGGTCTTGGGGAGATCTCGTTATATCAAGCAAATAGCAAAGTGCTGTTTGGGTCTCCTCTCCTGCAATATCTCTTTTAGCTGCGTGTCTCTGGTTCAAAAGGATAATGATGTTTGGTTAAGGTACAGATCACGCAGAGAAGGGCTTTTCTTCACTGTCTCTTGGCTAACTAGTGTGGACAGGAGCCTCAGAAAGGACATCCAGAAACCAGAGTGACTTGGCACGAAGCTGCAGAGCGACGTCTTAAGGATTGCCAGTGATGCTGATGGGAATAAGCTCTTTCCCTCAGTCCTGGGCTGTCTCTGCTCTGCTGCCTGGCTCCTCTCCTCCTTTGCCAAAATGCCAGTGGATGTGGTCAGCACAGAGCTCAGGGTACACATCCAGCTTCTCCCACGGTACTCCTGCTTGTGCTCTGCCTTGATTGTGAGCCAGGCAGTACTGGTGTGAGGTCCATGGGTTTGCTGATGTGCCATTTTTTCTGCATGAAAGGAAGTTTTATTTAGCGTGATGTTAATTGGGTGTTGCCCTTCAAAATATGCCATGTGATCCTTTAGGTTTGCGAGCTGGATGGGAGAGGAGAGGCTCCCTCACTGCATCTGCAGCACTTGCATTTGTAAGAGGGAAAGGAAATTTGGCTTCAGATTTTGCCAGCTATAAAGAAAATATTTTGATACAAGCTCGTGAGTCATCGGAGGTAAAAGGGAGGAAGTCTGAGCGCTAGAGCTGCCTGTGGCTTCCCAAGCAGCCAAGTCTGAAATATGGGACTGTGGTCTGAGGAGCAGCTTGGTCACTGCGATGCCAGAGCCCCCAGAGCAGGGCAGATGGGGGGTTCCCATCCCAGTACCCATGGGGTTCCCTGTTGTCCTTCCGTGAGTGGGGCTGCAGCTTCAGCTGTGGAATAGCACTGAGCATCTCTCAGTGGTACCTGGGACAGACTCCTTCCCTAGGGCTGAGTGAGTGTCCTGCAGCTCCCTCCTGGTCTGTGCAGGTGTGTTCTGCAGAAAACACAGCCTGTGGGGTTCTTCCTTCGTCCTTTGTCACTGTGTGAACTGAGCAAGAATTGTCATGGATTGGGGCTGCCACCAAAGGACACAAACTGGGATAACCCTGCTGGCTCCTGCACTGCTCAGTGTCTGTGCTCCCCTGGGAATGCTCCTCACTGGTGCCTGGAGCACTTGTGAGATGGAAGACTGTGAGGAGAGTGTCTTGGCCACTAATAGCTTTTTTTTATGACCTCTGAGAGAACCTGGGCAGGGGCTCTGGCACTGGAGAGCTCGGCCAGCATGAGAAGCCTCTCCCAATTGTCCTCCTTGATGTACCAGTGTTTAAACGATGCTAATTTTCTGTTCGCCTTTCATTCGTTGGATGGCTGCTCAGAAAAGATAATTTTTTCATTTTCCCTGAGCTTCTGGATGGTTAAAAAGAAGCTGTGCGTCGTGCAAGATGGTTGCAGAAAAAGTGGCTCTTGGAATAAATAAACGGAACGCCTGCAAATCTGAGGCAGTTCAGTAGGAAAGGAGAAAAGGCGAGGCTATCGCAGGGGGACCAGGTGGTGGCATCTCCGACTGCCTCCCTTCAAGGTTCCATCTGACAGAAAAGCAAACTCACCCGCGCCTGTAACACCACTTATTTCCCTCAGCACAGAATTCTGATTATTAATTTGAAGCCGTATCAGTGTGCGAGTGATGTGGTGACGTGCAGACAAACAGAATACTTTGGTCTTCTAGGGACTGGCTGCTCGGTATAATTGCGGCTTTAAACAAATTCAGTGGCCGGAAAGCTGTAAAACATTTGCAGGCGAGAGCACGCTTTGAATATTCATCTTCTGTGAGTGTCACCAAGTGACATCTAAGAGTAACTGGGCAGATATGGGTGCCAGGCAAAATAGAGAGTGGGGAGTCTTGCTTGCTGATTTGTATGCTAGATGTAAATCTTAAATTAGTTTGAGATTTTAAAATGGATTTTTAAATGCCAGGCACATAAGAGGCGGAATTGATATTAATATTAATAGGCTTAAAAAGATATTTAATGAAATATTTGTATAATTTGATTTCTTCATAATCAAGCCAGAAAAGTATCGACTGACCACAGGGCTCAGAGACCTCCATGGTGCAGTGTGTCTCAATGGATGACCTCAGATACCTGGGTCTGCCCTCGGGTTACCCACACCCACACCCCACTTCTGCCACCCCAAATGTCACTCGTTTGGCAGTAGTGTGATGATCCATACGGAGGCACAGGCACCACATTGGTCCCCTGGCCTCGGGTTGGAGTTCTCCCTGTGCCAGAACACGGAGGCAATGCCGGCAAGGCGCAGTCCCTCGGCAGGGAGCCTTTCTCCAAGCAAACAAGAACTTGGAAGAAGTGAGAGTGGTATCCTGCAGATATAAATAAAATGAGGCCAGTTGCAGGAGGAGGAGGAGATGGGAAAGACTGAAATATTAATGAAGACATAAAGCACTGCACCTACACTGAGAGCAGTGTGATGTTCTTACTCATCTATTCATGTTGAGCTGGCTGGAGCTTTAAATTTTAAAGCCTGGGTGGAGAAGAGGGGTAAGGTTAGGCAGCTTATTAGAGGCTGTGGTGGTGCTCACAGCCAACTGAATGGCTCTGAGGGGAAGGAGCCCTCAGTCCTGGGGATTTGGCGATATCCCTGCAGCTCAGCCTGCTTTGCTGGGCATCCCTCCCTTACGCTGGGTGCTGAGGATGTGGTGCAGCTGGAGGATGGGATGGCTCTGCTGCTGGAAGCCTGTCAATGCCAGTGGCCAGGGAGTGAGGGCACAACACCCCAAAACAGACTCGGCAGCTTGAAAATTCTCAGGGAGGCAAAAGATGGGCGAGCAGATGACATCTGCCTGGGTGCCGTGGTGATCCATGGGCTGGTGAGGCAAAAACATCATTCCAGGTGTTCTGCAGAGAGTGCTGTGGGGCAGCCACGCCGTGGGGACAGTTTGGGGTAGCTGGGACTGTGGCACCATGGGAGTGGCTGCCTGAATCGCTGAGCTGGGAGCTGGTTTTGGGGTGGGTGGCATGGTGGGGCTGCTCCTCTGCAGGAGCCATCACACTGCAGGAGAGATGCTTCTCTGGCAGCTGCTGCAGGTACCTTTCGGCTGTTTTCCTGTCTGTCCTCTTTTCAGCAAGGAGTTTGCCTCCACCTACAGGAAGCAGAAAGCAAGAAAAGCCCCTGGAATCACACAATCCTCTCTGTTAGCCTTCATCTTTCAGAGGAGCATCTCATCCATGTCCGTGTAGCACACAGCTCTGCTCCTGGAGGTGCTCTGGCAGCCTGAAGGCTTCATACCTCTCAGACAGGTTTTAATTCCCCTCTTCTCGTACCCAAGCCTTGACGAGGAAAAGCGTGAAAGCTGACAAGCCAATAATTGAATTTTGGTTGTGTTAGCGAGGCTTCTGCTGGGGTTTGTGTTGAAAGACAAAGCAGATCCTTTTCGAGGAGAGCAGTAATGGTGCAGGAAGGTTTGGGGAATCAGTTTTGGGGAGAGTGGAGTGTTGAGTGTGGAGTCACTGGCACAGGAAAGCAGGAGCAGGATTGATATCCACATTGGCACACCGAGCAGGCTGGGCAGGAGCCTCAGGGAGGGAAAGGCCTGGAACTTCCCATTTATATGGAGCCAATTGGTGGAGAGGCACTGGCAGTGCCTGCAGTGGGGCTGAGGCTGGATTATGCCATATCCGCTCAGTCGCATTCCACATTCACTTTTGTTTCCCTTTTCTCTGCATGTGAATGCAGAAGAGGAAAAAGAGCAGAGCTTGGGTGGCTCCTCCATGGCCTCTGCAGAGGGAACCTTTCAGTTCCCTTTTCACTCCCAAAATGACAAGTGACTCTCACTGCCTCCCATCCCACCGCTGCGTTGGAAGTGTTCCTGTTTGGGGGCACAAAAGTTGTCCTCATTTGGGTATCAGGATGGTTTTCCAGTATGAGACCTCTGTCTGGGGCATCCCAGGATGGAGAGCTCTCAGGATGGGGCACACTGCAGTGCTGGGCACTTCCAAATATCAGTGTTTCTCTTGTGGGCACTTTCACAGGACAAGGCAGCCTGGGCAAAAGCCTTTAGCAGGACCTTGTGGAGAGGCACAGTCCTTGGTGCTGATGTTCCCCAGCTCTGGGCCAGAGCAAGGAGGGGTGTGGATAGCAGGGAGGGAGTGCCCACCCTGTGCTGAAGGAGGGAACTTGTGTCCCTTGGCTCTGGTTGTCACTCCAACAGCCACACATCAATCCATTGTCACACTGCTGGGATCATGTTTGTGGGTGTTGGGTGGATGGTGCCACATTTGAGTGATGTCTGGGTGAGAGAAATTCCAACCTCTGCATTTTCTGGACAGGATACCTGACGGTAAAGCTGTGGGATGACCTTTATCTTTATGAGCTGGGAGAATTAAGGAGTTCTGTATTTTAGTTTAATTAAGCTATAAGGTATAACAGATGGTGCTTTTCTGGGTGATTATTGAATGTCTCTGCTTTGACTGAGAAGTGCAGTAACACCGTGGTCATAAAAGTATTGTGATTTGAAATATTTGAGCTGTTAAAGAACACGTGTAGGTGGCTGTGTGTCTGCACTGCCCATGGAGCACCCACCCCTCTGCTTGCTGCAGTATTTCACCATGTGAGTGCTGATGTTTTCCATGCTCTTTGGCCAAGGTGCTTGGGTGGCGTTGGCCAAGCTGCTGCCTCGTGTGGCTGGGCTGCCTGGCTGTGAGAGCAGAGTCACCTGCTCCCCCTCTGCATCCCTCAGCAGTTTCCAAGTATGAGATTCTGCAGGGAAATGTTCTTGTTGTTCCAACTGCCCTGAGCAGAGGCGGGTCTGCGCTGTGTTCTTCTAATAAAATTGACAAACAAATTACCCTAGAATTTCCAAAATTACCCTAGAATTTCCAAAATTACATGGATTCAAAAAAACCCCAAACCCCAGCATTCAATCTTTAGAAACATCTCGCTGTAGGAATCACCAGCCTGATGAGATGGCGTTGGCGGCAGCACAGCAAGGAGGGACTGAGGAGCGCAATGGGCTGGAAACCCAAAGCAGCAGCAGCTCAGGTCTGCAGATCAGGTACACCCAGAGCGTTGGAGATGGTGCTGTTCCAATATTTGCATATACATAACCAGGTCAGGCATTAAAGATGCATTGTAGCACGGCTGGTGTGTAGGACTCAGGAAGGCGAGAGGAGCTGAGGTCATGGCAGGTTGATTTGCTGTTTGATTTTTTTTTTTTTCCTCCTCTATTACATGAAAACTTTGCATGAATTTGTCTATGCTGGGTGTTTCTCTGCATGCTGGCAGCTGCCATAGTTACTTCAGATGTTAGAAAGCAGCAGAAGCAGGGAAGAGTGTGGAATTAATTGGGCAAATCTGACCAGTCCAAGGCTTTTGCAACAGGGTGAATCACAGAATGGGTTGGGTTGGGTTGGAAGGGACTGGAGAGATCATCTTATTCCAGCCCCGTGCCACAGGCAGGGATGCCACCCACTGTCCCAGGTTGCTCCAAGCAAGCTGGACACTTCAGGGATGGGGCAGCCACAGCTGCTCTGGGCATTCTTCCTTATAGGAAAGAATTTCTTCCCAATAGCCCATCTAACCCTGCCCTCTGGCAGTTTAAAACACTCCAGCTGCAGTTTCTCCCACTGGTGCATTGTCATCATCCCCTTTTCTTTCCCCTGACTTGTCAGATGTGGGAATTTCTCACAGCCTTGCCCTGAACTTGTGCTTCTTCAGTATTTCAGATCACTGACTAATATGCCTCAATTTTTCTCATTAATGGAGTATTTGAAATGATCAAAATGAAATAGATTCACTTCCTGGCTGTAAAGTTGTTACAAGGATGATCTATGAGAAGTTTTTAACAAAGCTGTAGTCTTTTTTGGAGAAAACCTCTCATTTGTCTTGATCTTGTGCCATTACAAGATGATCTGGGATCATCCTTTAAATGGTGAATTTTGAAAACCAACAGTTGTGCAGGAAAGCTCCAAGTTTGGGTTTCAGAGGGCCTTGTCCCTTCTTGACCTTTCCTTTTTCTGGTTTCATGAGCCAGTTCCTTGTCACAGGGTGGTCACCTGTGGTGGGAGAACTGTCCCCATGCACACAGTGAGGTTGGACCCCATAGGTTCGGGGAGCTCTCCCCCCACCCAGATCCATCCCTGGTGCTCATTTTGGAACTGCACAGCACAATGAGAACCCTGGGCTGTAGATGAGCTGGCAGGGTGCCATTTGCAGAGACAATGTCCCGCTTAAATAGCCTGGATTGGGCTGAGAAGAATAATTGCTGCTATGAAATAATTTTGCAATTACCGCTGTAATTAAGGGCAGTTTGTTAATGAAAGTGCTTGGTGAGTAATGGCTGCAGGGCACTCCATCCCTGCCCGGCGCGGCACAGGGACGGCTGGGGACATGGGGACACAGCTGTCGCTCGCAGGATGGATGTAAATACCACCACTGCTGGTGATGAAGTGCCGTCATTACCCCCCTGCCCTGCGGGAACTGGTCAGACAAGGAAAAATAAACTTAAAATATGATGGTGAGCGCTGTGGCTGCCGAAGGCCTCTTCTCCCGGCCGTGTTAATGGGATATGCAGATGCCCTTACCCAGCTGATCCATCGAGCAGTTCCGAACCTCTGGAGCCATTTGTCAGGAATATGAACTTCAGGCTGCGTTTTTGTCACTTTACTTGTTCTGAGCTTGTTTTTCCGCATCGCGTTTCCTTTTAGAACGCAAATCCTCGCAGATTTTTCCTTTGCATAGCTTAAAAAAAAATTACTGTTAGGAAATGTTGCCCTGTTTGAGTGCAGACGGAGCTCTGGCTGTAGACCCTGGCACAGCGTGTTTGCAGGGAGGCAATCTTGGAAATACTTTGGCGTGTTCAGGGCAGGAGTTAAACTAACAGAGAATTTTAAAAGGCTGGAGGAGGCAGCTGGCGATGGACACATCCGTGGGCTGAGGATCTTTGAGGACTTCCTGCAGCCAAAATCATAGAATTATATGGAATCGTTTAGGTTGGAAAAGACCTGTAGGATCATTGACTTCAACCATTTCCCCAGCACTGCCAAGTCCAACAGTAGCCTGTGTAGTGATGTCAGTGCTGGCATTCTCAGGGAAGTTACTGTCAGGAGCCTCTCATGTTTTCTGTGTGACCCAAACCTTCAGTGTTTATGGCCCTTGGCTCTTTGTGGGGCTCACAGCAGATTTTCCAGCATGGGAGATGGGGCAGGATTGAGCCTCTCATTGTCCCTAAGAGGGAGCGGCTTTCCCAGGGTACCAAGTACTCACTCTGCTTATGTCTGGGTGCCAGGTTGGCACTGAGCAAGCCAAATTCCCAGCGAATTTCAATTCCAGCTGCTGAAGTGCTTTCCCCAGGAGGTCAGGGCCATTGGCTTATACCAACGGGAGCAGAGGTGAGGGAGCTTGTGGGAAGATGGGGATGGGTCAGGTTTCAGGTGTGCTGAAGAGCAAGGAGGCTGCTGGCAATAATGTATGGCAGGGAGATGTTTTGTGTGGGGCTGCAGCTGTGGAGGAGGAGTGGTGGCACCTGTCCCCATCCCTTTGTTCCATGGCCACAGGGCTGCCACAGCAGCAGCCAGCCTTCTGCAGAGCAAGGGAAGAACGCTTTCATTGGTGCAGCTTGTTAGAGGTGGAAGAATGTTTTTGTGCCCAGCACATCACTGGGTAGCAGTGCCTCTTGTTTTAATTGGATTTGCAGCCCACTGAAGAGCCGTGATTTACAACAGCTGCTCAAATATGCACAGCGAGGTCTTGGGGACTGCTGAGGTGTTCATCTGACCATCAGCGGAAAATAATTCCGGCCCCGTGCATTCCGTTTGCTCAAACTGAGCTCCGTGAAGTGTGCGGGAAGAGGGGGAGAGCTGCATTCCCACCACATTCCTGGAGCCGCCGTGGATCCCGCCGGCTGTGCGGGAACGCCGGTGTGGATGCAAGGAAGCAGCCTGTCTGCCTGTACACGAGGCTTGTCAAAGGTTTTATAGATCTCCATAATGAAGATGGATCAGGTTCATTCTCGTTGCCAGTTGCTCTATCAAAATAGCACTAATTACCGCAGCCGCACGTGCCGCGCGCTGCCATCTTCCTCCTTGGAGCTTAAAGCACGTCTTGTGCCGCTCACAATAGATAAAATGAGGCAACTTGTCCCCTTCTATTTTTGGAAAAGTAGTTAGTAAAGGAGAAGGAAATTGATTTTGGTGTCAGAAAGGACATTTCTGACAGGAGCATACTTTGAAATGATTCAAGGCATCTGTTTCTGTTGCAGACACCCAACGCTGCTCAGAGCGGTACCTAAATTAAACTGTTTAAGATGTCAGCTCTGGGTACGAAGGCAATTTACATCCCGGTAGCACGGTTGGAATTTTTATCATGTAATGAACTTTCTCACTCAGTTTACGAACAAAGCCTCTCCCACCGTAACTGTTTTTGTAGAACGCACAGATCCTCAGGTGAGGGATTGATGTTCGTGTTGGGCATGGATGGGGCAAGGTGTGAAGGCACAGGAAGGCTTGCAAGAGCTTTGGGCATGCTGTCTTCATCATGGCTGGCTTTGGGACATCAGTTTGGTGGCCTTTCTCTTGTAATTTTGATTATCACGTGGTTAAACACTGGGCAGAAGCATTCCTCCTTGCTGCCAGTGGTCTGCCCCATCCCCTGTGCTCTGTGGAGGGTCTGCAGAGAGATCACCTTTCAAGGTGAACGTTAAATTAATATGGAAGACTTCTAGAGCTCTACAATTAAAAGGTCTTTTGCTTTCCCCACTTCAGAACAGATCTGGCAGTTTATTGCCAGAGCCTTGGCTCCCAGCCTGGCTGACCTTGGATCTGTGCCTTTTAACTATCAGCAGGGTTTCTTGTGCGCTGTTGTGGCCTTTTATGCAAAGAACAAGCCCCTATTGTGGCCACCAGCTTTGCTAAAGCATTTGTGATGCTCGGAGGATGCCAGCAAAGGTGGGAGGCTTGATTTTCCCTTTCACATGCATCTCTCAGTCAGTGCTTATTGTGCCCCTGAGGTGGTTGAGAATGTAGAGACCTTTTTTGATATAGATACTTACCTTTCTAAGCTCTTCCTAATGAATTGGGGCAGATGAGGAGCTGAAGAAAACTCAGGCTGTGTTTGCCTCTCACAATCTGGGACTTCAGTGTCTGGTTGCTTCAGCTTTCATGCTCCCAGCTCTGACACCTTTGGCAAATGGTCCAGCAATGGCAGCAAGGCTGATCCAATCCCCTCAGAATCAGCTTTATGGGCTTGAGTTCCAGCCTTGGCTGCTCAAGCAAAGCATCTGGATGGCACTGAATATCCTGTGTATAGTCTCAAAAAGGGGCATTGCACGTGGTGCTGCTGTTTGGGGCGTCAGCAGCTCTGCACTGACACAGCCTAGGTGTTCCTTCGCCCAGAGTTAATTTTCACTCAAATTGAGTTGTCTGCTAGAGGGGAGAATCAACGCCCGACTGCCAACATGAGGAGCATGTTGAAGGGGTCGAGGGTGCCATGTCATTATCGTTTGTATTAGTTTATATTGGCTGAAAGGATGAAAAGGGAAACAAGAATATTGACTTATGTTACTTCATATTGAATTAGCATCCCTTTGCAAAGGGCTTCTGGCTTAACTGGGATCTGTGAATAGTTTCTGTTCAGCAGAGACAGGAAGGTTTTGGAGCAGGGATGTCTCTGTCCCTTCCCACTGCCTCTTCCTACCTTTGCTGGGTGTCTTGAGCTCAGCGAGACCTCGCCGTGCTATAACCGAGCGGAGTTTGTTTAAGCTTTGACTTCAAACAGTGGATTACCTTTTATCACATTATATAATGAATTATTGATCCACCAATTGTGAATATTCTGGGAAAGGCTCTGAAGGAGGCTGCTGCTGGCAGATTTCAGCCCTGCCCTCGGCTGAGCAGGCTCTCCTGTCCCAGGCTCACACTGCCATGCCTCAGACCAAAGACAGGTCCTTGGGCATCGTCCTTGGAATATGGCTCCACAGGTACAGATGCTCAACCACCCTTCAGGCTGTCAGAGCTCTCCCTGAAATCAGCATCGCTGCTGCTGGGAAGGGAGAGGTGAGATGTGAAAGCCTGCAGTTCGTGAGGATGTTGGTGAGCAGGATTTCAGTCTGGATGGGGAGATCTCTCTGCAGAATGGCACCCTAGGTCAGTACTGGAGCTTCCTGGGGCCTTTACTCCTTGGAAGCACAGATTTTCTCTGTTCACTGATGCCAAAGGAACTATAATTTGTGTTTATTGAGTTGCTGGTATTGAGGTGATACATTGAGCTGACATTGTGTGCTATTCTAGCTGTAGGTGAGCAGACCTCTTGAGGGATCAGTTGTGACTTCAGGACCTGTTCCCTGGGGCACTGAGGGAGCTGGCAGAGACTGGAACACACATTTCCATTGTCCTCCCTGTGTGGAGGACAGAGATAAAGCAAAAACATGGGTAGTGCTGGCTGCAGGCTGCCCGGACAAAGGTGTCGAGGAGCTGTTTGCACTGAGTGAGACGTATGGCGCATGAAGAACAGTGCTGGGGTCTGCTCACCATCTGTGAGCACAGCAGATACCATCTCTGGGAACAGACAGGGTTTTCAGGCTGAGAGATGAGTTTCTGATTGTTTTGCTCCATGCACACTTGGTGAGGCTGCTGCTGGTCTTTGGCATTCCAGCGGCATGGCTCTGGCTGCATCAATCGATCCCCGCCTGCCGTATTGACAGGCAGCTCCAATAGTTCTCATCTGAAGAAGTGCAGCATGGATAATTAAGCAATGCACTCTGCAAGTTGGTGATCAGCTTCTCGTGGAGGACCAGTAATGAATAAAAAGTACATTAAGTAAATTAAACTCTTGATGCCTGTAGGTCTGTAACTGCAGAGTTGCCTTTCTGAAATTCATTACACTTTATAGGAGTTCTGTTAATCAAGAGACTCCTGCAGAAAACATTCTGGGAATTACAGTTTCTTTTTTTTTGTGTTGTTTAGGACAGAGACAAGCGATGTTGCTGCAGCTGCCTCTGAATACTGAACTGGACTCTGAAACTGGGCCCGTTGAATGTGGAAAAATCAAATTTAATCAGTTAAATGGTCTTGCCCCCCAGCCAAATATGTATATACATATAACCTTGCATAGTGAGACTTTATGCTGTTTTCTGGTGACATCTTGTCTTAGAACAGACAGCCAGGCTGATGGGCTCTGAGCCAGCCACCTTTGTATTTCTTGGTCTGTGCATGGAGTATCCAGGCTCTCAGCAGCATCCAGGATCTGTCCCGTGCTGGATGGCCACATGTATTTGGTGTGTTCAGATTTCTTCTTCTGGAGCCCTGAATCTTTTTTACACTCTGTAAATGAAGAGAGCTCCCAGCTGAGCAGGTGCCCTTCTTAGTGTCCAGATGTAGAAACGTTCTCCAGCGACATGAACACGCTGCAGAAACCATGTTTGCTCTCTAAACTTTTTTTTTTGCGAGCGGCTGCCAACTGCACGCTTGGATGGGAGCCATTTATTTGTAGCACAGTCAATCTTCCCTTAAAGAAAACCACCAGTGAATTAGCTTTTGCATAGTGTTTCAATCAAAGCATTTGATCCTTGTTTCTGCGAGATAATCCTAAGAACTTCTTATTTGGAGAACAGAAGACCGTGATGGATTTGATTCATAAAGGGAAGCAGCCGTAAGGAATGCAAATGTAAGAGGCTGATAAGGTAGGATTTCCTAGTTGCTATGACAACCCCTGGGTCATGAGCCTGAGAAAATATAAAGTAAGTCCTGGAGCTGTGAAGATGATTATAAAATTTAACTGTCATTCTTCATTTGGAGTTGATGGCAAACATTATTTACTTAAGTTTATCTCCAGGCAGGCGAGGATCCTTTCTTCCTCCTGTAAATCGGAGCCTCGGATCACAAATGAACGTGTTGTGCGCGGCCGACATTATAAGGCGAAGCTGCTATTTATTATTCTAACCAGACAATTTGCACGGAATATCCCTGTAGATTCGGTCACTCTCGTGCAGAAGCAGAGCTTTTATCCGGCGTATTCCTGATAAAAGCTCCCTGACGCCGCTCAGTGCAGGGGGATGTTCCCAGAGGGGTGCCGTGCTGGGGATGGCTCCCCCACCCCAGGGATGCCCTGATCTTTTCTTGGAGTCTGGAATCCTGTGTTCGGCTTCCATAGGGGAAGGGATGCTCAAACCTGATTATTTGCTGAGCCTGTGCCCTGTCCCGCTGCCTGGTGAGCCACAAAGCCTCTGCATTCCCCACGCACATTTCTGGTGCTCTCGGCATTCCTTCCCACCTCAGCCACGGGAACTTGGCTTCATCTTCTATTCTTTGTTGTTGCTGTCCTCCAGTTTCAAACCAGCAGCTGTATCCTTTCCCAGCCCGTAAACATTTTGTGGTCTTGAGGGCTGCAAGAGCAGTCCCAGCTGGGACAGAGTGAAGCATAAAATAAAATATCCCTGCGCGAGCTGCTGACGTTCCCGGGATTAACAGCTCCTGGAGTTGGGCATCTGGGGGTGTGGCAGTGGCAGAGCCTGCAGCTGCCAGTCTCTCGCTGTCCCAGATACCCAACTGCTGCAGAAAGGTGGATTAGTTCTTTAACAGCTTGTCTTAAAGCTCTGCTCCAGATGGAAACCAGGGAGTTCTGGCTTTCAACAGCACCTTCTGTACTGATGGGTTCTCTACACACTTACAGTGGGTTTCAGCCATTCCCAGTGTCATATAATTAAAAAAATACATATATAATGAGCAGTTATATGTGTACTCTAAGGAATACTCTAAGGAATCAGCAGTGCCCCTCAGCAGTGGCCTCTGGCCTTTGAGGGAAGGCAGGAGAAAAATTCTTGCTGTTACTTAAAGCATGTTCCAGCTCCAGTATCAGAATATCTGACTTGAACACTAAAAATCATTCAGCACCTCCCTCTGAACTTTATTTTACTGCGTTTGGAAGACTTTTCTCTCGCTGTTCAGTGTACTCGAGGGGATGAAAAGGGAAGTCACTGGATTCAAAGAGTCCACGTGCAGCAAATGCCTTTTGAGGCTTTTCACTGGCTGCGGGATTTAGTGCGATGCTATTTTCGAGGCTGCTCTCACAATTTCGGTTGGGAAACTCTTTCACCTTTGCAGCTTTCATCCCAAAATGATGCTGGTGCAGGCGAGCTGGCAGATTGTGGTAAGGATCAGGGTTTGTAGCCATTATTGAAGAGAAGTAGCTCTTGTGCAAATGGAACAGAGTGTTATCACTGTACTGAGAAAACCAGAAGCCATTACTTCCCAAATCTTCAGTGTTTTCTGTTTTTATTTTTGGTAGCCAGAGTAGGCTGAGCCTCGGCAGCAGCCAGGCACAGTCTGGAGAAGGCATTCATCCTTGGACCTTCCCTGAGCAGGCATTGGGGTGTGGTTGTGTTTCTCCATGCAGTGTTTAGTCAGTCAAGGCCACGTTTCAGGAAGGTACATCAAAAGGTCTGGTCCAAAAGGCTTCCCCAGGACAGACCACTGTGCTGGAGCTCTGAAGCACAACAGAGGATGAAACACTGGAGCGTAACAGAGCTGATGAACACAAAAGAGCATTTTTATTTGGTTTCTCATCAGTTCTTTGCAAGCGTTGCAGTGTCTGTACATCGATTGGAGACTTAGCCCTACTGCCCTTGTTATCCCTAGTTTAAGATGTAAAATGCTTTTTTTGCAAGTGTAGAGGCAAAAGGCTTTTGAGTTAATTAAATCTACGAAGAAATGAGCTGTGAGCTGAGCATTGTAGTCAGCCCTTTCCAACCTGAGCCTGGACCCCACGGTGCTGGCCACTCGCTGTCAGAGTGCTGATACCTGCCAGCATTCAGGTAGCATCAGATCCCTCTATAAAATGGAGATTTCAAGCAGCTTGCAGGAGGCTGTGCATGTAAACCTAAGCCAGAAATAGCTGCTCTGACAAAGACTGACAGGTACGTGCCATTCTCTTCATCTGGCACATGCTGTCGGCGGTGCCGCTACGGGAGCTGGCAGCAGCCTTGCAGTGGTGGGTGGCAAACAAAGGCTGCTCTCAGAAATATTTTCCAGACAAAGTTAGGATTAAAAGCACAGAGCTGATATAAAATACCAATGATAACGATATGGATGAAGGGAGTTGCTGGCAACACACAACTAAACTGAAATCTGTAAAATGAGGCTTTTTCTTTTGTACTGAGTTTTCCAGCATTGCTTTTGCACAGGGTGGATTTCCTGTGATCTCCTCTGCCTCCTGCAATTGATGGAGCGGCTGGGATCAATAATTCATGGACATATGGAACAGCATTAGCTCTGGAGACGAGGTTGCTCAATGACTTGGGGAAGATGCTGATGTTGCTGGTCGCCTCAGCCGAGCGTGGTCGTTCCTGCTCACCTCTGCCCGCAGCCCTTGACTCATCTTTGACTCACCTCCAGAGGCCTGGGGGTGGAGAGAATCGCAGTCATCTGCCAGATCCCCTTCAAGAGCTCCCACAACTCCATGCAAATGTAGTTGTTCCCCTCCCACAGCTCCTTACACGCTGCCTTGGGCTGTAGCTGCGTCGCTCATCAACACTGCAATGGTGTTGGTCCTGATGGCTCAGCAGAACCCACTCACCGTCCTCCTCCACCAGCAGAGCCGAGGGAGGGCTGCTACTACCTTCCCATTTTTGGTGATAGGAGGAATACGGGATATTTTTACAGAGTCTGCTTGCTAGCACAACCTGGGTGGACCAGGATGGTGTTCCCTTCACTCTCCCTTACACATGTGCAAGGTGAGCAGCTGCAGCTTCAGGTGCTCTCCTGCTGTCCAGCCTGGTATGCACTGACAGGATAAAGTTTTCCAGGAGATGGTGGTGGTTCTCTCGTGCCTCTGGAGCCTTGGTCATCTCCAGGCTGAAGGATGGTTTCTAGGACAGCGTGAGCCCTTCTCAAGCTGACCTGTCAGTCTGGCTGGAGATGTGGGAGTGTTTCTGGCCAAAATGAAGTTGGGCAGCGATGGGTGTGGGTGGAATCCCATGCTGACATTTCAGATACCTTCAGCAGAAATCAGAGATAATTGCAGAACAGCCATGGTAAATGTTGTGTGTTCTGCTCCTGTAAGAGCTGAAGTTGTGCAAGCGAGTGGGCAAAGAGCAGTGAAGGTTGCTGTGAGTAAGTACAGGAGTTGAAGATCAACCTCTCCTCCCATTGCCAACATCTGTTGCTGCCAAAGTGCAGCAACTGTGTTAAATACGTGGCTTTTCAAGCAAATCCTGTTCAAACCTCTTTGTGGGTGTGTACTGTGTTGTAGGAGGTGATAACTCTGTTCCTTTACCTCCTTGCCTTGGATGGGAGTACAGGTCAGCACCCCCAGCCCTAAAGTGGCTTTTTGGGGTGCTTCTGGTTTGGCAGTCTGGAGTAGTTAAAAATGGACAAGGATTGAAAAAAGACATACTGTGATCTCCCTGAGGGCTCCACAAGTCATTCGGCTTCAATTCCTTGTGTTTTCCAACTTGACTCCAGTTTTGATTTGTATTTTTGCAGACGTTGAGAAAGGTTTGGAGAAGACAGGTCATGTTCTTATTGTCAAACTTCCTTGCTTTGTATTGTCTTCATATATACCAGGTACCATTAAAAGTTCTGATTGGAGAGGCCAGTATCATGCTGATAGTGTTGGCAAAGTTGGGGTTGGAGTGGCATCCAGCACTCCTGTGGTGACAGACACCATTTTTCACTGAAGTTTTGCTTTTCCCTATTTACCCATTGAGTGGGCTCCAGACCCTCAGCAGGACCAAAACCAGAACAGCTGTGGCAGCTTGAGGGGACTGCTGGAAAAGCCTGTTAGGATGGTACAAAGGCTGTGTTTAATTTATGGAAAAGAAGGGAGGGTAACGCATGAGAGTCAGAAATTGGCTGTTCTCTTTGTAAGTGAAAGGTCACGTTACCGAGCACGGCAGGGTGGATTTGTGAAAAACGAGCTCCTGTTTGCGAGGAATTAGAATGAGTAGCTGATTTTTTATTTTTTTCCCCACTTGTGACCTTTAAAGATGCTGCTCGTAGATTGATAAGCAGGCTGATGCTTTTAGCAACCCAATCCTCCATTTCCCTCTCACAGAAGGACGATCTGTCAAACGCCATGGGTGTCATTCGCAGAAAACCTTCCTCTCTGTAACCCCTGGGGGAAGGAGGGATGTGGCAGCAGGACCTGAGCTGACAAACAAGGAAAATTCAGCTTTGTCTTCAATGAGTAAAGACCTGTATTTCCTGTGGTCTTGAGCCTCTGGCTAAGGACTTTCCCTACGTCCTTTCCCCAGTCAGTTCTTTCTCCTTTTCCCCTGTCCTTGGCAGGGTTGCAGTGCTCCTGCCTGGTGGGACAGTGGGAATGGCTTGGGAAAGGTGGCTTTGCCCCCTGAGCCAGGAGAGCTGCTTTCCCTGTTGTGGTGTGCATTTTGGAGCTGGGAAGTGATGGTTTGGAGAGCCCCATGCATATTGCAGGTGGCACACAGTACCTGTGACACATCAGCACATCTTACATGGGCTGTGTTTGATGACAAAAATAATGGCAGCAGAAGGTGTGCTGAACTCAGAAAAATCCTTCTCTTGCTGGTGGACAGCAGCTCTGTGTCTCCAGGTGTGCCAAAGCATCCTGGGGATGCAGAGGAAGCTCCTGGTGCTGCACGGAGGGCTGGCTTTCCGAGCTTGGCAGCCTCGCTGAGAGGCTTCGCTGTGTTTATTTTCTGTTCCTAGAGTGCTGCTGGCACTGAGGCGCTGCGGCTGCAGACACCCTGGGCAGTGCAGTTCCCGTGGCAGCACTCCTGTGCTCTGCCGGGTGGATGACACAGCCGATGCACGACTGTCCTGGCAGGAGCAGCATTCTTACGGGGTGACAATTTGCTGCAGAGAAATCGGTGCTTTTCTGGTGATACTGCCTCCCATTGCCCTTGGTCATTCCTTCCAGTTCAGGCAGAAACTGGAACATGTGGCTTTGGTCCAAACCCTGCTCTAAGTGCTCTAAGCCACGTGAGAGCTGTTAACGTGGATAATTCCACTGTGTCATTTGGTTGCCCATTACTGGGGGAGTGTTGGTGCACGAGTAATTCTCTTGCCGCAGTTCTGAGGCTGTTTCTGACCTGTTTCGCTGTTCCAAGATTGCTGTCACTTTGTGATGTTGAAGATCTCACCCATAAGGTGTTTTTCCTTGCTGTGACATGTGTTGGTCTGCTGTGAGGAAGAGCTGACAGGCTGCCCCATGACCCTGAGCATCCACACTGCTCAAATTGCTCTGAGTTTGGCACATCTGGCCACTGCCCTGGCAGGCAATGTCCCTTCAGCTGGGTGTTCATTGTCCCTGCCCTGTTTTAAGATGCTCTGACTGTTCATTCCCTATGGACAGAAGGTGGTTTCACTTGGGCAAAACTTAAGTGCAGGTGCTGAATTTTTTCAAGGTCCTGTGTGGGGCACAAAAGGTAAAAGGTGCTGCCGAGACTCGAAGCTTGTTCCCTGCAAGGGGAGCTGGCCAAGGCAGCGGTGACAGCGTCTCTGTTTTACAGTGTCCCTTTGTGAGTGCCGCCCTTACATAAGCACGATGGAAATCTCATCAGGCCGGCCAAGTTCCCTGGTTCGGAGCCAGACATCTGGGATAGGGGTTTTCATGGCATTCTTCAGTAGCACGAGGAGCCTCATAAAGCAGCTTCTCTGGGGTATTGTGCCGAGAGCCGCATTCCCAAGCAATTACAGCCGGGGCTGCAGCAGTAATGAGCCCTCGCTTTGGGAAGGGACAGGAAGACAAAAGGGAAATGTTCAATGGGAGCTGCGAAGCCTTTGAACGTGAATAGCTGTGGGCTCGTTAATTGGGATCACCATTGGGAACATTCCCTGTTCCCTCCGGCTCTGGCAGTGTGACCAGGCTCCGGCCGGGGGAGCAGGGTGGCAGCAAGGGGAGAGGGCTGAGAAGCTGTGGCTCTTTGGGGTTTCACCATTGATGATTTCTGGCGATGGGGACGAGGAGTGATTGAGCCCTTTTCAGACCAGAAAAGTGCTGCGAGTGGTGTTCTCAGCTGAGCGAGTCTCAGCGTAGCAAAACACTCACCCACTGCTTCAGAAGGTTTTGCTTCCCCAGCCACCAGCACCATCCTCAGTAGCTGTGGGGTGGCAGGAGATGGAGGAGCTGCTCTGGCTGAGGGAAAGCAGCAGCAGGATAAGGCTGCAGGCTGGTGCTGGTGACAGGCACCGTGTCATGTAGGCAGGTGGCTGTCCTCGTGGCCGAGCTGACATTTATTTACAAACCTGGGATTTGTATTGGAGTGTTTCAAACCTACCCTACTTTGAATGTTTCCTCTAGAGCTTGGTAGGTTTCAAACAAGAAGTGAAGTTAGAATAAAAGAACTGCTTTGGCTTCTGCAGTGAGTTATTGCCGAGGCTGCTCAGAGGTGGGCGATTTGTGTCTGTGTGGATAACTTGCTTATCAGAGAACATTTTGTGGATGTTTGTTTGAAAGACAAACCAAAAACCCTCTGAGCCAGAGTGAAGCTCTTGTCCCTGGGATTTTGAGTAAGATAACAGGTACAATGTGGATTGTGACTCAGTCTCGAGGCACAGCACCAGTATGGTGCCCATAGTAACGTTGCGTGTCCTTGTGTCTCCACAAGACTCTGCCAGTTTGGGGTAAATGATTGCAAACTTGCAACTTCCCCAGGGAAAATAGCTGGTGCAAGGTTCAGGGAACCAGTGCTTCCCATCCTGCAAGCCAGCACTCCAAATGTTCTGCTCAGCAGTGCCAGGACAGATTCTTGGGCTCGCCACACATGGTTCCACACTGTAGGGCAGTTTGCAGTTGAGAGTGACAAGTTTAATTCCTTGTATTGCATTTCAGATGGAAAGGAAGAGTATGGCAGATGAATTTCCTTCTTTTCTGATTCCCTCCCCCCATTTGATTGCGCTATTGTTTCTTTGGGCACATTAAAATAGAATTTGACTGGAGTCGTTATCCGCTGTCCCCGTGCTGCCGCGTGTAATCCGCTTGCAGAGCCCTCCGCTTTGTGCAGCGGCGTTTGCTAATGAGCAGAATGTAATTTGGTTTTTTGGGAAATTACATGAAACAGCAAACCCATAAAACCTTCAGATTCAAGATGGCTTGTTTTGTTCTCACAACCAGCCCAAACTCCTAAGCCGTTCATCACCCTGCGCGGCTGCTGCAGGGTATCCACAGTGAGGATTCAGCCCCAGTTGGAGAAGAACCTGTTGTGTTCCACGATCCATTCCCATACACACTGCTTACATCCCTGTGTTCTGGCTGAGAGCAGGACGAGCTGCTCCCAAATTAACTACAGGCAGTAGGAAAAGGAAATTTTTCTGGTTGAAGTCACCTGCCTCATGGTGGGTGTTGAGCATATGGTGTCTATGTCAAAGCATTTTTCCACAAAACTTGAGTGTTTCATCTCATCGGCTGAGCTTAATGCATTCCATTCACAGGATGGTTCTCCCAGGGTAATGACTGCAAGGCACAGCCTGGGGAGGTGAGCTGAGGGTGGAGTGCTGCTCACAGGGTGCTGGATGGAGCTCAGCCCTGGGTGAGTTGTTGGTGTGACTTTGGAGGTGGAACCCAGTGAGTGCCTGACTGCAGTGATTGATGACACCCCTGCTCCAGAGTAGCTGCCTGCCTGCAAACCCTTCAGCAGCGCACAACCCTGGCAGGTTTAGCAAAAAAAAATAATCCCCAACCCAAAAGCACCTTCGCTACAGGATCTGCCCAAGTGGCTCCTCAGCAAAAACCCTTTTAATGTTTATAAACCGCTTTTAAAAGCCAGCCTGAGCCAGACTGTTATTTCAGTGCCTTGCTAGAAAAATACCCATGAGGAATTTTCCGTCATTTGTTGCTCCAAAATGTGGTGTGTCATCCAGTTCGGTGAGAGCAGCGTTTACTGGAAAGCCAGGGTTGCTGGGGCTTAAGGAGGGAGGTTCTGGACAGACTGTGCCCTGAGCTAGAGCAGGTTTTGTAAAGGGGTTTTAAATGCAAGTGATTAAAGGGAGGATTTCTCTTGCTCTCGGGTGCAAATGCAGCTCCTGATTAAAAGTCAACTGCTGAAATCTTAAATTTTCACAACGGCACTGCTGAGTTATTTATTGTGGAGCATTTCCATTGAAAATGAGCCTTGTTTTAAATATCCTACCCTTGATGTGCTGAGTGCGAGGGGGCCAGGCTTGCAGTTCGTGAAAACTTGGCAAAAACAAGCAGATCTCTTCAAACTGTTGGGGTTTGAGAAGAGAACTGTGAAGAATGTGTCTAATTGAAACTGTTCTTTCAAGAAATGCTAAGCAAATGTCTGGTAGATTTTCAGCTGCTGTTGGCAACATCTGTAAAAGGTCTCATGTCTCCTGTGACATGGCAGCAGGAGGGTTGGAGGCTGCCTGGCTTTGATGGTTGGAGTGTATTTTTATTTGAAATGCACTTACTGTATGTACAAATAGAAAGGAGGGAGGTTGTTTGTGTCTGATCTGCTGTTCCACCTGCAGCAGTGCTCAGTGCCAGCTTCGTGCTGGGTGACTGAGCTCCTTGGCCTGGGGAGTCACCAGCCCTGCTCTGCCCAGCTGCTCCTTCATGGGCATAAGAGAGTGGCTTTGCCCAAAATTTCAGAAAAAAAGTGGTGTACCAGATTTTTCTGGGGGCTCCCTGTGTCGCCCAGGTTTGTGCCCAGGAGGACCGGGAAGAGCAGGACCTGGGTGGAGAGCTGGGTTTGGGATGTGAGCAGTGCCCCCCACCCCAAATCCCTTCCATGTGCCCACACTGGGCTCCTCAGGGTGTTCCAGAGAGCTCTGCAGCACTGTGGGTGGCACTGAGGGGGTGATGGCAGCTTGGCACCTTGAGGAACTTTGTCACTGGTCACTGCAGACCATCTAATCCTGGCTAAAAGCAGTAAAGCCACCATGGGGCCAGGCGTGGCAAGAGCCTGCAGGGGTTTGAGGTGCTTTGTAATCCTCGGCACATCGAGAAGGAGAGGCTTTATTTAATTCTAATAATGGCAGAGATAATGTTGGCTTTGTGATAGTCCTGGGCACAGCTGTTCCGCAATATCCACGGCGGCACATGCTGTGAATGGCTAGCAAGGTATCGAACCCCCAGGATGTTTTCTTTGCTTTTCAGTGCCTGGATGGATTGCACTGGTTTATTGGAAGAGCGATGACTTTGTGCTTGCAGTAATTAATTTGCTTTTCCGGGCTGGGGGAAGGTTGGCTATAATTTCCTGCATTCTTTTATCATAAGGCCAAAGGAGAAGCTCAGAATAGTGAGCAGAGAGGAACGCTGCATACATGCATTTTAAATTTAGTTTCAAGCAGTTAAGAAGACAGATTTTTAGTGGAGTGGCCTCTCTGTATTTGCAGTTTTCAAACAAGGTGACCTGGGGGATCAGTGCTGGATGTAGTGTCCATTTCCAAAATCCCTGGCTGTACTGCTCACTCCATCTCACCTGAAAATCCATGCTGCCTTCAGGGCACTGCAGTGGGCTGGAGATGAGGAGTTTGTTTCCCTGCTGGTAGGTCTGACACTGCCTGTGGACAGGAGGAGGGTTGTTGAGGGGGAGTGCAGGTGTGTGCTGTCCAAAATCCATTTATCTCTGGGCTTGGAAATGTGGTGGATGAGCAGCACAGTGTCCTCCTGCTCTCCCCCTGCCCACCCTGATCCTAAGGACATCCCCGAGCAGGCTGCCAGCGAGGGTTTCCCACAGGCGTGAGAGAGCATGGGAGATGGAAAATACTTGCTTGACAACAAGAAGGGGAAAAAAAAAAAAAAGGCAGGGTGGGGGGGAGGAAGAATGAATTTCTTGGGTATTTTCACTGATTTTGGGGGGTTTTCCATAGGACAGCAAGCCCTGTGTGGCTCTCTCGTGTCTGGTGTCACCTTTGCTTTGTAGCCACTGCTGTTCCCAGCACATGTCCCATTGGAATGCTTGTCTACAGACAAGCAATGGGGGAAAACATGTCAGGTGAAGGGCTGGGGTGGGAATTGTGGCCAAACCCCGACTGTAACATGTCTGGGTTTCCAGAGGGAGCTGCAGAGTTTCCCATGGCTGCTCCAGTGGTCACTGGCTGCCATCTGACCCCAGCAGCATCGCATAGCCCCGTGCTGGGAACAGCCTGGGATGGCTCTGGGAGGGTCTGGGTGTGGAGCAGGAGATGTTTGGGGATCCATGGGTGGCTGCAGTGCTTCCCTGCTCTGCTCCCCAAAGCCCTGCGCTCCTGTTGCCTTGCCAACACGGTGCAAGGAGATGTCGGAGCAGAGAGGCTGCGGCACAAACACAGTGCAGGGGGCTCGGGGAGAGGAGGAGGAGGAGGAGGAGGAGGAGAGAACCTCACCGCCCAAAAACACCCCTCTGCACCACGGCGGGAGGGAGAATTAATAACACTTGCGGAGGCATTCAGCGTTCACTCCTTGCTACTTCTGAGATTGTACAACAGCATAATTTTTTAATGACGGGTAATGATGAAACATCAATTTCAAATCTGTTTTTCTGCCTGGTGCCTGAAGCTGCAGCGTCAGGCTCGGTGCAGGCACAGGCACCCGGGTGCCCAGATCCCTATTGATGGAGCCAGTGCCTGCTGGTGTTTGCCGGGTGGATATCAAGGAGGAGCAGTAAATTGAAAATTGCTTCTAAATGGGCTCAGTTTGACTGTTTTAATGCTTCTCGGGAGAGCACAAGAAATGTTGAGATTTTAAAATAGAAGCAGCACGGCGGTGCCTGGTGATGTGCACTGCTGGTGTTTGTCTTTCTTTACAGCTCGTGTCCCTTTGGTGGCAGCTCAGGTGCCTCACCTGAAAGCAGGAATGAAGTGCCATTCATCTCAGCCTTCCCACCTGCAGAACACTGTGCTGCAGGGCTGTGGGGACAGCTGTGAGTCTGCTGGGCAGCCCAGTGGTGCTGTGACAGGGACAGTGTCCCCAGAGAGGAGCAGTGGCACTGTCCTGCCCCACCATAAATCCCCTCAGCCGTGGGCTTTGGCATCACCTTGTGCTCCCTTTTACCTGAGGCTACCTTTGGGGCTCTCCAGGACTCCCTTCCCAACACTGGTGCATGATGGCTACACGCCACCCATCCTGCCACATGTGGGAATGTGGCAAAAAATTAACACTTCAGCCCAGAAGATGAAAATATGGAATAGGAAGGCTTTTCCTGCTGCAGCTCTCCCTCAGAGCAGACGCTTCAAAGGCAGCAGCGAATGGAAGTCACTTGCTGGAGCTGTCTCATTCTTTCTCGAGGCAGTGTTTTGATAAATGTTGATGAGTTTCACTGTAAAACTAAATGACATTTATAGCACGATGTATGCTTTACCCATTGCTTAATTATACCTAATGGTGTTGGATGGAAAAGGCATTTACCATTTTACTTTTGTTTAAAATGACAATCTAAACCTCAAAGCCTGTGGGGTTTTGTAGAATGATGACGATTTAATTAAGAACTAAATACAATCTAATTTTAAAAGGCAATTGCAACTTTAAGAAATAAGTGATAAAATTTACAAAGAGCTTGCTGAGAGAGGAGTGCCTGCTTGGTGTGCCTGCTGTGGGATGGATTGGGCACCCAAGGGGGTGTGGGTGCAGATTTGAGGAAGGTGGGATGAGAACCATATCCAGCCTGGTTTTCTCTCTCATCATTACTGTATTTTTTTGGTCATATGCTTTACGGTGCTGTTGCTGCACCTGCAGAGGCAGTGAGAGAGATTGGGGTAATGCAGTTTATAAACCCAAGGGTTTATTTTCGTGTGCAGAACACGGTTTCTCTTCCCTTCCTCCCGGCTCTGCCTTTGTCCTGGCAGCCAGCAAAGAGAACAGAGTCTCTATTGAAAACAAGGCATGAGGAATGAGCGTGGATCAGGCAGGCTGCATCTTTAAAAATAAACACTGGAGCAGAGCTTTGTGCCTTCCACTCAGCTGGCAAAGCACTGACAGCAGGCAGGAATGTGTTCAGGAGCATCTGCCCTTTCTCTTCTTTTCATGGGTTTAGTCAAAACAAATCCCATAGATGAAGGGGAAAAAAAACACCAAAATGCATTTTATTTCCCCCAGTCTGGACAAGCCACCGGGTGGAGGCTGAGGAGGGACGTGCAGGATCTGCAGTGAGGAGATTAATGTTTCGAGACATTAGCACTGGTCCTATACTAACATTTATAAATCCGACGGGTGGCAGATTGAGGGCTGATTCCACGTTTTTTCTTCCTCCTCTGTAAAATAATAAATATGGTAAAATAGCTCTCAGAGCTGCCGTTGTCGCAGGGATGAATCAGGACAGTTGGTGTTGCAAGAGACTTAAAACTTACAAATATGTTGCCCTTTAGGTGAGCATTCATCATTATGTCTGATCTGGGATCTAGACAAAAGGCTTCTCTTATACCTTTTTATCCTTCCTGGGAAGTAAAAATTGGAAGGAGTCCTCACTTTGATCGTAATGTTGCTGCTGAGATTCTTTCACCCATTTTTGGGGGAGTGTCTGTCACTGATGGGGGTCTGTTCTTCTTGGAGGAAAGATCTTGTCTCTGGTCTCCAAAAAAAATGCAAAAGAAAGGGAGGAAAAGATCCCTAAAGACAGTGTCCTTCCTCATGGCACAGTGTCCCTGCAGGTGATGGGTGGACAGGGAGATGACCGTGGGGACAACAGGCCTCCGAAATCCAGGACTGTGACATTCACATCTGCACTCCCACCCAGGGAGATGAAGAGTGGACAGATAACACCTGTGAGCAAAGCCACTGCAAAGGCTGGGAATTAATGGGAAGCGAGATTAGCTTTCCTCCCCTGGTGGCAAACTAGGAATTAACTTCAAAGGGCAGCAGAAACTCAGCTTAATCCGTGGAGGGGGGCTTGTCCTTGTTCAGTGTTCAATGAGCTGGTAGTGAGTGGGTCATTCCCATTGGTTATTCCAGCTGGTAGATGTTTCGCCTTCTGCTGTTACATCACTGTAAACTTCTGGGATAACAGCTGGGCAGGTGTTTTATGGAAGGCTCACGGAGTCATTCCTGTGTATAACATGGTAAGGACAGTGCTGGGATTTAAGTCTGGCTGTGTGCTGAACCAAAGGATGGGAATAGGCCAGGATACCCCAAGAAGACATGGTATTCCAGTGTATTTTTTGTTGGTCCTTTGCTTCGAGGACATTTTCCACAGGTTTGCACATTTGTTATTGTCATTTATTCCTTCCTTATTTCAGTGGTGAACTAAAGATTTCAGACTTAAATATGCAGGCAGTTGAAAGGAGGTCCTTTTTATAGGAAGAGACCAGGCTGATGTTGATCAGAATTCATCGTGGGTGCTGTATGGAAATACAGATTTCTTGGGTTTAAAAGAGATTATTAAGCCGCACGTTGTGACAGATGCTACTGACAGTAAAAAATAAAAAGGATGTGAAAAAGTCTGCAAGAAATGGGTTACAGGTATGGATATAAGACATATCTGCTCATTAGAGTAAAATGAAACCCATCATCTGACTTGAAACAGGATTCCTTGTTACTGGAAGCCCCGTGGCTCTGACTAATGGGAATCTGTTCTGGGGTGCACCTGGGGCAGGTGCCGTCGGATCTGGGAATTGAGAGTGTGCCAAAGCAGACCTTAGCAGCGGCATCATCCCAGAGGGCTTGCAGGGGACAGAGGGCATCTGGGGCTGAAGGGTTGCAATGGTGGGGTCAGTGGAAGGGCTGCTGCTGCTGGACAGTGCCGTGGGACTGTCCCCGCGTTGTGTCCCCTGTCCAGTCCCCAGGTGACACACCCAGCACAGATACGCACTGAGGGGAGATGGACAGAGAGCAGATGGGGAGCTCCTGCGCAGATCCATGTGTCAGCTCGGGGTGTGAGCAGTGCCGTGCTCAGTGCAAGGCAGGTGGCAGCTGCTGGCCACCGCAGGGCAAAACCAGAGGTGGCAATGATGGTGACAAACCTGCAAACATGTAAATTCTCTCCTCCTGTGCCCAGGATTTGGCAGGGGCTGCTGTAGCTTTACCCCCGTGGCAGAGACAGAAAGGAGTGTGAGGCAGCAGGTGTTGTTCTGGTCAGGGAAATGCACTGAACATGCTCTTTGATTTTGAAAACCGAATATTTAATCTGTGCTTCCTCCTCTTACCTGCAGCACCGACCTCCTCATCAGGGTTCAGCTCCCTGTGGAGCAAGTCAAGGCAGGGAAAGGAAATCCCACCTGTGTTTGAAACTCGGGTTTAATCAAGGTCTCCTTCCTTGGATGTGGGCTGTGGGTGTCATTGGTAGCAATGTAGCTGGAAGATAAATGCAGATAAGGAATTCTGTATTAGGGCTCCATTAATAATAGACATGTGTTGATCCTAACTGAGTGTTATTTAAACACAGTGAATGGAGGCAGCAGCCTGCTGGGAGTGTCTCATGTTGTCAAACCTTCTCCCTTGCTGATGCTGCTTCCAAGCAGTGCTGGGGCATGGCAGCAGTGGATTTAGGCAGTGTCCTTGGCGGGTGTTGGCTGGCAGTGACAGCTGAGTGTCAGGGGAACAAGAGGGAAGGGTTCCTGACTGTATTTCTGGTGAGGGCCACTCAGCTTTGCCCTTTCCTACCCTTTTGCTCTTCCTGACTTCTGCCCCTCAATGTCCCCCAAAAGCCTCCTCAGAGTCCTCAGCAGCCTCCCCTTCTCAGATCCTCCCACAGAAGATCTTCTGTCTCCCTGGTGCAGCCGAGGAGCTGCTCACACCAGTGTCCTTGGGGGACGCTTGGATAAACCTGTGACCTTATGGGAGAAGCACAGTCTTTAGTAAGTGACCTTTTACTGTCTAGCCAATGGACCATCAGCTTCTGGAACCAAAGCGAGAGATCAACTGCTTCTGTTTCTTAGAAACATATTAGAAATGTGGAATAAAAACCTGAGATGTGCAGAGCAACAGACTTCTGCTGCCATTCCGAATTCTCCCTGCCTGGGCTCCCAGTGCCACGTTTGCCGAGTCCCTCTGGTCAGTGACAGAGCAGATGGATATTGATCCTCGGTGTCCGCCAGCAGTAACCTTTGAAGGGACAGGCGACGTATGGCCAGGGAGTTTGATCTATCAATATCTGGGTAATAGAAAGACAAGGGTGACATCTAATCCCAGCACAGGTGACAGATCATAAATCTGCGCAGACAGGGCGATTGGCGGCAACAGGAGTGTGAGGGGAGGGCGAAGGAGCTGCTTCAGTCTGAACACCCTTTGGCCAGAGGTGCAGAGGTTTTCATGGCAGAAAACTAGGAATTTTGCTCCGAACATCCAAAGAAATATTTTAATTTGGTCGCAACACAGGATTTTTGTCCCTGTACCATTTTGGTTTCAACCAGTGGAAAGAATTCCCTGATGCCATTGCATCACACAGATATTCACTATGTTTAAAGTCAGTGCAGCCTCCAGTGTAATTTCAGAGCTATTGTCATCTTTTATTCTTACTCTTTAAGCCAGAAAAGCCATAAAGGTGGCAATGGCATTTTTTTTCCTCCACAAATTTAATATCTGTGCACAACTCGCTTGAATTTGCCGTATATTTCTCTGAAGTGGCTGTTTCATAGCGTAAACTCGCTCCTCACAATAAGTAATTTTTAGCACCATCTTGCACGTTGTCTCTGAGCGTGGAGAGTAATTCAGGGGAGGTGTGACTGTGAGCGGGGAGAGGAGAGGAGCTGCAGAAAGGTGCCGAAAGTGCTCACTCGCAAAAATATGTGCTGAGAAGGAGGGGAAAGAGGTCCCTGTGGCTGCTGGGGCTGAGCACAGTGACAAGGCATGAGATCCTGGCACTGAGGATGCTGAGTGGGTCTGTCCCTGCAGACAGCGTCAGGGAGACTCAAGGAAATCAACATTTTGGGAACAGTTTCTGTGAATGCTAATTCTTCCCAGCCCTCCTTTTTTTCCCTTCTAAATGGGAACAGGGGATCCCAAACCTGGCACAGCAAAGTTGTCTGCCGGCAGTGCCCTTCCTCAGAGCAGTTCTCGTAAACCTGGCTGAGCCATAAAGAAAGGAAAACATGCATTAAATCTGAAAGTAAAAATCCGAGTACCAGGTGAGCATTACCATATCAATTTGCTGTAGTCTCTGCCTCAGAGGGAGATGTGGAGCTGCCACACCCATTCCCTTTCTCTGCCCAGTTTGGCTCAGCTGCGTCTTGCTGGAAAGTCCCTGTTCCTCTTGGCGCTCAGCAAACAGGGATTTTCATGGCCAAGACTCCCCAGTGCTGTATTGCAGCTGACAGACCTGCACAGAACTAACTCAAAAGGGAGATTTTTCTAGAATTCTATTTGTTTGCCAGCATCACTTTTTTTTTGAAGTGTTCTTTGCCTGAGAGTTGGAGTTGCTGAGTCTGTTGCTGGCCATGGAGAAGATGCTGAAGAGGGAATAAGAGCTACTTGAATGCAGAAAAATCTCAGAGAGGCTTGACTCGGGGTCACAAAGCTGGTAATTACATCTTATTAGAAGAAAAAGTTGCTGTTTCAAAAGGTTAGTTGTGAATCTTGATAGAAAACAACATTTTCCTCTAGGGGTGAGGGTTGCACTGAGAGAAGAATTACTCAGAGGTGCCACGTGTGGCTCCAGCTCAGTGGCCTTGCAGGTTTCCCTTAGGGACTGTATGAGTGGAAGGAGCAGTGGCTGCCTCCTCTCTGCCCTCCCTGCACCCCAGCCTTCCACAGTAACCTTCATGTAAGTGGATGAGAGCACCTCTGTCTTGGTGTGCTTCAGATGCCTCTGCAGGAAGCCAGGCTAGTTTATTGGGGTTGTTAGGAGCATTGCATTCCGACCTGATCCATTCCCTCCAGCTGCAGCTCTGCCCACGTGCAGGAGAGCCACGTGGCTCTCCTTTTGTGGGCAGCCTGGCCCCAGTTGTTGCCATTCTCTCACCCATGAAAAGATGCCATGAAATTAACTCCATCAGCAGCAATTGCCTTTCCTTGCCAGCATAATCAGCATGGATTGTCCCTTCTTTTCCAAAGTTCAAGTGTGACAAGTGCAGCTTTTTAAAACAGTCTCTCAAGACTTGGAGCCCAGATGCACAGAGCTCCAGCAGCTTCTCCCAGCACTGCCTTGGCAGTTCTCCTTTCCCTCCTAGAAGCAAATCTTGCAGGGTAGTTAAATGGCCATTGGGTTCCTTCCCTTTTCCTGTATCTGAACCAAGAGTCTCTTTGGTTCTCATTCTCTTCCTGAGAAGCTGATTGTGATGTTTGTGTTAAAGGGAAGAGATGAAGCTCTCAGTGAGGGATGAGAGAGCAGAGGAGCTGCTCAGCTCAGGGGAGAGAAGGAACACAAAGGAGACAAAGCTTCTGGGGGAGGTGGATGCTCAGTGTTTATAAACCCACTTGTCTCAGCTCTAGATGGTTCTTTAACCACCACATTCCTTTCAGGTACTTGAAACTGATAGATGAATGTTGACATTTAAATTGTGTTAATTCTAGGGATGGAGCATTGTGTTGCTTTCCTCCTCGAGCATGTGAACAGACAGTTTGTGTATCTGTGCAAGTTGTTTCTTCTGACTCAGTCTATTGAGAGGAATTTTGTTTAGGTTTACGGGCTTACATAGTTCAGGTGTAATGAAAACCCCTCTTCCTTGGAAAGCGTTTGTGTCGGGATCCTGCCGGCTGAGCCAGCAGTGCTTCAGCTCACGCTGGGGCACCTGTGGTTAGAAATTCCATAGAAATTGAAAAATCATGCTCCCCAGCACGTATTTTAATCTTTCCCTCTTCTCTCCCTGACGCTTCCCTCTAGCCCAGTGTCCTACAAGCAGAGAAAGAATTGATTTTAAATGTGACCGCTGCATATGAGCCAAGGTCCCTGGGCTGTGTCCAGCTAAGGGGAACTTGTTTGAAACACAATTTACTCGTCTGTGTCTGTCTGCAGCCTTAAGAGCAGAGACTGCAGTGGTCTAAGGCAGGAAGACAAGTGCAAAAATTAATTGTACAGGTTGCAGCCAAAGCATCCCTCAAGCATTGTGTCCCCCCCTCACTCCCCCTTCCAGTAAGTGTAAAACACAGTGTCGTTTTTCACCTTGCAAGGGGAGATTCAGTAAATGAGGCTGGAGAATTGCTTTGGGTAATGAAGGAAGCACACATGGCATTTTCCCTCCCCCTGGCACTGCAGACACCCATTTTGGTGTTTCCCTTGCTCGTTAACACTGCTGCATGTGCTGCCTGTAGCTCACCCTGGAGACCCCCAGAAAGTGGCTTCTCTTCTCTTGTGTTCCTGTTCCACTCCCTCTGGGGCAATGCCTTGTGCTCCAGGTCAAGATATTCAGGACTCCAAGTCCAGCCCTGGAGTCTGTCTGTCCTGGATTGTCCTGGAGTCTGTCTGTGCAGCGCATCACACACTGGGATGAGGATTTGTCCCTTGTTTTGGAGTCCCAACAGGAAGCTTTGCTCTGCTACATGGACACCATGCTGTCATAGTCCCTTCACTTGTAATAGATGAAAATCTGTCCCATGTCATTCTGTTTGGGGCTTTCATTGGATCTGTTTGTGCTCTGACCCCACAAAGCATTGCCAGGGAATTTAACGTTGGTTCTCAACAGTAAATTTCCTTTGCTTTTCTCAGCTCCTGAGATTCCATGTTGGGTCCATAAATTTCATCTCCCCTCCCCAGCCTGTCCTTTTCTGTTCCAAAATATTGTCATGCTGTGTATGTATTCAATGCTCCTCAAAATACATATACACTGACAGTAAACATTTGCTGAAAAACTTCTCGAGGCACTGACAATGAGGATGGGTCTGAAGAGTTCTTGCTTTGTATTGCATTTTTATTTAATTTAGAGTTTGTAATTGGTGCTGCTCATGGAAATAGCTTTCCTGCCTTGGTAAGCAGGAGCAGATAGGAATAGATACCCCAAAAAGTGGAGGGGTGCCTGTGGTGGAGCACGTTTGGGTCAGCAGAGCAGACGGCAGCCGATCAGACTCTCTTTGATTCAGAACAAAGAGGCAAAGCCCAGGAGGCTGCGGCTGCTCCGAGCCGTGGAGGGCTCAGCGTGTCCTTATGTGCTCCCTGCCCGTCATTAACCCGGATAAAAGCCTTGTTCAGAGGGATCTGGTGCAGCCCAGACCGAGGTGCTGCACTCTGCAGCCATCCATCAGCAGGTTTAATGCAGCAGCATCCCGGCGTGAAAAGCTTCAGTGGCTTGAACTTCAAATAATTTATTTCTAAATTACTTCTACTGTAATTCTTATTAATTCAAATAGTCTTCTAAGCTGATGTAAAATTCAGTAAACGCAAGGAACAGTTTAATGAATTGAAAATAGGATTGAGTCTTTTAAAGTAAATGTAAAAAAATATGCTGGCAATAATTGCTTAGATGGGAATCGAATCTTAATAGCTTTGTTAATGATTTGTAGGGAATATTGCATTTATGAGAACATATCAAGCTGATCCTTGTGCAAGAACCTTGTTTTGAATGGGTTTGATAAAATTATTCCCCAGAAGCAGTTAGTAATGTTTAATATTTTTGCTTGAACCACTTGTGAGATGTTTGATTTCATTGATGCCAGGGCCAGGCTGTGTCTGTGCATGGCTGCTCTGTCACCTCCACGGCAGGATGTGGCACAGACAGGGTACTGATGGCCTTTGGGGTCTGCAGAGGGGTTTGGGATTTGAGAATAGAATAATTTAGGTTGGAAAAGTCCTCTAAGATTATCAAGTCCAACCATTAACCCATCAATGCCAAAGCTGCCATTACCATGTGTCCCCAAGGTTCAAGAACAGCCTGTTAAGGGTGCTGGTAAGCTGGTGGGGTGGCTGGATGCTCATCTTCCTATCAGAGGGCTCTGAGCAGGACAGGTTCATCCTGATGCACAGAATGTAGAGCAGGAGCCAGGCAGGTGTGTAGGACAGGCTCTTTGCCCCTCTTGCACAGGGCTTGGGGTTTGTGCTCCAATGCAGGTGTTACTGTTCGATAGGAAATTTTCTTGCTGCTCCTCAAAGTTCATCAATCTGGAGAATCAAAATTTATACTGAGAGGGCAGAAAAATGTGCCCAGACTTCAGCTCACTGCCCATCAGGCGTGGAGAGGAGTCTGATGGTTTATCAATCTTTCTCTTTCCAAACGATGCACCTTTTTGTCAAACAGTTTCCAAGGGATGTCAAATAATAAAGGCAAGTTGGAAAGAAAGAAAAATTAAGAAAATGCAGGGTGAGAGAAAAACTGGGGTTTAAATACCATCCCCAGATTTACTGTGTGCAAACTTTATCCTTATCCTGCATTTTTGGGTTTCTGGTGGCTAAGGCAGCTGTGGAGCAGCAGAGCATTCTCTGACCACCCAGCCTGTGGCCGAGTGCCCAGGTGACCTGGCTTCATTTGGAACACAACCAATCAACGTCTCAAAATTTCTCCCACTTTGATTCCCAACAGTTATGGAGAAATTGAAATGCCAGGTACTTTTCCCACTCCCATCCCCTGCATCCTTTGGTGTTTGAGGCAAATGGCTCTGCGTGCAGGTGATGTGATGCTTCGTTTCATTAGGAGGAGAGTTTTTGGGGTGATGACTTGTAAATGATTACAAGGCTCCCACAGCATAATTGCATGGGATCCCCTTTTTTTCCCTGGCTCTGGACATTAATAGCACCTAGTGATTAGACAGAGTGAGTAACAACTGATTCCCTGAAGTCTGTCTGCTCCAGTCAAAGGATAAGTGCTTCTTACAGTGAGTTGTTCTTTCAAGGTAATTTAACAAGATTTGTCTGTTGGGAGAGGAGGAGAATTTTTGGTGTTTCTGTGTGTGGCAGTGGTCCTTTTCGGCTATTCCCATCACGTCCTTTCCCATTGCTCCTCTGCCAGCTGGCTGTGGGACCCACAGTCGAAGGCTCACCAGGTGATATTCCTCCATTGGTGGCAGTGGAGGTTTTCATTCCCAAATGAAACCCACAGGTATCATTTCTAAGCTGCAATCCCACCTTTGCTCTGTCTTGCAGGTGATGGTCAGAACTTGGTGACGGAGGATGTGACAGTGGTGGAGGGGGAAGTGGCCACCATCAGCTGCCGTGTCAAGAACAGCGATGACTCTGTGATCCAGCTCCTGAACCCCAACAGGCAGACCATCTATTTCAGAGATTTCAGGCGTAAGTTTATGGCTCCTCATTGGGTGGTGACTCCTGCTGTGCCTCAGTTGCACTCAGGACATGCATTTGCCCAGATCTCTCCTGTTTATGCAATGCTGGGCACTTACAGTTCAGTTGCTTCTGTGGAGGGAGGTGAGACAGACAATCATCATCTTCTCCTTAATGGAAAACTTCACAGACCCCTCTAAAATCCAGAGCATCTTACTTTGCAATAGGAATTGATTGTTGTAATTCCGGGTGAATTGCAATTGAGTGCCAAATATTTAGCTGACACAAACAAATTGAACGGGGCGACACCGAGACAGTGCAGTGTTCTCAGAGGTAATCTCTTCAGACCAGAGACTGGAAATTTCAGGACAATCTGTGCTGCTTTATACCCAAACTGAAATATCTCATCTCTTGCATGTCCAGTGGATAAGTCTGTCCTGTGGAGACAGTGCCACGGTGGCTGCAGTGAGACACTTTAACTGCTCACCTCGATGTGCTGCTGTCTGTAGGGATCTTTGGGATTGTGGTGTAGCAGGAAGGGGATGTTTCCTCTCTCCATGCAGTCACCCAGCTGTGCTTGCTCTGCAGCGCTGAAGGACAGCAGGTTCCAGCTGGTGAACTTCTCCAACAGCGAGCTCCGAGTGTCCCTGACGAACGTGTCCATCTCTGATGAAGGGAGGTACTTCTGCCAGCTCTACACCGACCCCCCCCAGGAGATCTACACCACCATCACCGTGCTTGGTAAGGACTGGATTGGTGCTCGCTGGGAGCTTTGGAGTCCCTGGACACACAGGGTCAGTGGGATGGCATTCCTTGTGGCACTGGGAGAGCTGCAGACGCCTGGAGGGGGATTGGAAGCAGGGATTTGAGCACTGAATGCTGACAGCCAGGCATGTGTTGGCCACAGGACCAACGCCCTGGCAGTGACAGCCAGGCACGTGTGGCCATGGGACCAACACCCTGGCAGTGACAGCAGCTCCTCTGTTAGAGCAGTTCCTCCCGATTAGCAGCAGCTTTTAAGGCTCTATTAATGGGAGAACCTGAATCAGGCAGGGTGACTTAATGTAAGATCTCACTTGCTGATTAGCTTAAATCTGCCTTCTTTTGCTTAATGAGATTTGGGTCTTAGGTTTTTATACGTTGTTAAGTGATGTTTATAAGCAGTTTTACGCCAGCTATTACAGTTATCAGCACCTTCAAAGTTTCTGTGCACTTTCCAGCGCTCACAGGCATGGGAAGCTCTTCCAGCTCCTGCCTCTAATCATACACAGGCAAAAACAGTTCGTTGGATTTAATTTCACTGCTGGCAGTGCTGAGAAGGTGTTTGAAATCAGAATACTCATTTCATTCACCTGTAAGCCAGCACTGCATGTCGTTCATGTGGGAGACATAATGCAGGTTTTTGTTGGTTTTTTTTTAAACATGAATCGTGCTTCAGAATTGAGGGAAAAGTCTGTTTTCTTGTCTTGCACTTCAGTTGTTTTTGAGAAGCCCTTGTGGCATGGCCAGTGTGTGTGGTGCCTTTCCCCCACATCCATAAAGGAGGTGGTTTCTCATCACCTTCATTGTGTACTCAGGTCAAACCTCAGCTCAGGGAGCAGGCAAGGGTGAGGGAGGTTTTTTATTAGAAGATGAAGCAGGGGACAGTTTGTTTTAGCACTTGCATGGAGAGATTGTGCACTGAGACACCAGGGATAGCTTGTTTTCCCTGTCTTTTCTATTATTGTCCCCATAATTAGGGGAACAAATGACCCAGGGCAGAGGAGTGGTTCTCTGTGTCGGTGTTGGCTGGTTCTCCCAGGAACTTGTTTCCCACCAAAAATCTCGTGGCCATCGCCCAGCCTTTGATATCAAAGAGTGATTTTGATGGTCTGCTTCGAGCGCTGTCAGCTCAGGAGAGCAGAGGGAGGTGTTGAGGTGTCTCCTTTGCAGCCAGCATTCAGGGGGAGCTGCACATTTGCTTCAGCACCTTCATGTCTTCTGTGACACAATATGTAGATTTATTCATGCTTAATTGGAACATGGGAAAGTCTCAAATATGTAGCCTGTTCTGTTCTTTTTAGAGAGAAGCCACAAGTGACTAATTAGTCCATTTGATCATCTGGATGGTATTTATACATATTTGTTCTTCATTAGCTCGAAGACCTGTGAGTCACATCTGAACTATGCAGTTGCTTAATCACATTGATCAGAGCAAAGTTGAGTTTCCTTTGGAAGTTCTGGGATTTTCTGAAGACGTGACTCTGCCATAAGAGCTCTCGCTGTTCACGTTTTCCTGAATTTTGCCTTGCTGCTGGTGCTTTCATGGAGGAAAGATTCCCTTGTTCCCATGTCTTAATTTTTAAGCTCGTTTGTCCCATTTCTGGACTGTGCTGCAGTGGTTGTTACCCCCTGAAGTCACAGCCTGTTTCTCAATATTACTGGATGATTTTTCATTAGGTACAGTCCTCCAGCTTTGTGTTTTGGGAGAGTCCTGATCTAGGGAAGATATGTGCCTGGGCAGAGCAGCAGATCTCCACCCCAAAGGCCATGGCACTGCAGGCATGGTGCAGAGCCAGCTCCCTCCTCTCTCTGGAGTGGTTTTGGGGTGGTTTGTGGGGGTGCAGTGGGAGGCAGTGCTGTTCCCAAGGGATGGCGTTCCACTCCAGGCTTTTGTTCAGTGGCTTTTCGAGCCTCTTAAATGAGGTTGATGTTTGCTGGCCTGATTCCACACTCACGGCTGAGCCTTGGAGCTGAACAGCAGGAGAGAAAAATTGCCGTGGAGGTTAGAGGCTTGGTAAGTAATGCAGTGCCAAGTGTCAGCTTTTGTGTTTCCTCTCCTTGTCAGAGAAGTCAGGAAATGTGCGTGGAGTCAAGCTGGATTTTTAAATAGCAGCACAGACCCAAGTGGCGCAGGAGGCTGCGGCTCTCCCTGGAACGGTGCCTGCTTGGGAGAGAGAACAGAAAGTTACAACCCTGATAAGTAATAATTTGTGAGACTGCGGTGATTATTAGGTGGAGAGTGAAAGTGCTCACTCCAATTACTGCAAAACCACCTATCAAAGGGTTTGATTGATTGAAAGATCAAATAAATGCTGGTTGCTTGTTTCCTTCAGTAAGTTTTACAGGTTTTCCTCAAGGTTTTGTCTTGTGTTAGGGATCAAAAGATGGTTTTTTTCATCTGGTACGTGTTGCGTTGTGTTTCCCATTCCAGTTCCACCACGCAATTTGGTAATTGATATCCAGAAAGAAACTGCCGTGGAGGGAGAGGAGATCGAACTGAACTGCACTGCCATGGCCAGCAGACCAGCCACCACCATCAGATGGTTCAAAGGCAACAAGGAGCTAACCGGTAGATATGTCCTCTCAGTCCCTTGCTTTGTTCAGGGAGCTGAAGTGATTTATGTAATGCTGGGTGTTTGTTCACTGCTGCCAGTTTAAGGGGAAAAAAGAAAAAAAGTAGAACAAGCTTCTTTGAGCACCAGCTGAGGAGCAAAGCACTGTGTGGGCAGACAGATTATTCCCTAACGCAGGGGGCTGAACTCCATTTGGTCCTCTGCCTACCTGCCAGCCTCGAGTGCTGGATTCTGGAGTCCTGCTGTAACTGCAGGTGACCTTGAGGAGCCCAGAGCTGTGCACTGAATTCATTTCTGTGTGGCTTGTGTAGCTCTCTGCCCTGCTTTAGGTACGAGAGGGATTGTCTGCGCTTTGGGCTGTAAAGATTTGCAATTCACCTTCACGTCCAGCTCCCTTGTTTGTAGAGCGTTTTCCCTGTGTTCAGTTGAATATTCATCTAAGATGGGTTTCTCCGACTCCCTGAAGTCTGGTTGCTCCCGGTACTTGCACATTCAAGTCACTGACTCTGATTGCATGTGACATGCTGTTAGTTTAAGTCTGCATGTAGATGTGAGCTTGGTTGACAACACCTTTGTGCTTTATCCAGTCTGAGACACTGACGGACTCTCCGCAGAAGTCCAGACTCATTACTTCAAACCCACCCCCTGCAAGGACAGGATAAAATCCTCTCTTTAAGCCCAACACTTCAGAGCATCTGAGCAGGCCACATGCTGGGAGGATGCTGATACAGGTGGGATGCAAACCTGCTGCCTGGCGAAGTGGTGCCCTGCTGAGTCCCAGTGCCGTGATGTGCAGGGAGTTAACAATCCCGTTCTGGTTCCCTTCCCCATCCCAGTGGGTAGCAGGACAGTGTTCGTCACTTTCTGCCTGACCTGTCCAGATTCTTGATTGAGTTTTCTAGCATTAGTAGTCAAATCCCAGCTTTGTGTTCTCTGGGAACAGTGCTGAGCTTCGTGTAATACCAGCTCACCCTGCTCAGTCTTCAGATATTTTTTATAACAGAGTAGAGACTGAAACACTTAGCTGTGAGTTTGTGAATCATAGGAAATGTGGCTTTACCCATGGGAAAGCTTTTCCTCCAAATATCAAGGGGTGTCTGCACGTCTCACCTGTTTCACTCTCCTATATTATACAGCAATATTTGGTGTCTGGAGGAGCTCTGCTACAGAAGTTACTCTTAGCATTTTGCCTGTGAATTCTTAAATAAAAAGGCACAGATCAGAGTAGAGCTGTGCTGTCAGCGGGCACTTGCTGAGTTCCTGGAAAAATCCTTTTTCTCCTGTCTTGTCTCGTCTCGTTTTGTCTTGTCTTCTGCTCGTTTCCATCATCACATCCCTCAGGCAGCCAGTCCAGAGGTGGGCTCCCCTCCCTCAAATGGAGCACTGCCGAATGCTCCCGCCTATCGATACTACTTTTAATTAATTTAATCTGTTTAATCACTTTTGTAGCTAATTGTTGATTCAGGAGTGGGAGGGGATTTGTAGCTCATTGATTTAAGAGTTTGGGGATTTGGGGATTGTTAATCATTGCGGTAACATCGTGTGGACTTTAATTGACCAGAACCTGATGGAGAGGAGGATGGGATGGGTGTCCAAAGGGAAGGTGGACAGGAGGGAGGTGGCCTGGCTGCAAGGGTGCTCCATCCTGTCATCACTTGGCTCTCTCTGCTCGTGCCCAGGCAAGGTGGAGGTGGAGCAGTGGTCTGACATGTACACTGTGACCAGCCAGCTGCAGCTGAAGGTGGGGCGCGAGGACGATGGGGTTCCTGTCATCTGCCTGGTGGATCACCCTGCGGTCAAAGACTTGCAGACACAGCGTTACCTGGAAGTCATGTGTGAGTAGCAGAACCTTTCATTCTCTTAACATATAAAATTGTTTGCTTGGGAGTTCAGGAACCATTCACTACATGAGAAAATTCTAACGTCGATGAGGATTATACCCTGTTACATAGAAACCATAATCACAATGTAAGGTACAACTTCATGGGTGAATCCACAGCTTTTCCAGCCCTCTGTGATACCATAAATACTTACCTTTGTTCTCTGATGAAATAACTCTCTCTACATAGAATTTGCATCAAAGATTTCTAGCTGGGCCTTTTAATTTTCAGAACAGATTAAATCTGAGTATTTTTCTTCTAGCAACCTTGTTATCTCTTTGAAAACTGCTTTTCTAGTCCCACTTCAAAGCAATTGGCTACCGTGGCGAGTTTACTGGCAAAAACTGGGTGCTGTGCAATAGAAGCCTGGTGTTGTGCACTATGAACACAGCGCACCAACTGGTTTTGTACATCAGAGTGACTGGAGTTCTGTGGAATCTGTAGTAGCAGCAGCACTGATTGAGGCCAACCTATTTCCTGTACTGCTCCTGACACGTTCACTGTTAATAATGCATCTCACTTCCCTTAGGAGCTGCTCCACTGTACATGACAGTAGCAAGCAGGTACCTGAAAATATCTGTGGTCCCAAGTGCAGCTGGTGGAATCTTTGCAGCTGTGTACATTCATCCCTCTGTTCTGCAGCAACTCCCAAAAGCAAAGTGGGATGAGCCCTACAGCGAGGCCATGTGCTTGGAAAACCAGGGCCTGAGATGATTCAAAGTCCTTGTTTTTGTAGGTTGCCTTCAACTACATCACAGTGAAAGGAGAAAAGGAAGTTTTGTATTAATTTATTTCATCTGCTTCATTATGTAGTTTCATTATGAACATCTTGGTTACAATTCTCGTATCTCCGAAACTAGCGGGAAGTAATGTTCCTGTAATGAGGAAAACAGGAATGATCAGATACTGCCTAAATTGACAGATACGAGATTTCTTGCGACTGTGCTAATGTGTAATTCATTTATGCAAACTTAATGTCCATTAACATTTCTTGTAGAGCTCCATTAGCTTTAATAATACATTAGCACCTTTGTGAGGCTTGATCAAATACTTAACGGGGAAGAGCAAAAAATCCCATCTACCCTGTTGTGTGAGGGGATTGGAGCTCCCTGGGTTGAAAGGGCATCTGACAACCTTGAGGCTTCCTTTCAGAAATCTCTCTGGAATCCTGGTGATTTGGTGGAATAGGAGAGGGCCACTCTTTCGGGTAAAAAAAGTTAACATTTTTTTTCTTCTTCCTCAAATAAATGCCTCCTTGTCCACTTTGGTTTGCAGCCTTAGGGGTTGCCCATGCAGTGAGGGCAAAGCACCCCTAAAGGAGTTCTTCAGCTCCTGCACTGGAGGCACTGATGCATTCCATGCACAGTTTTCTGCCCTTATTGCTGATTTTAGCATCCCCTTGGGCTGTTCCAGAGCTGCTTGTGGGAATGAGGCACAGAAAGGAAAGGGGGATGAGCAGAAGAATGGACTTCAGACTGGTTTGGTTTTATGTTCTGATTAAACTCTGAGCTTGTTAAAAGGAATTATGTTCCAATGCAGGGACTTGACCCTGTTAGCCCAGACTGCTCCTTGGGTGGGCAGCAGCAGATGGCCAGAGAGGAGCCCCACCCCAACAACGTGTCCTGCATTGTGACCTTGTGGCTCCAGGACTCGATGGGCTGGAGCATGGCCAGACACCTGCATTTCATACCTGCTGCAGGGCTTTAGCCTAAAGAAAAGGCAATTTCAGAGCAAACTCTTGGCCTTGAGGTTCTCCTGTCTCAAGATGATGATTTGTTGGCCAGTGGGAGAGCATGGGCAGGAGGAAGACCCTCTTGTCCTTGCACATAGGTGTGTCCGTCAGTGCTTCCATGGGAGGAACTGTGGCTCCTGCCACCAGGCCTGACTGATGCCTCCTCAGTTGCTTTTTGGATGTGGAATGTGCAGGTTCAGCAGAGGACACTTCTCCAGCTGCTCTCTGGGGTGTTTCCTTGCAGCCACTCAGCTGCTGGGTCTCCACTGCAGGTGTTACTGCTTTCCTTGCAGCAGGTTGGTTACCTGGGCTGTGTGTTCCACTCTGTGCTCTGACATTCTCTCCCCACAAATCCTGCCTGCTCCCCTCAGGGGCACAGCAGATCCGCCCCTTCGGAACATCAGCAGGGCACAAGAAAATGTTTTTCTCAGCAGATGTCGTATTTCTCTGCACTTAATGTATCCAACTGGAGCATGAAATGTGTTGGGGAAGGACAGGAGGATGATGGATGGAGCCTGCTTGGATAACGAGGTATTTTTTGTCTGACTAAATTTCAGAGTAGAGAGGTATTTTTTTCTGAGATGCAGCTCAAAAGTTGTGGGATTTGTTTTCCAAGAAAAAAGCAGAAAACAGCAATGCTGGGTATTAATTTGTCTTACTCGTGGACTAAGCCATTTGTTGCATATCTGCCCTGGCACAGTGGTGAAGTTTGAGGTGAATGCTTTCACATGGCTGTAGGGTGTGTTACTGAAAAGAAATCTGCAAACAAGCAGTGCAATGTGTGTGAAACCCTCCCCCAGCACTCCTCAAAAGCAAACAGGGTTGGACCAAGGGTGCTGTGCACTCTCAGGAACATCCTCAGCCCTGTGCTGTGGCAGCCACAATCCATGGCACTGGGGTGGAAATGTCCCCAGTTCTGCTGCAGTCCTTCTCTTTTTGTGGCTCAGATCCATCAGTGAGCGATGGGAGACCAGGGCGTTGGGTGTAATTTTAGAAAGGAAATGAAGCAACAAAATGCATTAAAATACCATTAAGGAACTGAATGGAACCAGATATTCTGGGAGACGTGTGAGTTGAGCCCTTGTGGTGCGTTTGCTGCTCTCATTACGTGATACTGGAAGTGAGTGTCAGAGCCTGGATTTGGCCTTTTCTCTGAGGTGGCTTTTTATGCTTTTCTGAAGTTATAATTAACTGTGCATTCATTTTTGTAATATCTACTCGTGTACCTTTAAAGTCTGCCCCGATGGAGCCTTGTTGCAGCCTCTGCTGTTGCGATAGCAGAACTTTTTGTGCCCAATTATGTTTAAAATCGTCCACATACGTTTGCTGCCGCATCTCCAGTAATCCTTACATTTCCGTCCAGTACAAATATTAATTGCATAGTTTGCAGTGAAGTGATTAACATCAATGTAATTTATCATCTGGAGATCGCTAAAAGCGAATAAATGAGTTGTTTTGTTCAGCGAGGTGTTGACCCCTTCTGAAACTTTGATTTAAAGCTATTTTTTTTTTCTTTTAGTGAATATGAAAAGCACCACAATCAGCCGAGTGTTCAGTTATTTGATTTTCTGGGGCATTAGCCACTCTTGTTTGTGACATTTCCCAGTTGGGTGCTCGTTTGTGAGCTCATTAATAAGGTTTTCTCGGAGGAATGTTGTTGGGAGCGCAGAGCGTGTGGGGCGGCCGGGGCTCTGCTGTTTGCAGGCATTAAGCAGCAGAGTGTGCTTAAATATTAAAAGAGAAGTGTTTATCCCCAAAATGCCTGTCGGGCTCTGGCATTCCTTTTCCCGCAACAAGCAAAATGATTAAATTGCTTTTGTTAAGGGTGAATTTTGCAGAGCTGTGTTTGGGGTTGACAGGCTCTTCCAGACAAGCTGTGATCTGCCAGTCCTGCTCATTCCTTATTTTAGACACGGGATCTATTTATTGAATAGATTTCTGTATTTTGGCTGAAAATCAGCAGTGCAGCCTCTCGTCCTTGTCAGAGGTGAGGAGCAGGCAGGGGATTGCCGGGCTGGGCTGGCTCTGACGCAGAGCGCATTCCTGATGAGCAGCCCCGCTGGATTTTGGAATAAAGGTGGCTGTTGTGTTTACACCTGAGGACCAGCGTTAACTCTGCTGACTTCTTTTAATATTGAAGAACACATTTTTGCTGCTCTTCCCCGAGCGAAATCAGAGACTCGCACAAGTCAGTTTTCTGAGCAGCTCCCTTGGGCACAGAGCAGAGCAGGGATGAGGAGCTGGATGAAGCAGTGCCCACCTGAAGGGAGATGTGTAAAGCATTATCTGGGAAATACTGAGGCTGGAATTATCCACAGTGGGCAGGAACACGGCTTGGCCCGCGGATCCTGCTCCCAGGGATGCCATCTGGCGTCAGGTTTGCCAAGAGGTGTGTCAGCAGTTCTTACAGTGATCAGAACACCGATTTTAAACTTGGACCCAGCAGCTTCTCTCCCGGCACAGACCAGAGCCTGCTGGGCTGAATCACTGGCAGAGTCCATTCTGCCGGCTTCTCTCTTGGCCAGGCTCTGGCACTGCTGAAAACACCATGTGCTGCTTTCCCAGAGCAGCACTTGGGAAGAACCCTTTTGGCTGTTTCTAGCCTCAGCAGGGAGCATGTCCTCAGGAAGGGTGGGCTGGGCTGTGTCTGGGGGTAGTCAGCAGGGTGGTCAGCCTGGGGCATTGTGGCACCTGGGCACACGGGGAGCCAGGCTTGCCAAATCCACTCGGTGCCAGGCTGTGGGGTGGTGAGCTCGCCTGCCTTCGAGATCGTGAGCTGGCCTGATGAAAGGAAACGGGTGGAAATAATAGGCTTAGGCTTTCGTAAGGCCCCGAACTCAGTGTAATGTTTTATCTTGGCTGATTAATGACATCTAAGCATTATCGATGAAGCACATGTTTAAATGGATTAAGAAATCACTAACTGGCAGATCTCAAAGGATAGTCATTAGGGAGTAATCAGCAGTGCTGGTATTTTTAGAGGGAACGCAGGGGCCTGGGTGCTTGGCCTGATGCTGTTCAGCTGAAGCATTTGAAGTTCTTAAAAAGTCACTGTTAATAATCTTTGCTGATGGCACAAAAATGGGGCGAGAGGCTAAAAAAAGGAAGAACTGGGACAAATGCAGAATAACTGGAGTGGTTTGGTAAGTTCCCAAGCACGGAGTTTGAGAGCTGTGAAAGTCACTGGGTGCAGGGTTCGGTGGCCAGTGGCATCCCGAGGGGAGGTTTGGGGTTCAGGGTCCTTCTGGGGGGCTGTGGTCCCCAGCCATGCCCAGCACACAGCACACACTGCGCCTGTTGTGAGAGAAATCTCATCAAACGCAGAATGGCTTTGTAATAAGTTTTTCAAATTGGTTGCTGCTACAGTGTAACCTTTAGACGACTGGTATTTAACCTTGTATATCACTCTGAGCTTTTGAATGAATTTAGCTTAATAAAGGTGCCTTATTAAATTACGAGGCTGTTTTTTTCAAGCCGCTAGAAAGAGGCGTAGTAGGAAATAGCTGTGGGTTGTTGGGTCTAATTGGCTGCCATGGAGCATGCAGGGCCTCAGGTGCGCAGATGCAAGTGTTTTATTTTTATGTAACAATCCAGTGGTGTGATGCTGTGAAGTTCCAAGTTGAGGATTTCGGGGTGCTGGAAAGCACTTGGTGGTAAAACTGGCACTTCTTGGCACATGTCCTGTGTTACTATCTGAGATGGGCATCACCCCACGATACAGAGCTGCAGACATCGCCGCTGGAGTGTAAGGGCTGCTGCAGCCTTGGAACCATCAGTGCTCTGTCCGTGTGCTCTGCTAAATGTCACAGGAGCCAGGCTCGGGGTCCCACGGCGCTCGGCATTTCACAGACCTGCACTCAGAGTCCATAATCTGCAGGAAATACACTGACTTGGTGTCAGGCAGGGTGTGAGGGCTGGAAGTAGAATTTAAGATTGTTTAAAGGCACGTCCTTAAACAAAGGGAAAAAGACACCATTGCCCCTCCAGATTCTTGGGTGAAATTTTTTTTGCGTGCCATGGACGTAATGCCAGCCAGTTCTCTGGAGTGTCCAGCCAGGAGAGGCAAACAGCGGAAAGTGTTTCAGTCCCCATGTGCCAAGTAAACTGGGCTGGGAAGGTTTCCTGCACAGATATAAACACCATCCATGTTCCTGGCTCAGGCTCATGGTGCTGCTGCAGAGCACATCAGAGATGGGGAGCAGATGGCTGTGGGGGTGGGAATTGTGGACAGGAGTGGTGAGCGCAGCACTGAGGATGGGGTGGGTGATTTATTTGCTGCATAACACTGGGATGAACTTGTCCTCCCGTGCTCCTTGTGCAGCACTATTGCCTCTCTAGGGCTGGAGTGCGTTTCCAGGTATTCCAAAGCTGCCCCATTTCCTGTGGGATTGGGATTTGTCCCCTCAGCCGGTGACACCCCAAAGAGCTGCCGTCCCACAGGGACACCCCAGTTCCAGAGCTGCAAGAAGCATCTGCAGCAGGGATTAGTTGATGAAATGTTGTGGTAGAGTCATCTCGGGAGAGGATTTACTTGTGTAGCTTATTCCATTACTGAAAATTATGAGAGTTTAAATTGGTTAAATCCTGACACGCAGGGTTTTTTTTCTAATCTCTATTATTCCATAGGAGGCATGTTAATGAGTTAAACACAGTTAATAAAATGCAGCCAGCCAATATTTTGGGTAGCAGTTACTCTCAAAGGAAATAGAAACATTTAAATGGTTTCAACCTTTATGCATACTGATTTTTTTCCTTCCTTTGTTCCTTACAGTTGAGTAAATTCCTGAAAAATATCTATGGCTTAATGGCACTTGTAGCCTTGAATTGATTTCCTGCGCTGATAATGTTTTAGCTACAGCTCAGATTGTGTTTTTAATCTCTGTTTCAGTTATGGGAGGTAATGAATTTTTTAATTGTGGACTCTAGGTTTGTGGTTTGGCTCTTTTTTTCCTGCAGGGTCTTACTAAAGTGTTTTTGAGTTGGCTCCCTAACTATCCATGCTTTAATTCTCTGTTTATTGTGGGATTTAGAGGAGCATCGTCTGGACTAAATGCAGCCTCCTGCTGTTTACACAGAGGCAGCAGTGGCTGTGGCTCTGTTTGTGTCTCTAACAAGCATCTCTTGTCCAGCCCAGCATGCTAACACTCGTGGATTTCGGGTGCTGTGGTGCAGGAATCGCTGATACGCCACAAAACGCACCAATTCCTGGCACCACAGGCCTCTCCAGCTTCCCCTTAGTGTGAAGGCAAATGAGTTCCTTTTAGCTTGAGCGAGCTCAGAGGTGAACTGTGCAGCAAAAGGCCCTTCCTGGGACACGTGGTGCTGCAGCAGGATTTGCAGCGCTGCCAGCTCCACCTTGTCCTGCTGCCACACGGAGCGGCGAGGGGGAGCGGCGGGAGGGCGGCCAGGGGCTCACAGAGCCATGTTTTTGTCCTGCAGATAAGCCTCAAGTGCGGGTTTCTCAGAATTACCCCTTGCAAGGCCTGACAAGAGAAGGGGAGCCGCTGGAGCTGACCTGCACAGCCTTTGGAAAGCCACAGTAAGTTGGATCCTTCCCAGGGATGGCTCAGGGTGGCTGGTGGTGACAGGACGTTGGTGGCCACTGTTCCTGTTGGCATTCTCTGCTGCATAGACAGTGGCCCAGAGTGAAGGAGAGAGATGCTTCCTGCACCCAAACATCTGCTGTCCACTGAAGACATCTGGTTTGATTTGCATTTATTCTGTGCACTTAATGGCCAAGGGATTTCCACTGGAAGAACTCCTAGGAGAGCTCTTCCTGGCCACTGTGCAGCAGCCTTTGGGTGCAGAAGGGAAAGACTCCCAGCTGGGCACCTCTTTCCCCAGGGAATGGCTTGGGTGGCATTAATCTGCAATGAATTGGGTTTGATTAATCTGCACAAGCAAGGACAGGGGCTGCAGTTGTGGCCCAAGGCGGTGCTGGTGTGTGGAGGCAGCCTGGCACCGCAGCACTAAGCCCTTGGGGAGGTGGGATGGATCCCCAGGTAAGGCAATCCATCCTTCTGCTCGTACTGACTGTGTGATGGTTTTCCTCCCTCTTGGTGCCCCGTGTGGTTTTTATAGAATGCCAGTTTTATTCTCTCTCCTCTTCTTGCCAAGCCCTTGAGGCTTTCTTAGGCAGTTGAAGAAATTTATGCATCAGGAAAATCCTGGCAAGGGAGGGTAGATTTTCTCTCACACTTTCATTGCTGTTCTAATTTAAGTTTTGTCGGCTTTATATATATATATTTTTTTTTTTTAATACTTTCTCTTCCACTTGGATTTATGGCTGTCAAGTATTTACTATCCTTCTTTATTTTCATCATGTCCATAAGATTTCTGCAAACATCCCTGAGATCTGTCAGTGCCTCCTTGGTAGCGTGCCCGGCGCTGGGGTGTGGGGAGCTGGACACCATCCAGCTCGGCGGCGTGGGCAGGGCAGCACCCAGCACCGAGGAGACTTAGGCTGCCCTCGTCCTCCCCAGTAGCCTACACCCCCTCCCACAGTATTTTCTCAATTCCCATAGTATTTTTTGATTCCCACTTCGAGTTTCTCCTGTTGGGCACGAGGCCAATCCCTTCCCTGTGCATCAGACTGGCACGTCCCTGCTGAATTCCGTTTAGTAGCTATTCCCTGCTCAGAGCCTGCCAAGCCCTTTGCATTCCTGCTCCCCTGGGTACCTGCAGTGCCTCCCATTTGCTATCAGCTGGGAATCTAATGAACAGGCTTCTCTACATCTTTTCCTTGCAGGCTATGAGTAAGATATTCCCATGTTAAATAGGACAGGCACATCTCCCTGGCCGCTTGCCACTGCACGTTGTGTGATGCTGGTGATGTGCTGGGAATTGGCTTCTCTAGGTCACTTCACCTGGGCCTCCCAAAGCTAAGAAAATACACAATAAAATAATGAGCTGGGTTTAGCTCCATCTTTTTAAGACAAAGAGGTTTCATGAAATCTTTTGCAGAGTATTTAGAAGAAGGGGGAGGTTTTTCCAGTTAAGCAAAGTAATCTCTCTGCAAAATTTGGCAACATAAATACTGGGGGAAGGAAGCTCAGAGGAAAAAAAGACCGGAGAAGAGAAATTTCTATTTGATATTAATACAGATATTTTGTTAGATTAGACACAACCCCCCAAGGCTATGAGAAAAGTGGGAAGATGCTGAAATGGTTGCTTGTGGGGCATCCAGGGATGCTCTTCTCTGAGCAGCAGCTGCTGTGTTGTGTTGTGTACCAGCTGGAAAACCTGGGGACTCCACGGCATGAAGAGGCCTTTAAAAACTGTAGCCAGGAGCATTAAACCCTTCCCATCCATACTGAAGTTAAACTGCATTTGGGCACTCTCAGGAGCTTCTGCTGCCCACACTCCTGTGCCAGCAGTGTTGCAGTGAGGGACAGAGCACCAAGCCTATGCCCAGAACCAGACTCAGCCACTGCCCAGCCAAGTTTACTTGGTGCTGGATCCATCCAGTTGCATGGCTGGGATGTCGAAGCATCAGGAGCTTCTGCATCACAGCAGTCATCTACCCTTTGGACCCAGGGAAAAGTCTGAGCCGTGGGATGCCTCTGGCAACATGAGGTCCCACTTGCCAGCCTTGGCACCAGGCAGGCTGAAAGATCCTGAGCAGCTCCCCTTTAAGAGCCCACTGTTGAATGGTCTGAAAGATCCTGGAATTTCCTTGCTGGGAAAGAGCTGATCTGTTCCCTTACTGCTGCTTAAAGACAGAATAATAATAGATGCTAAAAACCCCCACAAACTCAAAAGATCCCCTCAGTGCTCCTGATCTTTCCCAGCTCTAACAAAGCAGGCTCATTTCATTCCCTGAACAATGCAGACCCCCTGCCCACGTGGATTCTGTCAGTGCCGGGGTGCAGGAAGCTCTGCCGGGTGGGCTGGGGGACAGGAGAAGAGCTGGAGCTCCCTCAGTGCACAGCACAGCCCCCACTGAGGTCACCAGGTCATGGCAGCTTGTGGAAAGGTTCAAACTTGACAAAACCATGCTTGTTCTGCTGTCCAGCTCTGCCCTCAGAGCACCCCGTGGATGAACGCTGAGTCTGTAGCCTCAGAGCTTTCAGGTTTGCTGAGTAAGCGAATGATTAACCACTAATGAACTTTCTTCCTGCTTGCATTAGTGTTTTCAGACAATTTAAGCTCTGGATACAGTTTCCTGTTGGGTTAAAATAAATTTAAATTGAGGAAGCCCGACAGCATCTGGGCTTGAGTAGTGCAAAAAAGTATGTGTTGTTTCTTTACAGTTTTTCTTGGTTTGGGCTTTCTGTCTGTGGATGAACTTTTGAAGATGCCATCTTGACCATAGGAAAATAGTAATGTGACTGTTTCTTTTTCTCCCTCCTCTGTAGGCCTACGGACATGAGGTGGTTAAGAGTAGATGATGAGATGCCTCAACACGTTGTAGTGTCTGGTTCAAACCTTCTCATTAGTAACCTAAACAAAACAGATAATGGTACATACCGCTGTGAGGCTTCCAACGCGGTGGGGAAATCACATGCGGATTACATGCTGTTTGTATACGGTACGTGAGAAAAACCGCCGTTCTTCTAGACTCGTTTACACGTAATTGCAACATGCCCTGCTCGGAAAGCTGTGACAGAACTTAACATTTGCTTAATGCCAGATTTGCAGGCAGCTCCTGACGCCCTGACGCTGGGCTGGGCTGGGTAGGGGCTGGGGAGCCACCGGGGTGCTGCTGGGGCTCTCGGTGTGCACATCGGGCACAGAGCCATTCCCAGCTCCATGCAGCTCCCACCCTGTGCTGCCAGGTGGAACCTAAGGGAAAGCCAGAGCAGGGGCATGGGGAGAACTGTGCAGTTCTCCCAGAACTTCTCCAGTGATTCTTGTCCTTTTTGTAACACCTCCTCCAGTGGCCTGAACAATGGTCCGGGGGGTTCCAAGCCTTTCATTAGCAAGTTAATCAGCCAGCATCCCCAGATAATTACAAACCAGTAAATATACTGGAGGAATGAGATGCCTTAAGCCTGTCTGTGCAGCTGGGCAGACACTAAAACATGCCTCAGCATCTTTTAAAGTGCTATTAAGAACCTGCTTTAATTCTTTGTTTCCTCTCTGTTACTTTGGCATTGCTGTAAACCTCATGCTCCTGCCATGAGGTGTTGCATGGAATGAGATTCAGGAGGCACTTACAGAGTGATCCCCCAGTTTAATGACGAGCTGTTCCTTGGGCTGCATATTTAAACTTTCTGTTAAGAGCAGCTGTGTGTGCCTGGGCTGAGCTCGTGGTGGGTCTTGGTCTTTTCCAACCTGAATGATGCTACAGTTCCACTCAGGTGGGACAGAAACTTGGTTTGAGGTTTGTTCCATGCAACAGCCACCTGAAGCTCTGCAGTCTGAGCTCTCTGGTAGTTGCTCTGATCCAGCCAAGCAATGGAGAATCTACCATACCTCTCCAAAAGCCACCTTTGCAGGAGTGATTTTAAGACCACTCTTAGATACTCGCCCAAGGATTCACAATAGCAACAGCTTCGAGGTTGTGCAAAACTCATGTACCCCATCATATGGGTAGTTTTTCTAGTGCCTCTCACTCCACAAGACTCCAGTTTACAAAATGAAGTCAGATATGCATTTATGATTGGTAATTTGCATGCTCACAATATAAAAAAACCCACTTGTTTATGTCAGTGTTTGAAGAAACAACCAGTGTTGCAGAGAGCAAAGCAGTTGGAATAGGACACAGGCAGTTCCCCATGAGATGGAAACCATGAAAGCTGCTGCCATAAAGTACTGTGGGGCAGGCGGTTTCCCTCCTTGTGTAGTTCTGTGTACCTGTCCTGGGCCAAGGGAGGGCTGGGGAACCTCCCCAGCATTACTGACCTGAGGTTTAGAGCTTGTGGGAACTCTCACATGTGTTAATTACTCTGCATTTCGGATGTGGGCGAGAATAGACAGCACAGGATTTCCTCAGGGTTGCTCCCTCTTGGGATTAAAGCCACAGGAGGAGACGCAGGATAGGATTATTTGGAAGGAGGTTTGGGTTCCCAGGGCATGGAGACCTGTGGGTTCCAGGTTAGGCATCTGGCAGATGCACTGCCCATGTAGGGGAGAGCTGCTCATGGGCAGAGAAGGGTTTTACACCCCATCATCTCCAGTTTCTGCACCTTTGGGAGCATTCTACTAGGCTCTGGCACTCTGGGCAGCATAAGGAATCCTTTTAACCCTTAATTTAAAAGGGAGAAGCCCAGAGTGGGGAGGGAGTGGTTGGACTGGGGCCATCATCTGAAGCCTCCTGGTACAGAGCCCAGCTGGAGCTGCTGCTGAGGGGAAGTTCAGCGTGGAGGTCTCACCCTGCTCAGTGGTGGAGCACTTACACCTCTGGCCCATGGCTTCTTTCCCCACCCAAAGCAGCCAATTCCACAGCAGCAGAGGGTCTGTCTGTGCAGCCACGTCTCTGTGGGCACGCCTGGAGCCCTGGTGGGGGATGTGCCTCACCAGGCAGGCTGTGGCTCCTCGTGGTGCAGAGCCCCCCGAGCCCCGTTAGGGTGGGAGCTGGGGGGCTGCAGACACAGAGCAGGGTCTGGCACAGCTCCAGGAGAGGCAGTGTTCAGGGAGTGCCATTCCAAAGGGACTTCTCTGCAGGTCAAGGGTTGGACGTGGCTTCCAGCAGCTGAGCTGTGCCCAGCACCTCCCCAGCTGCACACATGGGATGGGGATGTATAATCACACTGACACACACTGAAAACATGTTAATTTCTAAAATTCATTTTATGCTTTTTCTCCCTATGGGCATGGGCAGATACATGGCTAGAAACTTCCATCTCTGTTAGCACACCAGCTTTTTTTTTTATCCTTTTCTGAAAGAAGAGCCCATGGCACAGCCAGGCTCATCGGTGTGAGTCTGGGGTCCTTCCCAGATGCTGTGACTCAGCATCCCCACTGCTCCCAGGGAGGATGTGTGGGTCAGGAGCCAGGGAGAAGCACAGGGCCTGGGATCCTTGGGGTGCAGGGGAAGGACAGTGACTGCTCATAACACAGCGAACTATGAGGTGACGTTCCTTAACTTTTGGGAAGTTGGATGGAATATAATAAAAGTGCAGTATATAATTAAAGTTCAGATATCTTAATTAGGGGATCCAAGGGAGCTCGCTCGGAGATAAAAGAGTAGCAGATGTGTTAGTGAGGAACAGCTGACGTGCTACGGAGAAAACCTAAAATCAAAAGCCCGTGAAAGGTTTCATGCTCTATTATTGCCGAATGAATCCGTAGTTCAAAGTCTTTCTGACTACTTAGCGCATTCAGTTTGATCATCTGGGCATTGATACATATTTTTTTCTTTTACATCTTCTCATATCTACCTTCTCCTGCCTGATAGTTTTGATAAGGATGTGCCTCTGTATGTAACTTCAATCCCGTGACAAGCAGCAGGGTTTGAATCTCAACAGGTCCAGTCCATCTGAGAAATGGTCACAGGGAGAAACATCTCATTAACGATGCCCTAGTAGCAAAAACAAGAGTGTGCAACTGAAATTGTCAGAAAAATATTGACTTTTTTTTTAAATTAAAAGATCTTGGTGGAATTCCTCATACCTGGAGATTGATATTCAGCAATGATGTTGTCATTTCTCTGTATTCGTTACCATCTTTGAAGTAGTTTTGAACATCCTACTGCCATGTGTTTATAGCAATGAGGTTCACGGCCCTGGGAAGACAGTGAGATCTGCTCATGTGCTGTTAATGTTCAGGCTGTGAAGCACAGCAGGGCCCCTCACACAGCCCTCCCACCTGGATTTGCAAATGTATCCGTAGACAACCACCAAAGCACCACTGTGTCTCTCCTTGTATGTGCAAACTGGTCTTTTTGTTGTGGAAAGCGTGCAGTTTATTTTCCTTATGCCTCTCCCATTCCATTTCTCTCTCTCATTGACTAATTTATGCTGGGTTTTATTTATTTTTTTTAGCATTGTAGAAGGCAGAAGGGGGGAGAGGTTGGGGCCAGGTTCTCCAGCCGGAGTTGGTGTGGCTGGAGGATTTGGCCCCAATATCCCTGCTGGGCTCTCCCCCCTGGGGTTTAGCCAAGGAAAGTCCCCAACCCCTGCGCTGCTTCTTAGCGTCCTTGTTTTCCTCTGATCACAATTGACCGCTGTTGTGTTCTGCTTGTTTTTTTCTTAATTTGCTTTTTTATTATTTTCCTTTTTATATTTTATCCAGATCCCCCCACAACTATCCCTCCTCCCACAACAACCACCACCACTACCACCACCATCCCTACCACCATCACAGGTATGGTACCTTCATAACCATTGGAAATGTCCTGAATGTTTATTGTCTTTTATGTATGTAAGCAGAGCATGAAGCCTGGGGAAAAACAAACCAATCACTTGCAGTATTTTTTTTCCCTCAAATACACTCACCCACAGCACAAGCCCTGGTCCGGCAGCTCGACATGTCAGACATGGGTGTGGGTGTTCCTGAAATGTGGGAATTGTCATGGCAGGAAAAGTGATTAATTCAGTTACTGGTGGCCAATATCGGGTACTTCAAAGGCAGGATGGAAACAGCCTTAGAGCTCACTTAGCACGGGCAGTCGTTTCAGCCTCCATCCCATCAGGATCAATTTCTGAGCAATTTATAGCAGAAAGTTTGGTCTTTGGCAATTCAATTCGCCTGGTGTGACTCGAGATGCTTTTTCTCATGCCAAGGTGTTGGTCTTTCTCTGTGATAAGCTTCTCCCTCACTCTCCCAGAAAAGGGAATTCCACCAGTCGTTTTTATTGAGTGAACGCCATCCGTAGCCCCCTTCTTGAGGAGCTGCCTTTCAGCTTGCGAGATTTTCCCTGTCTTGCGAGAAAAGATGAATAAAAACAACCAGCAAGATCATGACACTTCTCTCTGACACATCCTCATACCTCCTCACAGACCTGATTCATCAGGAAAACCCTTCTGATTTATTTGTAACCATTCGCATTGTCATTTCTCTGACCTTTCCTGTTCCAACCGCTGCTTTTGCTTTTGCTTGCTGCTTTTTGCGGGGTTGTTTTTTGGTTTTTTTTGAGGCAGAGATGACAAACGGCAGGTGAGGATGGACCATTGAATAGCTAATGGCACAACGTTTACTGTTGCTGTAAACCACCCCTTGTGTAAATGCCTTCACGTTTTATTTGCTTTTATGACGCTGCTCAGCTGACTCTCACCATCCTGCCCAGGGCGTTTCGTGGCTTCTTTTCCTTTCGAGGTTTTTCGCACCCAAGCCAGGCCTGGCTGGCAAGGACACACAGGTGAAGCCTTTCTCCCAACGTGCCTTAACACCAGCAGCCACCATCGCACTGCCAGCCCTCGCCGTGCTCTGCTTCCTCCCTCCAGGTGCTTACCGATAAACCCAGCTCCAGGCACCCAGCTTGGGATGCTTGGAATGCTCTGCCGTCAACACTCTCCCATTTTCCGTGTTTTTGATTTCTAGACTTAACCCGCTTTCGTTTCAGAGGAGGTTTGAAGCTTTCTCAAAGCCTCCCTAAGAGCTGTTTGCAGAGAAGCTCTCGTGTGTCCCACAGGCTGTACATGGATGTGCTCACAGGTTTCTCTGTTTGACGGTAATTGCTCGTGCTTTCAGTGAATTTCGGAAGGCTAAAGGGAACAATGTGTCTTGATGCTTGGATAACCCCTTAAGTTAATCTTGGTGCCTGCAAACATTAATGACTGCCCTTTTTCTGGGAACTGGGTTGTTATCAGCCTGTCATTTAAGGATTGCCCCAGCACTGCCTTCCAAAGCCTGTGCTGTCCTCACTTGTCCTCACCTGCTGTCAGGCTCCACAGAAGTGGTTGGTTGTTTGCTCTCCTGCTGCGAGTGCTGCAGCTTGTTTGTGGATGCTCAGTAGGCTCTGGGCTTTCCTTCTCCTAGTTTTCCAGCTTTTTCATGTTAAAAATAAGAAGGGAGGGGGGTGATTCTTGCAGTGGGAAGTGGCCGTGTCATCAGCCTGGCAGAGGTCCCCTGGGGTAAGGAGCACGAGGCTGTCCAGCATCATTCACTCACCTTTGTTTGCAGTGGTGGAGGATCTCAGCCCTGGTGGCAGAACCCAGTGGGTCTCCATTGCCTCCTTGATGCTTTTCTGTGTTGGCTTTGAACTGCTGAGGAGGCTGGAAATGTAATGAAAATATGATATTGCTCCTTGATTCCAGCAGTTCTGCTCATGATCTGTCGGAAGAAGATTCATTAATGCTGATAAGAGAATTTTTTATTTTTTCCCCTGGCATTGAGTCTTCTTGACGTGCATCTTCCCATCCTCTGCCCATGAGTTCAGTGTGTTTTTCCCATACAGAGCAGCTGAGGCTTCTCCTCCCTCTGTCGTGCAGAGATGTGTGTGTGTCCTCTCCAGTCAGTGCTCAGGAGCGTGGAGCCACACCAGCTGCTGCCCTGCAATAGTTGAGAGACTTTGTGGCTGGAAAAAATTAGGTCAAGTTAACATAATCTCTAGAATTACACAGCAGAGTAGTGTTGGAACACTTTTCAAAGCCTCGAGAGACACCTGATACTTCAATTCCCATCCTCACCCAAATGCTCCAGCGTTCTTCCCATCTGACAGAGGAGCAGTGGGAGCCACCAGGGTGTTCCCTGAGCTGCTGGCAGTCCAGGCATCTGGAGCCAGCCCAGGGAAATCCAATCCTTAGGATGAGGTGGGCTTGAAATGTTTCATTTTGCTTTTTTGCCCTTACTTCTAGTATAACCCTAACCTAGTTCATGTCCCCTGGAACCATGGAGTAGTTCTGAAAAACAATTGTCTTGCTTTAATTGAATAAAATATGGGAAGAAAGGCTGCATTGAAGCAGTTTCTAGCAGGTGACCCTAGAAAATTCTGCCCTTGGAGTTGTCCTTTTGATTTATTGGTTCAGGGAGTTTCTGGGAGAGCTCTTGGAAAGCTGACCTGATGCTTTCTCCAGCAAAGGACAAGCTGAGCAGTGGTGAAGTTTCCAAACACCACGACCTTTAGAGCTTTCCCTCTGTCACTTCAGGGTAGGTGCTTGAAAAGATTTCCTGCGTGACAGCTTGATCTTTTCCATGTATCCTCCAACAGCATTGATATTCCGGCCATCCTTTGGTGTTTCAGCTGTTATCGCTGCCGAGCCCTTTTTTATCAGTTAAATTGTCCTTGTGGCTTTCTTCATTAAGATGTACAATACGATACAGCAGAACAAACTGCATCATTTGAATTACCCTGGAGTCGCTCCTTGAAACGCTGGGCTTGGACAGCTGTTGTTTCCTGGGAGATAAAGGTCCTTAATCACAGCCCAGCGCTCGTTTCGGACCACGGCGTGGAGTGTTCGCCTGCCTTTCCCAGCCTCCTCGCTGCTGCCTGGTCCATCAGCACTCTCACCTCTCAGGATCCACGGCGTCACTTGGAGGTGCAGATCTGCATTTCCCACACTCTCTCCGCAGGTGGAATTGCTCAGGTGTCTCGGCAGCGGTGTTGGTGAAGACTTGGGGGTGACACGTGTGGGTTTCCAGTCCTGCAGCAGATGCTGCTGACACTGCAAAGGCATTGCTCCTCTCCATCCTTTGCAGCAGCATTAGCAGCAGCCTGGGGGCTCCCGATGTCCTCCCTGGAATGCCCATTTAGAGCATGTTTTAAACCCCACTGATCCCTTGGAGAAGCAGGGGTGGGTGGTTGTGTGTATTTCAGGGGGCTGTATCATTGCAGGCAGTGGTTTTTCACTTGAGAATTCCCAGAGATGCTTCAGCCCCCTCAGTGAGCACATCTGGAAAGCAGCAAGCCCAGCCCGTGGAAACAGCTCTGAGTTCCTTCCTGAGGCTCAGGATTTGTACAAGCAGGAGCAAGCTCTCTTTGGCTTGGAGGTATGCAGGAGCCAGTGAGCTCTGAAGCAGGAGCTGAGAATTGATGCTGAGCTGGAATATCAGCTCTTGAGCAGAGTCACATGGTAGTGGAATTCTCTTGTCGCCCACGGGGCCAGGCACTGTCTCCTGAGAAGCATACTTTTGTGTCATCCCAGATGCTTTAAAAATAATAGTGCATGGAAATGTGAACTCTGTGAGCAAAAATAGTGTTGCAGGTTTTCAGAGCATTTCACATGCCAGAAAACTTCCTCAAAACAAGAAAAATTATGATTTTATCCTCAGTAGGAGTTTGTCCTTTCCTGATGACAGCTGGTGGTGTGAAAAGCTGCAGTTGCAGGGGGTTTATTCCAACAGTAATCCCAGTGGCTGGTGGTCAGGGGGAGCACAGTCCCAGTCATCCTTTTCTCAGATTTCCTTGCAGTGGGTTTGTGGGAGGCGAAGAGGCAGTGTGGGGATAACTAAAGCACTACATCCCAGTAGGAGCATGGGTGTGGCATCAGCTCAGGTATGGCCACTTCTGCCTGGGGCTGCTGCAGGTGGTGACATGGACTTTAATGGGAAAAGGGAAACACTTCTGCTCCCCAGTCAGCTCAGAGGTGGGTGGTGGTGGTCAGCTTCAGCTTGGCAGTCTGGACTCTCTTACAGTCTCTGGCTTTTCCTGGGGATGTGGAGATGCCCATGCTGCAGACAGGAGATGGACACAGCAGGAGTAGCAAAGACTCCCAGTTTGCTCTCGGCGTTCCCAGTCTGCTGTCGAGTTGTGGCATGTTCAGGTGCTTGATGCCACTGTACAGGGACGCAGCCCAGGGATTTGTTCCCCCAAATTATTTATTATTTAACTTCTACTTTCTGTTGAAGGTTCTGCCTGTCCCTGGTAAAATGTCAAGTTAATTTAAAGATGATTCCATGCTTTTCTGACATTTTCATCCAGGATGTGTCCACATTAAAGGGGCTAAAGGCAGAGCTGACAGGCCTGGGACAAGAAATAAAATTCAGTCTTTCAGTCCCATGTCCAGCCAGTAGCAGACAGAACCTGTCATACTTGGCCTTGCCTTTGGGTGATACAGCATAAGCAGTGCACAAACCCTCGTCTTGCTGAGCAGAAGCATGGGGCATGTGCAAGCTTGGGCTTGAAATCAAACCAAAATCCTCCCAAATCTGTATGGGGAAACATACAAAAGCATGGCTGGAGCCACTGTGCTGATTTCAGGCTATTTTTGTTCTGGTCACACACAATGTCCATACAGATTGTGATGATTTTTGTGAAACATCTGGTCTACTAATCAAGCTGTCTCCAGGGCCCATTGCAGCACGCCTGGTCAGGGGCACTCAGCGCCAAGCTGGAGTGTTGTATGGAGCAGATCTGGGGGCTTTGAAATGCAAAGGACATCTCCATCCATCCTTCGAGGAGTGTGTTGTGAGGGAAGAGGATGGACATGCCACTCTGCTCTGGTGGTTGAGCCCCGGCAGCTCTCGCTTTGCTGTGGGGTGTGACATCTCTGCTGGTGTCCCACAGAAGTGTGATCCAGGGGAGCACCAGGAGGGGCTTTGTAGGACTTTTCATCAGCTCCAAGGACCTGAACCAGAGCAGGAATCCGTTTGCCATGCCACGTGCTGTTCCCTTAGGCTGCTGCGAAGGCAGGAATGTGCAGGAATTCACACTCGCCCCGGTCAGTACATGTGAAGTAGTCTGGAAAATCAGGAAGAATAAGAGCTCCACGCGTCAGGGATCAGATTGGCTTTTGGTTTCAGTTCAGAAAGCAATTTAAAAAGCAATATATTGAATGGATATCTATACTTGCTAAAGCCTCTTTAAATTTAAAAGGCAGCAGCGTGTTTTGCTGTTATTTTGCGGATGCTCTGCTGTAATTCTGTGTGTGCTCCTCAGCCCCAGCACCAAGTGCCTCTGCGAGGCTGTAGCTCTGCAGCTCCAGCATTCAACCAGGGGAATTTAATTTTGCTGCTGGGGTTTTAATATTCCTCCATCGTGCTTGTTCTGTTAGAGGCTGTGGACTAATTACGGCCAAGTTTAAAGGGCCTGGTCTGTCAGACTCTGCAAACAGTTTGAGGTTGGAGAGAATCCATTTGAGAAAACAAGGAGGCTCAGCGATGGAGCTCGTAACTCTGAGAAATGTTGCCCAGCTGCCTCCACGCAGTAATTTTATAAATATGTGTGTGTATATGTGTGTGTGCCCTTGTGTAGCTGCCTAATGAGGTGGTGAGTGCCTAGAGCTTGGGTGTCATCCGAATTGTCTTTGCTGGCAGATATTTATTTCTTGTGGCCAGTGCTACACAGAAATCCCAGTAAAGTGAAATTTGCAGCTTTGTAGAGGCTGATGGTTCCTCCCTTGGGTACCTTCTGTAGCTATAAACCAGGCCTCTGAGGAGCTTTTGTACACGGAGATTTTGGAAGGCCAGGACATTGTTCTACTTTTCCTGAACAGCACATTTAGTTCTCTTCCTGATTGGCATCAGGAAGAGAAGCCTTGATATTAAGATAGAAAATCTCACATTAAGCTCAGTCTGGTTATGTGATTTCTATGTCCTCTTGGCTTTGCTGCACCTAGTAAACCAGCCCATTCTTCATCCCCAACTTTCCATTTTAAATGATAGAGACAACTTAGGTGATCACGTGGCTGCTCTGCACACCGATGGCTTGGGACCAGAACAGTGCTTTTTGGTGAGGCCAAAGCCTTTCCTTGGTTTTGTTCAACAGTAGTTAAGTCAGAAGTGTATCAAAGACTTCTTGTTGGTCAGCATTTGAGGAGAAAAGGTGGTTCTTGACCTAGGACATGGGGCAGAAGGCTGAGTGCTGGGGTGGTGTGTGCCTGCTCTGACATGGAAGTGTAGCTGTTCTTGAAAGTGAAGCAGAAGCTGCTGGCACATACCCAGGATTCAGGAAAGCACCTTCAAAGTTAGCCAGTCCAGCTTAAAGTTACAGGTTGTGTGAGCAGCAGCATTGCAGGGCTGGGATGTCCCTTCCTGGGTAAGGAGTGACAGTGGCGGGGCCAGGACATGCAAGGATTTACAGGAATGCACTGATTTGGTACCAAATCACCAGTGACAGTTTTTCTCTCCTTTGCCATGTGATGCTGCAGTAGCACACCAGTCCGGGTGTTGTTCTCTTTAACTCGAGGTTATTCCCTCCGGAGCACTGGTGTGCACAGTCCTGCTTCCCAAAGAAGACTGGGATTGAACAGGACTCCCCGAAAGCTCACTCTAAACTTTAACCGGTCTGTGTTTCCTATTGCAACCATCCAAACCATTTGCTAATCATAACTTTGTCATTCCAGCTGCAGCCAACATGTTGTTTGACGTGGATATTTGTTCGCACTTACAACCGCTTGAGAACTTTATTTTGTGTAACCTGTCGGTCTCTGTCCCCAGATGGGGAAGCGAGATGCACTGTCCAGTTTGCACTGTTTCTTGACTAATAATCTCTTCCAGCACATCAATACAAGTTTGCTTCCAGCAGATTCTCTATTTAGTGTAAAAGCTGACGTAACTTTTTTTATTTCAGGAAGACAGTAAATTGAGACTATTTATAGATGCCAAGATGCTATCTCAGGAATGAATACTCAGTTTTACAACCCCTTCTAAACAATGACTTTTCCCCCACTTCCACCACCATTTCCCCTTCCACCATTTGGTTGGTTAAAACGAGGCATCATTTGGGGATTGCTGCCCAAAACCAAAACAAAGCCCCGCTCTTGGTCTCCTTGTGGCTTTGGAAGGTTTCCCTTGCAGCCCCCAGAGCTCCCACAGGAGAACAAGGGTTGGCCTCTTTGAGGGTGCCTTAGATTTGGTTGCCAGGATGAGAACAGTCTATGTTGGCAGTGGAAACAGGCTAATGACTGCTTGATAATCTGTTATGCAAATCTTGGTGCAGTTTGTTAAATTGTGCAGGGTTTATTTGTTTTGCTTCCATAATTAAAGCATGTAGACCTTATATCTGTAAGTATTGTGTATTCCTTGTATGATTCTTGTCTTTGCTGCTGCTTCAGGATTTCAGCCCTGGGCTGTCCTCAGCTAAATTGCCAAGAAACAGGTCCTCCTTTTCCACTGCTGCCTCTGCCCGTGCAGGGGACCCATCCCTGGGTTCTCTGCCAGCATGTCACCGAGGGGAAACGCCGCTGTGAATTGTCTGTCATTGCTGCAAAACCCAAGCTCCGGGCTGCTGTGCAGGGATCCGCAGTGCAGCTCTTCTCTGCGCTCACTCTCACGGTGTTGCTCACTCAAACATTGGCTGCCTGGAACTGGGCAGGGCTGGGCCAAACCTGGACTGGGCTGTCAGCTCCAGGGATTGATTTCAGTGACGTAATGAGGAGCCAGCCCGCTCCAGCCACTGACCTCTGCCACGGAATACCTACCTCCAGATGGAAAGTAAATGGGTTCCAACAGCTAAACAAGCCAGTAAATTTGGGCAATGCGGTTAAATTTGGTTTAGACCTATTGGTGTGGAGGAAATAACTATAGAAAAAGCCTTCAGATTTGGGTCACTCTTTGAAACTGCCTGTTGCAAACACCTGGAAGAGACAGAGCATCTCTCTGTTGGCAAGGCAGCACCCCCAAGAAATTTCCAGTGGCATGGAGTCCATATGGAGTAGAGTCAGCTTCAGACGAACCAGCAAAAAAACCATCCAGGATATTTTAATTACCCATAGCTGTTCAGCCAGGTAGCTGCTGCAGCAAAGGGACTGGTAATGTTTGTCCCCAGTTGCTAGTTGAAGAACATATTTTACGCTGAAGAAATGGTTCATCATGCAGGTGGTGGCTGGTAAGCTGGAGGAGAGGTGGGAGCAGACTGTTCCTGCCAGCAGGTGCTCCAGTGAGGGCAATGTTTGAGTGTGTAACAGCAACGTGCTGAGCCTTGGCTCCTCATCCTGCTCTGGAGCTTCTGTTTTGTCCCTGCCAACCAAATTGTTGGTGTCGGTGTTCTCTCCTGTCTCCTGTTCCCCTGACTTTGCAACCACCAGTAATTGTTCTGGCAAGGTCCTGGAAAAAGAGAAAAATTTACTGTTTTCCTCAGGCTCATAGCTTTTGAACTGGAGGCATGTCTTCTAAACAGTGCAACTCACTTCAAATGCTTTTTGCCTTTCATTTTATTATTGCTTGTCACGCAATGTTCTTTGAAAGCTTGCTCATATATTATCTGTTCCATTTTTTCCATTTTCCCTTTTTTTGCATGCTGTTCCTCCTGTTTCTTCCCTTCCTCCAATCCTCTGTTCCCGTGTGTAGACACAACGGCGACGACAGAACCGGCAGTTCACGGTTGGTATCACATTCCTGTTTATCTTATTTCTCAGCGCTGCTGAGTGGCAAGACAAGCCTGGGAAGGGGAGGCCAAAAAGGGAACTGGAGTCTTCAAGGGAAAACCGTGTTTCAGGTGGACTCATCTCATAAATACAACATGGGTTCTAAGGCTGGAAAGTCTGTCTGCTCTTGTCATTTCTGCTGTGAGCTTCGCAGCTGATCGTCCTGGTGCCAGGCAAGCCCAAGCCCCATGGCAGTGGCATCCAGGTCCAAGCAATGCCAAGTGATTCTCCCTCCATTTAGTGAGAGACTCACTTCACACATGGAAAACAAAATTTAATTTTTTTTTTTTTAATTTTTGAGCATTTTTCTTGCATTTTGAGTTAGTTTTTAAGACAGGGCATCCAGCAGGCCCACTGGCACAGGGCAGCACTGGGGATTCTGGGATGCTCCACAGAGGAGCGCTCGCCTCCAAGGTCGGCAGTGAAGTTTGCGTTATTACACTGCAGAAGGAGATTGGGAAAACAAATAGCAACACTTTCCTCTCAGCATAGCAGTCTAGCAAAGTAACCCTTCTCGTCTGCTCGAGGCAGTCTAGCTAACAGCTTGACAGCTTCCTGAGCTTCCTCCATTCCCCGGCGAGCCTACGTAGTGCTGCAGGCTGGAAGTTGAGCATCCCATTTTTTGGCACGAGCTCACTTTTCAGCTGAAGAACCAAAACCTCTGACAATTTTTAATTACAGCTAATCCATTTTGGACTTTGCTATTCTAGTTTCTTCTAACTGTGATAAATTGACTGATTTTTTTTGCTGACAGAAATCCTTAGCACAGAGCACCCTGTTTTCCTGCCTGCTCCCCTTGAGGCATTGCTTGGGTGAGGACAGAGGCAGGACTGAGTGAAGCTATCATTCAGTAGCAATGTCCCATATCAAGTGGAGGGGCTTGCACTTCTTGTCCCAAATAATTTGTCTACTTGGATGCATCGTCCCACTTGGCATAAAGATCAGAAATCTTTGGGCACATTTTGTGTTTTGTCTATGTGACGATCTCCCTATGTGTGTTAAATGTCAAGAGCCAGCATTGCTAGTTCTGTGGCTACATGTTTGTGGCTAGATGTTGATCCCTAAATTTGAAAAAGATCAGGTAGCCCTGATGATAGCACAACTCCCAACATCCTTTCTGAGGTGTCTCTGCATCAGGAAAGGCTCAGTATTAACACAGCCATGTATTAGTCTCTGCAGTGAGGACAGGCCAGGTGGCGAGCCCTTGCCCCATTTTTTAAAGCAATTCTTCATGTCTTTTCTCCTTTCTCTTTGTTCTGGGGAAGCCCTAAAAAACCTGGTTTTAACTCAAGGACTTCCCCCTCCATGGGGAGGATCGCTGCCAAGGAGGTGGCCAGCTGAAATGACAACCCATCCCAGTCAAATGAGCTGCCACAAACTTTCCTGCCTGAAAACCAGCCAGTTTGTCCTGAGTTCCCCCATGCTTGCCCTTGTGGGGTGCTTTTCCCATGAAGACTCTGGATTTCTTTCCAAGCTTGTGTTGCTGGAGTGTGTATGGAGTATACCAGGTGTTTCTGTATGTTGGCCATTTGTTCTTTCCAATGTCCAATGGGAGTGAGCATGTCTGTGAATGACTAGAAATGCATGGGCATGAATACAGCCAAATGGATTTTCTCCAAAAACGATTTAAAATGAATTGGGGGAAGAAAAAAGAAAATAAGGCAAACAAAAAAAACCAAAACCAAAAACCAACCCAAAAAAGAGCTTGCTAGCAAAGAAAATGGAATGTAAGGCCAGTGTGGAGCCAGCACAATGCTTCAATCGGGGAAAGAGGGTTTTGAGCCATTTAAAGTTTTGGAGTGTATCCTAGAGGACTGGGGGGAAGGAGTCCTGTATGTGTGTGCATGTCCCAGCAGTAGCCAAGGCCCTGCCATTCCCGTTTCCTCATGGAATGGGGTTGAGGCAGCGATGCATGAGTGACCTAACGCACGAACGTTGTTAACTCTTTTGTTGAAAAATGAGAGCTTAACTGTGAATTTTCTGATGCACTTTCTCCTTTCTCTGCACTGTTCATTGCCAGAGCTCCAATAACAGCATGGTCATGGCCGGCAGGAAGGCTTGTGCTTCCGCTGCACCCCACAAAGCCGGGGTTTCCCAGCTTCGGCCCTCCTCCCTCCCGCTGTGCCCCGTGGGGTCAGGGTGCCCGTGGGGCGGAAATCGCAGGTCCCACTGTTTGAGCTGGAATACAGGCAGAACTTGGAGCTGGGAGAGTAACAACCTGCAGTGTCTGCACCATTCAATCTGGGGAGAAAGAGCTTTTTCTGCTATGCTCTTTACATTTTCCTCCCCTGCCCCTCTCCCCAAGAGAATCAACATGCCAGTTTTTAATGTTCTGTTGCCCCTCAGTGGCCACAGAGCTCAGCCCTCATGAGATGCTGGCCTTGGTGGAACCCCTCAGGTGAGACACCCAGCTCACATTTGCCCTCTGCTCAAGCAGGACATCCCAAGCAGCCATGACCTTGGACACACTGAACTTGTGACCACTTTTTTCCAAATTCTGCCCTTGCCCTGTGGTTAGAAGAGAGCTTTAAGAGCTCAGAGTGTGCTCAGAGTGCCCAGGATGTGGGCACTGCACACACAGGGCATTGTGCTTGTGGCCCTTTCCATCCATCTGCCCAGCAATGGGGGCTCAGGGCTGCTCCCACTCCCCCAGCAAGGCAGGAGCCAGGCAATACTGCCTCAGCACAGGCAGAACTGCTGCTCATTCTCATGGAAAGGTAGGGTGAAAAAGCCTTCTCTGAAGCTGGCAAAGCAGGAAGCCTGGAGTGAAGGTTAAAATAAGGAAAACACCCCAATCATGAATGAAGAGTGATATGAAAATACTTGGCCCGTAATGCAGCAGGTAAATTATTTTACAGACTGGAAATCCTTCCCTGAAAGTCCATGTGGGTTTTTAATTGTGGCCTTAGCAGGGCTTGGTACAAGAACAGGTAACACTGTTGTGTTACGCTCCTGTTGCTTTTTCCTATAGTTCTCAGTCCCTGAAAATGAGTTTTGCTTGGCTGAAGCCAAAGCCCAGCCATGCTAGAGCGCTGGCCACTTGTACCCCTCGCCAGGTGCCGTGGGAAAAGCCCCAGAGCTTTCTGCATTGCCATCATCAAGCAGCTGTGCCAGTCCAGCTGCCTCCTTCCCTCTTGGAAACGCCCTACTTAAAAGTGCAGCTAATGGTAAATCCGTTCCTCAATGTATTTTACAGCTCCCGTCCTTAGGGCGGTTGAATAAAACATCATAGCGCTGTCTGTGCACGCTGCGGGTTTGTGCAGCGCCGCATGAAACGGAATCCCTAATTGCTCATTTAGAGCCTGAGATGGGAGAGAAATTGGCTTTTCCTTAAAAACTGGGTGTAGCGTGGGAGCCCACAGGAACCTAAATATAGCCGGGGTGCCTGGTCCTCGTGTGGGCACCTGGTTGAGCTGCAGGACACATTCACTGTGCCTGCCAAGGATTTATCATTTCCAGGGAAATGGAGCAGAGTGAAAAGTTCCCTTTCATTTCTCTAACAGGAGTAGTGGCAGACTTTGAGTTCATCCCCTCAGAAGTGAAAAGAAGGGGCTTTACTAGCCAATATGAAAGTTTAATGAGAAAAATCAAGAAGTAATTTTTACCACCTTTTTAAATGCCTCACCACAGGTTTTAACACTGGCCGGTGGCATTTGTGAGTGTCCCAGGTGCAGGGAGAAACAGAATTGTGGAATTGTTGCAGATTTTTTTCTGAAAAGAATTTTTTTTTTTTGCTTCATAAAAAATGCAACATTGCCCTTTTTCATCAGTGAGAAAATGTAGTTCCTTGAAAGGGAAAGCTCTACAGAAGCAGTTTTGGAGAGAGAAAAGTTGAAGGGCTCCTCTGCCAAGTGCAGCTTTGCGTGGCCAATGCTTCTGTGAGTCAACTGTTGTATTTATAGATCATTTATAGGAAGAAGGCTCCTGAAAACCTGAAAAGGGCTCCCTGAAACCCAAGAGTGGCACACAAACAAATTTCCTGCTATTAATCTAAACGGCTTCCCACTTCAGGAGGTAATTCCAATGTAGCTTCCTGGTGATTAGATGTATTTAAAAACCAGTCACAGAAAATGAGTTTCCTTTTTAAAGAGCAGTGTATATATATAAATACATGAATTGCTGCTCTGCAGTGGGGCCAATCTGCACATTGACCATACTGCATTCACAGCTTTGCTGTTTAGGAGACAGTCAGCACTGGCAGCAGTCCGTGAGCTGACAATCCCAGGCTCCCCAGTGCCCAGGGATGCAGGATCTCTTCATGGGATTTTTTTCTTCTTTGCTTATGCATTTGCTTTGGTGGCCAGCGGCAAGAGTGAGTCCTGGAAGTCCCAGCCCACAGGGTAACACTGCCCTGCCCCTCATTTCAGTAAGTCTGGGTGGCCTCCTGGCACTGGTTTGCCCCATCCCGGTGCTGAGATGTTTGCCCATGGGGATGCTCTGCCTGCAGACCCCAGCACTTCTCAAACTCCTGAACCTAACTCCTGGCTGCCTGTGGTGGCCACAACCGTGTGCCTCCCTGATTGCTTTATGGCTTTGAGGATAGATGCTTTTCCTGTAAATCCATCACATTTGGGCAAATGAAAAAAAGCCGGTTTGTCCGATAGTTTGGCAGAGGACGCAGCCCAAAGCCTGCAGAGAGGTCGTGACACACACTGCATAATATCCATATTCTCTCATGGATAAATGGCCAGACTTGTCACCATGACCAAAACCAATTGGATTGGGTGCAAAATCGCAGACAAGTTTTCCATTGCTCTGTGTATGCAGGACCAAAATCAGCCTGGACTGAATTGGGAAATTGTCCCTGCGATGGCTGAAAGGCAGAGTCTGGGGGCTCTGCATGCTGTTATGAGTGAGTGGTCTCAATGCCTTGTTTCGTGTGCCAACAGTGTAGAGCGAGGAGCATTTCTGTCTGTAACAAAGGCCACGATTGCACTCGTGTCACACGATGGCTCTGCCTGCACCGGCAGACAGTGGCAAGTGACTGATGCATTCTCTTTTTTCCCCCCAAGAAATTCATCCTCAGTTCTTAAGTGTGTTGTTTTTTGTCGCTTGAGAAACGCAGAGAAAAACGAGTTTGTTTTTACTTGTAAGGCTTTACTCAGTTGCCCAATTCGGCCGAGGAGCTGGACTATGGGGATCTCTCAGGTAAGGGCTAGTCCGTAGGTAACCTGCTGCTCTCCTTCGCTAGACACTGGTTCCACTCTGATTTCTGCATCTTGGCCATGTTGCATTGTGCAGTCGCTGTGGCGCAGCCATTCCCTCCCACGCTCTCGCAGCTTGGAAGTGCTCTCCTTTCTTTTTTTTTTTTGGTTTTGGCATCCATTTCTGTGTGGCATCCTCAGACACGGGGCAGGAGGTGCAGGGCACCAAGGCCACCCATTGCGGTTCCCTCCTGGTTGGGATTTTTTGGATGCTGATTTGGAGACCGGTTGAGTTGAATCTTTGTTTGTAAAGCATTTGACTCTGCCGTGTTGTGTGAAATCCCCCTTAAAACAGGCAGCCAGCACTAACCCTCAGCTGCTCAGGGGTTCCTCGTCGTACCAACATCAGATTGGGGGTGAAAAGGTGGTTGTTTCATCAGCGAGGCCAAAATAAGTAAATGGTTTTGAGCCTCTTTTTATCCACACTGGACTGGAAGGGGTATAAATGCATCCTCATGGCTGGTCCTTGCTTATTAGCACTGATTGAGATTAAAGCATAACAGCGTCTTCAGCAGATGCAGTTGGGTGCATTCAGAGCAGTTTGTACCAGTGGTACTAACCTGCATCTCTGTTCTTCACGTTTTCCTACAGGAATCCACCCCTTTTTTTTTTTGCCCCCACTTGCAGAGCATCCCTACAGACTCCCAGTACCCACTGGGCTCTGTGGCTGCATTTGGCTGTTCCAACACAGGGTGCACAATCCTGGCCCTAGGGCAGGAGCAGCCTTTGTCCCGCCAGGAAGAGCCCAGCCCAGGGGTGTTGTGGCCCAGTGCTATCAGGGGTTCCAGCATATAGCAAAAAAATAACCCAGAAGAACCCCTGAGTCCTCATTCTGTCAAACAGTTCCCTCTCACCCAATCAAATCAGGAATGTCCCATCCCCTAAGACACTACAGGTGTGCTTTGGCCAAGAGGTCAGAAATGATGGATTCATTCCAGATGTGTTCTAACACTGAGTGATGCTAACAATTATTATTGCAGGCCCGGGACAGATCCCATAGGTAAGATGCACCAGGGCTCTGGTAAACATCCCTGAGTGGATGGGGAAAATTGTTTTGCTCTGATAAGTTGTTTTACTTTTTAAAATTCTATTTTTAAGGAAAAATACACTTTTTGGTGAAAAATACACTTTTTGAAGAGAAGAACAGGAAAAAATTCCTCAAAGGAATTGCCCAAAATGGCTGTCTGCTCCCCAGCCTGTGCTGCCCTGAGGGGCTCACAGCTTTCCGAGAGCACACGGTTCAGTGTTGTCCCTTTTCTGAATCTGGAATGAAAGCCAAAATTTCACCCACCTTTACAGAACGCAACGCAGGCAGAGCCTGCCAAACACCCATTTTGGAGCATCTGATTTGGCTACTGATTTTTTTCCTAAGAATTTCAAAATATTGCTTTTTGCTCTCTAGGTTTCTCCTGCCTGCCCAAAGAGTGGTCATTCCTGGTCAGGTGTGATCAGGATCATACTGGGTCAGGTATGGGGGAGGCACTAGAGAGAGAGCCCCAGGTCCTTCTGTGCTACAAACAGAGTGGCTTCTGCCCCACAGCCCCTATTCAGAACACCAGGAAACTGAAACCAGGTCACTTTTTTGGCCCAGGGTCAGCACATTAGGGCTCTCAGGTGAGTGCTGGAGTTGAGCTCTCCATCAGGATCGGTGCCCTCCGCTGCGGCAGGAGCAGCGCTGGGGGCCCTGGGGAGCACCCTGAGGGATGCAGGGCACATGCCACCCCCACGGGGGACCGTGGCGTGGCGGGCGTGGGGGCTGCTGCCATGTTTGCTCAGTGTGCTGTTCCTTCCAGGTACATCTGTCCCGCCCACAGCTTCCAGCGAGGCTCTGCCGACCGTGCAATTAAGTAATGCATCCCTTGCCTTCCGCCCAGGTAGCCTTGAGCCCAGAGCCGTCCTGCTCTTCCCGGCCGAGCTCTGTGTCTGTGCCTCTCGCAATCCTCCTCTTGTTCCTCACCCCCTGAGCCCTCGGGGTGCACACAGGGCTGGCACCTCGCAGTTCCTTATCCCAGCCCAGTGCCACAGTGCCACAGGCAGGATTGCTGCAGCACCAGGAATTGCGAGGTGCCCTGAGTGTGTGTGTTGTGCACACCTGGGCACACCTGTGCACACCTACAGACACTGCTGGGGATCTGTCCCAGCTCTCCTCGAGCTCTCCTGGCTCTGCTCCACTGTCAGCACCTCCTGTAAAACAGGGAATGGTCATGACAGCCCTGCACAGCCTCTGCATCAGGCTGGGTTCCCTGACCAAAACCCCACCAGCACCTTTGCAGAGGGGTGCTGGTGGATCAATTACCATCAGCTGCAAGCAGGGCTCCCTTTTCCACACAGGAGTCGGTGGGAGCAGCCGCACAGCTCTGAGCTCTGCCAGGGTGAGCACATTTATTCAGACAAAGCGTGTTATTTTTTATGAAGGGATCTTGAAATGGGTCGCTGAAGGGAAGCTTATTGATTGAAGAAGGATGAACTCCTCAAATTTCTCTGGTTTAAATTAGACCAAATTCAATTACGGTACGACAGGCAGGTTAACGCTGCTCTTTAACGTCCCCTCAATAAATTCGAGGAGGGGTAGCCTGCTCCACGCCACGCTGTGGGAATGAATAACATTATTGCTCATCCTGTCATAGACAGGCAGTGATTTCTGTCCTCCCACATCGTGGCTAAGTGGTTTATAGTGTTCATGGAATAACGACAGCCTGTTCTTCCACCAGCACCCCCTGCCAAGTCCAACTTCTAGTGCTGCTCCATCATTTCAAAAACTTAACTCCAGAAAAGGATTGACCTGAGATTCAGTGGGGAGGTGTTAGTACAATCCTGATGTTTCCTACCTCCAGGAAAAAGGAGCAATTGGCTCACTAGGTTTTCAGTAGTGCTCAAGTGACTTAAGGCCATTCGCACCCAAATCATGACCTGTGATATCTTCAGGCATGCTGGTGTGATAATCATTCAATAAACTAAAGTACAGCCAGATTTAGAAGAGATTGCTTATTTAGGAATTCTTCAAAGCTATTGGTATAGGTTTCCTTTCCCCTGCCACAATGCAGATGTTACTTGCACATCTGGAAAGCTCAGGAGCTGTCAGTGGGGTTGGTGTGCATAATCTTGCTCATGCTCACACGCAAGTTCAGCCCACACTTTCCAGTGTCAGGAGCTTGACATTAATATTCACCCAGAAAAAGAAGGTAAATTTTTGTGCAAGTGCAGCAGTAAGTCCTAGTAGGCCAAAATTAACCTCAAAACTATGTGTTCATAAAAATCTCCTTCCGTTCTCTGCTTTTACAGCAGAAATGCACACAGAGGAAGGTCAGGGCTGTCCAGAGATACCCGAAAATGTTACAGAGCATTGAGCTACAGAATGTGAATCTGGAGGGAATTGAGGAGGAAGGACAGGAGACAGAAGCACCACACAGCTGGGGCTCCATAAAACCTAGGCTTTCCCACATCAGAGCAGGACAGGCTGCATCTCCCAGTGTTGCCCTTGCTCGATGCCTCTGGCACTGAGCCGAGGGAGAGCCGTAACTGGCTGGAGAGGCTGCTGGAGCACACAGGGAAGGAAGGAGCTGTTGGCAGCAGCAGCAATGGCAGCAGTGGTGGAGAGCTGGCTGGTCTGGCTGCAGGAGGTCACTGCAAGGAGCTGCTGCCTCCAGGTGCTGCAGGATGCTCGTGTGTGCAGAGGGCTCCTGTCACCAAGGTGAGCCCAAAGCCGCCACTTTGAGCCTCGCGGGACTCACTGCTGAGAGCTGGGGAGCACTGCAGGTAAACATGGAGTGGTTTGACCCAAATAGGTCTGAAGCTGTTCGTGTGGGTAGAAAGGAGATTTAAAATACAGGCAGCCTGGTCCAACCCAGTCTTGCTTTTAGTCTTGAGATGCTAATGATGATGAAAAGAGTGGAATATTCATAGATACATCCATATTTAAAGCCTCAGTAAAATGGGATTGAGTGGAACCTTTTCTTTGAGAAATTGGGAGCAGAAAAGTCTTCCCTCTGCTAAGCCTCAGTGTAAGCACTGACCCAGACTGTCAGGGTGCTGCTCTTACCATCACCAACATTCTTCTTGGGAGCCCACAGAAAGCTAGTTTTAGCACTTATAATGGTAGAAATGTTAGAAACCTGGAGATCATTAATACATTTATTTTTTAAGAGAGTCTCCCCAGATGCCCCATAGCTGAGAACCTACAGGTGTGAATCACAGATGATGGTTATTAGTACTTAGATGGACAATCCCCAGCTCAGCATCAGCTACATACTGCTCCTGACCTTTGGAATTAGTTCCTTAGTTCAGTGATGAGTAGGAACCAACCCCAAACTCCTTTCTCTCCTGTCTACGTGCTGTTTGCTGAACTGCACTTTTTGTTTAAAGGAAAACTTCAGGGTTCCCATTCCAGTGGTGTAATCACTATTTTGTTGATTACATGAGCAGTTGGTTAAAATAATCAGCAAAAATAAAGCTACCTAAGTCTCTTCCTGGCCACCCCAGAAGAGGCTCTGGAGTGCTCCTGCTGCTGTACTGGGATCTGCACCTTGGGCAGACCCAGTGCTGCATCCCATGAAACCCTGGCATCCCCTGTTGTGGGGCACAGCCGTGCTGATCCCTTGGAGGAACAGCACAGCATGTGTAAAGACAAATTGATTTCTTCCTGCATGAGTTCAGTTCTGGCAAGTGCATATTACCACTACCACTGCCGTTTTCCTTTAAGGTGCTTTGGTGCCAAGCAAAGCATCGACCCAAAAACAGTTCAGCCGAGGTGCACTGTAGCTGCAGAGTAGCCCTGAGGGGACATGTTGGTGACAACATGCCGTGATGTCTGTTCTTCCCTGCCCTTCCCTCCCTCCTTCTGCCCCACCCACAAAAGTTCACAAGCAAACCCAAAACAAAGCCGTAATAAGAAAATTCCTGATGATTCGCTGGAGAGGCCAGGATCCAGCTTGCTCCAATATATATTAACATCCTAACGGGAAAGCTCTGCATGTATACATTTACTGCACCCTGACAAGAGGGAATTAAATGTCAGAAGGATTTGTAGCATCTGTAATTGAATTGGTGCTGAGAAAAGCAAATCTTGAGGAAGAATAACATATTAGGATTAAAAAATAATGTGGCATTTTGTCAGTTCCTGCCATCTCGACTGTTCCCTCTTCAGCAATAAAGTTGTGATTTCTGGTTTAATCAGAGATAGGAGGCAGGAATAGCTTGGGTGAATTGGAGACAGCATTTAAAGCAGATTCCAGTTGTTAAGGTCAAGTCTCTCCTTGGCTTTGGGGAATTATTCCTTGCTCCATAGACCTGACACTTTGTTAATTACCAAAGAAATAGCAAGGGACAGGATGTGGAGGGGCTGTTCCTGTGCTGGTGGCACGCAGACAGATTTGCTGGGAGCAGTGTCGGAATTGCTGGCAGTGGATTCAGGCTTTGCTGTGCCAGCGGGCAGAGCTTCTGGTGTTGGGCTGTGCTGCTGGAGCATGCAGGGTTTGATGAGGTGCTGGAGGCCAGGAGATGCTGCAGGAGGAATGTTGTAGGCTGTGTGTAAGCTTAAAGATGTATTTAGCCATGTGTGTAACAGTGGGAAGTTGGGGCTGGCACCTCACAGGGGTCTTCCTTAAGAGAAACAATTGATAAAAAAAGGCCCTGCACATCTCAGCAGATGAACTCATGCTTAACAAACTGCTGAGCAAACCTGGCAAGGATTTAGGCTAAAGTCCCTTCTCAGGGGAACCTTTCTCCCTGCTCTTGGCATGATGTTGGTCAGAGGAAAGCCATGACGGGTGTGTGAGGCACGAGGCTCTGGCACAGCCCTGTCCCCACAGCATGGTCGGTGGACAGTGTGGAGGCTGCTGCCGCCGCCAGCACGAACACACAGCTTCATCTTTCCGGAACCTTAATTTATGATGATGAAGAAAAAATGCCTCTTGATGCAAAATCCTGCTGGAAGCACATTACAGAGCTGTAACTCAGCGTGTTTATGCCCCTCAGCTGTTCCAGATGTCAACAAGCCACTCATCTGCCCAGGCTGGGATGCTGCTGGCTGCTCCAAGTGCAGCCGAGCGGAACTGGGTGCAAAGTTTTTTAAAAAATAAGAAAAAATTGAGTGAAGTGTGCCTAAAGCAGCTGCTCCAGCAGATGAGCTAGTTGAGTTGCTTTGCAGAGAGCAGGTTCACAGAGGCCAGATCAGCTGAGCTGGAGCGGCAGTGGGAAGGCTGTGTCAGAGCAGGAGCTCCCAGGATGCCCAGTGTGACTGGTTTTACTCCAGCTGCCACCTTGGGCAGGCAGCAGATCCTGTGCCTGGGTGAGGAGATCAGCTCAGCACCCCATGGTGTGTCCATGGGCACTTTTCCCATCAGCACACAGGGATGTTCAGCCACTTGCCACAGCAGCAGATGCTGGGAAGCAATCACAGCATGGTGTGTTCCACTGGAGATGAGATGGAAGGTCCCCCTTTGCTCTGCTTTCCGATTCCTTGGCACACTCTCACCACAGTGCCATGGCTTGGGGCTCAGGGATGTGACAGTGAAGGCTTTTGGTTTGCAGGGGAATAATCTTTTTTGGCCGCAGTTTTTATCTTATCAGCCAAGCTGCTGGAAGGGGCTCTGCAGTGTCCCTTGCCACGCCCCAGCTCATCCCAGCATCTCCCTGCCCACACTGGGGCTCCTGCCCTCAGAGGTTACTCGAAGGGGCTTTTTTTCTTAAATTGCTTTAATTAAAAGGCTCTCGGTCCCAAGTTATTTACTTGGGTCCCTCAGTCCTTAATCTTGGAGCAGAATTGGAAATATCGATAGAAAGCGTAAATCCCAGCTGCTGCTCGAAAGCTTTGTATCAGGTCTCAGCTCAAAAGAGCCCCATTACCTTTAGCTGTCACGGATCTGTACGCTTGATCGATAAACTTCAAATATTATTAGAGGTGGAGGCTTCAGAGATTTGCTCTGTTCTTTGGAGGGAGACGGAGATAAATCTTTCTTAAAAATTGACTTGCATTTGCTCTCTCAGTCGTCCTGGCAAAACGCATTTCTCCGAGGTGTCCGGGCAGGCACAGGCAGGGCAGATTTATGGGCCATGTGCTTCTTGTAGTGAAAGATTTAAATGGTAAATCCTTCACATATGACTTCACAAATCATGTAAAGTTAAAAGATTTTTACCGTTTCTGTTGCTGCTGTGCTTAAATTGTAAGGTATGGCCAGTAAATCATTTTAATGGAGGTGTCACGCTTGACTCACTAAAAAAAAGAGACAATGGTTTAGCTTCTATTCCAAAATGTTAATGTATTAATCAGCGGGAGAATAATTGTTTTTTACTGCGTTATAAATCTCAGTTGCCATTAGGATTGCAGCGAGGGTTGATGTAGCTGCGTTCTTAAATTAAAATTGTTTACACTGCTATACATTCATTTTACATGGCCATAGCTCATCCGGGGTTCATTCCGGAGCTGTTCCTCCGCCACATCAGTCATCCCTCTCCCAGGTGACAGCGTCCCGAGGGAGAGGTGCTTCTGAAAGGAAACTAATTGTGTGGTGAGGAGTTAAATAAACGCAGTAAAGCAGTCAGAGGCACTGTGCAGTTACTGTTCACTGTCAGCCTCGGAGTGGGTGTTAGTGTTGGGTCAGGAGTGTTGTGTCCTCGTGGGCTGCATTGAGCGGCAAAGGTGGGGGTTAATGGTGGAATGCAGTTCAATCAGGGCAGAGGATGGTTGTAAACACATTTTCTGTGCTGGGTGGGTCGGGTTTTGGGCAAGGAGTGTTTCGGGCTGAAGTTGAAATGTTTTCAGCAGGGCACTCACTGATGACATTTCTCAGAGCTAACAGTTAATATTCCCATGTTGTACTGCTCTTCTCCGTGCCCCATCCACCAGGAAGGCAGAGATTTGGAGAGCACTATAGGGAAGTTTCCCAAAATAAGTCCCCACCGACGACTCCACGTGCCCTCCCTCCCCTCTCCCGGCTGTCTCCCACGTGCGTAGTTATAGTGCTGCTGCTTTTAGCGGAAAACACCTTGCGAGTTGAGCCTCCAGATCAGTTGGGCTCCAGACAAAGCTCTTCTGCCCGAACTCATCTGTCTAGTTAGCTCCGTGCTTCACCCCTGCTCCTCTGGAGAACCCGAGGGCAGCTCTTCCCATCCTGAGAGCAGCTGCAGCCAGACCCTGCCAAGACCATCGTATTAAGTCCCCAATTCTTATTCCTGTTCTGATCTCAACAGATTCCCGCGCAGGTGAGGAAGGCGCCATCCGGAGTGTGGACCATGCCGTGGTTGGCGGCGTCGTGGCCGTCGTCGTCTTTGCGATGCTTTGCCTGCTCATCATTTTAGGGCGATATTTTGCCAGACATAAAGGTAAGACAGAGACCAAAGCTGGAGCATGAAAGGCCAGGCACGTGTGTCCCCTCAGCCATGCTGTTGTCATGTGTGATGCGACAGACGCCCCAGTTTCTCTAGCAGTGGCGTTTTTGTTTCCCTTGTTGATCGCTCCCTAGCACCTCACCAAGACCCCCAAAGAGTCACTCAGCCTTCATTTCCCTTGCAGGTACATACTTCACTCACGAAGCCAAAGGAGCAGATGATGCGGCCGACGCAGACACAGCCATCATCAACGCAGAGGGGGGGACAAAACAACTCCGAGGAAAAGAAAGAGTACTTCATCTAGAGCAGCCTTGGTTCCCATGAGGTGTCCAACCGTGGACAGTTACTACTGGCCCTATTTAAACGCTACAGAGACAGTGATCTTGGAAGTTGCAACCAGCTTGTGTCTTTTTTTTTTTTTAAGGAAAAAAAAAGCAAATGGGTGGAGAGCGGTGAGGCCGGGAAGGTCCGGGATTAGCTGTGTAAAAATATTCCTCGTAAAGTACATTCTGCTGTTTGACACCTCAGTTCGTTTGGGTTTTCTTTTTTTGGCCAAGTCCAGCTTGGATTTAGTTTAGTGAAGTCATTTGCAGAAGATTCTGTGCCTTGTTTAATTTCTGTTCGTTCGGGTCGGGGGGAGGCTGGGAAGAAGAGGGGCTTCTGTGCGTTAGTTCCCTTCGGGTTTCTGTGGCTCTTCGTTTCCCCTTTCCTGTTTCTGGAGTTGCCAGCTGGGACCCCGTGGAGTAGGTGCGTTTCTCTGAAGGTGTTTCCCCTTTTTTCTCTTCACCGGTTTCCGTTCAGAACTCGAGCTCATCGAAGGAGAACCAGCACATTTTAGATGCGTAGTTTGCAGTTCAGTGTGCCCATGTCCTGTTCCCCTGTTGCCGTCAGGGCTCGGATGACACCCCGGAGCCCCTTTTTGTGGCTGTTTCAGGTGCTTTCAATGGTGGCGGCTGGGAAATGGGCTGGAGCTCGGCAGAGGCGCTGCTCGGCCACGGGGATGCAGGAGCAGGGTCTTTGCTGGGCAGGCAGAGCCCTCTGGGGTGTGAGGGCTTCTCCTCATCCTCTCCCTGCTAGGCAGCCGTGGGGGCAGCAGGTAAAGCCCCTTGACACGTGAGCCCAGACCTGGAGAGCGGCTGGATGAACAAAACTGCCTTTTTTTTCTACCTGCTGAGTAAAACGTGGGAATTTGTGTTGAAACGAGCGTGCTAATGACCACTAAAGCCATAGGTGCACAGGAGACTTTGGCTCAGTCGGAATCGTAAGCGACAGGTAGCAAACCACAGCGGGAAGACAGTATAAAGTTATATATGCTGACTTTTTTTTGGTGAGTAATCATGGATTTTGAGCGATACTTTTTTTATTGTGTTTACGTGGCAAATGTATCTGATTTATTTAAGGGAAGCATTAATCTTAGTGTCAGGTTTGGGGATTTTTTAGGGGTTGGGGGGGCATTTTCGTGCATTTGTTTTTTAATTGTTGTTTTTGGCAGAACCATTACAATGTGGGATTCCTTTGGGAACGGGGTGGCCTGGCGCAGCAGGCAAGCCCATTCCCCGGCAGTATTCCATCTTTCCCCTCTTCATGAGCAGAACCTTGCGAAACACCCTTTTTTTCCGAGCAGCTTTTGTCGAGCGCAGCTCTTTTCTGAGCCCTCAGCACCATTGCCAAACGCCACGGCGGTGAGAAGCAGCCAGGTTGGAGCTGGGGGCTCCGTGGTACGGCGGCGGCACGGGAAGGGCATCCTGGCCCTGAGCAGCCCATATTTGTTTGGAAGTGTACCGTAGTGCAGTGTTACCGATGTAACTTTGACTTACAATGTTGACATGTCTCAGGTTCATGTGTTTGATTGGTGTTTTCCGTCTCAGGTAGATTGCAAAATTTCGGCCCCACGCATTGGAAAAATAAAAAAAACCCACGTAAAAACAGGAGAAAAAACAGGAAATTATTAATTTTAGTTGTATATCGGTTTATGTATTTTTTCTTCAGTATACAGTGCACTGTTGAAATGTATTGTTGAGTATTACTTTGTACAGCTTTAGATCATTAGGATTTTGAAGCGTGAAGAAAGAACAACCTTGTTTAAAGGAGGATCACAAATGAAGGATGCGGAACTGATGATAAACAACCTTGTTCTTTATTTACCCAGCCTTTTTATTTTTTCCCCTTAGGCCAGTTCTGTTTTAAGGTGTCCATGGAAGATGTTACAGTGTAAGAAAATACATATCCATCTGTTCCCATTCACATTTTGTATTGGTTCATGTATCCCATTTTTACAAAGGAAAAGAAGTACTATAAAATATCTGTCTTCTTAATAAAAAAAAATTAATGTTACAAAACTAGATCTTGTTTTGCACTCTTTATCCCAGCTGTTACAGAGTCCAGCATTGGAGCTCCACCAGTGACATGGGCAGGAGGAGCTGGGGCCAAGCAGGTAACACCCAGCACTGCCTGGGACAGAAGGAGCTAAACCTGATGTGCTGAAGCTGTGTAAAATATAGAGCCATTTTCATAAGTTTCTTGTTCATAATTGCTAAATTATTTTCTTTGAGGAACAACCCCTTGGAGAAAATTGATCTATCACTGACATTCCCACCTTCCCAAGCTGGGGTAGGTCAGTATGTGAGTTTTTAACAGACAAATATTTAAATCTTCCTGCAAAAGGTGAGTTGAAATATGTGACCTCCTTCACCCCGTTCTTGTCTCCCACTCAGTCCTGGTGCTGCCAGAGTTCTTGGCATCTCCCCTTAAAGCACTTGGTGTTTCCCAGTTGTGGCACACAATGCGTGTTCACCTCAGGACACCAAACTGCAGCAAGCAGTGCTGCTGGGAAGGATCCATCCGGCTCTGCTCAGCCCCGGGCAGCACATTCCTCCTCCTGCCTTTCCCTCCACCACAGCCCCCCAAACCAGGCTGCGAGGCAGCTGCCGCGCTGAAATTGGAATCATTAATCTTTTATGTTTTGCACAAAGGATGAGGAGAAAGACAATTGCTTTTCGAGGAGATCGCACCAAGAACAGCCATGCAGAAGCAGCGTGCACAGGGATGGAGGAGCCGCGCGGATCAGGGTGCGTGTGCAGGAGGTGGTGGCTGCTGCTGCTCCAAGGCCAGTTGCCAGCTCTTGAGCACTTGGTGCATCTTGTTTGGTGATGTCACAAATAACGTTTATCTGATAGAAATCATGACACTAAGGAAAAAACCGTGGGGCAAAGCCAAAAAAGCAGCTCGCACTTTTCTTACCTGAAATGAGCAGAGCAGCTTTGATCGTTTCCATGGCTATTGCAATTATCTCAATGCAGAAGAGGCTTGCAGCTCACAGGCCCCCAATGTCTGCTCACGATGCTTTTCCCCTCCTCTGGCCACGGCTAATTGTGTCTTGCACTTGTGGTGTCTGTAATTTATCCTCTCGGGGGTCCACATCTTTCAGGGTTTTAAGGTTATTTACTGGTGCTTTTCTTCCCATTGGATCTAAACACTCTGGTCCTTCACTTTTCTGGCTCTAAACAGGTATTACAAGAAGCTGTGCCTGTAGCATGCAGGATCAGTTACCTGATGAAACCCTTTGCATTAACTTTTCAGACACTGAGATACAAAAAACTTGAATGGGGAAAGCTGGAAAGAGTAACAACTGAGCTTCTAGACTCATGTAAGTGATTCCCATATCCTAAGTGTCCAGCTGCAGAAATGCTGCCCAGACATGACCCCACAGCTGCTAAACCTGTTCCATTACACAGAGTTAAGGACACTGCTACGATTTTATGAAAATTAGAAAATCATCATTACTTCAAATAAGAATGTATTCTTTGCCCTGAACTTCACATTTTCACAAGTTGTAGAAATCATTTAGTCCTAATTGCAAAATTATTTTATTAGGTCAGTAATACAGTTCTTAATTTCTCCTTTTCTCAACCAAATACAGGGAGGAATTATTTTAGCTGAGTATCTTGAGTTTGACTTAAACATTTAATTACAGCCTTTTCTGCCAGGCTGAAGTTGCCATAAAACTTATGCCACGTAAAGTAATTAGCAATAAATGACACTTAAACTCACATCAGGTAACGTGTACCTGGATCCTGGGCTGGGTGATTGAAACACACGGGAGCAGGGACGAGGCATGAGCTGGCAGCATTGATCCACACCGACCAGTCAGTTCTCATCAGAGGGTCCTGACAAGGGGCTAATAGCTTTTTCTGAAGATCCAATCCCATTTTCTAGGCAGTGGCTGTTGCTGTGCCACCTGGGATAACACCTGCTCTGGGCAGCATCGATCAGGCAGGGACACAAGTGTCACCCCAGTGCTGTGTTCCAGCAGCTTTATCTGGATGTATGATTTCAGTGAAGGGAAAACCCCGAATTCCATCTAAACTCCCAACACCTGGGCTAAAAATTTACATCTGAATTAGTGTAACCAGGAAAAGAATTTCAGTCTACTGACCACTAAGAGTTTAAACTGGCGTTGTCCTGTTTCCAGAGTCAGCCATGGAGGTGATCCCTGCAGCACTTGGAGGTCTCTCCTGGAAATCTGTGTACACGGTGAGCAGGAAAGGGGTTTAGCAGGGTGCTGTGGGGAGCTACAGGAAAGGGGATTCTGCAGAGCTCTGCACAGCCTGCAGCTGGGAGCTCCTTGGTCAGTTTCAGTTAAATAAACAGACTTTGTGTAAACAAATGGGTTTTAGGAGGAAAAACAAACTTAAGAGCAATTAATAAAAATTACGTGAAAAAAATAAACTTTTCCTTGAATAAACAAACTTTAGAGCAATAAAGGGCTAAATAAATTAACAAACTACTCAGGGCCAGCTGTGCCACTTAAGCCTGCAAGAAGAACGAGAGCTCCACAATCCTGCCCAGCACAGGCTGTCCTGGAGAGAGACCACTCAGAGTGACTGGGAACTGACTGCTGCCAGAGGGAGCCTCACAGGATGTCCCCCTGTCCCGTGTCAGGTCAGTTCTTCCAGGCTTATCCTGTCCCCTCGCCCAGTCCCCAGAGGAGGATGGGCTCTGCTCTGCTCAGGACTTGTATGTGCCTCACACGGTGGTGCCAGCACTGGCTGCAGAGCTCTCCATCTGTTTTCCCTGTCAGCCCAGGCCGAGCTACATTAATATCAGCTCTAACCCGTGTGCCTCTGCCTATCTGCCCACAGCAGTGTTCTCCCTCTCCAGCTCCTTATCCTGTTCTGCAGGATAGCAGCAGCCCTGTAAGTCACAGACCTGGAGTGACGTGGGCAGCATAGGAATAATCCTTACAGATGGAGTAAGGATGCAGAATGTAGATAGAAGGGTATGGAGGATGCCGTTCAGCAGTCCCACAGCTCTGCAATACAAGGTGAGCAGGGTCTGGGCACTGGGCAGCCTGAGTGTGGTTTGGGGGACATCCTGCACCCCAGATGCTGGGAAAACTGAGCCCCTTTGTGAGATTGAAGGGGTTTAGCAGCCCTGGGACATTTCATTTGTGTCTTAGGACTCTGCTGTGAGCCAGACCCACATCTGCCTCCCAGCTTCACTCCCTGTGGTGGCTGGAAGAGTTGCTCTAAGCTGTTCTGTGCCCTGTCCCCAGAGAAATCCTGGAAATCCTGTTTTCCTCCTTTGTGTCCCACCAGTACCAGTGCTGACCCAAGTCCTCAGGTGCTGGCTCTCAGCATCCTCTGGGGTGAGGAGAATCCCCTCCTCTTCCTCAACCAACTGCCCAAAAGTGGGAATCCCTGGCTGCAGTAGTACCTGTGCAGAGGGGGGTGCTTGGTGTCCTACCTGGGCTGTTGAGCCCTGGGCTTCAGTGCCCCGGGTTAAGCATCTGTCAGCAGCACCATTGCTCCAGGGATTCCTGCAGCTCCCTCCTGGCTGCAACAAGTGGGGTGAGCAGCGCTGGCATCACCTTGCCCAACAGAGCACACAGAGCAGGCACGGAACGAGCAAGGCGGAGATGTGAAGACTGCCAGGAGTAAAGGGAATATTTGATCAGACGCCCTCCTCTCTCCTCTGTTCTCGGCTCTCAGTGTCCCTCGGGGATGGCACCTCGCTGCCTCCAAGCACCACAGCTGCGACAGGTTGGCAGCAGCTCCTCAAAATGGGACCTGCATGGGAATTTCAATGAGATAGAGAAGGTAATCTTCAGCCTGTGACTCTCCATGTTCTTTTCTTCCCCTGCACCTTGGTTCCCTTCTCTGTTCCAGCTACTCTCCACTGTTTTCTGTGCCCGTGGTCAGCTTTCCATTCTCTGTACCTTGTCCCTGTGTCCATTCCCAGGACAGGAGGTACTGTCCTATCCCCCACACTGGGGCACAGCTTGCTCAGACATTGTCCTTCCTCAGATTTGCCCCTTTTCTGTGCTGTGCTCTGGGCATTCATGGTGACTAGGACCACATCACCTGGTCCTAGCCAGGGGAACACGGTGCCCAGAGCATCCTCCAGTGGTGACTGAGACCTGCTGGGAGCCAGGCTTCTTCCCACATCCCCTGTCCTGCCAACCCTTCCCTGCAGCTCCGGAGTGTTCCTTCCCCCACTGCTCCTGTCCGCAATCAGCCCCATTATCCCTGGTAATTGTCCCTTCTCCGAGTAATGCTGCTGAGCAGGGACAGGGAGTGTGGCAGTGTTTTTCTGTGACTAAGAAAAGGTGTGTACGTGGCCTTGATTGCAAATGAAAAATTAAGGCCCCGTGTCTCGCATTCATTCCTACTTGATTACACACCAGTACATAAACAAATCTTCACCCAGTTGCCTGAGGGGTGTCAATGATCCACCTTTGCTTTGCTTGCCTCTCCTCCAGCAAATCTATAATGCATTTAATCTTCGCCACTCGCTCTCCTCAGTTTTTAAATGTCTAATTTGCTGCCGAGCGCAGCTCCAATTCTCCCTGTGCCACCGCTTTATCTGCCTGGTGTTTGCTGGGCTGGAGCATCAGGGTGCTCCTGGTCCTGGGGAGGAGACCCACAGCAGGCAGGGCACGGGGACAGCGGCACTGCCTCCAGCTGCACCCTGGCCCACAGTGCTCGTGGGGCATGCCTGGAACTTCACAGGTTTGCAAGCTGAGGGAGGGGAAATTAAATCTGCAGAGGCCTGGCAAGGTCCAGGTTTGGGAAATGGGTCATGGGAGAGCTTAGCAGAGAGTTTTCAGTGAGGCAAAAGGAAATGAGGAGCAGGGAGCAGGGTTTGCTGAGTTTGTTGGACCCTTTGTATGTTCAATGGAAAACCTTGGGCCAGCAGCTTCCTCTGTTGAGACTGGCAGGGTCAGATCATGCCAAATGTGCCCATCAAAGCCCTCGAGCTCTGCAGAAGCTGCCATCACCTACCACCACTAATGTGCTCCCTCTGTCTGCCCCAGCCTGTTTGGTCCATGTCTACTGGTCACTGTTTCCAGCACTGGCAGTGCTGCTGGGGCCTCTCTGGGGCTGAGGACAGAGGCTGCCAGCCCATGGATAGGGTGAGGCAGAGCCACTGCTCTCCTCAGGCTCTTCAGGACCATGTTTGGTGAGTCTGCTTGGAGCAAAACCCGTTCAGATTATCACACTCCCCATAAATCTTGCAGCACATCTTCTTGTGTCTGGGTGTGTGTACATGTGCTGCTTTCTTTTTATTTAATGCTCTATTGAGGTCTGAGGCTTTTCCTTCCACTGGCTTTTATCTAGTCATGACTCCTACAATATTTAATCTCTATCAGAAACTGTAAGCCCTGTATTTATTTTATGGGTCAGTTGTTCATCCTTTTCCCTTGATGTTCTCACTGGCAGTGGAGAGTGCAGAAGGTGGAAAAAGAGAGAAAAGGGGAGGAGGGGGGGAAAGAAAGCCCTGCTTGTTTCTGCCCGTCAACATTTGTCCAAATGACAGGCCAACAAATCAGAGCTCTGAAGGCTAATGGCAGGCAGAGAATTTTGGTGGAGAGTAAACGGGTGCATGAAGGGGATGGTGGAAATTTCCATCCCCAGGCAGATTGCAGCCCTGTCTCAGGCAGGCTCTATGCTCCTCTCTGCAAGCCCTGGCTCTCCTGGGGGAACACTTGGATATCCCTGGAGCTGGAGCTCAGGCACCTGCATTCTTACTGACGCCAGTCTGGGTCCAGTGTCGGGTCCTGCACAGGTGGGAGGCTGCAGGTGGCACCAAGAGCATCCACAGCCCCCATGCCTGACCAAAAGGTGACACACCTGCCAGTCTCGTTGTCACTTTACTATCTAGAAAGTCTTCGTTCAGATTTGAGGTGAATAAAAGATTAGAGTTACAGGGAAGAGACAACACCAAAGGTGAAGGCAATCCACTGAATTTACTGTATTTGCTGCAGAGACATAAATCGGGAGGAGATAAGTGCTGCCTGGGCATCCCAAATGAGTTTTAAGATCCACCTGCAGCCTCCCATCCTCCTTGGGGTGCAGAGGAAGGAACAGGTGGAGCAGCATCCTTCCATGGAGTCCTGGTTTCTGCAGGATAGGCAGAGTGGCATGATGCAGGAAAGAAGCAAGACCCAGGAGTCGCAGCAGGACTGGGGAAGGAGTAATGATCTGATATCTGGGGGTACAGAAGTGTTTGCCAGCTTGTTGACCCTGCCTGGTTGAAAGGCAATGAATATTTCAAATCTCCAGTGCTATCTGCAGTGTGGGCAGGAGAAAATTCTCTTTCTTCTTCCCCCCCCCTCTTTTTTTTTGGGGTTTTTTCCCCCAAAGTCCGGACAGTCTGTCAAAACATTTATCAGAAATCCGTATGAACTGGCTGAGTGCCGCAAGGAGCTAATCTGTGTGGAGCTAATCTGAGTGAACAAAGTCACCACAGGATTGCCATGGGCACTCAGATAAGGATTTATCATAGGGAATTTGAGTGAAACATGAATTGCCTCTGGGAAGTGGGATGCAAACGTGGTGCTTTGCCAGAGGTTTACCTGGGGGAATCATTTGGGAAGGGGAGAGCAGAGCTCCTGCCATGATCACAGGCAGCTCCAAGTAGCAGAAAGATGCTTCTTCTGCAACAGGTGGAATTTGGGTGCAAAGAGTGTGTGTGTTCCTCCTCGTGCTGAATAGCCAGAGCCATTCTTGCAGCACTGCTTGAGGTCACCTCTCCCAAGCTGAGGAGCTTGTTTGTTTGCTTTGTTCCTTTCCTTTTATTTGGGATGGTTAAAGCTGAGTTCTCCTGTCAGCTGTCATCCTTCAGTGTCTTTGTGCTTGACCTGTGCAGAGAAATGGGCGGGTGGCTATAGAAAGTGGCAGGTTGGGAAGTGGCATCTCCCAGGCTGTTGATTTACCGATTTGCATCAGAGGAGCTGGAGCCAGGGCTGGTGGTGCTGGGAGGGGGTGGAGGAGCTTCCTTGGTGCTTCTCACTCACCATCAGCAGCGGTAGTGAGGGGCACAAGGTGCTGTCCCAGCTCCTGTTTCTCTTCCATGTCTCCAGCTGGGCTGTGCAGCTTTGGCAGCTCTCTCCTAGTATTTCAAGTGTTGCATGGAGGCTGCAGTGTCCCAGACTATGCAGGCTGCTGGCAGGATGAGCAGATCCTTGGAGATGCCCACCTGTGTCCTGAGCTCTACTCTGAACATCCTCCAAAGCAGGGAGTGGCTGGTCCTGGTCTCTTCATTTCCTTGTAAGATCTGCAGGGTGGTACAGCACGAGCTGGAAGAACATTCCAAGTGTTGTCTGGAGACAACTGTCCCAGATACGGCACAGAGACAACATTTTAAAACCTCATTTAAGTGAACACAATGAGAGGGCTCTTGGGTAGAAGGAGAATTAATTAATCTCGTTCCTACGTAGATACTTTTAATTAAATGGAAGTGCATGGTCTTTTTTAAAAAAAAGGAAAAAAAGACATATGGAGAAGAGCTGGTGCCTTTGTGTGAGCCTGTGAGAGGAGGATGGGGAGTGAGATTATTCTTTTTTGAGTGTTTTCAAGAGGAATGAGCATCAGATCAGGAGAGGTCTGTATTGTCAGAGTGTGCACTGAACATTTTCTTTCATCTGGGAGGAGGGCAAATGCGTTTTCCTTGTCAGCTGCTTCAGAAGGTTGCTCCCTGCACAGTTGTCCTTGCTGGGTGGCTCTGGGCAGGGATGGGAGCCCCACGTGGGTCTCAGCACAGCCGTGCCTTCAAACAGGCTGGCTCTGGATATGCTCCTGTTCCCTGCTTGCCTTCTCTGCACCTCGCTCTGTCCGCTCTCCCTGTGGTGATTCCTCAACCCTCTCACTTGCCCCCAGTAACCTACAAAACCTCTTTGCCATCAGGAAGCAGTGATGGCTGAGGAGAGCTGAGAGCCTGGGGAGGGTTTGGGCAGCAGAGCTGGATGTGCTGTGTGTTCACAGCTTGGGTGATGCTGAGCTGCAGCTGAGGCTGGCAGGGAAGCCAGGAGGTATCCAGGGGAGAGGACTGAAATTCAGTCACAGAAGTGAGAGGTCTCTGGTATTGTCCAAGTGCTGCCAACACGTGTTGGTCTCACTGTGCCTCAGAGCCCTTGGCATTGACTGCTCTTCAGCTGTTATAGGAAGGGAGGCAATGGGATTTCTTTTGGATTCAGGAAGCTGACATGGCCAGGGACCTCCTGGCTGCTTTGCTGCACCAGTATCTGCCAAACTCGCTGCTCATGAGCATCTCATTAAAAGCAGATGCTGCCATTCAAACACAGGCACATCGTTCCACCTTCCAAAATGTAATTTAATTGCAAGGGCATCACACTGCTGGAGCTGCCTGTCCCAGCTTTCAGCTGCCAGGGTCTGTCCTGCCTTGGGACACTCACACAGATTTTCAGGCTCACTCCATGCAATTCCCTGCCTCTTCCCATGGGTATAGCAGCACCTCATAGTCAGGAATGGGGCTGCTGGACCTGCCTGTGGGTGCCCAGGGGTGCAAGGCAGTTTGTTGTTGCTCAGTTGGCTGCTGGGGTTTTGTTCCTTTTTTTTTTGTTCCGAGTTTTAGGGACTCACCCTAACAAATGCCGAGCTTAAGGAATGTACTTGGCTTTTCCCCAGTAAAAATAGTGTTGCTTTATTATCCTGTCATGTTTTGGTGAAAGGTGGGAACGCAGGTCTCTGCGGTCGCCCCTCGGAGTGACAGGACGCTAATGAATTGAGAAATGGCTGCGGATGGCGCTGCCCGCATCACATCTTCATTAGCATCCTTCTCCCAGAGACTGCTGTGATTAACACTGTCACCACAGACGGGACAGGAATGAATAATAACTGCCCATCTTCTACAGCAACAGAGCATTTTGCTCAGCAGTGGAGCAGGGACCCCACGGAGAACTTCCAGCCGCAGTTTGGATCCTGCCACATTGTCTTTGCTGGGGTTTGTTAAGCAGCTGTTGTTGCTCTGTCTGCAGCTGGAATGTCCTTTATGGCTTGGGTTAGATGGTGAGGAAAGCAGTGATTGCTGTGCTGGGAAAAACTCAGGAACTGGGAGCTTCTTTGTTTGTCCCGTGAGGAGCCTCATAAAACATCTGCACTCCCCCAGATGTGTGCTTGGCCCCAGGTGGAACCTCCTGGGCCATAGGAAGGTTATTGCAAAGGTACAGAGCTGTTAGAGAGTTTGTATCTGGGGCTGTCAGGGGAAAAATGCTGCTTCCCAAGGCAGCCTCATCCCGCTGGCTTCCCAGCAGCACCACAGCTCAGAACAAACCCCCTGCACCTTGGGAGAGAAGGCAACTCGAGCGTCAGGTCTGCCATCCCAGCACCTCCTGCTTATCCAGCAGCCTCGATGTCCCGCTCCAGGCTTGGCAGAAGGACCTTTAGCAGGTCTCTCATTTCCACAAGGAGCTTTTTACAAGCTGCCTGAGTCAAACACTGAGTGGCTGTGCAGAAGACATGTGTACACATGGGGAGCCATTCAAGAGGCCAAGGGAGTGGAGTCACTTCTCATGTGCCACCACCTGCTCTGTTGCAGCTCCCCGAGTAGGGAAGGAGGCTGAAGCTGTATAAAACTGAGAAACTCGTAGAGGTCAAAAGAATAAATTATAGTATTTTTTAGGGTTTTGTGGGTTGTTTATCTCCCCTGTTTTCAAGTCAATCTAATCAAATGCGGATTTGCCACAATCACAGCTCAAGCTAACCTTCACCTGGAGGGTATTAATATGCATGACGCTTGTTAAGTGTTTGCTTAATTTTTATTTATGGAAACTAGACTCTGTGAAGTGTAGCTGAGCTGGCTGGAGAGCACATGTGCAGGGTGTGCTGGGGTGGGAAAGCAGGAAGGAGGTGGAGACTGGGAGGGACCTGGCATGGGGGATTGGTCCAGAGTGAGTGGTCAACAGGTCACTGCTGATCTCTCAGTGGACTGAAGAGCTGGCAAGGGGAGCTCACTCATCACCAGAAATGCTTGACCTCAGCCCTGGCTGCCTGTTTGATGACCTGAACTTTGTGTGTTGTTTTTCTCATCTCTTGAAGATGTGCTCACAGGTCGCTTAACAGCAATACTGTTTTATCCTGGGAGAGAGACGGGCAGAAGGAGTCTCAACAATGGGGGATTTTCCTGCAAATAGCTTTTATTTTTAGCCTGGCTTTTGGGAAGGCAAAAGGGAAGGAAAGGACAGGATTTATTTTTAGCTTCTCTTCTTGCCAAAGCTGATCTGAGGTCTGCAGGCTGAAGGACAAGTTTCTCCAAGGCCAAATTCCTCAGAGTCCTCCTGTGCCAGGATGCAGTGAGCATCACATCTGTGCTGGCGGCAACACGGTCCCTGTGGCCGTGTCTTGGGAAGAGTCCATGGAGATAACACGGGTTGAGGTGTTACCAGAGTCCACTGTTGTGTTTGCAGACTCCCCAGCTGCTGCAGGGCGTCGAGAGGCTCCTCTAAAGTCTCATCCATAGCACATGAAGGATATTTAGTGCTTGTTCCATCCAGCACAGCATTGCCAGTCTTGGGCTCAAGAGCAGCATTTGGGTGGTCAGGGTGGCCAGAGAGCATCTGAAAGGGGCCTAAACCTGCAAGGAATCAGGTGATTTTTTTTTTTATGGATGAAAGGTTCTGCTGCCCCATCCTTTAAATTGAAGAGAGATCTTCCCAAAGCCTGCCCAATGCATCTCAGCCAGCCCTTGGCATGTGAAGGGATTGATCCAAACTGTAACGGGCTCCCTCTCTGCCCTGCCTCTACAGCGAGTCTATAAATAATCATTCGCCATTGCCCTCTGATCTGTAGGCTTTATTGAAATCTGCAGCATTGAATGTTTTTACAGCGACCTGGGTGTGTTTGACAGTCAATCCTAATCTCAGCATTGATTATAGCATCAATATTTGCCCGGGTTGTTGTTGTGATCTCTCTGGAGCAGCCGGTGGGTGGTGGTCCTGCCTGGAACATCCTGCCTTTCCCAGATCCAGCCCCTCCATCGTGCACAATAGCAGCTGATGGCAGTGCTGTGCGAGCAGCCAGCTCCCGAAACAGCCCCACAAGCCGTCTCCTGGAAACCCTTAACGCATTCAGAATATGAGTATTTATGTATCTGAATTAAAAAAGAAAGGAAAAAAGCCTTAACCTTGGGGAGGGGGGAGCTTGGGGATGGCAGAAAGGTTGCAGTGATTAAAGAAAGCTCGGAGCATTCGAGCAATATTAAATCTGACGGGCATAATGACGACTGAGATCTGATAGAACAGAGAGAAGGCTGGAAAGAAAGGGCTGGTATTTTTCCCTGATGTAACATAATGGTCACATTTTTCTTTCACAATGGTTTTTCTGAGATAAAGAACAAATTATACTGATTTGATTGCTACTTAGAAATACTTAAAATTGAAAAAGACAGCAGGTGGGCATGGTTAGGAAGGAGGGTTATTTTAGCATAACAGATGCATGCATAAAGCACTGCAGAGCCAATTTTTTAATCATGAGGCCCCCCCAAAAAAGCCTTTGGAGTCTTTCTGTGTGAGGTGGGGAGGTGAGTAGGAGTGTGGGGGACATTGGGGGAATGGAGGAGAATGTTCCTCTGCCAGCAGTGCTGCCAGCAGCATGGGATACAGCATGGGAGCAGTCTTTGCACCGACTGGGGCGTGTCCTGGTGGGAAATAAATCCGACAAGGGACATTTTATGATGGAGAAGGGGATGATTGCCCAGGGCAGTGGGCTAGTGGTGCCTGGGATGGCTACACCAGGAGGTGACACAGCCCAGGGTGCCAGGCTGGAGAGACAAAGCCTCCCCAAACACAGATCTGGCAGGGTGTAGTCTTCCATAAACATACATGGCCATTTTTAATTATTCCCACAATTAAAAATGACTTGTTTACTCAGATTTATGCAGCGCTAATAAATATGCCTTGGAAATTACTTAAGTAACTAGGGTTTGCTAATAAAAACACCATATATAAAGCAAGTGCATTGCTTGGTAAATCAATTAATTCTCATTTAATTACTGGAATTGCTATTGGTGACTGGCCATCACTCCAATTTGCTTGCAGAATGGACGTGTTTGTTTACAGCTGCAGATAAATGATGTCAGGAAAGGCTGTGGTCTGGCCAGGCCAGGGCTGCTCCTGTGCAGAGCTGTCCCTGCTGGGATGGGATGTCCAGAGGACTCCCATTCCCAGGAAAACTGGTGGAGGCTGCCTCTCTGCCAGCTCAGGGGTTTAGGGTGGGCAGCCAGGACAGCTTGGGTATGTCAGAGGCTTGAGGTACCTTACACTGCCAAAGCAGCCACTGGCATTCCTTTTATTCCTTTTATTCTGTCAGAACAAATCATCTGCTCCTTTATGTCTCTTAATTTAAAATTTAAAAGAGGTTCAGGCCAGGGTGGCCATTTACAGCAGTTTGCAAACCAAACTCCATCCTTCACTTTCCTATTCCCGTGAGCAGGGTAAGACAACAAGCTATGACAGAAGCAAGCCTGTTCATTCCAAAATTTTGTTTCTATAACATCAAGAAAGTTTAATTTGGTGATAAAGTGTATTTTATGTTTCTTCTCTAATGGTATTTTAAAAACATCTTGGACTTTCCTGGGATTCTCCTGAGCTCCCTGCCCAAGCTTTTCATGACCATTACTGCATTGAGAAGAAATAGCCCCCCTTGCTGCAGAGGAGAAGCTTTACAGGCTCTGTATTGACCTCAGGACTGATTTTCAGCCAAAAAGGACTATTTGATTATCTAACCTGACCTCTTGTTAAATATTAAACAGGTAATTCAATCAGACCTGCTGCTTTTGAGCTTCTGTTTGGCTAAGGGAGAAGAGTGGTTTATAAAGGAGACCTTGTACCCTGGAATCCCTGAGCTGCTGCTGCAAGGCTCATCAGCTCTGGAGCCCCGCTAATGGCGTTGCTTTCCAGGTGTGCATTGTCCCAGCCAGACAGGGAATAAGCTGGAAAAGTGGGCAAAACAAGCAAACAGCATCCTGGCTGGGGAGGAGAGTGGGCAGAGAGCTGCTGGCACACGGGCAATGCTCCTGGCACGAGCAGCACCACACAGACCCTGTGTGAGTCTCTCTCTCCTCTTTCCTTTTCTGTTTTTTCTTCCCCTAATTCTGCCCATCCTGGTGCATCCACTGGGGCCTCCTGTGAAAGTACAGATTTATCTGGCTTTTGTGTTTAATCCCAAATCTGTCAACCCCTGTTAAATTTGATGGTGCCTGAAAGGTCTGGTGTTAAGCAAATAGGTGGTGACCAGAGCTTTTGATGGGAATCAGATGGAAGCCTAATCCTAAGGTAATGTTTTTCCCTATCAACCAGGGAGGCCCCAGGGTATGTAGAAGGAGGAGAGCTGGGAGTAGTGCTGTGCTGTCTGCCCTGCTGGGATGGGTGTCTGGCAGCTCTCTGCAATCCCTGCTGGGCCATGTGCTGCTCCATTGCCATCTCTCCTGCCAAAGGAGTGATACCCAGCCGGGGATGGGAGGCATCCATCTCTCCGTCCCTCCCACCAGCAGAGCAAGGCTGGTGGTGGATTTTGCCGACACACTCTGAATGCCCAACTCCTCAAATTGTATCACCCTGCTGAGATTCAGGAGGCTCTGCCTGGGACAAGTTTTCCCTGCACTGCATTATTGTCCTGGGAGTGAGGGAGGCCCTGGGACATGCGAGGTGTCTGTCTCACAGGAGTGGTGCTTAATCCTTCTTTTTCCTCTCCTTCCTTCCCGCTGCAGCCCACCAGGCGAGGATGGTACTTTTCATTAAGTGAATATTACTGGTCATGTAATTGAAATTCAGCTTTAAGGTTGAAACTCCAAAGCAATGATCCTTGAAGGAAAATGCAAAGCTCACCTTCTCTCCCACCTTGTTGCTGCCTCTTGAGCGAGGAGGAGACATGTGCCCCAGGAACAGCCCAGCCCATGGCTTTGCTTCCAGTGCTCTTGTGCCAGGGCTGGTTGGTGCTTTTATTTTAACCTCTTTTTGCCCTTTTTCATCACACAGTGTGCCCCTGGAAGTTCATAGGGTTAGTTTGCAGTAGTGGTACTTTCTTTCCCTTTTTCTCCTCAAAATAGCAATAATCATCAGGGTCCATCTGCCCCTGTCCTGTCTGACTGTCACCTTCAGCGTCACTGTGGGTACAGCCAGACAGTGTCAGGGTCTGCACTTTCTAGCACAGCAAGGGAATGGGAATGGCTGGAGCCTTGCCTTGCTCCCCAGCTGCTGCTGAATTCCCAAAGAGGAGCAGAAATGAAGATGTATCTGCTCCCATCTGCAGATAAACCAGGCGCTTTTGGTAAATTAAAGTAATTCATTGTGCATCTCCAGACACATATGTGTGTGCGCATTGTTATTAATTCAGGCTCTGTTTTTCATTCTCTTTTTTCTGCAGCTAATTACCTGTCAGAGAGAGTTCTCTGCTGGTCTGTGTGCCGAGTGGCTGTTTGGAGAGCGAGCCAAAGGGAGGGGAGAGGCAGGATGTCCTCAGCCTGGTCTAAGGGCAGTCAGGCAATGGGGACAGGAAAGGGCAGGAAGGGGAATGCTGGGCTGGAATACTGAAAATTCCCCATCTGTGTTTCCACAAGGCTTCTTTTGAGGGATGAGAGGAGGAAAAGGTGAGGAAGGGTGTCCTGACCACCCCAGTGCTTGCCAGGAAGGTGAAGAAGGTTTGGATTTGTGGCAAGAAGCTGCTGAATCGCTGAGGAATACATCAGCTGCTCTTTGCCAACGTCTTCTCAAGGGTGAGATGTTGAGGTCCAATATTTTTAACAAGGATTCTGTTGGAAAACCCACCTGCTCAGCTGAATCCTGGCTACATCAGGAGTGTCTGCTGTGTTTTTCCTGCCCCACGTTGCTTTATGTGGGGCTGACAAAGGAGTGAGTAGATGTTGTGAGGCACACGTGGATCCGTGCGAGGTGATTATAAGCACATTAGCAGAATGAATTATTTATACATTTGTAAGAAATTATCGATCCGTTGGGTCCTAATCATGCAGTTACTCATCAAATTATCTATTTCTCATGCTTTAACTCTTTTCAACCCACTACAAAAGGGCTTCATGTATAAACGGTGACAAGTGGAAGTAAATGTTTTTTCCGGACGTCGCTTTGGACTCTTGGGAATATGTGAATCCTGCAGGCACACAGATGCTGGCAGGTGAGTAATCAGCATTAGGGGGTGAGAAATCCTCATAAGACATGAATCTGTCAGGCCTGAATGCTGCTGGGTCAGCCGGATAGTTCCTTTGGCTGCAGGATGGGGCTGCTGATGCCACCAGCATGGTGTGAGTGCCCAGAACACCAAACACCTCCTGCCCTGCCCTGCCCTCCCTGTCCACAACCACTGACATGTGCAAAGCTCGCTCTGAGTTTGCTGATGGAAACAACTCTGGAGCCAGCCTCCAGAGACCCCATGAGGTTTGTGTTGCTTTCAGCAGAATAATGCAATTCCTCATATTTTATTAACCATAATAACACCAGTCTCTAGACATTGCTATATCCCCATCCACATTTTTTTCCAACTTTCCAATTATTTCAGCTCCTTGAACCTTGCTGACAGAAAATACATTGTAGTGCAGTTTCTTTGGGGCACAGTGAGCCTGGAACCAGCGGCACAGAGGGGAGCAGGCACCATGCTCACTGTGCCCACAAGCTCTGTGACACCCACCAGCTCTCCCCACAATCTCCTCACACTCCAGCAGAGTCTCCCAGTCCCTGCACGTCCCTCACTCCCACCTCAGGCCGCGTTGGAAATTGCAGAAACTGTTGGGAAGATTTATTCTCCATAAAAAATGTGTGACTGTTATGCCAAGTTGTTGCATTTTTCTGTCTTTGCTTTAATGGGTGCTAAAACTGATTGACTCTCTGGCTTTAGACAACTCCACAGCGTATTCGTTGGGGCAGGATTGATTTTTTTTTTGGCCCCCCACTTTTTTAACAGAGCAGCCACCTGACGACTTCAAGTTACGAACTTTGAGTTAAATTATGAACCTTTTAGTTTTGCATTACGAGGAGTATCTGAAACCTGATTTGCTACATCAAACCACATTAGTTGTGTTATGTTATTTTCTAAAAACACATTTCGGAGAAATAACTCCAATCTGTGTTGCATTTTATAGACCAAAATAATTGAATGGCGGCTGTTTGTAATTTTAGCAATCTCTTAACCTTAATCATATTTAATGGCTTTTCTCTTCAGGCTAACAGGGGGGAAAAAAACATATTTCAGCTCCATCATGGAGCAGCACTACAGTAATGCACTCCCGGCTCCGGCAGGCACTGTAAATTCCTGCTTTCTGAATTGTTGGTTCAGGACAATCATTCAGCAGGGAATTACTTTCTCCTCTATGAAATAAATGAGATGTTAAACTAGTTTTCTGCTTCCTGCGGTAGGAGCAGGGCGGCATGCAGACCCGGGCAAAGCGAAAACAAGAACCCAACCCCAGCTGGTCACTGGGGAGCGGCGAGAGAGAGCAGGATGGGGCAACAACAGGCAGGCTGAGAGCAAAGGAATAAATCAGGTGAAACCCAAGCAGGCAGGAGCATCGGTGAGCTGGGAGGGGACTTGGCTCACTCTGTGGGGAGGTGCCAGTGTCACTGTGGAATGCAGCACTCCTGGCCCTTCTCTTCCTGCTCCATGCCAGGGCTGGCTGTTCCCACAGCATCCCTGGCACTTACCTGCTGGGCTAGGCAGTGCCCATGGCTCTGGAGCCCCGGGGAGAGCCCACACCACGGGAGGAGTGATGCTGCCAAGAAATCCCCTCATGTCCCATTCTAAACAGGGCTGGCCGTTCGCAATCCTCCCAAGGGTGTAATTTTGGGGGTATTTGCATGGTTTTTACATAGGCGACTGAGTCAGAAACACTTCCGTGACATTGCTGATTAAAACTCCAATTGCTTTGGTAATTGCAATATGTTTCAGGGAAGATGTTTGGAACTCCTTCCTATCAGGTGGCAATGCCTGGCTGTTCAGGAATTGTCTGAGTACCTGTTGTGTGCAGGTTGGATCCCTGCCCCGTGCCTGCCCCGTGTATTACTCTTGTTCCATCGTCTGTTCTGCTGAGAATTATGGTGCCACCGGGAGGAATAAACAACCATTATATCCCAGTGCAGGGAAGGAGGTTAATTTCTCCCCATAGGAGCTCTGATCCTTCGAAACTCTCTCCCATTGTACTCATGAAAAATAGGTTAGTGTAATTAGGGATATCGGTCTGGGCAGCAAAGGAGAGGCACGGTGGTGATTAACTCGGCGCATGCAGGAGAGGTCACCTTCCTTCACCCTGCCTTGGAAGAAAAAATCCCTCTTTTTCTAGCCCCCCCACCAGACATGCTGGAACTATGTGAGTGACAGGGTATTGTCCATAACAATACGCAGAGTTTTGTATGAGGTGGAAACCTTCAAAGATTGAAAGAAATTCCCCCAAATCTCTGGCTTCTATCAGGTGGAATATTGATGCTGTTTTAACAGGGTCCTTTTATTGCTATTTCTACAGATGGATTTTTTACAAAATAGTGGTATTTAAAAGGCAGATTCCTCCCTTGTGCCCTACCTGGCTCTGGGTCCCACCAGAGCAAGCTTCTAAAGAGATCCTTGATATATCATTTGCAGTAATGGCTGGCTCCTGCAATCAGTCTATACCATGGAGAAGTCAGCAGAGAGATCTGTCCTCTCAAGCTCTGCCAGATGCATTGCAGACCAAGGCCAAGGTGCACCGGGAATTTGGGAGGGATGGAGAGCACCCAACCCAGATGCTTCAGCTGTGGGACATTCTCCTCTCCTGAAGGTTCTGAGTGCATCATGCGTGGGAGGTTCAGCCAGTGATTGAAGTAAGGGATAGTGAGAGTGAGGGGAAAAAACCCAGAAGTTCCAATTTGCTTTACCCCTTAAAATGCTGACGTTTTGGAAGCTGGCTCATGTATAAGAAAATCTTCAGCCAAGTTGAGAGCAACGTTCCTCAACCAAGGAGTCTGCACCCCTTCGTGCTTGGCAACATCTGAGGCTGGAGGAAAATGATAATTGCCTTTTCATTCTTCTCAGTGGCATCAGGAAGCATTAAAATTGGGTTTGGTTGGTCACAGGGGAGCATCATCCATCAGCAGCACGGTGTGCAAGAGCGCGACGGAGAGTTTCTCCCACTACAGGCAGAAGGCATTATTAAAGAAACTAATCATTTAAAGAAATAGTACAAATAACCTACTTGTCTGGTGAGCCTGATGGCTTTATTTTTGTATTCTCCAGCATAATGAGCATAGCCTGGGCTGCATGGATCTGCCTCTGCGAGGGCCTGATTGGTTTTAAATGTCTTTGCTAACCACTCCACATCAAGCCCATAAATCTGGGTTTGAGTAACTGAGAGCTCCTGAGCTCCCAGTTAGGGTGAGCCTTTAATTAAACACACGCTTAGGAAGATGCAGAGATGCAATCCTTCAGTCCTTAAACGTTTGCCGTGTTGTCTGCTGGGTTCTATCAGTGACCACCAAAAGCATAGTAAAGCCTTTGAAACCATTTCCCACAGGATTCTCCTGGAGAATTTGGCTCCTCATGGCTTGGATGGGTGTACTCTTTGCTAAATAAAAACCTGGCTTGGTGGCCAGGCCTCAAGGATGGTGGGGAATGGAGTTATATCCAATACCACCCTGCTTCCCTTTAAAAACCAGAGATACAGCCCTGAACGAAGCATAGACTGTGTTTTCCCCTGTTAAATTAAATGATGTCTGAAATGTGTTGAGACCTTGACCCTTGGGCTGTGTTTAACCTCAAGCAGCACAGAAATATGACTTTTTTTTTCAATCTACATACCAGGTTTTCTCCTTCTCAGAAGACAAAATATTAACTCTGTCTGTTTTGAGCAGTTTTGACTCAATTGGCCCTCTCCCTGAACAGCGAGCTGGAGCTAATGCACAGGGATGGAAGTCAGGCACGACTTTCAAACTGTTTTCTTTTAAGCAGCCCATTACACATTAACCTGCAAGACTGTGTTTTAAGGGAGCCTTGTTCATCACCTCAAAAAAGTCAAATTAACATAATATCTGGAAAAGAACAATGGGGCTAGAAACTGTTAGTCATTGTTGATGGAACAGGTAAGTTTCATGGCATGATCTGCTGAATATTCATACCATATTGTTTTTGACATTTAAGAACTCAATTATCAGCTGACTAATCAGTCTTTTACAGGACGTTATTTTTGTGATGGAAAACGCAGCTCTGGTAAGCCTCGAGGGAAACACTGCTCAGAGAGATCTTGGATCTTGTTTTATTCTGAAGGCAGGGCTTTTCTTTATTAAATGGATTAATTTAGCCCTTCTACCAGCACGACTCAGAGCCCTCAGCAGGGTGGGCAGATTTTATCCAGTCTTTCCAGCTCTGTGTGATACTGGAGCTTGGAAGAATCCTTCCTCCCAGAGCTAGGGCTGGCCCAGCTGAGATGCTTGGGGGCATTCAGGGAGGGGAAGGGGAGCCTTCCTGGTGTGGTCAGGAGCTCCAGCACAGCAAGGCTCCCCTGTGCTTGGGAACCTCAAAATGTAACAACTGTTTCTGAAAGCAAGAAAGGGCTGGGAACAGTCTAACCCTTAAGAAAGATACCCAAATCTTGTCCTTTCCCTTTCTTTCTCTTTTTTTTTTTTTTTTTTTTTGAAGGCATTTTGGAAATCTAGTGATAATCTTTGTGTAATTTACCTCTTGCATTGAACAGCTCAGGGACCAGCTTTCCACTTGATAGATTATTTTGACATATTTACTCATAGCTGTGTCTGTCTCAGCAGCATCCCCATAAAAACCTCAAACTTTAAATTAATACGTGGGGACTGAGATTTTTCTTGCCTGCAGTTGAGCAGTCTCTTAACACACTCTCCTCTTTCTGGCTTTTAGTTATATTTAGGTCTAAAAGTGTAACTACAAGAAAGCACCAAGTGCATTTGTTTTAGAGCAAAAATAGAGATGTTTTTGCCCAGGGTTTGGTGTTGGGGAGCTGCCCTTGGCCATCCTGGTGACCACAGTGTCAGCAGTGCTGCTCCTCTGCACCAGCATCAGGGCACAAGCGGGATAGGGGGACTCAGACAATTCCCCACAGGTTTAGTCTAATCTATGGATGAAAGCAAGCACATTATTTCACCTGCGTGGAACGTGACAGTTATTAATAACCCCATTAAGAGCAGTGCCATTCGGCTCTGTTTAGGCAGGCGATGCTGGAATGATTGCTGGGAAGCGGGAGGGCTCCCCTGACTTCCCGAGTTAACAAGATGTTGTGTTGCTGAACATTGTTTTTCTGTTTCGGTAATGAGCTGCACTCGGGGTGCTGTGGGTCAGATCAATACGAGCACTGCCCCTCCATCACCCCTGCGGGGAGCTGAGAAGGACAGCAGCTGAAGGATTTCTTACCAGTTTTTAAAACAAGTGCTTTCCTTTACACTCGTGTTTATCACACCCTTCAGAGGGGTTTTGGGTTTTTGCTTCTTTTGCAGAGAAGCTTTGCTCCCCTGACACTCAGCCTGGTTCACGGAGATCCTGGGCAGGGTGTGACAGTGGCTGCTGTGGTTGCCCAGCAGCTCTGTTTTGGGGGCTCTGGGCAGCAGGGCTGTCGCTGTGCTTTGTTGGACCCACACTGCCAGTGGCACCACATCAGGGTGTTTTGGCTGGATTCTGTAGGCCTGCAGAGTGCTGCAGGGATGTGCTGGGCTCTGTAAGCCCTGGGGCTGCTCATGGTGCCCACAGCTCACTGGGTTGTGGGGGCTGCTGCACACTCACACAGGAGCTGCTGCTCGTGGGCTGCTCCTGAGCGTGGAGGGAGGTGACACATCCATGTAGAGCTCAGAGGAAGAGCCAGGAGCAGCTGGGAAGCCTCGGCAGCTCCTCCACAACTGCAGGGCTGCACATCTGTGCAGTGGGTCACACTAGGGATATTTAGGGTTGTGATGTGCATAGACCAGGGGTTAGTGGCTGTTGGGCAGGGATGTGGGACACAGCAGCCTCTCATTAGGAGCTTGGCAGGGCTTGGCGTTTTCTGCTTTTCTTTCAAAGGAAGAAAAAACAGTGCATTGCATCTTGGGGGTTTTGTTTGGGAGGAGAATACCAAGAATTGTAATTCTTTTTAAAGCTGGTGTTATATCTGCATCCATGTAGATGTGCACCCGCTCCTTTATCTCACATGGGGATAATGATGTCTGGTTCCACAGAACTTGAATTATTCATTGGCATAAACACTCAGTGCCCGGCATGTGAAGGCCCTCTCTGTGCAATGGAAACCATCCCAGGAAAATATTAAGGAATAATTAGATTTCTTGGGTCGCTGGGTGGTTTTAGGGTTCAGTTCAGAGGGATGAGGGCTGTTGACACGACAGGGTTGGCAGCAGTGGCTGGGGCTGCAGTGCTGGCTCTGCCTCTCTGTCCTGTGGGCAGGATCAGCCCCTCTATCATCTGGGACTCAGTTTGCTCCTTTCTTATCAGCAGTTAATTTTTGGTGTTTGTACAGCCACTGAGTGATCTCTGGTGTCCCCAGAAAGCAGGTGTAGGACAGGTAACTGGGACAGGTGCTCCAGCCACTTGTGCTCTGTGCCACACCCTGAAATTTGGGTCTCATTTCGCCTCTATCAGATAACTTTTCAAAACCAACCTGGATTTTATTTCCTGTAAGCAGAGCACTGCTCAGGTCCAGCTCTCTTTTCTCTTTGCAGAGAAGAAAATTGGCACATTTCCTCCTGCAAATACATTTATTGTGCAGTAAGGGATCAAAACACCATTTAATCCTGAAGATTAAAACCTCATGTTGTCGGGGAATTCCTACGTGGAGCACTTATTTCCTTTGCACTTGTTTTCTTTCTTTGCTGATGGATACAGCTGTCTGTTCTCTTGTCACCAGCCAGACCCCTCATACCCGTGCCAGGGCTATTACTCCATCACGTTGCCACTCTGCAGAAAGCAGGTATTAAGCAAAACAGCATTCTCAGAAGCAAAAACTGCTATTGTTAGCAAAACAATACCTGCAAAACAATTTCCTCCTGACTGAAGCCTCGTTTCTCCCAGCGGCTGGGTGGGAGGGGTGATTTGTGATCTGGTGGTCACACTGATGCTGCTCCTGACCCCAGAGCAGTGCCTCATCCTGTAGATGGGCAGAGGGAGGTGAGGAGCTCCATCCCGAGTCCTTGCACAGATGGGCACAATGCTGTCATGCAGGATGATGTTTTTCCCACTATGGGCACTTTAGAGGTCACTTTGCTGTTGTCCAGAGGAGTTTATCTGAAACAAGTCACAAAGTACTGGCTGACATCGCCTAGAACACCTGAGTGTTTCTGTGTATTGAATTTGGGCAGGGAAAAAGGAAAAACAGTTGGGAGTATGGTGGGGGAAGGGTGGAGTTTGTTGGGGAATATTTTCCTGACTGCTACAGCAAAGGATGCTGAGCCTTACAGTAAACAAGCCCAGGTTCCTGGGGTGGCAGAACGGCAGACCTGGAGATTCACTGCTCGTTTTTTCAACAACAACAATTAGCTTCTTCAGCTAATGAGGGGTTTCATAAGCAACCATGAATAATAGTGCTTAGGGACTCTTGGCAAAAATCAGTGTTTTGAATCAGACAGCCACCATCTCTCTGAAATCCAAGTGGAGGCTCCTCACACAGCAGTTTCCTCCCCGATCCTTTTCCTGGGCAGACAGGCAGGGAGAGGCAGTGGCGCCCTGGTGCCAGTGGGGTTTGGGTGGTTTTGTTACAGGCATCTCCAAAGAGTCCCTGGAGGAAGCAATGATCCAGTTCTGCAGAGGCAGTCAGGGCTATTGGAATACGATGGCAGCACTAGGAGACACAGAGAGACCCTTAGACTGCATCGATGGGAAGGGGAGGGACGTCAATTCTATCTCTTTGAATTAATGAACTACAGTCTGAAACTTGCAGCCTGGTTAAAAGCAGTATGGATTTCACCCAGTTGCTGCTCAAAGAGGATCCTGTTCCCCCTTGGTGCTGCCCCTGGGCTGCTGGGCTTGCTGGAGCCCTGCTGTCCTCTGCATCCTCCCCTCTGCCCAGCACACCCAGGCTCCCTGCATGCTGGGGCTCTGAGGGGAAGCTTCAGAAGCTTTGCCGAGTGGTGCAGGCCAAGGAGAGTGTCTTCCTCTGAGCTGCTCCTTGCCCCCATGTCCTGGAGCCCTCTGACCATGCTGGCATGGCAGGCTCAGAGCGCAGCCAGCAGTGGTGAGCAGAGGGACATTGCCCCAGTCCTGGCTGGTCACACGAGCTGGACAGAAAGCCTAACTCTTGCTGAAGTGTTGCCATTGCCAGCTCTAATCTTCAGCCTCCTCCTAAGCATGAGGCAGTACCAGCTCTCCAATTTTAATTTTATTCATACAGCTGCTATTACTCCATCTGGATCATGCAGGATGAATACTAATGGCCCTCTGGATTGTTTTAAGTGCAGATCTGAACCAGATACTTGCCTTCATTTTGTCAGGAGCTGTAGCATCACACTGAGACTTGTGGAGTTTCCTCCTAATGGATTCCTCCCAGTGCCAGCATTGGATCCTGGTGTGTGTGCGTGTGTGAGGGCAGAGGAAACCTGCCAATGCCACAGAAAGGGAGACATGGGCAGCCTTCTCTCTAGACTGGAATATATGTTAATTTTCTCTCTCTCTCGCTCTCCCTGTATATATGTGTGTGTGTATATGTATATATATATATACAATACATGTAGGTTGCCATAGCTGAGGACTCTCCAGGGAATATCTCACCCTCCAGTGAGGTCCTGGCTCTCCCCACGGGGCACAGGAGCTCTCCTGCCCCACCTGTCATTACCCTGCATGAGAGGATGCCCCAGATCTGCTCTGAGGGCACTCCAACCTTCCGCTGCATCCGAGGTGGGAATTATTCCATTTAGCAAAGAGGATTAATGTTTCGTAACAAAGGGTAATTTATTCAATTGTATGCAAAAAAGGTAGCAGTAACACACGTACGAAGCTCGCTTTATTTCTGGCTATTGTAGCAGAAGTTTAAATCCTGTGAAAACATTGGTAAACCTGTTGTGCACCCCTGGGGAGAGCTTGACCAGCCCCAGCTGGATGGGATTGCCTGCATTAACTGCACTTGACTCTGACAGAGGAGGGAGCTGGCAGGGTTGTGGGATGCCCAGCCTGCTTCTGAGCAGATGGTGAAGTCCTGATCCCACAGAGAGCACCATGACCTCACACCCCGTCCCATGAGGGGATCCTTGAGGAGAGCCGTGGGGAGCTGCAGCTTCTGGCAGCTCCATCATCCAGCAGCTGTGTGCCCATCCTGGCTCCTGGCTTAATCTCCTGCATCCCTGCAGAAGCAAGGCTGGAGTGCAAGGAGGGATCCACAGGATGGCTGAGTCCAAACTGTCCACATTCCTTCTGGGGCAGCAGTAGTTGTGTTGTAACCATGATGGGCTTGAAAGGAAATATGGGCAAATTAAGGAACTTATCAGAAAAGCTAAAATTGTCCAGTGGACAAAATTATGGGAAAAAGCAGACAGACTCTTAGGGAACAAAAACCATCTTGTAATTGAAAGCTTGCCTCTACCCCAAGCATCTCAGTGGTCCTGGATGCCCAGTGCCTATAGCCGGGCTCTGATAGACAGTGACAGAGCAGGAGGCCCTGAGTAAACACAGTTGGTTGTTATTGTTTACCCACACCAAAATGAACGCACTGAACCCCATCCCCATCTCCGTGCAGAGGCCATGTGGGACTGAACTCCTGTTGTGGACAATTCCACATGGCACTGACAGCATCACACATCTCTGCAGCGCCTCGGGAGGTATTCATAGCATTTTGAGATCTTTTGTGTGGCGTGAACTCTTGAAATAAGCAACCAGTAAGAGCTTTTACCTTCCAGGGAGACTATAAAGCCTCCATATCTGCATTGATCCAGCCCTGGGGATTTGCATTAATTACTTCTTCCTCTGGTGACTTTCAGCTCCGGATTCAATCTCTGGTGAAGGAACCTACAGCACACAATCCTGACAGCGACCTCATATCGCCTGTCACAGCAACAGAGGGGCAGCACGCTGGGACAGGGGACACTCAGCGCTTCAGACCCAGGCAGCAAATCCTCCAGCGCTGTCACATCACCACACACACGGCAGGTCGGTAATCTGAACTACAGCAAGAGACTCAGGAGGTTACTTCTGGCAGAAAATAAGGTTTAAATAAGATAAGTCACTGCACCGTGTTGCTGGCTGCTGTTTTGGCCAAAGACAAAAATAGAGGTGTGAAAGGACTTTTATTTCCCGCTCCTTCTCACCCACTAATTCCGCTTTCACCGAAAAGATTCTCCCTTGCGTGAAAAACCAAATTGGCAAAGTTGCATTTATAGGGAATTTCTGTGAAAGGATTTGTGAGGAAAACCTTGAAAGTCCCTTTGCTGAAGGAACAAGAGGTCTCCTTCCCTACCAGGTTCCAGCCTGTGGCTCCCCAGGGAGTCCTGGTCCTGCTGCCCTGGCAAGCAGGGCTCCAGCTCATGTCATTTCCTGTGTTCCAATCCCTGCCTTTTTGCCCAGCTCTCCCTACTCATCCTCCTCGCTGCAGGGCTGTGTGGGACCACAGCTCTTCTCATTGTTTCTGGAGGAAGGGTTCTGTGGGGACACAGCTCTCATCACTGCTTCGCTGGCCGTGGCATCAAAGAGAATAGCAGATAAATTGTGGCTGGAGATGATGAAGGGAGAGAGCCTCTGGGATTTGCTCTGGCTCCAGGACTGTGCCCTGCAGTCATTAATGATCTAGAGAAGCAATAAGCTGTGAAGGAACAGAATTTGCGATGACACACGGCTGTGTTGAGTAGGCAAGTTTAAAGAAGCAGGAGAAATTTTAAGGACACCCACCAGTGGCTGGTGAGCAAGTGGAGATGGTGTTTGCTTTGCCTAATACAAAATGATGAACAGAGACTGCAATTACCTGAGCTGTTGGCAGGAATGTCTGTGCCCTGGTTAACCCTGTCAGCTCAGAAAGCTGATACACAGCTGTGTCAGAGGAAACCCTACACCCATAACACAAAAACCAAGAAATACAGTTCCCTCCAAAGTGTACAGCCAGGAAAACCCAGCCCTGGAAATAGGAGGTTTTAATGCAACCTGAAAATGTGCTTTTGGTTCTGAGATGCCTCAGAGAAGATATAGGAGAAATAAAAAACACAGTAATACTTTCCTGAATAAGATGAAACTCCCTGCAATAAGTTATTGGGGATTCCAAATTACTCAGCGGAGTTCATGGGAGAAGTCTGAAGTGCCCCAAGCAGGCTCCTCACAAGCCAAGGGCTCAGCCCTGCTGATGGCATCCTGGGCAGGGGATGGCAAGGAGTGGTAATTCTCCAAGCCCAGCACTAGTCTACTTTTTTCCCCTTAACAACTGAGCTGATTAGAATGAAACTTTGACTTGATGAGCGATGGTTGTTGTGGTGCAGCAGTGGCTATGTAGCCCCTTCATTTTCTTGGTTTGTCTTTTAAAAAAACATTGGCAGCATTTCATCCCAATTTAATGCTCGGGCTCTCTGCTCCATATTCATTTCTCTCTCCCTTCTTCCCCTCCCTGATTTTCAAAAGAATCAAATGATTGTTTTATTTTTGTTCATGTGTACAAAGCAGGGACTTGTGAGGTGGCTGTCACCAGTGGGACACTGGGTGTGCTCCATCACGGAGGGAACAGGGACAAAGCTGCAGCAAGCCCTAATTACAGGATAAGGTGCAAAAGCAGCTCCATATTTCTTTCTCCTAGGTTCCAGCTCAGTGGAGTCCTTTACTCCTCGAGCTCTGATGCGTTGGAAGCTTATTCTGCATTATTTCTGTTAATTAGTGGCATTAGAGCAGTTTCAGGAAATCCTGGATGAGCTCAGAGCTGTTGCTATTGTACAATTTATTGCCACCTTTCTTCCTCTCAGAGCTCCAGCCCAGGACTGTTGCTTCGTAGGCAGAAAACACAAGAGAACCTCAATCCACAGCATTCCCAGGCTGGAGAGGGCAGGAGAGAGCGGTGAGGTGAGGGCAACCCAAAATGTCAGCTGTGACATCATGTTTTCGGTCATCCCGGGACAGGGAATGAGGGCCCTGGGGACCTCTCTGCCTCCCATTCACCTGAGCCCTGAGTTCTGCTGGGTGTTTGTCCTGCAGCTCCTTTTCTTCTGCTCACTGAGCCCTCAGTCCCTGGCAGTATCGACCCTGGCACTAAATCACCTCCTACCTTTCTCTGCCTTGCAAACACTGGGTAAAATATTTATAGCAGGGATCTGCAAGCTCCCAGCTCCTGCTGGGGATGCAGCTCACGTGCCATGTATTTCAACAACAAGGACTTATTAAATAATAACTGACATTTACCTAGCTGCCTCTTGTCCTCAGGGCCCCCAGGACTTGGCAAACTTTAATTAATAGTTGTTTTAATAGTTAAATAACCTTTATAACTGCATTTCATTTATTCCAGGCCCATCAGAAATAAAGTCATAATGATCTGAGTCAAGCGATAAAACACAACATCTGGTTTAATGTTTGCGGGTTATTTAATGAACTGAGGAACCTGGCAGAAGAACTAGATATTTATTTCTTTTTCTTCTTGTAAGAAATGGGGTTTGTAGTGAGACACAGCCTGCTGGTGGTGTTTGGCCTCCTGCTTTTTTTCAGCAGCAGGTTCAGTTGTGGGACCCCATGTGGCTGTCCCCTGGGAGAAGGATGGCAGGGCACGGCCACAGACAGAGTGCTGAACACCACTGATTTATCTGAGGGTGCACTCTCTGCCATCTGTTTTTACACGGCCCTGGGCACAGGATGAGCAGTTCCCACACAGCACACGCTTCACCAGCCACGGAGTTCCTGTGTCTGCAGAATTCAGGGTAAGGCTGGCAGTTGTCCCAGCAGTGGGTTCCAGGACAGGCAGTGCCACTTCCAGAGGCTCCTGAAGCCTGCTCCAGAGGGCTGCCCAGCCCCTCACACCTGAGTCCCTGATGTGGCTCCCACCTCTTGCCCTCTGGGGTGGAGCAGACCCTGTCCCTATGTCCCAGCTCAGCCACCTCCCTGTAGCTCAGCATCACCTGCTCTCCCTCAACTTCTGACACATTTCCTCATTTTTCTCTGCAGCCTATTATGAGCATCCTGACTAATGTTGCTTAACGCAGCTCACTCTGTGGATCCCAAAGTACCGTCTGCACAATAAAATTAACTTCCTCGGGCATATTTTGGGTACTCGTGCTCCCCCCGCAATGTTACCTATTAATTGCACAGAGAAAATATTCCAGAAACTTACTTGTGCCCTTGAGCTACATTCATGTTTATTTCCATAACTCTTTGATACAATATTTGTCTTTGCCTGACTTAGTTTGCCAAAAGGAAAGGGAGAAGGAGGAGAAGCATATGAGGGATTTGGATTGCCTCACATCTGCCTTTCTTTAAGCAGCCCATATGGGAAAACATATTCTTCTGCACAGAATTTGTTAAAGGTTTCGTAAAACGCATTGCGTACACATTTAGCAGAGAACCCAGCAATATTTATATTTAAAATGGGTCCAAACAGATCCATTTGGAGAGCGTTTGGAAGATGTAGGGTGGCAGTGCACATTGCGAATGTAATAGTCTCGTTAGCTGGCTCAGCTTGTGGGATCTGCTCTGTGAGTTGATGGGAGGAGAAGAAGCTCCCAGTGTGGTAAGTGTAAAAATCATAATGTATGCAATGCTGTGAGCATATTTCATCTGTGATGCTCCAAAAAGGCGACATTATCCATGTTCCCCTTTAAGACAGAGTAGCTGAGTAAATGGGAATCGACATGAGTAGATACTTCATCTATTTCCCTGCTGTCCATGTAAATCATGAGAGGCAAGTTGCAACCCCCTCGTTCCTGTTGGTGCACAGCCACTCACATGGATCGTCCCATCGACTGCCCTGCAGTAACTCATGGAATTCAGGTTTCCTGTGCTGGCCAGAGCAGATCAGCCTGGTGGGATGAAGGAGCACACACTGGATCCATCTCTCCAGGAACACTGGTACAAGCCTAGTGCAGCTCCCCTGGAGCCAGCAGGGATGGGGATTGATGGGCGGGGAGCAGAGGTTGATCTCAAAGAGCAGATCCTGGGTGTCTGTGTCATGATTCAAGCAGGGTATCAGCCCAGTTATGGGTTGATTTTATAGGGATGAAATTTAAAACCACATTGGTCTTTCCCCACCCCCTGTGCATGGTGTTCCCTGCACAGCCTCACTCCCAAGCAAGGCTGGGCAGGTGAGGTCCTGCAGCAGAAGAGGCTGACAAGCACTAATCACATCCCATTAGCTGCTTTCAGCCTTCACTGGATTTGGTTTGGTCTGGTTTATCTGAATCTTTATTAGACAAGCTTGAGTTAACAACAGGGCATGTGATGCAACAGCCTCAGCGATCCCATCTGGAGAGGCAGTGCCATTCTGGGCATCCCGAGCGCACACAGCCCTGCCTGGAGCTCATTTCATCTCATCTTGGCAATCTTCTGCTATGCACTTAAGTAAACAAAGATCAAGCTACTCACAACCTTAATTAGGCTGCACATAAATAAGAGATTACTGGATTAGCCAGGAGTATAAGTGGGAGAGTAACAATCACAGAAAAAAAGCCCACTACCAGTGTTTCTCTTGCAGTGCATCCCTGTGGATCTCCCCTGTCCCTTCCCACCCCACACTACTTTTTTGCTCTCTTGCAAAACTGTGGGACTGATGTGAGTGTTGCAGAGCTGGGAGGATGGATGGTGTGGGGAAGCAGCTGTGGTGAGTCCTGTAGCCACGCCAGGAGGAGAGGCTGGTTGAGAACACCGTGCTGTTCACTCAGGATCTGTGGCATGTCCTGCTCCACTGGGGCTTGGTGACCAAAGCTGAGCTGTGACAATGTTCATGGCAAGCCTTGGGGAAGGTGGGGGTCTCTGCTGCTTGCACCCAAGAAGAATCTTTGGGTCTAATTCAAAGGTTGGTTTCCTTGGCATGGCACAGGGTAGAGGGATGAGGCAGGGGAGCATCACAGCTCTGCCCCAGTGGAGGAACTGCTGCTCTGGGCTGCCTCATTTCCCACCTGCAGCAGCAGAGAATCATGGGGAGACATTCCCAAAAGGCATAAAATATTACAAGAAGATGCTTTTTCAGCCAAGGTGCTGACACAGCACCATCCGTGTTTCTTAACCAGGAGCAATGTCTGAGTTATCTCAACCTAAAGCCTGAAATATACATTACAGGCTGTGTCTTTCTGTGCTTTATTTGGGCTGTAAAGTGATATCTTATTATTTCTCCCTCCTGGGCATCCTTTAATGAATCTAGATTTGAAAGTGAAATATTTATTGTATTTTGGGAGCTTAAGCATGAAAGAGAGGAAAGAGAGGAGGAGGGATATGCAAATTTGCCAGAAAGCATTAAAAAAAGGTCTCTTCTTTACTAAGAAAAGAAGGCGCAAGACTGAATCTATCGAGCTTTGGAATGGATGTCCCAAAAAATGGTGTAATGGGGATATGGGGAGCAGGACTGCCCCAGGGAACTACCCTGTTCTAGCTCCTCTCAAACACTATGGGAATGGGAAGTTAGACCTGGAGTCAGAGATGTGTCTCACTGTTCTCAGTCCTCAGCCTGACCATTGCACTGCTTTGGAAAAATGCAGAAGAAAATATTTTCCTGCAAATAAACCAGAAACAAAGCAATAAAGGTAAGTGTATTGGCAAAGGTAAATGCAGAGTTAATGCAAAAGTTGTCAGCAGCTCTCCCTTACCTGATCCCCAGTGGAGAACAAGTTGTGTAGCTGCAACGGTGAGAGAGCCCCAGCTTCCTTGAAATCCACACATTTCTTTAAAAAAAAGAAATATTCTGCCATCTTCCACAGCCAAATTGAAGAAAGCTATTAATGGGTTATGATTCTGTAACTTCAGACCACTGTAGTGTTAGTATTTCACAGAGCAAAGACACAGAGCACATCATATGTGAGCAGCACCATTGGCTTCAGCTGCTGCAAACAATATGGTGCAGAAATAATTGAACTAAAAAGAAATTACAGCTATTTGGGGAGGTGGTAACTCTGCTGCATAGAGAGGAGGCTGCAGGTGGCGAGTCAGGCATATGCTTTAAAAAATCAGGACGAAAATCACTGGGTTTGATGCTGGAGAGATTTTTGGTGGAGAGGGAGCCTCTCTGTCAGCGTTATATACAGGCAGGGAGGATGGAAGAGGAGGCCTTGCCTATATGGGGAATTGTGTTGGGCTCGGTTGGGCTGGTATGAATCTCTGTTTGTGCTTTTAAGTCTCAGATGTATCATCCAGCCACCGCAGCTTAACAAGTTGCTGTTTGTCAGCTGTGCTGTAAGTCACCGTGGGCGTGCTCGGCACCCAGCTCGGGGATGCCATAAAGCTCGGCAGATTGCGCCTTTCATCTGTTCTCATTCCAGTTCTTTTCGCTTAAGCTAGTTCCTAATCATTACAAAAACCCCAAACGAGGCTTGTTTCCAACAAAACAGCCGACTGGGCAGAGTTTTCTTGCATCTTCACTGAGTTGTACCAGGAGTTGCATCCTTCATCCTGGTGCACTGGCACCAACCCCTGCCCCAGCTGTTCCTCTGGCACATCCCCATCTCTCCTGCAGCTGTGGGGACATCCCACCCTTGGGGACAGCGTGGTGGCCTCGGTGGATCTCAGGTCAGAGCCAGGCTGGCACTCACTGCCCCTCCATTGCCTCAGCCATCTCATGTTTGGGCAGAAAATGGGAGAGGAGGAAGAGATGCAGCAGCAGGATTGAAATGTTTCAGCCCTGCTGGGTTGCGGTATGGCAATATTTCATTCTGAAATAGATTTTCCACTCAAAATTTGTTAAATGGTGGATGTCAGCTGGGAAACTCAATGTTTTGATGTCTGGAAGCGCTTGTTGGAAGGGGAACTTCTTTCACAGAGATTGTGAAGCACCTGATTCCCAGCTCAGAGCACACATTCTACATTCTAAATATATATTCTACAATATATAATACCGTATGTAATATGTAGTACACCTACTTCTGTATATATGAAATCTTTGCCCCATGAACTGATTTAGCAATGAAAAGGGTTGGGTTTGAAGGGACAGTCTCACCCAGAGAAATGGAGCTCTGTAGAGCTTGCAGCATGGGGGTGAAATGCTGACACCAAGTCCTACTCTGCGGATGGCCAATGCCACTCTGGTGTGCCACATCAGAGCAGGTCACCTGCAGCTGTCACAAGTATCTGCATCGTGGCGGCATGTGAGGGTCCTGGCCCAAGTACACAACTCTGGAGCACCTGTACCAGCAGTGACATAAGTCACTCCACACTCCTTCACTTCTCTGAAGAAGGTTCTGAACTGCTAAAATAGAAACTTTCTGGTTTTCCAAAAAATTTTCAGCTGGCTCTGGCTATTTTCCTCCTCCCAGGGCAACATGATTTCACAGTAAATCCATCACTGCAGCAGCTGCTTGGCACCATCTCTGTTCCAGCTCCTGGCAGCCCTTGTTGTCCCTCCCTCTGCCTCCACAAATGCCACCTGTGCCACTGGTTCTCCACTCCTCCACTTCCAGCCCATTCCTTTCCATTTGAGGGAGACTCTATTCCAGCAGAAGGTGAAACAAACCCTTCCACATCCTGTTCCATGGTGTTTTGCCTGTCCCAGCCCCACTGTCCCCTATCCTGCCACTCACTGCTGGACACCAGGCAGGGACATCAAGGCACAAAGGACCCCACGTCAGCACAGCCTGGCCACAGGGAGATGCCTTCAGGAGATGTGCCTTTGTCCCAGAGCACCCCCAGCTTGCTGATGTGCAGTTCCTGAGCAGCTGGATAGCTGATGGCACAAAGAAGTGGTGGACATGTGCAAGGCAGGCTGATTTTTTGGCAAATGAGATTAAAAATATATTTATTTTGCTGGGACCTACACACCTGAATGCAAACAGGGAACATAACCAGATCTCTGCCCGCTCCCTGAGTGCTGTCTGGCTTGGAGAGCCCTCTGTTCAGGAGGAGTTCCCCCCAGCCCTAACACTGCTCCCGGGGAAGGAGCTGTTTGTTGCTGTCAAGTGAAGAATCTCTGTGGCTTCGGTACTTGACGTGATGGGAGCTCCCAGGAGAGGGGGAATTGAAGACAATGCTTTTTTTCTTTATTTGCTGGGCAGACATACAGGGAAAACATGTGAGGGCTCCCAGCAGTGTAAGAGTCTGGATATTCTCGTGGTCAATCACAGTTCTTAGCCTTTCTTGTTCCTGCAGCGAGTCCCCTTGGGACTGTTTGCATTTCGATTCCAAGGCTGCCTCTCCGAAGGCAGACAGGCAGGAGGAAGGCTGTCACACAGACACAGCAGTCCTGTGTCCCCCTCTCCCCTGGCATCAGGCCATCAAAGGCAGGCTGGAGCCTGGAACAGCCCTGGGTCTGCTGCCAGTGAAGCTTTTCTTGTACAAACCTGCTCACTCCACTGAAGGAATCAGTGAGGTTGTTTTGATTCCAGCAGATGACAACACAGCTTAAAATACACCTGAGAGTTTGGTCAGGTGAATGTTATCTTCTAGACATCTGGATAATGGTTTGGGTTTTTCCCCCAAAGAATCCAAACTTCCCCCATTGCAGTGAATTTGCTGCCAGCACTGGCCCTGCAAAGTGGATGGGGCACACATCCCTCCATCTCACCCCACGTCTGGGGGAACCCTCAGCACACCATTAATGCTAAAAAGCCAGAGGGCAGACAGTGGGAAGCCTGCTGAAGTCCATCCTGGACCTGTGGCTGTCAGTGACCACCCCTCTCTTCCCCCACTCTGCTCCGAAGCTGCTCGCGATGCCGAATTCATCTCAATGTCATTTTCTTTGAGATGTGAGCTGGAACAAATCCGGAGCAGCTGCTCCATCTCTAAGTGTCCTTCAGGGATCCCTTCAGCAGACACTTTGCAGGATATAATGATGACATTCTAACGAGCGCTAATGCACACGTTGTCATCTTTCTGTATTTACACTTCCCACAGGAGGCATCGTTCCAAGAAGGAAAAGTGAGAGACAGAAACTTTTATGCAGAAACTTCAGCGCCTGTGACGGGCTCAGCCAGGGAATCTGCCTGATGGAGAGCAGCAGTCGTCAGGGAGATCCCCAGGCTGGGAGGGGCAGTAGCTGGCAGTGCAGAGGAGTGGCTGGGAGAGGACAGACAGCAAGCAGGAGCTCCCTGATCCCTGCAGCTGGATTACACCAGGCTGTAAGGAAAAAGGGGGGAACAAACATTATTTTGGGGTACAGAGTGACAGCAGAGCCCACATCACTCCTGACCTCACCAGCTTCAGTCTGATGATTTCACTGGGAGCCAGGGCATTCCCTGTGCTGGAACACATGGGCTTTCCCTCTGCTTTGCCCCCAAAGAGGCCACACAGAACAAATTCATGGCCCTTGTGGTGGACACTCATTAGCCACATCATTAAACAAAACCATAATGCCTTCAGGGAGCAGCACTGTGCCATCACTGTCACTGTCATGAGGATTCTCAAGTCACTAATGCAGTGAAACTCTCCTTGTCCAAGAGGAAACAAGAGGAATCATCTCTTTCCCCCCAGGAATGTTACATACAAACGTACAGATATGGTGCTTATAGATAAATAATGGAAACAATGGAAAACCTACCAAACTGAGTGCAATGAAACTTTGTGTCCATGTGGTGTTTCAGCATTGGCAGCTGGAATGGATAAGGTCGTCACTTTGTCCTCTGCTCACCAGTCTTATTGGGAGGAAGATTATATCAAATAAATAATATATCAAAAGATTTCTGTTTCCATTGCTCTGCACACTCCTCTATCCCCACCGCATTACCTGGATTGGGAGGGAGGATCCAGCCAGTGTGATAACTAGGAATAAATGGCTCTGCTTGTTGGGGGAAATTTTGCTGGCAAATTTCCGAACCAGATTAAAAAGTAAATGAGATTTCTTCTGGAGAGTTATTTTCAAGGGTTTTGTCTGCTGATGTTCTCATGCAAGATTGCGGCTTTGCCAAGCAGGGAAGAGAACAAAAGGGGAGGATAAAGAACCGAGGTTGCAATTATCTGACAGAACGAGGTTCTCCAGTGAAAGCACCTAATCAGGATAGTCTCAAATTTGCTTAAAATACAAAGTGTGGTACAACATTTATTTATAATCTGCCTCACCTGCTCAGATAAAACTGTTTCTAAAGGCAGGCAATTGCAGGAGACAAGCTGTAAAATGGAACAAATGGAATCAAATTGGGTATTAATAACAGTGGAATGAAATAATAACGGAAGTGGGTCTTTGAGCAAAGCACAATTCCGGTGTTCTAGCAAACACAGGTGGAGTGGTATGGGCATTCCCAACCAGGAGGCACAGAAGGACAAGGGGGATGGGGAAGCAGAAACTTTGAGAACCCCAGCAGGTGAAGGAGCAGCAGGGCCACGTGTGGGCAGGTGGCTAACGAGGTGGGTGGGAGGACTGCCTTCCTGGGGGAGGGTGAAGTTAGTTGTGTCCTGGAGGTGCTCCCCAGAGCTGAATGCAATGTGATGATCCTCCAATGCCTTCAATTGGGACCCTGGGTGAGTCTCTGAGTGTTTATGTTAATGCAGCAGAAATGTAATTGCTTTGGTTATTTGGTCAGTGGTTTGGTTATTTGGTCAGTGGTTTGGTTATCTGATGCAGGTCTTTAGTCCATGGGCACACATCATCTGCTCTTGAGCTGCTTAGAAGCTCAAGAAGTGACTGTAATAAAAACAAGGCAAAGAATGTGTCAGCTGCACAGTGAGATGGTTTTGCCCATGTCAAGGAGCTCTTTCTCCAGCCAGATATGCAGGTAGATCCTCTGGCATTGTGAAAGTTGGTTGCATGGGTGTTGTTCTAGGTTTTGTGTCTCTCTGGTCTGTAACAAGTTCTTTGCCTCTCTGCAAGTTCATTGATATGAAACACAAGCTGGAAAAGTATATTTGCCCTGGAATACTTATAAACTGCCTTGTTATTGTCCTTTACTGTTGGGGAGAAAAGACAAAGGCGCTGGGTTTGGTGCTCCACAGTGAGATGTTTTGAGTCAGAACAGCTGGTTCTCGTTACTCATCATCTCTGCCCAGGCAGAGTGTAGTGGAGACTGTGGTTTGGGGGTCTTGAAACTTCTTGCACATAAACAGCGAGTCTAACTACAAACACCTGTTTGTGAGCAGTTGTCCAGGGAGCAGCTCACTGCTCTCCTGCAACCTGTGCTCCTAAATGCTCCAGAGAAAACTTGAAATTAATACAAAAGTGCCTCCTCCTCCTGTTCCTTACACCAGGTGAGGAGCAGGCAGACCTGCCCTGGCTGTGCTCCGTGCTGGAGCTGGCAGCACCCTCCTGCCCCAGCCTGGCCTGGCCTGGGTGCTGCTGGTGGTCAAAGCATGGGAAACAAGGCCAGGCTTCCCACCTGTGCCATGGCTGTTCCCAACATCCCTCACCATGTACAGAGCACAGCTGGTGGGCATTAGAGCTGGACCCGACCACACTGGGGGCTGTGGGGTCTGCAGCACTCCCGAAGACTCATGTTCTGGCTTTCTGCTTTTGTGATGTTGCTGTGCAAGTAATAAAACTGCATGGAAAGAACGGAAAAGCTGTAAACAAGCTGTGGGCAGCTCCTGGCAAGTGTGAGTGGACAGGGCAGTACTGGGGAGTCCCCGCAGTCCCCAGGAGGTGTCATGGGGTGCACAGAGGTGTCTGCACATGCCAGGCTCTCACAGGGATGCTGCACCACTGTCAGCATCCACCGCCGTGCCAGCTGCCCTTAACCCCAGCTCCTGCCCTTCATTTGGTATGGATTTGGGCAGCCGTATTTCCAGGCGCCGAGCAGCTGCTGGGCTGACACTGGTGACGCGCTCAGTCCGTGCGGGCTGACTCCTGTAATTGGGGTCAATCACAGAAAAAACCCTGTCACAGCAGTAAGTGCTTCTCAGCTGCTGGGGCTGACACAGACAGCGGCGCTCTGGGGACAGGGACACAGCCATGCTGCCCTCCCTGCCCTCTCCTGCCTCTCCCCACCTGCTTTCTCAGCACGTAGCTCCTCTTTGCTTCCTCTCTTCCCTGTAAAGCAGGAGAGTGTTTGCCCTGGTGCCAGTTGCCAGATCTGCTCACCCCACCCCACACTCTGCCTGGGCTCCTAGAGCAGCCCCTGTCTGCTGGGGGAGCAGGGTTCGGATCTCATGAGCCACAGGAAAAGCCTGGGGTGCAGGAGGGTCCTGTTCTGTGCTGGTGCCATTGAAATAAATAAACAAACATATAGATCATTGCTGCTCCTTTCTGCTCCCCCTGCCAGTCAGCGCTGAAGGAGCCAGGGACCTTTTATGGAGATAAATGCAGTGCAAGGGGTAATTAAAGTGACTGATTTCTCCATGGCAGGAGCTTCCCAAGGCTTTGCTCCTGTGGTGCCCTTGTGTTCGAGCAGGGAGGGGAGCCAGAGGTGCCAGCATGTTTTGAAGTGGCACGAGCTGGGGACAGCCACCTCGGGTCACCTCCCGTCAGAGGCTCTCAGACAGCCCAGAGGTCTGTGAGTAGCATCTCAGCCCACAAATAATAACAATCTCATTTCCCTGCTAGGCTGCAGTAGCAGAACCTTTCCTGTCTCCTTTCTCTCCTTCTCTGTCATAGAAGTAGCACGGGAAAGGTTCACAGCTCAGAACACGAGGCAAGAGATGAAATTGCACAGCTCTTTTATTGAGAAAGGGGGTCTTACAAATCTGCCAGGAGGAAGAAGACCCTGGTAAAGGCAGAAGGAGCAGGATGGTCCTTCAGGATCTGGGGCACACACTGAGCCACTGCATTTGTAAACAGCAACTTCTCTGGAACAGCTGGAAATGGGGACACCTAGCCCAGAGACACCACAGCCACATGTGTTCCTCAATGCCTTCTGCTCTGCACAGCTTTATTATAGCTCTTCCATTGCTCATCATGAGGGATACCATGTCTGGCCTTGTTTGCAAAGCATAAATGTTTTGTGCCATGTGTTAATCGCTGCCCTGCACCTTTAGTCTAAAGCCTCATCCAAAGCTGTAACCAGGGGCTCATTTAGGTTTCTGGTTTGTAGCAATAATACCCTTTTAATGAACCTTCCTTACGCTTATGAGATGTTGAAAACATCCCTGTGTAACTGAAGGTCACTCCATCAGCAGATTGATGCCACCCTGCCAGGTCCCATTCGTCACCCAGGGCCGGCACTGCAGCTGGCACTGGGGACACCTGCGCTGGCAGGTGAGGGATAGCTCGGCCAGGCACAGGGTTCATGAGTTCCTGAGTGCCACTTCTCTCCCGGTCTCCCCAGACCTGCAGGCATTGCTAAGCCCTGTCCACATCCCAGGCTTTGGTGGGGCTTTTTGCATTCCTCAGCAGCAGACACGTCTCTTCTGATGCTATCATGCATTCCTCTCTCTTTTCCTTTCTGCTCTTCCTAGGATTTTGTGTCCTGGTGATCTATGAGTTGTTTGGAGAAGCAGCAAACACTACTTATGCATTATATACATGTCTTGTCTGTTCCACTTGATAATGCCGTTCTTTAATATGCTCAGCAGTAGCTTTTGGGCTGCCTCTCTCCCCTCTCCCCTAAAAGCTGCCTGGCACGCACTCAGGCCTTTTTCTTCATCAAATAATTTAGGGGATTTTATGTCTAACTTTGTTTTCCAACATCCTTGTGCGTGGAGAAGAAGAAACCAAACAAAGCAGGGATCTGCCTCAGGACCTTGCAGCATTTCCGTCCCGTTCTTCACAGAGACAGAGTGGCTCTGGGGTTTGGTCAGAGATGAAAGAAGAGAAGACAATGACAGATTAGTGCATGAGCTTCTGTCCCAGTGTGGGTGGAGGGGGAACTGCTTTCCTCTGCTTGGTGTAGGAGCTGCCTCTCATACTGCCAATCTGTGTGTGTGCGTGTGTGTGTGTGTATATATATATATACACATATATACCTCTGTGTGTGTGTAAGAATAATGCTGCCCCATCACATCCAGACCCCAGCAACACAGAGGCAGCCGGAGAGCAGGGGGACCATCAGGCTGCCCAGGTGTGGTGTGAGTGCTGAAGGCCAAAGAATGACATGGACTCTCCTGGAGATGGAGAGCCATTTAAAAAAGGGGGAAAGTGCTTTTTGAGTCCTCTTTTTCCAGCTGAGAGGAGAGCATCTGTCACTGCTACTCTGATTCATGAAAATCACTCTGACCTCTCATATGGAGAGTCTCAGCTCTCCGAAGCCAGGGGAATCGTGGCCTCATCCCTGAACTCAGTTATTTTACCTGTTCTCCCTCCAGATACTCTAAATAAAGCACTCGATGTACTGCACTCAAGGCGCCCTGACTTCGCTTGGTACTCAATGACAGCTTGTTCTTTTTGATTCCAATGAAAAAATTCCCACTATGCCTTGCTTTCTGTTTGCTCATCCCTTGCATTCAACAGAGAGGTATATCAGGACCTTGATCCCACTGCTGCCTGTACTGAGAAGGGCAGGGGGGATTCCTGGGTGCCAACTCCAGTGCTGATGCTGCAGGATAAATCCTGCATCCCTCCCCACACACCATCCTCCTCAGCACAACGCTGAGAAGGAGAGGAGAGAAGTACATGATAGATAAGCTTTAAAAAGGAGTCCAGGGTCACAGCTTTGTCTATAAAAAGTAAATAATGTGAAGAGCAGAGACCCATCTCCCAGCTGGCACATGCAGGGAGCTGAGGACGTGCTTTGCCTTGAGATGGGGAGCTCCCTTGGGACCTTGGACCTACCAGTAAATGAGAGACCTATGGAGCGAGTGTCTGATGCACAGCCTGGGGCAGCAAAACAGCCTCAGAGTGAGAACCACTAACAGGGAGTGACTTGAAGGCTGTGAAGACATTTGCCTCTTGCATAGAATTTCCTCTTCCTGTGTTTCCATTTGGCACACAGGGCTCTGATAGTTTGTTCTAAAGTACTCAGGATGGAAAGCTCCCCCAGTTCTGAGCAAAGGCAGCTGAGTGACTAAATACAGGAGGGGAACCCCTGAAGGGTATGGCAGAAGGAGTGCTGGTGGAAACAGGTACACCCATGCATTACTGCTGAGGTGCCCACCTGGTGGAATCAGCTGGGCTGATGTTGCACAGCTGGAAGTGGCACAGAGGGAAATGTCATGTCTTTGGTGGCTGGACGTGCTGAGACAGCATCCCACCCTCGCAGGAGCTCCGCAGCATCCCAACTGCCTGAGTCAGCAGCGGCAGAGTACAACTTCACCTTGCGTGGAAAAGATGTCAAACAAATCTTTGTGCTCGTCACACATGGCTTGAGACACGCGAGCACAGCTCCCCACAAATCAATCTCTCGCCTTGGCCTGGCTGTGTGATCCCTTGCTGGGGAGGAATGTGAGGCTGGCGGTGCTACATCCACCTCCTGCCTCTGTCCCCAGAGCCCCAGGGTGTAATGGGTTACGGAGAAGCTTCACTGAGCAGCACCCCTCACATGATGAGCTGGTCATACGAGCTTGGGCAATAACATTTAGCATCATAATTACAACTTGAAATGTCCTTGGAGAATCTGCAGGGGCTACGAGGAAAGGAGAAGAACAGAGAAAATGTCTTCTCACTGGGATAACACCTTGCATCCCCACAAATGGCTTTGGCCATGTGAGCAGGAGACAGGGATACAAGGAAATCCCACATTAGAGATCACAGTGTGTGGAAATTAAGCATTTCTGGGGAAATGAGGGAAGCTGCTGTCAAACCCATGGACTGGAGCAAAGCCATCAGCCCCTGCATGGCAGTGTCCCTGTGCTGGGGGACTGTCCTTCAAGCTTCAGCCTTGTGTGTAGTTTGGCAGCATCGCCTGCCTCCTTCCTCTGCTGTTTGGGGCAGGGAGGGGGCTTAACAAGGTTTTTTGTGCAAAGGCATAATTATACTTCCCTGATTAATCTTCAGGCTGAATCGAGTGCTTGCCATCAATCTTTGAAACAAACATGTCTATTTATATTTTAATTATCTTTCTTCTTTCCTAAAGTTCAGGTTGATTTGAGCTTCTCCTACATATTTATCATCAGAGAGATTCTCTCCCTTCCTTTCCTGGTGGCACGTGGGAGTGCAGTGCCCGCTGGCAAGGGGTGGCCACACCGTCACCCCTCAGTGCCAAACCCCTGTTAGGGCTTGGAACCAACTCATATTTGTGAGTGCTTGGTCATGGCATGCCCACAGCCTGGCAGACCTGTGCCAGCCTGTCTCCCCGGCACCATGGGCTGGGAGAGAGACAGTCTGTCTCCAAGGGAGCACCCAGGCTGAATTTGGAGCACCCGTTTTCCCTGGGCAACTGTTCCAGCCATTCTTTCATTTGCAGCGAGGCGCTGTAATTTGTAAACATTAATAACCATTATTACTATTAAAAGGAAAGAAAGCGAGTAGCCCTGTAACTAATTACTTTAAGTGTTTTCAACAAGCCGTGGTTCAGCTCCTTTATAAAATCTCCCGCTGCGCAGACCAGATTGTCATTATGATCGGATCTTTCCTTAGACCTATTAATTTTGCCCGGAATAACAGCTGAACAGATGCGGGGAGAAGGCTACTCTGATTAACATAATTCTTTTCAAAGCCCGTTTGCTCCCCAAAGGCCGGCGCGCCGGCTCCTCCAGCCGCTCCCAGATCTCATTACGGCCCGAGGAGGCAGGCGCTGATCGGTGATCTGGGCAGATGCTGCTTCTCAGAGACGAGGCCCCTCCAGGGTATGAAGCCTCATCCAAAAATCAATGGGAATTACCAGCCCTGGTGCCACATTCCCTTCTTCTGCAGCAGATGAATGTGGAGGCTGCCTGGAAATGTCTGGTTTTGGTCAGGGAGGCTAAATTTTAAGATTTACCCTGAACCTGAGTTTGTTTCCAAATTATTAGGTTGTTTGGGTGTTTTTCTCCTTCTGAGTCTCTCTTCCTTTCCCTGATCTTTCCACGGGGGAAGGCATATCCCTCACCAAGTGCCAGTGCAGGAGAGACAAAGCCTTTTCCAAAGGACCATTAGGTGATGAAATACGTTTCCCTGCCCTTGTGGGTGCCCACGTGCTGCTTAAATGAAGCTTTTTAACTGAATGTGGTGGTAGCTTCTCACATGGGGGAAATTGTTCTAGTATTTACTGCTATTAAATTAATTTCTCAGTAGAGGATTTTAGACTCTTGTAATTCATGAGGATATTTTCGGTCCTGTTTACTGTCTGGTGCTTAAAAAAAATTGTCTCAAGCATTTGTTTGCCGAATATAACGCTGTTATTACATTAGCTTTCTCTCGCAAGAGAGACAGGGGTTCATTAATGTCGATGTGAATCTTATTGTATCTTGGAGCTCTCTGAGCAGCGGGTAATTTTTCATAACATATGTGTGGCAATATTCAGGCACAGAATGATGAGTGGAAAATGGTTGTAGCCTGGCGCCTGTACACACCCCGAGCGACTGCGGCTCTGCACAGCACCACTGGGAGATGCTCCAAGTCCTCTTCTCTCTCTCTCTCTCTCTCTCTCTCAATATATAGTACAGTGTATAGTCAAGCAGTGGCCCTGGGGACTCTCAGGAGGTTTAGCAAGGCTGATGCTGCACCTGGACCAGGGCAACACCCTGGTATCAATACAGCCTGAATGAAGGGATGGAGAGCAGTTCTGCCAAGAAAAACTTGGGCGAGCTGCTAGATGAGAGGCTGGACAGGAGTTGGACAGCACTGGGAGTCCAGAACCCCGATGTGTTTTGGGTTCATCCCACAGTGTGAGCAGCAGGTGATAGCTCAGAGAAGCTCTGGCCGCACCAGCCCAGTCCAAGGCCAGGTTGGATAGGGCTTGGAGCAACCTGGTTTAGTGGCAGGTGTCCCTGTCCATGGCAGGGGGTGGAACAGGATGAGCTTTAAGGTCCCTCTGACCCAAACCACCCTGTGATTCTGTGGTTCCATATTTATATGGTGCCCCAGCTGCAAAGGGGACTCATCCCTCCAAGTAGAAGTGCCTTCACGTCTGGGCAGGGACTGCGTAAGAGAGTGCTCAGGCAGAGAAATATCTCTTGTTCTCAAAGAATGAATACCCAAACGGTGAAAGAGACACAGCCCGAGGTGGGATGGGGGAAAAAAAAAAAGGAAAAAAAACTGCTTCATTTGAAATGTTATGAGTATCTCTTAGTCCTAATGCCTTCCCTCCGAATGGCTGCGTTCAGCAGCGGAAATTGGCAGCAATCAGGCTCACAAGTGTTCGAAAGAGATTTACTTGGACAGATGAAAGAAAACCATTTTCTTCTAAATGCCAGTGCCCTGAGCAAGGTACTCTGCCCGCGCACGTGGCCAGGGACGTGCGCGGCTCCTTAGCCGTGAAATATCGCTGTCCGGCATGGGAGAGGCTGGAATATCTGCTTAGCCGGTGAAATATCGCTCTCCGGGATGGGAGAGGCTGCGGGTGTCGTTTTCATCTGCCACTAATGAAAAGCTCCTCGCTGGTGTCTTCATCTGGCCAGTGTTTAGTGCAGGGTTTTGATCAACAAAATGATGCTATTCAGGGCTTCTTCCCTCCTGCTTTGAAGTCGAAATGCGAGGAGGCGGGGAGGGGAGCACCGAGAGCCTGTGAAGATCCAGCCCACCGGACTTCTCAAAGCCAAAAACATAATTATTATCCCCCTGAGAACAGAGCTGTTCTCCCCGCCCCATCAAAGCCGCACTGCAGCCTGCAGATGAAAGCCCAGCTTTGAGCTCCCTCCTTTTAACACCTCGTTTGTTTTTAAGCTCTGTTGTTCCCAAATGAACAAACGGTTTGTCTGCGGTGCCCAAAATAACCAAGTCACTGAAAAGGCAGCAGCCGGGCTGCCGTAGCCTTGGAGTGCTCCTTGCTGTGGTGTCAGGGTGATGTTCTTCCCCTCCTCTTCCCGAACTTCGGAGGGAGGCAGCAGGCAAACGAGGCACTGCTGCCCAGCTGATTCTGGCGACTCACAATGAGGCTGGGAGATGATTTTCCTCTCCCTCCTGTCCCTTTCTGGAGAAAGAACCATACCTCTGCCAGCGACAGGCAGCTCAAAATGGTATTTTCAGAAAAAAACCAGCACTTTGCCTTTCCTTCCCCTTGCTTTGGCATTCGGGCCAACTGCCTGGGTTTATCTTCCCTCCTTGTGCTCAGGAGGCTTTCAAGTAGCATTTCAATTAAGATTTTAAACTGGCAAGATGCAAGTTAGATCAGAGCAGAGCCTGATCTTAGCAACTCCCCTCCGCTCCCCGTTTGATACTGGGAAATGTCGCTGTTTGTACTTCTGTGTCGGCGATGCTGCGAGCAAGCGATTGCATCGTGTGAGCAACTCCCCAGGGAGATCTGAGGGGGAAGAGCTCATTTTCCTCCAGTACCTCCCCCAAAAAATGAGCTTCAGCAAGCAGGGGGGTGGCTCCAGAATAGAAATTGGGCCGTGAAATTTGTCAGTTCATCATTTGGGTTTGGAATTAAATCACTTTATAGTTATAGATAGCTGTTTAGGGTGAGCCCTCACCCAGCGATAATGTGTCTGTAATCTCTATTTTTTTTCACTTCTATGATTTTGGGAGAAACCTGCCCTCTCATGTGTGCGCTCTCCCTTGCACAACGGCTGTTCAATACCCAGAGCCTCTCGGCACCAGGGAAATAGAAAGGATAAATAGTGGTAAACATGCAGAGCTCCACCCAATGCCTTTCCAGCCCTCGTGCGCCTGTCAATACAGCAGCTGGATGGAAACGCTTCCCCCAGCAGAATTTACCGCGTGCTCAGGGAGTGCGAGACGCAAACCTGGAGGCAAAAGTTGCCTTTTTTCCTTTGGAGTTTCTTCTTTCCATCGTTGCTTATCACACTGAGGCACAGTTGCTGCCGGCGGCAGCAGGGCTGCTGTCGGTGCATGCGGGAATGAGCATCCCACGCCGACACCAACACCCCAAATCAAATCCAAACATCCAGACATCTCTGAGCCTCGTCCAGCAGCGTCTCCAGCTCACACTTTGATTTCTGCTTTGAGGGAAAGCTCTTGCCGTGCGTTATTTAGGGAACGGAAGTTGCTTCTATTTGCTGTTTGCTTAGAGGGAATAGTGATTTTAAAAAGCAGACAGAAAGCTCCAGGGGCCCGCTGGCTAATTGGTGGCTACATTAGCAAATGATCAGTGCAATATAATCACCCACAAATGATGAGGTAACTGGGGGAAGTCGTTGTCACCCCACCATGGGACTCCTCGGACAGTTCTCCTTGGCACAGGGTGAGATTCATTCTCCTTCAGCATTTAGAAGCCTGTTTTTTTCACCTATCAGTGTCTTGCATTTAAAGAGCCTGAGATAGGGCAGATTGAAGCTTCTTCTAAGGACTCCCAAAAGCTGGACCAGTTTGACCTCATGGTCATGCAGATATCTCTGCCTTTGCTGTCTCTTTCCTACCATCTCTACAGACATACACAGTCAAGTTCATTTCCCGAGCAGGAAAAATGAGGAGCATTGCAAAAATCAATGTTCAGCGGAGGACAGTGACTGGAGGGCTGAGGGGGAGGAGGATGCTGCTCCTGCTTTCTGAAAGGTTATTCTAGCTAAAGACAATGAAAAAATGCTCCATGAGAAGAGCAGCTCCTGCAAAGTCCACCTGATCCTCGTGGTGTTTCATAACTCAATTGCAGCAGCGCGTGAACCTCTGCAAGGAATATTTTTCTTGTTAGGATAGTGAGTTCCCATTTCACCTGCTGTGCTGGCACAGCCTGATGCCTTGCTGTTGTTTTTCTCACCCAGGAAGAAAACCAGCAGGGATGTTTTTGCTCTGTACTGTGGGTGTCAACCCAGGCTTATGGGGATCCCTCTTCCTCGAGGATGTCCCAAAGGATTGCTCCCTTTGGCATAAAGTAATGGGAAGTAAATCATAGACTCAGAGAATTGTTTGGGTTGTAAATGACCTTTAAGATCGAGTCTAACCATTAACCCAGCAGTGCCATGTCCACACTAACCATGGCCCCACTATTGCTGGTACAAGACAAGATGCCATTGGGCTTCTTGCCCCTCAGGCATATGCCAGCTCATGTTCAGCTCTCAACCAACAGTGGTCTCGTTTGGACTTTATCTGCACAATATAAATTTAATAGTTTCACTGGAATGTGCTGTTCACGTTGTCATAACATGGGGGTGTTTGGGAAGGCTTCAGAGCTGGTTTAATTAGCAAAGTTAGTTGGGAGGGCATTTTGCATTATCTTCCTCCTTTTCTCTCTACTCCTGCTCTATAATTTATGTCAGTCGAGAAGGCGTGAGCTTTGCGGCACACAATAAACAGAGGGGGTTCAAAGCCAGCGGTTAGCAGCGCTTCAAAGGACACGGGGAAGGGAGGGCGCTGGCAGGCAGTTTATGAGCTGTCATTTTCTGTACCGCCCTGCAAAAACAAATAAATAAGCGAGAGCAGATCTGTCCTCGCAGTGCTGATGGCTGTGGGCACTGTGGGATTGTGGTTCGTCCTGTCCCACAGTGCTGAACTGGGTGACACCTCTGGACTGCTGGGATGTGGGCAGGGCAGGAGCACACTGCCAAGGATGCTCAGAGGAACTCGCCGTGCTGAGCAATGCCAGGATCCCAAGGGAAAGTTTTCCAGTGCTCCCCTGGGCAGTGGCAGTGCCGTTAGGGGTTTCATGTCCTCTTTGCAGCAGAATCTACGTGTGCATTCACACAGGAGTCACGCAGCAGCTCTGCTCGGGCTTTCCGTCTGTCTTTCTGTCTCATGTCCCAGCAACTCCATACGCCACTGCCCATCTGGCTGAAAGCCCAGGGCAGCCGACAGGAAGATTTCCACTGACTTCAGTCTGTCTTGGATCAGATCCAGGGTGGGAGAAAGATTAAGATATCCACTCACTCCCTGATGGCCTGGGTGATGGCCATCGCCAGTGGCATGCTGAGCCTGGCCCCTTGCGGCCCCTCCTGCTCAGAGCCATGCTGGCAGCAAGCCCCACATCCCTCCAGGAAAGCCAAAAGTTGTGCCACAGCTATGCCACAGATGGCCTCTGTGTCTGCCTGGCTGAGGAGAGACATTCTTTGGGGCAGGGATCATCAGTGTGTGAGTGTTTCCAATACAGCAGCCTGATCCGAACATAAATAATAACAAGGGACAGGGTTTTTCTGCTGCAGCTGTGTGCAGAAAAAAAATCCAGATTAACTTTCCCACTCCTTTTCTTTTTCTCTCTGCATCTGAGACCAAGAAACACAATTGATTACAGTCCTATCAAATTACTACTGTAGCTCAGGCTTTCAGTGGTCAATTATGATCCGCAGTGGAATGCTGGAGCCAGTTGTTAGCTTGCAGTGCTTTGTTCTCGCCAACGCCTTCCTGCAGGGCTCTGAACAGCGTGGGCAGGAGGAGAGCCCAGTGGAGGTGCCAGCAGACCCTGTCCCCACGATGCTGAGGGTCCCTGGCCACCCCTCAGGTGTGTTTTGCACCCAAAGGGAAACATGTCAGGAAAATGGGGGACATGAGGCCAGGCTTGAATTTATTCAGCTTGAGTTAGCCCAGCCTGAGTTTTGAGGGCAATTATGTTTTGCGCTGAACTTGTGCCAAATTCAGTGGGTTCCAGTAGATTTGTTTCTACTGGGGAATGAAACACACTGGATTGAAAGGGGAAAAAATGTTCCCACCAAACAATTCAGGCCTTTGCCCCCTGCAGCTCTTCTTTCCCACCCGTCATTTTCACGGGAAAGGCTTCCTGGGATTTGCTCCCCCATGCCCTGCTCGGCTCCACTCGCCCCTCACCTATTGAAAAGTCTTCCAGAGGAGTGCAGAGCTCAGTCCTCTGCTTTTCCAGTACAAGCTGGCTCCTGTTAGCAAAAGGAGATTTGGGAAAGGTTATGTTCTTAAGGAAAATGGTTCTGCTGCTTCACTAACAAAAGCGAGTTACGTTTGACAGAGGATGTACCTTGGCGAGTCCTCACTCTCTCTCAGACCCGAGGCACACAGCGCAGCAAACACACGACCTGCCGCCCTGCAGCAATGCCACCCCGTGTTTATGAGAAGCTGTCACCACACAGCTTCAATCCCTCACCAAAAAAAAAAAAAAAAGAAAAAGAAAAAGGAAAAAGAAATCCTGGTTCTGAAGGGCATATCTTAAAGATTGCAGAGAGACATCTAGTTATGTAAAAATAAAATATGAATTTTAATGTGAGGCATTAACATGAGCTCTTTTAGGAATAACTACAGGACTTCATGATGAACGTATTAGAGCCCTGCTCCAGCACAGGTGCCTGCCAGTCTTCATAAATCAGCTCCAACAAGTTAATTCTTCATAAAGGAGGAGGAATGTGAATCTCGGGGATGGATGAATGGGCACATAATAAAAGAAGGCACATGACTTAGAGCACTCAGGTCCTGGTGGGTGGGAAGAAGACGGCAGCATCAGGCAACACAGGAGAGAATAAGGGTTTTGGGAGAGGTCGTTTGTACCCCAGCAAAGGGCAATAGGTTGCAAGGATGGCTCTTACCTGTTGCTTCTATCATGATAGTTCCTGGAGGCATATGGGATGAGTGGGTGCTGTTAGAGGTGCCAGGGATGCTCAGTGTCATGCAGGAGGCTGTGCACTGCTGGCCATCTGAAGGTTGCTGTGGTCCAGAGAGAGGGCACGGGGCAATGCTGTAGCTCATGCCCTTGGACAGTGCTTGTCACAGCAGCTTCTCTCGGGGAGGAGAGCATGTGGGGATGCTTCTCACACTGAGCCTGTTCAAAAGGTCGCTGAGATGTTCCTTGTGAATAGAGCTTGCAGCTGAGCCAGGCTGCTTTTATTTGTTGTTGATTTTATTGATGTTATTGACTTTTCCATGGGGCACTTTGGGAACGTTTGCACAATCGCATGTGCAGGCACTGCAAAATGCTTGATGCTACACAGTGTTTAACTCGCGCTCTGCATGGGCGCCAGAGACACATTTTTATTAAGAATCTGTGGTAGTTGTTGCTTTTGTGTTCATGATAAAATATATAATGCAGTCCTCGCTGCTGCCGTCCCACTGTGGCCACAGGCTAAGGCAGAGTGATGATGTGTCAGGCAAGCACTTCCCAGACAGCAGCAGAGGTACCACAGACTGGCTGCAAAGAGCACCCAGGCTCTCTGTCGGCATCCCAACAGGTAGGGAGCGCGTGCAGGATTGCAGCATGGCCAGACCAGACACCAGAGCATGGCTGCTGCTCTTGGGCAGTTACCAACCTGAATTTCTGCAAATGAGGCTTGAACCCTCCAGGAATTTGGGTAATTGCAGGATGGCAGCTACAAGGGGTGAAGTAGGTCAGTTGCACTTGAAAAATTTGGAGTTTTGACCCAAGGTCATGGTCTCCTCAACAGATTGGGCATCTGCTACTGCTGTATGAGCCACTCTGGAATGTTGACATCTGGCCACCAGGAAGGTGATGGAGTCAGGGGAGGTTTCACTGGGAGGAGAGGGGGATTAAGAAACAGATCCGGATTGCAGCCTCTTCCTGAGGCATTTCTTCGTGTCCTTGCTGCCCCTGCCCTCTGCATCCCTGCTGTCCATTTCTCCTGGGCAGCCAGCATCATGGCATTAACTGTTTTAACCAGAGCTTTTATAGATTGAGCTCTGGAAATGTGATGTTAACACAGCTAGGCAGACAAACACCATTAATATTTCAATACGTGGGTGAGGACAGGGAGAACATCCTTTCCTCCGTAAATAAAACAGGATCACTTGTTTTCAGCTCCAAGACTTGTCGCCTGCCTGAGACAGTAATATTTTAAAGTTGATTGGATCTTAAAATTGTAAGAGGTCCCCGGTGGCCCGACTTTAGCTGGCATTATCAGCTCAGCCATTGTCTTATGAAGCAATCTCCTCTTGAACCATCCTGTGCTCCCTCATCCTTTAAACACGCGCAGCCGGAAGCGGCTCGATTCTCTCCAGCTAAGGCTATATGGTGATGGTGAGGAATGAAGATGAATATCCTCATGCCTGTGACCTTGGCAGTAGCCAGCCTTGTCCTTGGCACTCGGAGCACCTCCAAAGGTTCCTGTTTGCTTTTCTTCATTCTCCAGGGACGGGTTGACAGTGCTGTCCTTCAGGCTGAAAATCACATCAAAGGGAAAAACTGGGGGAGCGTGAGGGAATGGTGACATCCTGCAGTGCACAAGGGCCAGGCTGGACCACACAGCAGGCAGGGAGGAGATGGGGGCAGCTCTCTGCCATGGGCCCTGTGTTCTTGGAAGGACGCACCAGCACCGAGACACATCCCCCAGCAAGGAGCACCCAGTGCTGCAGCACTCAGCAGCATCATGGTGAATAGGGACCATCCTTCCAGCAGTTCAAAATGTCCTAGGGCAGGGTGATGGCACGATTCTTGCTGTTGAGATGGATTAAAACCTGGTTCTGCTATGGGGAGGACAGAGCAGGGGGTCCTGGGGGAGGGTGAGATGGGAGCCAGGAGCTGCTGCTGTGCTTTGGGCAAGAAAGATGATTTCAGCTTTAGAAGAAAGACTTTGGATATCCCCACAGCAATTAAGGGGGTTTGCACACTGGAGTTGTAAGGATGATTTCTAGAAAATGGGGACGCACAGCTCTGGAAATCTGGGAGAAGCAAAGGGATGAGGTGCGCTGAGGATTGGCCAAGGGAGTGCTGACGTTGCCATGCCTGCCCAGGGAGAGGGGAATCCTGATGGTGTGTGGCTGTGGAGAGGGATGGGGAATGGCAAAATGATCCTTAGTGGTTAGGAATGAAAGTCAGACAAATTCAGGCAAGAAATATGGGACAAATTCGTAGCAGCATGGTCATAAAACATGGGAATGGTTTACCTAGGGATGGCAGTGCAGCTTCCCAGAGTCTTTAAATCAACACCAGATATCACAGGATCTCCAGGCGGAGAACATCTGCAATCTTCTGAAGGCTTCCTTTGGGCTATGCTACCTCTGCTCCTAATTAGGGTGGGTTTAAAAAATTAAAAATCCTACTAGTTGATTTGCCTTTGCAGTGAATTTCCCTGTTGATTTCCATCTGAGCCCCATGAAACCAGGACTGTGTGTCTGCTGTTCTTATTTTCAGCTTCAGATAATTCTTCCAAAATGCCCTCTTGTACAAATTGAACCCAATACGTGTGTGCTGTGGTAGCTAGGAGACTGGCAGGAACGGTGCTCCGTGATTATCCAAAGCAGTTGTCATGTTATTCTCATTGCTAATGGTATATAATTATGTATTAAGGCTCTCTCCAGGTAGAGCATCTCAGGGCAATTAGAGCACACAGCAGAGGACACAAAAAAGACCCCAAGACAAGTCACTTTGTCCCTCTGGAAAGGGAAATAATTGCGCCAGAACATATTGTTCACATTTTTGCTGCCTGAAATGAAAGTGGATCCATTACAGTGAGCCAGGGTGTGGTGTGGTCAGAACCAGGCAGAGCAGGATCCTTTCTCCATGGTGCCAGCTGTGCCTCAGAACCTCCATCCGGCACATGCAGCACTCCTGGTCAGAGCTATGCAGCCATTCACACCAGGAATGCATTGCCTTCATTTCCTTTACTTAGCACCGTTTTTACTGGAGGGGGAATTTGATTAGCCGTAATTTCAGACTGACTCAGATCTTGTACAAGCTGCCGATGACATTTGATGGGGTGGGTGCTCATGAGCCTGAGGTGGGAAGAGGATTGTCTGTGGAGTGCATTTCTCCAGGGGCTGTGGAGCTGTAGGCTTGGCTTCTCAGCTGGTACCTTCTGACTGGACCCAGCGCCTGTCCTCTGCAGAGGCTCACAGACCAAGAACATTATCCCAAACTACACTGCTGCCTTGGACATGGACCCGAAGTGGGGGAGAAGGCAAGAGTGACAATACCAGTGTCTGACACCAATCACAGGGGAATTGGAGAGGTGGGGTTGTCTTGCCTTCCGTGCTGACACATGCCATGAGTCCTGGGCTTGTGCAGATACCTACAGGGGGATGCAGCCAGGGCTTCTCTCTCCTCCTCCCCGCTGGAAACAAAGAACAAAACAATCTAATTTCTGCAGGAAATTCTTCTTCCCCATGGAAACAAGGGGATTCTGTCTAGAAAGGTAGTTTCTAGTTTTTTGTACCCTCCCTTTGACCGCAGGAGCAGTCAAAAAACAGCCACGCAAGGGAAACCCGTGGGCTCTGTGCAGCATTCCCACCCTGGCCCTGGCTCCGTATCCCTGCTCCCTTCTGGAGCAGCTTCTCCTCCCGCTACCCCTGCTCGCAGCTCTGCAGCTCCCTGTGTTTGGGAGACACCACAAGACCAACTGCAGCAACAGCAGCGATGCTATCAGGGAATGGCAGCTCAGAAGGATGGGTTGGGTGGTGTCTTTCGGGCTGATCACGAGCAGAGGTTTGAATGTCAAAGGTTCAGGGAAAGGCAAGGGCATTGCAAATACCCCTGGCAGGGAACATCCCACAGCCCCTGGGCCTCCCTGCTACAAAAGGCAGCTCTGGCCAGGGGTGTTGGTGAGCAGAGCACAGAAAATGGAAGCATGCAACAGGTTGGAGGACTCGTGGGGACATTGAGGGGATAGAAGGGGCCAGAGCCAACTGTGAGCATGGCAGAGGAGCCTTCCACGCTGGGGAAGAGCCTTCCACGCTGCTCTCCAGCCCTCAGGGCGTGGCTCAGGAACTATTGCAGGTATCACTACAGGCATTTCCCCCCCAAGAAAGGGCTGGGCTCTCATGTGTGATGGCACTGGGAATCCAGAACCACCTTCTCTGTCGTTATCAGGAGTTTTATTCTGACTGGAGGGAACAATGAGAACAAACACTGCAGAGCGCTGGCTGGCAATGAAAGTTTCTCTGAACCAATAGAGATTTGCTTCAAAGGGACATATGAAGAGGTTCCATTTAATTACGAGGCGGAAAGTGCCACATAACAAATATCTGCATGAAAATATATATGCCCTTGCATGCAGCTGTCCCCTAAAAGACTGGGCACTGCACAGAGCCAGGAAGATCCTCTTGGTGCTGCAGCCCCAGCAGCTCGTGGACCAGACTGCTGCACTGGAGTCACGTTGCTGCCAAAGGGACGTGAAACTCAGTTTTATTTTTAACTTGGCTGGAGGGAAAGAGGAAGGAATATCTTACAGTGGAAGAAGTAGATGAGGACCCTGGAGATCTCAGCTGGGTTCTTGGCTCTGCTACAAATTCCCCATGCGACCTTAAGGAGGTCACTTCATCTCTCTGCGCTTCATTTCCCTTCTGCAAAGTTTGGAGAGCGTGATCCTCCCTCCGGTCTTGTCTGTTGGGTCGGGAGCAGACACTGATTTTATTCCATTGCAAGTGCAGTGCAGGAGAGGATTCTGTCTGGGGAAGGTGCAGGGCAGCTTCTCCAGCTGTGCCCTCACACAGGCTGTGTGGTTGTTTCAGAACAGAGTTCTCCCCAGACTTCCCAGGAAAGGGGATTTCCAGGGTAAACAGCAAAGCCTTGTTTGGAAAACAAGGAAAAGGAAAAAAGGAAAAAGAAAGCAGAAGGATTTGCACCCTGTTACCTGCCCTTGGTGCCCAGAGCTGAGAGGGTCAGTAGGAACCACTTGACTCACCAGATAATTGTTTTCTTTTCCAACATACAGTGTCTGCTAGGCCCTATCACACCATTATCACACCCATTTATGCTCTTCTCCCCGCTGGTGTTAGTGCTGGAGAATGGATCTCGCTGACTGTCACCTCTCCCTCCCCACGCCACTTGGCACTTGACTGACAGCCCGTGCCCTGCACGTGGCACCGTGCTGCTGCTGGCGGCTCCTCCAGCACACGGATGAAACATTGCTGCAGCACCCAGCAATTTATGGCCATTTGGATCCCATCCATCAGTGGGGAGGTGGCAGAGAGACAGGTCCCTGATACCAGAGGGACCCTCTATCCCCATGGCTTGGGAGGCTCTTGCTTACACCAATCCCTGTTTGCTCCTCTCCCTCTCTTCCCTCTGCCTATGCAATTCTGCTTGCTCTCCTGCTGGAAGGACAGTCCTGGGAGGGATGGGAGTGCCCCATTCTCGTGGGGCCTGGGCGGCTGTGGCAACTTCTGACAAGTTGTGTTTTACGGAGTAGTCATGGGGTAATCTTGCACGTCCTTGTTTTGTCATTTAGGGCACTTAAAGTGTCACAGAGATTTCACTACCCTAAAAGCTTATCTGTCAGCAGGAGAGAGTTATTCCAGTAAAAGGGTATCATCAGCGGCAGCAGGAGGAAAAAAAAAGAGACAAAAAAACCATGTCTGAAGGTTTTCTATTCCGGGCTCTCTGCAGCCGACCTTGAGCCGATGCAGCTGCACCCAGCGGTGCCCAGGGCCAGTGGGCAGCACTGTGGGTAGGTGTGCAGTGTCCCCAGCACATCCCTGCTGTGTCCAAGCATCCAGCTCAGCCTGAATGCACTGGGGTGGGGGGATGTTGCTTGAGGAGAGGTCACTGTTTCCTCACCTGCCTTCATAGCACTGGTGTTGTGTCTGTGCCACAGGTGCCAGAGGGCAGAAGTTCTTCTGGATGGTTGTGGTATGCCTGGGAGCAGAAGGGAAAAGGGTACAAGGTTTTCTCTGGAAAATGGGAATGGGAGCGGACTTCACTGAAGCTGGGCAAAAGTGTAGCATGAGCTGAAATTTTTCCTGATTTCTGTGGTTTTGCACCCAAATAGTGCAATGTGGATGGATGGAGAGAATGAGAGGTGCCAGGAAGGGCAGAGAAAAGATGGACGAGGGAGGGAAGGAGGGGTGGATAACTGGCTGCTCTTTTTGCCATCATGGGAGGCTCAAATGGCTCATGTCTGCAAGGAGTTTCCACATGGGAAACTCTCCATCCCGGCAGCAGCTGGAGCTGTAGGGACTCCTGTTCCAAACGGTGAAGGGACAGGAACACAAAGTCTTTGTGCAGCTACAGGCTTAATGTGCTATTAACCACCTTGATCCAGGGGATTTCCACAAGCATTAAAGGGTGGAGCCAAGGGCTCCCAGTCACACTCTATATTTGCCTTGGAGGAATTTTTTTAGCTACCATATCCAAAACCAGTTATTTGCGTCCTGTATCTGGAATCTTCATGATTGTGTGATGGAGCTTTCAGAGCATGGAAACAACAACTGGTGTAAGTGTTCCTACAGGAGGGGACAGTGCAAAGCCAGGCAGTCCTTGCCTGTTCACCCTCCCCAGCCCCTTTGCTGCAGGAGGAGCTTTGTTTCCAGCCCAAAATAATACCCGCTTTGGTGGGATTTATCTGTGTTCTGCCGAGTGCATGACAAATTTGTACTAAATTGGAACCTCAAATTATGCCAGCACAGAAAACCAGGAATGCTATTGCATAACAACACAGGGAAACAAGATAAAACTCCTCCATACGGCACCGTTACTTCAGAAGCAAGAATAAACAATATTTAAAAATGTATAAACACAGGTGGCATATTTTCCTAAAAAAACGTTTCAAGAAAAACAAAAGCATCTTAAAAAGGAATAAAATACGAAAAGCAGGAGAAGTAGGTCAGAAAGAAGTCAAAAGAAGGGGAGAAAACTAACATGGAAATGAAAGACAGAGTGGATTCTGCTGGCACATGGCTGTGATGTGGGTCCAGGGAGCTGCTGGGACAAGGGTGAACTGCATGTCCTCAGCTCCAATATGGCACTGTCCCAGGGTCCCAGCAGGTGGGCGGCTGGCAACTCCACAGGGATACATCCAGACATCCCTGCAGTGGATGGATGTGGATTATCTATGGTGGATAACCCTGTGCAGGGATAACCCTCAGCCCTGCCCTGCTCCAAGCCTGCCAGCACAGAAAACAAACCTCGCTGGAATTGCCGACTTACCTGGGAGCTGGAGACAGAGGAGAGAGACATTTCAGAGACTCATTTATTTGCCCCATTAACCATTTTAACGGCCTCTCTCCAATAACAATCATTCCCAGCGCTGGCAGAGCAGGTGTTCCAACAATCAGCAGGACTGAGAAGCCCTGGATGGCCATTATTATTAATGCCCGTAATAAAAACACACGTGGGAGCTGCACACCCCGCGCTCCATTACACCCTCTGGTTTATGGGCCGGCAGCTCCCGCTCCAGGACAGCCCAGGGAGGCCAGGAGCAGCAGATCACCCACCTGGCAGTGTGGAGAGCACCAAAGAAAGGCTGTCCAAAACCACTGTCTGTCAACTGATCTGTTTTATTGTGTCATGAAAGACAGCACCTAAAACCAGGTGCAAGGAGTATCAAACAGCGTGTTTTACCTAGAACATCCAAACCCAGGCACTGCTGAGGCCCAGCGTGCCGATTCCCCACTCAAACTGAAAAGCAGCAGCAACTCAGGCTTCTGTCTGCATTGAACAGCTGGTAAGAAACAAGGTAACCCAGGGTGTAGCTTCCCAAGAGACTGGCGAACAAAAAAGAACCAGGAGACGCATCTAGTGTGTGCTACGGGGTGGCATGGAGGGAGGGGAAATCAGCTGGCAGCTTTATCACTTTCCCCATTCTCGATAAGTTTCCTTTTCTTCTCATCTGTTTTCCTCTTGAAAATGTGGTCTCTGTAGAACTGGAGTTCTTTGATGCTTTCCCTGATGTCATCAAGTGCTCTGAAAGAGAATTAAGGAGGGTTTCAAAGCACCATCTCCAGCTACACCTGGATCCTAACGCTGCTGAAAACTTCCAGGCCACAGGAAACCAAACTGATGCACATGGAAGGTGCATCTGTCAGAAATGAAAATAACCCTCGTTGTCTCAGGGAAGCAATAAAAGTCCAACGGTGCCAACGTGCCAGAGAGCAACACACAGCTTATTAGTTTATGTCACCGTGGGACACAGAGCTGCTGGAAACCAACAGGGTCTACAGCATCAGCTGTTAAAAACAATTCAATCTGAGGGAAGAGACAAGGGCTTCACAGATCTGCTGTGTGCTCCATGCAGAAGCACATCAACCATGATGTCGGTCAGCATGGCCATGTCAGACCAGAGCCTCAGAGGATCCCTGGCTCCTTCCCACTACCTCTCTGGCACATTCCCAGCTCAGGCAATAGCCAGGAGCAGGACTCTCATTCCCTATTCACAACTCTCCAATTTTTGTGTTTCTGTTTGTGTTTCTGCCCAAAACAAGAGCTGATAACCCCCATTAAGTGACCATTTGCATGGTCACCAAACATGCACCTCAAAGAGCCGAGTGAATCAAAAGGACTGAGGAAACTTCTGGTTCTCTGGATTTTAATTATCCCTTTCCCTACACTATCTAGGCTTTGGACAGGAGAATACATCTGACAGGGCACAGAAGAACACAGCCTCCACCTGCACCAGACACAGGATGCTGGAATTCACAGGGAGACCCATATGCTGCTGAGGAAGAGCAGAGTTCCCTGCAGGACAAGCCCTACTCTCTCACAGACAGAAGCACAAAGCTCACCTGTGAGAAGCCGCCTTCTTTGGTGCAAACTCATATTCCTCTGGATACCAGCGCCTGTGAGCAGAAAAATTGCCACTTAAAAAGAAAATTGGATTCAAAACCATGTCTGGTGGCTGCTGCAAGTTTGTTACACTTGGTGAAAGAATTTTGGTTTCACTGACACCCAGAGATGCCACAGGCCTTGTGAATCCCCCTGCTGTGATCTGCAGAGCCACAGCACCATGAATGGGCATCCCTGGGGTATCTATCAAACCACTCAATTGGGCAAACATTTACCTGCAAAGTTCCTTGACGGTGCTCACATCAATGATCCTGTAATGAAGGTGCCTCATGAACTGCGGCATGTATTTGTCAAGGAATTTCTTATCTGCATGAACAGAGTTACCTACAAAGACACAAAACAAGATGTTTCTTCAAAGACGCTACAGAACGACATGGAAATGAGCGGCAGGCAGAGCAAGCTGGGAGAGATCACAGGGGAGGAAAAGCCATTCACAAGCAGCTCATTTATCCCATTTTCTAGCAAATATGATTGTAAAGGTTTGTCAGATTTTCATTGCAGGATCACACAGGGTTTAAATACTAATACCTCTAGTAATTCCTCAGTGATTACTCCCACAATTTATGGCACATAGATAAATATCAAAGAATTATGCCAACACCGGGTTTTTGGCCAATTGAAAATGGCCATTGGTATTAATTTCACTGAGCACCCGTCCCAAGATCATACATGAACATTCTGAATGCAATTCTGGGTAACAGGATACCTGGAAGATCCTTATTCAGCCTTTGGTTGGATACCCAAGGAGGAAAAGATGCAGCACGGAACAGGAACACATCCCTGCCACACGTGTCAGTGGGTGCTTGCACCCCGCTGGCAGTGCAGGAGGGATGATGTTGTTGTAGATAAGAAAGAAGATGCTTCACCTGCAAGAGGACAGAGCCCCGGGGGTGTCTGCTGCCGCACAAAGGACAGGAACTCATACTCTGCCTGCTGCAGCGAGATTTTACTCTCCTTCACAGCCTTAGTAAGGCCAGACTGCAAAAAAAGAGCCAAGTCATAAATCAGAAACACCCTGTCACAGACATTGCCAGGAATGCTTCAGTTCTCAAGTAAATGTTTAACTCTGCAGTGAAAGGTCAACCCTTCGAGTGCTGTTTGTTCCCCAGGTACCTCCTGAACTCTGCATCTCAGTTCTCTGGGGCACCCCCAGGCTTTATTCTCCCCAGAGACCTCCTGCTTGGGAAGTAAAACCAAGGCAGGTAAATAGTCCTGGCAGCACCGACCTTACTGTGGGTTTTGGGACTTTTTCTTTCCCATTTTTTGATTTCTCTGCTCAGGGTTCTTCTCAGTTACCAAGACATGAGGCCTTGTTTATCCACCTGCACATCCTTGAGCCAGGAGTGCATTGCATCCCTTTATATCCCTGTTTCAGGAGAGGCACTCGCCTCCCCAGCAGGGAGCAGCAGGTACCAGTGAACACAAATAAACAGGATCCTGCCTCAAGGGTTTATCGGGATTCCTATAAATCAGAAAAGTTCCTCCCATCTTTTTTTTTCAATAGTTAAATGTCAAATCCTCTCCAAGTGTTCTCAGTGATTTATTTCCATCTGGCTACGCTATATATTTCCACGACTGTGCCGCAAAAATCTACTTGACAGATCCAAGTGGTGGTTAAAAAATTCATTATGTGGCAGCATTTTCATCTATATTCTAATTGCTTCTCTTCTCTTAGTCAATTAAAAATAAGTAGCTCCTCAGGAGCAGAAAGGACGCGTGCTACCATCTCCAATTCACTCCCGAGACGAAGCCGAGCCGGAATCCTTGACTGGAGCAGGGAAAAGCACCCATCACAGTAAATTAATATTCATTTTCCAAACTCTTGCTAATTCTTCCCAGAGAGAGCAAGATGCCGAAGGGGAGAAGGGGGGGATTATGGGTGTCTTAAAACTTCAGCCCTTAATTGAAAACTAACTTGAATTTCAATTCATCATCAGGGATTGGAAAATCCATTTGCTCTCTTGCTGCTGGCAAGGAGGAACCTTTCTTTGGTGGCCCAAAGAACTAAAAATAATCTCTTGCTGCAAAAGTAAGCTTTCAGTGAAAACATCCACAAGGCTCACAGCGCTGAGTAGACAGGCAAAAATCACAGCCCAGTGTTTACAGGCCTGTTTTACCCACATGCACCAGAATCTGCAGGGAGAAATCTGTATTTGATTGGCTCTGGACTGTGCTGCACTGATCCTGCACCTGTTCTCATCCAGGAATTCAAGCTCCACTTTCCCCTTCCCCGCTGGAATTATTCTGAATTATTTTATGCAAGATAGAACAGGCTTCTACAGGAGGAGCTGTCAGAGGAGCCCACCCAACCCACGCTACACCAGGGCTCCCACAGAGGCAGAAGGTGGCCAGCAGTTCTGTCAGAGGACCAAGGAACCAAACCCCAATTCCCAACCTCACACTGGGAGAAGGAGGCTGAGCCCCCACCTTAGGAGATGGGAGCCAGTGGCACATCCCATTCTGGGTATCCCCTGCCTGCTCCAGCCCTCTCAGGGGAGCCTGACTGCTGCTGGGCTGTGCTGATGCTTTCTGCTCTCAAACCAGGAAGCAGCTTCCAGCACTATTCCAATTTATCAGAAACCAGGCTGCAAAGCACAGGCTGCTTCAGGCAAGCTGGAAGCTGAAGGCTAAAGATCCCCAAGTGCAGTTTGAACTGTGCCACAGATGACTTGTGAGACCTTGGGCAAAACATTCCACAAAGGCTCCGCAATACAAAATAAGGTAGATACTGTCTGCCGTCTTTCATCCCCTCTCTCTGACTGCAAACTGCTCAGCACCGGAGATGTCCCTGCTTAGGCGGCCGTACTGCAGCTGATCACTCAGAATTACGCGTCATTCTCATCGCGGCCAAGATAGAGAAGGGTTTTACCTTCCCGTGATGCTCCTTGCACCACTCGGACATGCTCTCCAGCAGCTCGTCGGGCTGGTTGATAATCAGGTTCGGGCCCTGTCGGGGAGAGGAAAACACAAAGGTAAATGGAAAAAAAAAGTTTAGAAGCATGTAAAAGTTTAGTCCCAAGCACACGCAGAGCACGAAGCAGTTTCAGCCTGGAGACAAAAAATGCGGTGTGACGCAGGTCCCCGCGCTCCGGTGCCACTCCCACGCTCCCGGTGTGCAGCAGCGGATCCCAAGGCGGCCGGAGCCGGGATCGCCCGGGGTTACTTTGTTCCAGCATCCCCTAGAATCGGCGCGGTCCCGCCGGGGCCAGGGATGCCCGCAGGGTCCCGCCCGACCCGCTCACCTCGGCCAGCACGTTGAGGTCGCAGTCGGTGATCAGACACGCCATCTCCAGGATCTGGTCCTTCTCCACGTCCAGGCCCGTCATCTGCCAGGAGCGAGCGGCAGCGTCAGCGCGCCCGGGGACCCTTGTCCCCCGTCCCGTCCGGTCCTACCCCGCGCCCCTGCCACCCGCGCCGCCGCCCCGCACCTCCAGGTCCACCCAGACCATGCGCTGCCCCATGTCGCCGCCGGCCATGGCCGCCGCCCTCCGCCGGCCCCGCCACAGCCGCCCGGCGCAGATCCGCAGGCGGCCCAGGCCGGCGCGGCCGCCGCCCAGCATCGCCGCCGTACTACAGGTCCCGGCGGCCCCCGCGCCGCCGCCCGCGATCCCTGGGGTGGGCGCGCCGCAAGGGCTTCTGGGAGATGTAGTCGGGGGTCGCCCGGAGCGCTCCTCCCGTTACCGGTTCCACGGAGAGGCTCCGCTCCCCCCGCCTCAAAGGAAGGTGTTCACCAGGGACTTTCCCTGGGGAGACTTTTAATGTTCTCCAAGACTATGTTGTAATATTTTAAATGGACAACAGGGAATTGGTTCAAATTGAGAGAGGTTTGGATTACATATGAGGAAAGAATTCTTTACTGTACTGTGAGGGTGCTTAGGCACTGTAACAGGTCACCCACGGAAGTTGTGGATGCCCCATTGCTGGAGGTGTTCAAGGCCAGGTTGGGTAGGGCTCTGAGCAACCTGGTCTAGCGGAAGATGTCCCATGGCAGGGGGTTGAAATGAGGTGGTCTTTAAGGTCCCTTCCAACCCAGACCATTCTATGATTCTATGACTCTGTATCAAAAACGACATGAGGAAGGTTGCAGATGCTGGGCAGCATCCGCTCCACCTCGACCATGCTTAAAAGGCTGGACCCCTCCATCTGACACAGATGTCCCTTTCTCCTAAAAAAGTATTAACAGCAATTCTGACACAAGGATAGAGTGGTAGTTTTTCCAAAACTTCACCACAGTGTTTTTACCCCATGAAAAGCCCTGAAGTGTGAGTTAATACATTTAATACTGAGACCAGAGTTTGGCAGGACTGCACTGCTGATATTTTTACAAACACTAAAACGTGGGTTCAACTGGGGGTTTTGGCGAGGGGGTTTATACATGAACTGGGTGAGAAACAGGTCACATTGTTTTGCCCTCAAGTCCATCAATGCCGCGCTGAGTGCCACTTGGCCTCTCTGTAGCTTTCCCTGCGGTAGTCGTAGCTCCAGCTGTCCCGGTGCCTGTCGTCGTAGTGCTCCTCCCGGCCACCCCGGTAGTGGTGCTCGGTGTCATGGCCCCTCTCATCGAAGCCGTACTCATCACGTTTGCCCCGGCCATAGTCGGGGCCGCGCTCCCGAGCGCTCGCGGCTGAAGTGGCGGCTGTCCGGCGGGTAGGGGTGGCTGCCCAGCCGGCCCTTGCGCAGCGCTGGCCCCTCGGAGCGCCGCGGCCCCGGGGAGCCTGGTGGGGCATGGAAGGAGTGGGGGTAGCCGGGAGGGGCAAAGCCGGGCTGCTCATACTTGCCCCCAAACTGGGGCTGCTGCCGAGCCGCACTGTTCATCTGGAAGGGAAATGGAAAGTGATGCTGGATTTGGTACACTTGCTGCCTGGCAGAGTGCTCGAACTAAACCCTATGCTGGCCTCTAACTCCAGCTCTAAATGCTGGGAGAACGAACAGGTTGGTTACCCAGTACTTCACCCATAGCTGGATTCCCACAGCCCAGAGCCCTCCCAGCTGATGACCCCATCGGTACCAGGAACTTCACATCTCCTGGAACTGTCATTTCAGCACTCCAAAAGTATATTCCCACAACCTCTGGCTGTGAGTGTGTGCACATACCACCGCTTGTCTCTGCAGGCTTGACGGGAACCCCGGTGCAGCCATGCCATCAGGAACCCTCTCATACCTGCAAGGAAAACAGATCAGGAGTTTCAACCTTAAACACACAACTGCTGCATCCCACTGGTGTTCTCTCCACAGGGAAGAAAACTGCACTTGAAAATAGCCAGGAATGCCATGAATCGTGTAATGTCTGTCTCCATTCCACATTCCTGTGCTGGCAACTCATACCTGCTGCAGCTGGATGCTGGATGAGGCATCCCAGGAGGGTTGATACCGGGAGCTCCAAGCGGGGAACAGGATGGATTGATATCCTGGGCTGCATGACTGCTCCCTGGGGAGAGACAAACATTTCAGGACACCCACAAATACCAATTAAGGACCTCGGGTGTGGAGTGAACTTGCAGGACATCAACATGTTTTTAATTCGCTCTCAAATTTCATCAGTGATCTGCAAAAGCATATGGTCCAGCTAACAAAACAAGGCACTGCAATTGTCTTAATTCCCACCAAGAAAGGGCAGTGATGTTGTAGCCAATGTGCCTCATTTAACCACTATCAGATGAGACTTTTAGTGTTTGTGTGATAATTGAGAACAGCTCTCAGAGGTGCTGCAGGAATAACCAGTAAAAATCCAAGAGAAGGCTCAGCTGAGGGGTTACACTGGCCATGAGGGACAGAAGGTCCCTGGTGGAACCAAGGAGACAGGAGTGTGCGAGGGGAGCAGAGCTGTCAGATGAGGCACCCCTGGGTGAGAGGCTCCTGCAGTTTACCCGATTAGCTGTGATTCTGTCGCAGGCTGGGGGCAGTTGACAGCAGTTCACTTTCCCTCCAAAAAATGGTTCTATAAGATCCCTCCGGTACCTGATCGGAATTGGATGCGCATGGGCCGCCCGTATAGCTTGATCCCGTTGAGCAGCTGCAGCCCGTACGGCACCGACTCCTCGTGCTTAAAATTGACGAAGGCGAACTGCTTCGGCCGTCCGTCCCGGTCCTTCGGGATCTTCACGGTGATCACGGGACCCGCCTGGCATGGGGGCGAAGGCGTCAAGCAAACACCGGGAGGGAGGGAGCGGCCGCCGTCGAGCACGTGCGCCCCGCCGAACGCTGTCCCGCGGCGGCCGCCGCAGCCCCGCCGGCCATGGCAGCCGCGGCCCCCGGCCCGCCGCGCCCTCCCCCGGTGCACACAGCGCGGGCGCCGGGCGGTACCTGGTGGAAGAGCTCGAAGATGAGCTCCTCAGTGACCTTGGGGTCCAGGTTCCCCACGAACAGCGTCCGGTTGGCGTCGGCCGCCGCTGCCCCCATGGCCCCGCCGAGACCGGAGCGCGCGCGCTCTCCAGCGGCTGCGCCCCCGCCCGGCGCGCGGCGCGACGTGACGTCAGCAGGCGGTGGCTGTGCGTGTCGCTGGGCACGCCCCTTCCGGCGGGGGCGGAACGGGAACGGGAATGGGGGAGCGGGGGAATGGGAACGGGTGAGAATGGGGCTGGGGACGGGAGTAGGAATAGGAACGGGGCCAGGCATGGGAAAGGGAACGCGGGCACGACCGGAGTCGGGGAGTCGCGAGCACCGGCTCGGCGGGAGCTGCGGGCGCGGAATCCAGGCGGGGTGACCCCGCGCCTGCCCGAGCGCACGGGACGTGCGGAGCCCCGGGAATTCACTGTTAACCTGTAATAACCAATAACTGGCAATAAACCCCGTTTGCATCGTTGATGCGGCACACGCACCGTCCCCGCTGTCGCGACAGCGCATCCCTGTCCCGAGCTGTGCCCAGCTCCTGCGGCTCGGCGGGCAGCGGCGGCTTTTCTCCGTTCCCTCGTTGTTGCCGCGCTGTTGGGAAACTGATGGGAAACTGAAGGGGCTAACCAGCCAGTTAAAAACCCCAGAAGGGGTTGTTTGGGAGCAGGGCAGCCACAAAGGCTGTGCATTCTGGGGGCTGCGCTGGAACACTGGGGGTTCTCCGGGTGGGCTGTGCCCACACCAGCCTTCCCAGGGATTTCACTTCTCCAAGGACTTCGGGGAGCATCCGGTGGGCTCTCCCCAGCCACTGCAATCCCCTGGGTATCCCAGGAGATGGCGGATGTAAAACGGGTGTTTTCCATCTGGAAAAATTTTGAAGGGGGCAGTTTAGCCTTCATTTTTCATTAGATCCCCACGCATTGCGGCAGATCTGATTTCCACGTTAATTGGGTGCTGTTCATTTTCTCCACTTCATTACTTGCCGCCGTACCTAGAATTTATATCCATTTGGTTTAATCGCATTTGCCTGGTTAAATTCCAAACAGTCACTCGTTCAGAAAGGGAATTATTACCTCGCTTTGCCAGGACTTCCACTTTGCCTTAATTTCCCTGGAGCCTCGTTTACTTCACTCTGCCTTTTTTCCCTCCCTGGGTCCCCCGGGGCTCAGCTGGGAGCGTGTGGCACGGGTGACATTGTGGCTTGTTCCACGTGCGAGTGCCACAGCCCTGGCCAGAGGCATTGCCTGGCCTCACGCAGCCTGGGCTTGAAAAATACACGGTGAGAGAAGAGGAACCACTTCAGGTGCTTCAGAGATGCTCTTGGAATTCTGCTGTGCTTTTTTGTGTCACTATTTTGTGTCCTTTTTGCTCTTCAAAGGAGCAAAGTGGAAAACCAGAACCTTTTGCTTTGGGAAGAAAAACCCATTCTTTGGTTGCCTGTTTTCACTCGTAATGTGCAGGCACTTGGAAATATTGCTGAGATTTCAACCAATTCGACTTGCTAGTTTCAACTTTAGAACAGGCTTGGTGGTTTGTTTGTTTGGGGAGTTTATTTTGGGGGTTTTGTTTGCTTTTTTATATATTTCTATAACTACACCCCTCTTCCTTCCAGGCATTATCCGTGTCCCTGGGCTGGGGGGAGCCAGTGAGTTTACCCCGAGCCTGGGTGCTGTGTGTGTTGCACAAATCCCAGCTCACAGGCACAGTTGGAGCACTCAGGAGTTTATTTAGAGCCAGATAAAGGGCTGGGAGCCCCTGGGCTACACCAACAAAGTTTTCTGAGCCTAGACTCAGCACTCTTGTCCTCCCCAGAGCCCCACACTACACGGTGGCGGAGGGACACCTCCGTGCCACCAGCCCGAGCACAGCCTTGATGTCCGTGAGGTCATTGTCCATCGTGTACGGCTGCGCCTCGAGGAACTTCATCTCAAAGCCAGCAGCCACCACGGCCTCCTCCACCTCGTGCTTCTCCAGGCAGAGACATGAGAAAGCCTGCTCATTGAAGATGTAGAAGGTCTCCCCGATGACTGTCACCATGACCAGGTGCCCCCTGGCTTCAGGAGGGTGCTGATGTTCCTCAGGGCACTGCAGAAGGTGGGCAGGTCCTTGCAGGCACCCTCCAAGCACAGGGTGGAGACGATGCAGTCGGCTGGCGGCAGTGACACAGGGGCCACGGGGTTGGCTTTGGTCACATCACACTTCAGAACCTGCTTCACCTTCTTCCTCAGTTTCTCCTGCTTCTCAGCCCACTTCTCCCTAGCGAGAAAATGCAAAAATCAGCTTCCACAGATGAAGACTCATTCTGTAGATATTTAGCATCTGTGCCTCTGGCGTCCTGCCACTGTGCATGGCCTGTGCATGCATAGTTGGCACCATGGTTGGTGACAGGCAGTAGGACACCAGCCTCACCTGTCGCCTTCCAGCTCACAGACATATTTCACCACTGGCTCCCAGTCGAAGGCTCCTGCTTCGTTTTTCAGCCACTTCTCCAGCTCCCGGCGGTTCTGGTCGGTGTAGTCCAAGGCGATGATCTCCTTGAAGTTCTCGCAAGCAGACAGGAGCTGGTAGATGGTGGGGCCACAGCCGACATCTATCAAGATGTCACCTCTCAGCCCATCTGGTGCAGAGTGGGGGGCAAACTGTGCCGGTGAGAATGGAAACTGCCCCAGGGCAGAAACATCCCAGAGCCCCTCGGGCTGTGTTCCCCCTAACCCAGCAATGTGACCCCAAGTGCCACAGACCCATGGCACAGCCCCACAGCCAGGGTCCAGAGCCTGTGCCGGGGCAGTGCCAGTTCCTGTGGCAGAGGCACTGTCCCCACTGTCCCCAGCTGGGTTTGATGGCGCACCCAGAAACTGGCACAGCTCCAGCTGCAATGCCCTGTCTGCACGGACACGCGTGCAGAGGTGTGCTTTTAACAAAGCAGCTGTGTGTCTGTCTCTCGCACAGCTCGCTCCGTATTGGGCAGCCCGGGAAATGGTGCCATCCCACGCCTCCGAACGCCTCGGCAGTGCTCACCTAAGGAGAACATTTTATGCAGGGTCCTCAAGTTCTGCATCAGAAACCCGCTTGCCCCTTCCTGGCTGTTGCTCAGGCTGTAATATGTGTTTAAATACTCCCGAGGATTAAAATTTTGCTGGTAAAACTCTGCCTCCGTGAAGATCGCTGGTGCTTTCATCCTGCCGGCAATCAGTTCCTCTCCTTGCTCCTCCCGTGCCACGTAGCCTGTGTTAAACTTTCGGTTTGAACCTCCCTTGTATACTTCGCTCCAGGCTCCGGCTGGACACATTCGTCAGGAGGACTTACGGTTCCTCTCCAGCTTTCTGCCTGTGATAAGTTACAGAAATTATAGTTCACGAAACTGTTTAGAAAATCAATAGGTTTTAACTCTTTACTTTTGTCAAGTTCTGCTTTTAGCGTGCTTTTACAGAAATAGTTTCTGTTCTAAAACTAACCCGTTGTACTAAAGGCTTGCGCGATGACCTTGTACAAATTGTAAGTCTTTCTGCAAGGCAGCCCCAGGTTTGCGAAACCCCCCCCACAAGGCCGAGCAGCCGCTTCGCATAATTCTCACAAGATAGTCACAGCGTAAGTCGCTATGCTTGCAAGAGAAACCCCCCTCCCCGAGAAGCTCGCGCGTACCCCACGATGGAAACCAACCAACGCGGAGAACGACAGGACTAAACGGCTCAGCGGCCAATCACGACACCTGAAGAGACATCAATCAATACCACGAGGGAATGTAAGGGAGGGGGTAAAAAAGACTATAAAGAGTAATGACCTGTAACCTTCGCGGGCGGTGCGGCAGACCATCAAGGGACTGGTCCCCCGCCCCCAGCGCTGTCCTGGCTGATAAATGCTTGCTTAATTAATAAATTCCTTAATTGGATTTATGTCTCTGATTGGTTTTTTGAGACTCAATCTATAACACTGCCGAGCCTTGCTTTTTCGATAACAACTCACTTCTGCCGCCCCCGGCAGCCTCTCTCCCGCCGGCCGTCCTGAACAGCACGGAGGGGACACGGCGGTGACAATTCCTTCGCCGTCACAGCCACAAAGAGGCAGCAGAGCCCCGTGCTTCTCGGGCTGGCAGCTCCCCGCAGCAGCTCGTCGTCCTCCCACTCGCCCAGCTGGAGCCGAAATGATCAAACAGTTTTAGGCTCATTACCGACTCCAAATCTATATAATTGGCCTTTGCTTTTCTAAGGATCCATCGTTAGAAGTGACAGCGAAGGAGCTGCCGCATCATCATCAAACTAATAAGTGCGACTGTAGATCCAAGGTGCATTTGCTTCACAAACCCCCTCACTGCGCCAGACCTGCCACTGCCAAACCCTCTGCTGAGCATGTGAGGTGTCAAAAGGACGTCAGCTCGAAAGACGAACATGGTGAAGAGGTTTTCTTTTGACAGCAAAGCCAACAATCAGTGCCCCCTGATACTGCAGCGCTGGGACACGGAGCCCTGCGAGAGCCCTGCTGGCCAGGCAAGCTAACCCAAGGGCGTTTGGCAGCACAGTGCTTACATTTCAGTCCTTAGAGCCTGATTTTGTTCACTGAATGATGTGACATGGGGATAAAAGTACAAACTGTCAGCATCCAGAGGCCTCTGAGCAGGAGTGGCAGAGCATCTCAGACCTGGCAAGACTTACTGCCCTCACTGCCAGCCTGGCACTGCCTGGTCCTGGGAATCATAGAATCATGGAATGTCCTGGGATTGACCCACCAAGGGCAGACACACCTTCCACCAAACCAAGTTGCTCCAAGCCCTGTCCAGTCTAGTCTTGGACATTTCTGAGGATGGGGCAGCCACAGCTTCTTTGGGCAACCTGTGCCAGGGCTTCGCCACCCTCACAGAGAAGGATTTCTTCCTAATACCTAATCTAAACCTACTCTCTGTCAGTGTGAAGCCATTCTCCCTTGTCCGGTCACTCCAGGCTATAAACAGTAAATACTGTAAATAGTGTCTCTCAGTCTTTCTTGCAGGCTCGCTTCAGGCACTAGAAGGCCAGGATTAGCTCAGCCCAAAGTGCCAACCCCAGAGCTCATGGGAGCCCTTAGAACGGCTCTGCCACTCCAGCTCCCCAGCTCCAAGAGAGCTCAGCTCCAGGCATCTGATTTCCATTTCCCCCCCATACTCTTATTCCAATCAAAGCGTGTGATTAGGGCTGTGCGAGCTCCATTGTCATCTCCACCTAAGTGCTGCTCTGATGGGTGGAAACAGCGTCTCGATGTTTACAGGGAGGAATGCATCGCTCTGCTTTCCTGGATAATGCACAAAATCTTCCACTGCAGGGAGGGAAAATCACACGAGAAACGAGCAGCACCTGGAGAAGGCTGGGGAGGGAGGAGGGGAGTTCTCCCAGACTATGGAGGAGCACCCTGGCCTCATCCCCTCACCTGGGCAGCAGCTGGGAGATTATAAAGGGCAGAGGGAGATGGTGCAACCTGTTTCGGTTGTTGCAGAAAACATTTTGAGTTTTCCCCTGTATTTCTGTGGTCAGAAATATTGCGCTTCAAGGCTGCCATCAGGGTCAGAGGAATTCACCCACTGCTGTGCCCTTCCGTCTTGCGCCAGAAACAAAAGGCATCTCTCCTCCACATGGTGCAGAGGATCCCAAACAAAAGGTACCCTTTCCCTGCACTCCTCTCTCTACCTCTCACTCTCCTTTTTGTGCACCCATTCTTCGATGGGGATTTAAGCCATTCTTTTCCTGGTTTGAATTTCTCTGGGCTGCAAGAAGAAAGTAGCAATTAACTGTTATAAGGCTGTTTTATAGTCCTGTGCAAACCCTTTCCATCCACTCTGCTTTAAATGGGTACATCTTTTATTCCCAGTTTTCGGGAGTGTAAAACTTTACAGCGTTTGCTGCAAACCTTCATACTTTGCTTTGCAGTTTATTGCTCCCTCTGCGGATATATCTCACTCATAAATATGGCTTCCAGCTCCCAGTACTTGACTAGGAGCTGCAGTGCCTCGGAGTGGTTCCATTAATGGGACTTTGCCTACATATTGTGATGTGATTCATCCCAAACCTCTGTCTCTCCTTTGCTTGAAGAAGCAGAGCTCTGTAGAAGAGCTGTGGCAGCAGCAGGTCACTCAGGCAGGGCATTCCAGCCCCAGCAGCAGATCCCCATGGCTCTGGGAGATGTGGAAGGTGGCTGTGGGAAGCTCAGTGTGAGCTGGGACGGCTTTGGGCGCTGCCATGGTGGAGCCTTGGAAGAAAGGCTGTCTTAGGTGGAGAGTTTCCTCTCTCTCCTATGGATTGTTTATGAGTTATTTGTAAAAAAATTTCTTTTCCTATGATTAGCGTGGAGTCTGTCTGCTCTCCCTGTGCTCTGAGGGACAAATAGAGAGGTTGAATGTTGAGGTTCCTGTGGGTTTAGGTCTGAAACGGGTGTGCTGTTTCTGACCACCCTGTAGTTTTTATTTCCATGGGAACATTGAGGAACTCTTTTATTCTACTGCCCATTTTTTGGAAAACTTTGGAGGTGTGCTGTGCTTGACACAGGCTCAGGTGTCCAAAAATGGAGTCAGACAGGTTTGTGGACAGCAAGCACCAGTGCCTTTGTTCTTCGGCAGCCCAGCCAAAGCTGGAGATGGAGGCAGAGCAGGGTTCTGTGTGCTGCTGGTCCTGCTGGGGCTCTGGGAAGGGGATGTGGCACTTGGCACCCAGGCACTGGCAGTAGGCCTAAAGGGAGGAGTGGGGGTCCCGGCTGCAGACCCCAACCAGCCGCTGTTATTCTGGGACTGTCAGGACACAAAGGATTTGGAAAGGTGTGGGATATTAAGTGCAGCTTTCAGACCCCTGCGTGCTACATGGTAATTTCCTTGCATTACGGTGATGGCGGCTTTAAAACCGCCCTCCTCCCCTCCCCTTTTAACAAAACAGAAAAGCATTTAGGGCCGATTTGTTTGGAGTCCAGAATGGCAGCGATTACTGCGGCGCAGTGCATTTGGGGTAAATGGAGTGACACTGGTGTAAGCATGACCTCTGTTGAAAGGGTGGCACAGGGTGGGGGCTGCTCTTTATCCCCCCGGCACGCCCTGTCACCGAAAGCTGGGTGCTTTGTGTCTCCTTTTGAGCATCCCACCACCGCATTGAAGTTGCTTTACCAGGGAAAAAGGAGATCTATTTTAAAAAGCGCTGTTTACCTGTGTCCATCCCCACAGGGAAGCCAGTGCTCCCCTCAGCCCCCAGCTGAGGAGGAGGGAGCGGGGAGGGCACAGGCTGGCAGCGCCGCGTTAGCGGATGGTTTATGGGACCATTTGCCAGTGCCGGTACCGCCGATGAGGCTCCAAATGTCAGAGCCGGGCGAGGGAACAGGTGGGCTCTGTGCGTCTCTGGGGCCCTGCTAATTCACAGGCAATAAATTAATGATAGGAACAGGGACAAAGTCCTATTCTGGGTGCAGGTGACTGAGCAGTTCCCTTCTGGCAGGCGGAGGAAGGGAGACCTGCCACTGTCAGGCTGCCTTTGATTGTGCAGTCTGAGCCAGCCTTAAAGGTAGCCCATGCTCGAGACCAGCTTTGGTCCTGCTCAGGGCTTTGGAAGCAGTGGCAAGTCTCGCTTAAAATAATGAGCACCTCTGCTAATTACCTGAGGCTGCCTCTTTGAACCGCGGGCTGTCGCTTACATCATCCCCATAAAGGAACCGGAGGTTTCCTTCAATCCTAGAGAGACAGGAGATGTTCAGAGCTAATGACATCAGCCCTGTCAGGAAAGGGTATAAAGCTGTTTGCACCCACATAAACCTGGCCCTGGTGCCTGGCATGGGGCGGGAGGAGATGCTGGCAGGGCATGCGGTGTTCCTCGGCCCCCTCCCACCATCTACTTTTGTCCCGCCTGCCTCCAGGAAGGAAAGCTGGTGCTGTGCAGGAGGGAAGATATGGGCGAGGGGTGCTTTGGTAGGGAACAGGGGGGAAATAGTGGGGGAAAGAGTGCAGGAATGGTACCATTTTAAGCAAGCTGTACAACAGGCTGTCGTCCACAGATCCTGTATCAGCACAGTTTTGGTTTTGTCTGTGCCATCCTTATAGCATTTTCGAGGGACTGTGACCTGGGAGCTGTGATCTGGCACCCGGTGGGAGGGCAGCGGGGCTGGTGCGAGCTGTGCCGGCGGGAGGCACGGAGCGCCGGGCTCTCTCTCGCCTCTAGGAAGCACTCTGACCTCGAGGAAACGCTGCTGCGCTCCCCGAAATGAGTAGGATCGCTCCGAGCAGTGATGTGAGAGCACGCAGGATCGTTAGGTTCGGCAAAGTGCTTTTTTCGGAGACTCTTGGCGTGGGAATGGGCGAGAAGTGAGGTCGAGGGAGGGATGGATTCCCGTAGGGCAGAGCTTGGGACTCGGCAGCTGCCTGTCGAGGAAGAAGGTCCTGGGGAAATGCCCCATGGAGATGCAGGGGCTCCCTCCGAAAAGGGAGTGAGGTGAATGCTATTCTTGGAGGATGTGGTTAGAGATGGGAGCCTGGTGCCTGGAGAGGTTGGATCACTCAGGAGCCGCTTTGGGCTCTGCTGACGAACCTCCTTACCCTGCAGACGTGCAGGAGAGACGAAGCTTCCCGGAGCAGGCGGCTGCGCCCCGGCCCGACGAGCCGTGCAGATGGCGGGGAGATAAACGACACCATCTCCGTACTGTAGTGGCTCAGCCGTAATTCCTGAAAGACATTTATTGGAGGCAGCCTTCCCTTTTTCAGGGCTGTGACTCCTCGGGCAGGGGGAATTGCAGTGGGGAAGGTGGAAAGCACAACCCGGCGTTACTGATGAGAGCGGTGCCCAAACCCCCATCCATTCCTCTCCTCCAATTTTCTCCTCTGACAATTTATAGGTTAGTTTGATGCTTGAATAGCTGAGTCTCTCTAGTAATATGTATTCTCTGTAAGTATTCCCCGCTGTGGCATATCCTAAGAGAACTCCATCAAATAATTATCTTCCCTTTTATTTATTCACAGTCTTTTCACTCGATCTGCATCACGATAAAATATTCCAATGGCTTCCTCTTAGCACTGAGCCTTCCCTGGATTGTAAAGTGTATTTATGTACAGTATTAAATCCGCCCTGCGCTGCTCTTTATCTCACTGCTCTGCCTGTTCGATGCTGCCGTCGTGTGCTGGCCCTGGCCACCTCCTGCCCTGACTCCCTGTGTCTCTGTGGCATGCACGGAGCCCATGCCACCTGCCCAAAGCCTGGGGCAGGAGAGGTCTGCAGGCGGCCAAGGACTCAGCTGCAGCTGGTGCAAAGGGATGGAGAGGGGCAGCCCCACCAGGGAACCTTCCTGTCTCCCTCACTGGTGCTTTCAGCCGGGATGTCACAGCCTGGCAGAGCTGAGCTGCCCGCCGTCAGCAGGACGTGACTGCAGGGCAGCCGAGCGCAATCAGAGCAGGGAAGAAACCAATAACCTCCTTTCCCCCCCTCAGGAGGGGCTGGACAAGCAGTGCTGCTCTTCTCCAAGGACTCTCTGGGCCTTCCTGTGCAGCCGGTGGCCTCTGGGGAAGGATGACCCCCTAAAAAGGGGCTGCCAGCCAGAGGCAGCTTTTCATACAGAAAGAGGCTATTTCAGGGGATGATGTGCAGAGTCTGAGCAAAGGTTTCCAATGCTGATGAGCACTTGGAGTGCTTGAAGCAGTCCTCAGAGAAGGTTCAGGCATGCTGTAGCACAGCTCTGATGCGTGGCAAGGGACATCCTTTTTCCATGGGGCAGCAGGTCCATGTTTGCAACTGGGATTGCTACAGGTTTCCAAAATAGCCCTTCAAACACCAGCATATCCTCCTTGTCTTTCTGTGGATTTGTGTGTGCTGATGGCAGCCTAACAGGGAATACTCAGTGTTGTGCATCCCTGCTTGCTGCTTTAAAAGACCCCATGCAGTAGCAGTGGCCTCTCCACCCCAGGATGCATGGGAGGCATCTTGACATCTCTGCAGGCACAAGACATCCAAGGGCATTCTGGGCTGAAGAGGCTCTTGTCACATTCATAGTCTGTAGCAGTGCCAGGGATTCTGTAAGGGTGGAAGACCTCTCCTCCCTCCAGGGCTAGTGGAGTAAAAGCAAGTTTAAATCTGTTTGTAAGTTTGCTTCTGCCACTCTGCCCACAGGAGCGTTTCCTGGGAGTCACAAGGCAGCGGCAGCACCAGGGCTTTCTGCCACACTGTGTCACCGTGATGTGGGAACAGCAGTTATTACGTTGGTCACAGAGAGAAATAGCAGTGACCATTCACAATTGTGGCTTTTCTTCTGTTCTTTGCCCACAGCCAGCTTGGCTGGTAGGCAGATGGGCCAGGAAAAGGGGTGTTTCCCAGAAGAGGGAGATGCCAGGGGAGAGGACCAGTCATAGTGAGGAAAATGAGCATGATGACCATGATGCTCTAACTCACTTGGCTCTGGTACCTCTTCAGAGTGGCATCTCCTCAACTCCTGGAGAGCTGAGTTCCCCAGCAAGGGTTAACAGAGTGTATAAAATTGATTGCGATTTTAGTAATTCAGTATAATCACAGTCTACCAGCAGGTTGCTTTTCCAGCAGGAGGGTTTGGAATTATTTTCTGGAGTTTGCAATATAGAACTTAAATTAAGCCTCAGAAGTCAGAGGAGCTCTGCTGCATCTCTAATGTGGTGCTAAATTCTCAGCAGCACATTCTCTGTATTAAAGCCTTTGCTGGCAATTAGGTTCATTAACTATCACAATACCTTATTTATTACTCGGCATGCCATATGGTTTCCCAGCTAAAGAATGGCACCCGTTCTAGCACAGACCATTTGGCATCATAAAAATGTTAACAAATAATGTTATGGCTCTCAAGGGCAAAAGGGCTCGCCGGGCTGCAGGTCTGCACGGCAGGAGAGAATATGAAAACATTTTTCTTCTATGGCAAAATAAAGAATTCCTCGAGACAGAAGTATTCAAAGAATATCCCGCTCACATCACGCAAATGGGAGTTTTATACATGCCCATAATGGTTCTGTCAATATTTGCAGCAGGCAGCGCGCTCACTCATCTCCTTTCCTTCCTCCTGTTCCCTCCGAGCATGGACAGTGTTGGAGCACTGACAGGAAGGACCCACCTTCATCTAATTGTGCCACATATATGCCTCTTGATTTTTATTTCTTCTGATGGCACTGGCTCTCTGGTGTGTGTAGCTCTTGGGGATAGGATTAATTACCCAGCACCGTCCTTTATTACTGTCCAAACTTCAGTACTGGGCACCACACCGAGGCACCCAGCATGCCAGTGAGTGTACATGGCATCGATTTCTACACTGCAGAAGAAAATGTGTGTGTGTTTGTGTGTATCTGTGTGTGTAAGGGGTGAAGCTGCACCAGCAGAAACAGCTCATTGGGACCCCAATGATAGAACATGAAGTTGGCATTCTGACCCTGAAAAGGGGAAAATCCTAGTTGAACTTAGTTTAGTGCTCTTGGGAGGAGATCAGGACCTGTTACAGCCCAAGCTGTGAGCGTTACACAGGGTACACCATGCTCGGTTCCTATTTTCAGCAGGATTAGGATTACGAGAGCCAGGGACAGCATTTCAGGTCACAGGGACTCCTCTTGGGTACTGTGAGGCCAACAAGGGAAAGGTACTTCTCCATTCCTGTTTTGTGAAAGAATTTTCCTAGAATAAATGTGCCCAAAGGGTGATTTTGGCAAAGGGCAACTTAAATCAGAGTAGTACTGAAAGCACAGATTAAAACAGACTTTGTGATCCTGTTATAGTATCCCTTGACAACCTCTGAATTTCGAGAAATGGGTCAGAAAGATGAGTCTGAGACACAAGTAGTGCTGCTGCCAAATTTTGTGGGTGATGCTCACTCGGTGCCTAGGTGAGGTTGTTTCCTGGATCCTGCTCCTCGCTGATTCCTGATTTGCAAAAAGACAATTCTTCCAGCATATGAGCTGAGGAATGGCTCTGGGCTCCTGCACGTGGGCTCTGGTGGTTTGTGCACAGTTAGCTGCAGTAGCACAGTGCCAGCTCCCCTATTCCCTGCTGACAGCCAGGTGGATCAGGGCACCCCATGGCTCGGTGCCCTCCTGCCGAGACTAGCCAGTGGTGAGGGTGGAGCAGCTCTCGGCTAACTGCTGTGGTGATGACCACTTCAAAAATGCTGTGGTGTACAGAACAACTGCTCTTCCCATGGGCACTGACAGCAGTGAGGTGCTTGGCCAACACCAGGTTCAGCCTGTGTGCAGCAACTGCAGCAGCTTCACTGTGCCCTGGTCTGTTGGTGCCCACTCCAGAGCTGCCTGTGTCCTGCTGAAACTGCTCTTCCCAGGGAGGGATGTGACAAAGAGCTGAAAAACTCACAGGCTTTAATGCCAGCTAGGATTACTTCTCATCACCTCAGCTGAACTCTCAAGCAATGTGGGTGAAGGATTCCACCTGCCAGTTCACACAGCGCTGCTTCCCATTGGGAATACAGCCATTTCTTTGGGAGCCCCCCTGCTTTGTTTTTTATCACAGTGGATGGCACACAGTACTGTTACATAGGCAGAGCCTGGTCCTGAGAATAGCAGTGCTCCATGAGAGGATGAGTGTGGCCAAAGATGAAGCTCTGTCCCCTGAGACAGTTGCTGTAACATCCCCCTTCTGCCAGCCTTGGTGCCTCTCTCCAGTCTGCCAGTTCTCTTCCATCCAGCACCTTTGGCTTTTTCCTATTCCATGTCCTCCTTTCAGCTAATTACCTTTTTCATGAGAGTTCCAATTTGGACTTTTTCCCCTTCAGGTCCCTTGAAGAGACATTCCAAAATGTGTCCCCTCAAAAGCCTCTAGGGCTGGAATATCTCACCCCACCTGCCCTGTTGGTCCCTCTGCACTGCTGTAAGGACCCTTGGCCATCTGGTGATGGCATACCCAGTTTTGTAGGTAGCACAATGCTCCAACACTGAGCCTTTCATGGAGAACTCTTTGTGATGGAGAACCATTTTCCAAACAGCAGAGAGAAATGGAATTCTGGTCCATTTGTCATGGAATTGGCATTTCCCAATCGAAGGATGTAGCACCTGGGGCAGCAGAATCAGTCGGGAGAGGCACACCAGTGAGACAGAATGGACTGAGTTCCAAACGGAATAATACCTGGAGGGAAGCTGGGGGGCGGTGGAAGCAGCTGCACCCCCGGTGACAGCCATGTCACACACTCTGCTGCCTCCCCCCATTTGCATCCCTGGCTGCTGGCAGGGACACGTGGAGCCTCTGGCCCTGGGCAGATAGGTCTTATCCAGGAATGGCTTTGCAGGAGTGTTTACTTTCATTCCTGGGAGGCTGATCAAGCTGTTCCAGCTAGGAATGTGCCCTGGCCAAAGGGGGACTCTGCCAAGCTCCCTCCAAGCATGAACACTGTATGGTCCAAGGGCACTGGAGCCCTGGTTGGACTTGCTGTCAGTTCCCAGGGCTGACCCCACCACATGGCCAGAATGTCTGTAGGACTTGTGGCGATGGATGCATGTGCTGTGACTAAGCTGGAACACACCAATTCTTCACAACCTTTGGGAAGGATTCATAAATATCTGCCCTGAAAGGGCAGATTGTGAGCTGCCTTGCTGCACCAATGTTATCTGATTTGGTCACTGAGGAATCTGTGACTAGATAAGATACTGGGGGTTTATTGTATCTTCTGGCAATTATTAAGAAAATAAGATCAGTTAATATCTAACCTTGAACCTAGACCAAAACATTTAGCCTCAGACTTCGTTCTGCCTCTCTTGTACATTCAGGAGTTGTACAGTTTAGAGGGCTGTTAGGAATGATGGAAGAGATGAACAGGAATTTAATCTGAGCCTAAAATACCATCATTATGCAGCTCGAGCATCTCAGAAATGAGGTCTGTGCCATGTGCGATGCAGCCACTCGATCTTTTTGTCCTGGTGCAAGAAAGGGAAGGAGGAGGAGGAGCCCCTTTGGCAGAAGTTTCCCCAGCTGTGAAGGCATTTTGTGTGAATATTTAATGCACAGAAATGTTAAGAGCAGGGAAGGGAGGGGGGAAAGTCTTCCATGAGTGTGGGCTTTTGTTTGCCCTGTCAGAAGCAGTAACGCGTTCTCTGTGCACACACGGAGCACATAAATACATATAAATATCCTCTCCCCTGGAAAGGGAGAGCAGAGGGCTGTGCAGCTGGAAATGGGACATGGAGTGCTGCTAGAGAGGAAAGATGGAATTAGGGCTGAAGGTGTTTGCTGAGTGACTGAGATCCAGGATGTGGCTTGCTCCCTCCAGTAAATGAACTTGAGCATCATGAGGGCACAGAAACCAACTGCTTCCGGTGAGACTGAGGATGCTGCTTGTGGTCCTGGAGGACTTTTTGGTTTTAAACTCCAAAGCCATTCAGGGGCTCTTGGAAGCCATCCTCTTAAAGGAAGGGAGAGTTTTAAGCAATATGTTAATGATTTGTTGATCTCTTGCTCAGAAAAGCAGGCGATGAGTATTTAACTCACCTGGAATTCTTATTAGTGTCTGAACTTGGGCATGATCCTCCCGGAGAAGGAGCAGCCCTGGGTCGAGGTGCAGCCCTGTGCCCTACTCCTGAGGGAGCCACCCAGCATGAATGGTGTCTGGCCAGACTGAAGACATCTCCTTCCCCAGCACTGCATGCATCCAGAGGAGAGTCAAAACCAAAGGGAGACAGCAGGAAAGCAGGATAACACTGGAACACAATCCCTCACTAGAGCATCCCCTGTTTTGGGAGGCAGAACAAGCCCCCAGACTTTGCTGAGGTCCTGGTGTAGATTCTGCTCTATTTAAAGGACTTTTTTCTGGGATGAACTTTACTGAACACACACGCAGCCTCCACAGCCATAAAGTCGGGGCTGACATTTAATGCCTCGGCACATCTCTTTCCTTGTCCCATGCAAGACATCAAGTATGTCAGGTTAAGAGAAAAAGAGAAAAAATAATTACACAATAAATTAAACAAGGTCAACCCCCCTCCCACTTATTAGGGCTTCAAAAGTTGCTACCTCTGGCTTGAGCTCTCTTGAATACATACAAAGGGTAACACTAAAAATAGGTCCTGTACTGATGGTTAGGTCACAGCCTGCTAGAGGGAGACATTTTTATTTAATTACAAGCCCGGCAGCGCATTGCTGGGGGGAATACATAAACACAGCGCTCAGAACCCGGCTGTAAAGTTTGTGCTCCTTCGCTGAGTCACTGTGGCTAAATTCCCCTTTGTGTGGGGGATTTAGGGGAGGAATGTGGGAAGGCTGGCCCGGGCTGCCGCCCTCCTGAGTCACTGCTTAGCTCATCCTCCAGCCCTGGCAGGCTCAGGGCCCTAAGCCACTAATTAGCCTCATTGTCTTAGGGCTGCAGCATCCGTAACCTGGCACGGGGAGGGGGGAGGATGGAGGGAGAGGCTCCTGGAAACCCATGAGCCGCACGTATCTCTTGGCACTTGCGTTCCGTGCGTCACAACCCACCTCTCAACAGTCTCAGCGGGATACTGATCCACTCCTTCCATGGGATGCATTGATTCCATCACCCCTATATGTGAGCGGAGTTGTAATTTGGAGCTGGAGGGATTTTAGTGCACAGACCCCGGCACGCAGCAGCCTCGTTTGGAGCCACGTGGATGTGTGCATTGGCACGCCGGCGGCTCACTCACATGGCGATGACACGATGATCCTCACCACTGCTGCTGTCGCATGCTCAAGCATGGCCAGGTGGCATCCCACATCCAGTCAGGGCCGGGAGGTTGACAACAAAAGGCAGGTCTTGTGGGGAAGACAAGGGTGCAGACAAGGCTTTCTGATTTGTGGCAGCCCACACATGTCCAGTAGCTCCATCCAAACTATCAGGCTGTGTGTGTTCTCCTTTCCATGACAGCGCGTGGCTCCTGTGCAGCTCCATTGGACTACAGACAAGCTCCAGCAATCACTTAATTTGGGATGAACTGCAGTGTGGATAAGCAGTGTCCCACCACCCCATGCCACAGCTCCCGATCAGTTGCATCCTCAGCGTGACTCTCAGGTTCTCTTTGTGCAGGGCACAGGGGCACAATGAAGGGCCTGTTCCCAGCCCCTCTGCTCCCCTGGGCTGCCACAACACGCAGGTCTGGTGTCCGAGTGCTCTGACAAAGCCTGGTGCTAATCAGTGGGATTCAGAGGAAGCTTAATGCACCGTGGCTGCACACTGAGCAGCCTTCCCAGGGCTTCCACCCTCCCCCTTGCAAACAGCTTTGTGCATTTAGGCTTTTTTTTTTCCTAAATGAAGTCTAACACATTTAATCATCTTTTCATAAGCTGTCAGCTTGCCGCACGCCAAAGCGGAGCAGCGTGCTCTGCCCCGGCTCCCAGCAAAGCAAATATGCCTGGAGAAATCCTGGTCCTAGGAGTGTGCACACAGTGTCTCAAGAGCAGTGAACTTCCCTTGGGGTCTGGGGTGAAATAAAAAATCGGTTTTTGAAAGTCACTGATTTTTCACTGAAGTTGAAACAGATCTTATTTTGCACAGCATCCTTGCTCCAGTGTTTCATAATTCAGCTCTGCACCAGCAGGGCTGGAAAACCCAGAATGCTGGAAAACTCCAAATGCATCGAAAGCAAAACACAACTAGTCCTAGGAAAACGTGGGAAATGTGCCTGTCTCTCTTGCTGTAGGGAGCTGGTTCTCTGCAGGAGCTGGGAGAACAGGTCCAGGGGGCAGAGCTGGGATGGGCACAGCTGAAGACAGGGCCTAGCAAGCTGGAGAAGTCAGAGCCATGTCCTTGCATCCCTCTCTGGGGTAGGAAGGGGGAGATTATGTGTCTAATGGCACTGAAGGAGTGTGGGTGATGGAAAAGGGCATTTGTCTGCAGAGAGGGAAAGAAGCAGTTGTTTTGGGCTTGATGGAGAGGAGCTGCTCCTCTTCCCTTCCCATTCATACAGGCTGGGACACCTTCTGGCTGAAGTTGTCTTCCAGGATGTTTTTTGTGGACTAAGCATCCTGAACAAGGAATTTCATTTCTTACTGTAATTGTGGAGACTGCTCGGTTTTACTCTCCTCTCCACTCACTAGCTGCCTCTTGGAGAAGCATCCCAAGGCTGCCCTTGCCATCAGCCCTCGAAATACAGGCTGCTGCATTGCCCAGTCCTTTTCACAGATCTGGTGCTGCTGGCCAGGATATTTCCACTGGGAAATTCATGTCTTGCTGTCCAAGTAACTGATCGGGCTGGGGGCTAGAAGTGGATCTGAATGTATCCCTCATTTTCCTGGGAAGGATACCCGTGCTTGACCTGGTCCTCACACAGAAAGCCCTTCCTGAGGAACCACCGGCTCAGGGGTTTAATGCCGGAGGTTAATAATAATCGCACCAGGCACCACATCATTGCCCCGTATCTGGTTGAGAGATTTACAAGTGAAACTCGTGGCGGAGGAAGAAATTGCCTCAATCACTCGGAGTAATGGCACATGGAGAGGCACTTGGGCGTGACTGCTACTTAACACGGAGCCCAGCTTGGCTTCATTTAGCTGCTGGTGCCTTTCTAATAAACACGTTACACTACAAGGTGGGGATTAAGATCAGAAAAGTAAATAAATTGGAAACTGATGGGCAGAGATGGGAGGGAAATGGAAGGTACCGGGAAGAAGTGATGAGGGATTGACTCCCATGCCAGGACGTGGGGAAATGACCCTGAAGGCCATGGCTGTGGCTTCCCAAGCACCTCTGTGGGCCTCATCTGCGGGCTAAAGGTGCTGGGCAGCCCACTGCCGGGGCATGTGGGGTGTCCCTGCTCAGGGTCACCAAGCTGGTCACCGCCTTCGGCAAAAGGCAGCCATGGGAAGTCGGTGTCTTAAACAATTCAGTAGCTTTTACTATATGTATTAGAGGAGCAACAAAAAGTGCAACGCACCAGTTGACAGGAAGGACTGGGGGGTTTATTTTCAGGATGCTGCCTGGGAATTTAGCCATGGGATTTCCATTATTGCTAATGGGACTCATGCAGCTTAATTTCATGTGAGCTACACTAAAAACACACCCCTAACCGCCTGCAAAATTTCAGTCCTGAAATCAAGCCTTTTAAAAGTTAGAGAAGGGTAAACAAACACCTGAAACCACAGTGTCTCGCTATTTCTCCCTCTCAGCCATTCAGATTTTAAAGTCTGGAAGAGGGAGGAACTCGAGCAGTTTGAGGCAATTAAAAACCCCATCCTGCAGGCACGCTGGCTGCCTGTGCGGTGCGTCCCTGCTCTCTGCCAATTACAACAGCAGAGTTATAACCCCCGAAAAAATAGGAGTAAGTTGATGCCTTACCCTTAAGTATAGTATGGCGAGTGCAGTGTTATCATACGCGTCTAATAACCCGCGCAGTGCCGCCGTGCGTCGTGAGGCCTCCGTTATTAGGCTGTTCTCGTTAAATGACTGCTATCATCTGGTCCCAAAGTACATTAAATCCCATTATAATTATAAACACACTTCCCCATAACGTTCTCCTTAGATTACATTTGCGCTGCTTTACCCCAAGGGTATCTTTGTACTAATGCCGTCCGTGTTTGTTGTTTTAGCTGACGACGCCGGGCCCTGCGCTGGCTATGGTGTGCCACGGGCGCAGCAGGGAGGGAGGGAAGAAGGGAGAGCTCTGTGTGGCTGCCACCCTGCCCCTCCCTGAGGATTACACAGCTCTCTGGGTGCACTGAGCGTGGGCACCGCCGAGGAGCTGAGGCACACACACGTCCTCAGTCGAGGATGCTCAGGGCACACAGAGCTCCCTCGGCTCGTTGCCTCTGCTTGTGCCACTGCCTGGTGCTGTTGTTGGCGGTGTCACGGTGTGGTTGGTGTCCCCGTTGTGTTTTGCTCCCTTCCCGAAGACCCCCATGGTCTGTCCTGGGGTGCGGGCACTCGCCACATCCCCACATACAAGTGGTGCCGTCACGGCGTCAGTATTTCATGGGAAAGGAGGGGGCGGGGGGGTGAGAAGCTCCGTCGGGGCGACAACGTGTTCGGTGGCACATGATGTCACAACTACCCCGGCTCCCGGTCGGAATCCGCCACCGGACCCCAGACTGGGCTCTGGGGTTGGTTTTTACCGTCTCCACCCCCGGGGCCGGGGGTCCGCCCAGGCGCGGCGCGGGGGGCGGCTTTGTCTGGCGCGGGCGCGGCGGAGGCGCAGCCCGTCGGGGCGCTGGGCGCAGCCCGTCGGGGCGCGCAGCCCCGCTCGCAGCGGAGCCGGGGGCAGCCGCGCAGCTGCCCGGTGCCGCTCCCCGGTGCTGCCGGGCTTCCGGGTGCCGGGCTCCCCGCCGCCGCCTCCGGCTCCTCCATGTTTGTTGTCGGCAGCGCTGTCCAGCCGCTCCCGCTCCGCTCCCCGCAAGGTGCGGGGCTGCGCGGGGCGGGGCCGGGCCGGGCGGGGGCGCCCGCACTCAGCGCGGAGCGGAGCGGCGGGGGGCGCGGGGCGGGGGGCGGCGGAGGGTGGGTGGGTGGTGGGTGGGGGCGGCCTGACGCGGGCGCGGGGCGGCCCGTGGGCCGGCGCCGCCGTGATTTGCTGCGCGGCGCGGCGAGCGGCGGCGGCGGCGATGAGAGCGGGCAGTGCGAACTGCCGGAGCAGCCGCCGGCCGCCGTGAGTGCGGGCGGGGGGGCGGCACCGGGACCCCCCGCGTCCCCCGGCCCGGGACCGCCGCGGGGTCGGGGCTCCGCCGCTTCGCCGCGCACCTGATGGGGCCGCGCTGCCGGCGGGACGGGGCAGCCGGGGCTGGAGCCGGGCGGCGGCGGGGGATGCGCACCTTCCTCTCCCTTCCCTCCCTCGCCTTCCGCGGGCGGCGGCAGCGGGGACGCGGCTCCGGCAGCCGCGGATCCGCCGAGCAGCGCGGAAACTTTTGGGCGAGTCGCTGCTGGGCTGCGGGCTAACTTCCCTCTCCTCCCCGCTCCCTTCTCCTCCCCGCTCCCTTGTACCCTCTCCCTTCTCTCTTTTCCTCTCCCTTCTTCCCCCCGGCTTTTCTTTCCCCCTCCTTTTCTCTCTTTTTTCCCCCTTTCTCTCTCTTTCCCCTCCACGCTCCCCCTTCCCGCTCCACTCTGCTCCTCTCCCCCTCCGCCTTTTGTTTTCGCAGATAGTCGGCACACAAAGCTGGTCCCAGATTTGAGCGACGGCGAGACACCCTGATGTGTGAGCTTGGGGCGCGCCATGGATCTGACTAAGATGGGGCTGATCCAGCTGCAGAACCCCTGCCACCCCACCGGGCTGCTGCACAAAGCCAACCAGATGCGCCTGGCGGGGACGCTGTGCGACGTGGTAATCATGGTGGACAGCCAGGAGTTCCACGCACACCGGACCGTGCTGGCCTGCACCAGCAAGATGTTCGAGATCCTCTTCCACCGCAACAGCCAGCACTACACCTTGGACTTCCTCTCGCCAAAGACGTTCCAGCAGATCCTGGAGTACGCATACACTGCCACCCTGCAGGCCAAGGTCGAGGACCTGGATGACCTGCTCTACGCTGCTGAGATCCTGGAAATTGAGTACCTGGAGGAGCAGTGCCTGAAGATCCTGGAGACTATACAGGCCTCCGAGGACAATGATACCGAGGTTGCCATGGCCGATGGAGGTGCCACCGCCACTGCTGAGGAAGAGGAGGAGAGGAAGTCGAGGTACATCAAGGGCCTCTTTATCTCCAAGCCTACTGGCGAGGAGGGTGGCTATGCTAGCATGGCTGGCCAGAGTCTGCCGGCAGCCACAGCAGAGCAGAGCCCCTCTGCCTCCGTGTCCTACTGCTCCCTCTCCTCCATGAGTCCTACCAAGGCAGCGGTGGACAGTTTGATGACTATCGGGCAGTCACTGCTGCAGGGCACCCTGACGCCCAATGCCCCCGAGGAGTCACGTCCCGCCACCACCCGCCGCCCCTCCGGTCTCACCGAAGTCAAAACTGAAGCAATGCAGGTGGATGAGGCCTCCAGCCATGACAGCCCCCGGACAGCCGAGCCCAGTGCCTCCAGTGGGGAGAAGCCTGACGAGAAGGGCAAGGAAGGACCCGGCACCCCGACCCGCAGCAGTGTCATCACCAGTGCGCGTGAACTGCACTACACCCGCGAGGAGGGTGCTGAGCCAGCCCCTGAGCCTGGCCAGGGGCTGCCGCTGGGGCCGGAGCAATGCACCACTGCCCCGGGCGAGAAGCCCCTGGGTATCTACTCACTGCTGCCGAACCACAAGACTGAGCAGGTGCTCGGCGTGCCGCCCGCTGTGGCGTCTGCCCTGCACGTGCAGCCGGCCCTGGCTGTCTCCATGGACTTCAGTGCCTATGGGGGGCTGCTGCCCCAGGGCTTCATCCAGCGGGAGCTGTTCAGCAAGCTGGGGGAGCTGGCAGCCGGCATGAAGACAGAGAGCAGAGCCCTGGGCGAGCAGTGCAGCGTGTGCGGGGCAGAGCTCCCGGACAACGAGACCCTCGAGCAGCACAGGTGAGTGCCGAGGCCATGCCGTGGCAGGCTGCACCGGTCAGCCAGGAACAAACCAGAGGGTTTTGGTTTCAGGCTGAGCATCATCTGTGCTAGTGCAAAGTTTCTGCCACATACCCTGAAACTGGCTGGTGGAGTAGCGTTCTTAGAGGGATGGCTGTTGCAGCTCCCCTAGGTCTGGCAACTGTGCCAGAAGGTTCCTTCCAGTGAGTGCTGGCTGGGGAGGACAGCCCTGACGAACTGTGGGCCATCAGTGTTTCCTGCGAGCATAAACCCCACCAGTTTCCCTGGCTGGTATCAATCAAGCAGCTCACAGTTGCTACCCTTTGAGTTTAGAGATCTGCATGCAGCAGGATGCAGTGGGGACAGGCAGCACTCACCTACCCTCTGCTGAGAGCTGGTCCCTCCTGTGCCAGTGCCAGGGCACACCAGCACGGGCAGTGATGGCACTCGGGCTTGCAACATGCGGTGGCTTGCCAGCCCGGGGGGGTTTTGTGCTGCTCAGCTTCCCGATTTATGAAACATTTACACTTTGCACAAAGTGGCGCAGGGGTCAGGCTGGGTAACGCCAGGGTGAGCACAGAGGGCTCGGGCTGCTGCAGAGCCACGGGTCTGTCCCTGCAGGGATGGTGAAGGCCTGAACCTCCTAGGGCTGCGGATGCAATTTCGGGGCTCCCCTGCTCAGGGTGGGGGGATCTGTGTGCTCACTCCCAGCCCTGCACCCTGGGGACTTGCTGCGGGGTGGGAGCGTGCTGGTGGTTACTGACACGTGAGCTCAGTGCTCCGCTGTTCACCGCCTCCTGGTCGTGGTTCAGGGACCAGGGCTTGTTCCCTGATTTGGCTGGGGAAGGGAGCTACATTAATTACCACACCGAAATAGGCATCGCCGGTCAAATCCCGTGGCTCTGGACGTGCTTCGGCAAGCAGTGTTCTGGCCCCCGGTGTGGCTGCAGCCCCACGGCAGGACGGCAGCGTCCTGCCTAGGGACAGCATCACCGGCGTGGTGCCAGAGCTTCTTCCTGCCTCCTCTGGCTGTGCACCCTGTCAGATTTTTAATGAATCAACAGGTTAATTAGTCATGATGCACATAAGGCGCTCCAGGGCCGGTGTCCGTGCCGGCACGCGCCTCTGGCGGGGGAGTCTGTGCTGCCGGACCGCTCACTGCCCGCCAGCGGTGCGGGATAGCTGCTGTCGGGTGCTGGAGCAGTGCTTCCCCGTACGCTCAGCCCATGAACGCTCCGTGTTCGGGGCGGCAGCTGCCGAGCCGGGATCCTCAGCCCTGCGCGGATCTGCGAGTGCTGACAGCATCGCCCCTTGCTCTGCCGCATGGACCCTGTGGGGAGCAGCCTTCACCCCTCGGAGGGTACTCGGCTCCGTGTGGGTGCACAGCCGCTTTCGGCTTTCTTTCCCCCTCTTGCAAGCAGGAGAGCTGGGGCTGGCATTGGTTACGTGCCCGAAGCCGCCTCGGCCGTGCGGTGATGCAGACCGAACGTCACCGGGAGAGCTGCAGTGAGGGCTCAGGGAGAATTTTAACGTGCCTTTCTGCCACGGTCTCGAGGCTCTCCCTTTCCCCCTCCAAGCCCAGAGCTGCAGCTGCTATGGCCGCAGTGGAGGGCGATGCTGGGGTTATCCGGAGGTTCCTATCGCCAGCCGTGGATCTGTCCAGGGGGAGGGAGGGCTGCTCACTTGGATCCTTCCCCACGCAGTCGAGAGATGAGGGGAGCGTGGCACAGCTGTGCAGGACAGCAGCCCCTATTTCACAGCACCTTCCCGGGATCAGCTTGTTTTGACAGCCGTGGCTGCAGCCGTAGCTTATTTCTCACTTATTCATGATCCTTATCGGGAGGCTGGGCGCACACCATGCTCCACGGGGCTCAGGGTCTGCCAGGAGTGTGGACCTCAGCACCAGCCCCTTCCAGCGGAGCCTTAAAGGCAGTTGCTGAAGCCAGCAACGAACTCTGTTTGCCTGTTCTTGCTTTCTGACCGATTACCTGGAGCTGGCAAACTTTGCAGGGTTAGCCAAATCCTTTGAGCCACGTTTAAACTGATCTGTAAGACCATCCATGTTGAAAGGCATTGGGTAACAGTCCAATGAACTCACTCCCCGGCCCCCAAAGTCTAAATCCCAGGTGGTTTGTGTGTAGACAGAGTCTCATGTGGCATTTTTATAGTGTTTGCTTTCTAATACGTTGTGAGAATTACCATTTGGGGAGGATTTGTGGGATCCTATTGTATTCATGGAGCTGTTAAACAGCATCTGCGCTGGGTTGGGATCTGCGGCTCTCTGCCGGAGCAGCTCTTGTGGCAGCTGCACCGTGCTGGCTCGGGGCTCCTCTTCGCTCCACTGCCTGGTGGTGAGGGGGCCTGGGGATCTGTGCCCTGCGCTGGGGTCCAAGTACCACCTCCCCAGGCCAGCTGGAGGTGGGGGCAGGATGTGCCGGGGCACCACAGTGTCACTTGTCAGCTTTCACTGACCTCTTTCTGTGGTGCACTCGCTGCTGTGGTTTTGTTTTCCGACCCTGATGCGAGCGTGGAGGTGCCCGAGCAGAGCCGCTCCCAGCTGCGGTGGTGAGCTGGGGGCCAGGGGCAGCTGCTGGGGTGGGCGTACCTCACTGTTCCATGGGGTGTTTGGCTGCCAGTCTGACAGCTTCCACGTGCCGAGCCCCAGCAGGTGACAGAGCCCGAAGCCACCCAGTGCCAACGCCGCTCTTTCAGCAGGGAGCTCAGCATGTGCCAAGCCTGTTTATAGTGCACAGGCAGCCCATGCATATGGCGGGGCTGTTTGTTTACACACACATGCCTATGGAAGTGTAAACATATATGTTTATAGTCTTGGAGCCTTCTGAGTGTTGCTCCTGTCTTCATTAGTATGGGAAGCACGTGCAGGAAAAGGAGAGCAGAGGGTCGGCCTGGCCTCGGCAAGCACGGGGGGCCACTGCCCTAGGTGACAGACAGTGCCCGAGGGACAGTCATCTGCCCTGGACCGGAGTGGTAACACAGCTCCTTGGCCTCGTGGCAGCACTGTCTGTGCCATGTCATACCCAGGAGCGCTGAGCTGTGACCTTTTGGGGGCCGAGTGGCCACAAGCCTTGGCACTGCCTCTGATCAGGGCTTTTGGGTCCCTGAACCCTTTGGCTACTGCATGATCCATTTTTTTCCTCCCTTACCGAGCTTATGATTTTGACTAATTGAGTGTAGATTGAGTCGTCGAGTCTTTAATTTTTTTTATAAAAGATTTCCTTCTGGGTTCAGCAAAGTTCAGACTTAATCTAATGTTAGTATCGATCGTCACTTCTAATTGCAGACAAAAAAGCCATAGTTCAGTGGCCCTTTTTGGGGTTGTTTTGTGAAAGAAAACCTCTAAGCTGCAAGGCGAGAGCTGTGCCGAGCTGCCGCCAAGCCTGGCACAATTTGTCATCAGGAAGTTAAATACCTTAAAACTTTAAAAAAATTAAACCATGTCTTTTATTAAGTGATAGCGACTGGGAAGGCTGCCAGTGGGGATGTGACCCCATACGGTTCATTTGTGGCACAGCTGAGGATCCCAAGCTGATGCTGCCCGGGAATTCACCTACCACGGTGATGCGGCTGCTGGCAGCGCTCACCACGTGTGTCAGTGTGAGATGGAGATGCTGGACTGGAAAGCGAAAGTGCTTCGTGGTGATGGTCATGAGGCTGCTGGAGGCCAGTGGTGGGTGAATGCTCCTCGTGGGGCAGTTTTGGGTGGAAGGTGGCTTGTCCTGTCTGTCATGCAGGGGGATGTACCTTGGGGAAGGCTTCCGTGCCAACTGTTAGGTCTGTTCTGCATTTGAGGTTCCATGGCTGAGCTGTCAGCTAAAGATGTCTGTGTGCCAGTGGAGGATTTAAGGACAGGGATAAGGAAGGAGGCTCGCTCTGCCCCCGTGGCTGCTGGCCAACCGCTATACCCCAAACTCCAGATTTGTGCACTCTTTTCCCATTGAAGGACAGAAAAGCAGCAGCAGTATTCAGGGCCAGCACTAATGCTCCCACCAGTCTGAAATGCTCCTTCTTGGGAAAACCACAGCTTCCCATGGGGATCCAGTCTTTGGCTCTTCCTCTGGCAGCCTCACCTCCTCTGTCTCCACCTGGATTAGCTGAGCGTTGTACTGCTAATGCCATTAGGCACGTTGGCACTGCTCGGCATGTCACAGTGAGAAACAGATGCAGTGTACCATTAAAGCAATAAACGTGATAAATCGGATCCCTAGTGCTTTGTGAGATGTTATTAGTGTTAATTTCGGTAGCCGAATACAGTAGTTGTTTTTTATTTTATTTTAAGCATTCGTCAATTCGTAAATTCCACTGCAATTTAAACTTTAAAAAAAGGAGGAAAAATGGAAAGCAAGGCGGGGAGGGAAGGAAAAGCCAGGGCAGCAGCCCCCACAAACTCTGCCCATGATTACTTCCAGAGTCCGAGGATGACCTGGCAGCTCTTGTTTCTTGCTGATGGGCCTTATTAGCAGCACCTGGCATCATAAGGGGCTAATGGAAACCAGCGTTCCTGGCTGCTGGGCCACAGCGCGGGGCGGCCGGGCAAGGAAGCTCTTATTAGCTTTATGGGCAGGGGGACGTGCCCCGCTCAGGAAATGAATGTTGCAGCTAAGGTCCACAGCGCTGACCCCAAGCGTGTAACCTGTGAGCGCTGGCCAAGACCCCGCGCAGGATGCTTGGGATTTCGGGGGCTCTCTGGTTCTTGTCATGGGCAGAGGGGGAATACGACGTGGTATGTAGCAGCCTTGAACTTTTGATTTATTCAGTGGGTGACTTAACTGTTTCCATACTCAGCTTCAAGTGTGGAGGGGGAAAAGCCCCCTTTAGCTTCCACATTATTCCATCCATTATTCTGCATCAGTTTAGTTATGCATGCACTGCATTTGAAAGCAATGAAATTTGAAAGCTCTGAGGTTCCCATCAGAAAACACCTATTTCTATGTATGTATTTATTTATTTATTTGTTTGTTTATTTTCCCCTGCCCAGAGATAGCTCTGGTTTCTCCTGGCCATGATGCCTGGTGCTTCTGGCATCACCTTGCAGAGGGACATCCAGGGGGGGTGATGGGGTCGTTGCCTGCCCTCTGCCTGGTGTGCAGCCCCTTCCCCAGCACTACTGTATTCCCAGGGACCAGGACCCCCTTAGCTGCAGGGCTAGGACCCCAGTGCATGGAATCTGCCCCACTGAGGACACGTGCGTGGCTTTTCCCCAGAGCTGGCTGTTGCTGCAGCAGCTCGGTGAGATTTACGGAGCATCCTCAGTCCTCGTTACACCTCACAGAGTGATGTTGGCTAAAATGCCTTTTCAGCTGCACAGAGGGCCCCTCAGAGAGCCTGTGCTGGTTCAGGGGTGACTCTGTCCACCCTTTCTTCCTTTCCCTGTGGAGCATGGGAGTGGTGCAGAGCAGCATGGGCTGTTGGTGACAGAGCATTCCCGCAGCCTTCCCCACTTCTGCGGAATGTTGGCTCTTCAGTTGCACCGGTCTGTAAATCTGTTTTCCTTGGATAGAGTAAAATGATCTGCATTTTCCTTTTTGCCTGCAATTAGCAAGATTTTTCTTTTATTCCCCCCTTGCCCCCCTTGACAGCTTCAAGAGAGGCTTTAAATGAGTAATTACTAAATATTTCCCGGCAGCCAAACACGGGGCCATGGCATCTCCTGTTGCAAAAGTGAAAAATATTTCTGTTTGCAGTTAATTTTAGTGGCAGGCAGATCATGTTAACTGGGTGTAATTGCTTCCAGATATGGCAGAGGGTTTTGTGTGTTGGGATGAAGGGTCTGGTAAGTGCTTACTTCCTGTGTAAATTAGCCTATTCCATTCATTCCTCCTCACCCGGCAGTCCTGGCTTGTGTCACTCTGCCGGTGAGGGGTTCTTCCCCCCGGCCTGGCTCAGTGCTTTATGGTGGGACCAGTCCTTCACGGGGCATCGTTCCCTCCTTTGCTGGGAGGGATCTGCATCCCACTCTGCAGCTGGTGACCTGGACAGCACTTGGTGTGCACCCTGGCCCTGGTAGAGATTGGTGGTGTGACAGGTACCAGCTGAAACAGGGAGGATGGCACATAGGGAATTTCAGACAGGATGGATTCGTATAACATGAGCAACAGGGAAAGGTTTGTGCATCCTTTGGAATAAATGCAGACATGGCAGGGGAGTCTGCATGTGGTCAGACACCTTTTAATATGGTCTGGTAAGTTTCCAGTGCAGTTGTGACATCTACTTTTGTTCCCAGGCTTGTGCCCAGTTGCTCAGACCTGCTGTGGGGTATTCAGGAGCATCACCTGTGTGTTTGTTCTGGATAATCTTTATCCAAGCTGAGGCGTGCCTGAACCACTTGGTTTCGCTTTGGAATGCACTGGTTTGCATTGGCAGTGCTTTGGGTAATATCTGTGCTGACGGCAGAGCAGCAGGTACCTCTGGTAAGAGTACAAGTGCTGTTGGACCGTGTCATTCACAAAAAAGGTGGATTCCTTTTTTTGGCAAGAAGTTACTCTGTAACTGAAGAAGGGAGCATTACCCTAAAACTGGGGTTGCGGGAACGAGCCTTTGTGGCCCAGGCTCACGCGCTGGCCGGGGGCCAGGGCTGCCGGGATCATTTTCGCTGTAGTGTTCTTAACTGATTTTAAGTAGATTATGGTTGGATACGCGCCCCGCTGTGCTGGTTCAGGTTTCCATCGGCCTTCGTTGTCTCATTGCTGTTTTATTGGCACGTTGTTTAGCAAACAAGCCGGCAATGTGCGATTGAGGAAAGGCTTCTCCACGTAGGCACGAGCGCTGCAAGGCGCGCAAAGCCTGGCTAGAGCCGCCCGCCCGCCATAAATCAGCGTTAAACACCCTGCTTTGTTGCTGGTGTCAGCGCGGGAGATGGGCTGGTTATCGGCGTGTATCAGCCGCGCTGATAACCCCGTGCTCTGTTTAGTGCTGTGCGAGGCGCGGCTGGCTCGCTGCAGCGGTGGAGTGCTGGGGAGTGCACTGTGTGCCGGCACAGGAGATGCTGTGGTGTTTGCCATACACGCCACTGAGGGGACCTGTGCACCCCCTTCTTGAAAAAAATACACCTTCATCCATCTGCAGCTGCTGGTGGGGAGGAAGATGCCTGCTCTCACCTTGGTGACCTATAAAGAAGGGAAACACTGACTGAGCGTAAAAGCAAAGAGAAACTCAAAACCCCACAGCCCCCAGCATCAGGCCATTTCCGTCACCAGTGGAGGGCTTCAAAGGACATGTAGTGGTGGCACTTGGGGACATGGTTTAGTGGTGGGTTTGGCAGTGCTGGGGGAACGGTTGGACTCAATGCTCTCGGACATCCTTCCTAACCTTTGTGATTCCCAAACACCCACCCTGCCAGAGTTCAAGGAGTGTTTGAACAATGCTCTCAGGCACATGGTGAGATTTTTAGGGCTGTCCCGTGCAGTGACAGTAGTTGGACGTTGATGATACTTTTTGGCTCCTTCCAGCTCAGGATATTCTGTGATTCTATGATTTCCACACCAGGTACTGCACAAGTTACAGCCCACATGTGGTTTGCTGCTCCATCATAACTACAGGATATGCTTTTATCCTTTTGCCACTGACTTTGGGGATGGTGCTGGGCTCCATGTGCTTTGCCCTTGGTCACCTTCCCTTGTTCTTTTCTCCACACCTTATTTATAGTAAATCATATTAGAAAGAAGTGCTAAGGAGGAAGCATGATTCATCCTCCTTGAAACCAGCACTGACATAAATAAAGGCAAAGCGCTTACTACGTGGTTTTTATTATGGCATTTAGGGACAGGTTGTACTAATTTTGTCATGCACAGAGTAAACCTGGGAAGGCTACAACTCCAAGAAATTCAGTTTCACCACAGCACAGGCTGCATGTTTAAAAAACTCAACCAAAACCCAGCTGGCCTTCTTGAAAGTGCATGTGCATGGCAGCACAAAGCTTTTAGGACAGCTCGTTGGCTTCCAGATTTCACTGCATGTCTTTGGCTGTTCCATTGGTTTCTCAGGATTTTGCTGTCATGCGGGAGCAGAGATGGCTGTGAGCTCAGGCATCACCTTTACCTGTGAGGGTGGTGAGGCCCTGGCACAGGTTGCCCAGAGAAGTTGTGGCTGCCCCATCTCTGGAAGTGTCCAAGGCCAGGTTGGACAGGGCTTGGAGCAACCTGGTAGTGGAAGGTGTCCCTGCCTATGGTAGGGGGTTGAAATGAGATGATCTCTAAGGTCCCTCCCAGTCTGAGCCATTCTGTGATCACAGGTCTGGAATAGGATGTGTAAATTGTTGCAGAAAAGGGCTCCCTGATGAGGGGATGCACAGAGGGGATGTGCAGAGGTGATGGTCGGTGCACAGACCCTGCCAACGGCTCTCAGACCGTGTGAATCTGGGCTGCCGGCAGCGCGGCACAGGCAGCACCAGTGACGGATCTTATCTCAGCTGGGCACGGGCTGCGGTCACAGCCGGCTGCACAGCACACGCAAACGGCCTTTGCGTGGGAGAGATAAGGCACTGGCGCTGTGCAGCACCCACACCTCGCTGGCCCCTTGCCAAGCCCTGCACCGGCGTGGCTCTGGCTCCCCGTGTCCTGGCACTGCACTGCTGGGCTGCACCCCGGCCGTGGGGTGGTCGGGACACAGCAGAGTGTCACACGGCGGGGCCCCTTTCTGTGAAACGGCTCAGAACCGAAACCCTCTGCACCTCTTGCCTGCCCGCCCTCCCTCCGGGGCGTTCTGCTGTTTTTACCAGGAAAGAGGTGATTTCCTCTTCTCTTTCTCCCTTTCCCCTGTTCGTAGAAAAGACCCCAAGTGCCAAGCACAGGGCAGGGCACTCCCAAGACTAAGAGCAGTGACTATTGGTGCTTGTCACATGTGAAACCTCTTTGGACAGCTCTGCCCACGCTGCCCTTGCCTTCTCTTGCACATGTTGCCTTGGTGGGAGTCAGCAGTGTGCAATGAAACTGGTATAAAACCAAAACCTCCTTCCCTTCAGCAGGAATTGTCTTAGGAACATTTTAACTTGGATGAAAATCTTTCCAATGGAAGAAAAGTGAAAAGCAATTGGTTTTGATTCCCAGGTTCCTGTCTTCTGCTTGGGTGAGGGATGGGGAAATGTCATCCTGACTTTGCTATGCCTACCCCAGCCTTTCAGTGCACCATCAGCCTGGTTGAAGGGCAGCATTTGGTTGGGGTTTTTTGGGGGAATTTGGGATTTGCATTTCTGGGGGCTGTGGGGAAGATTGTGTGTAGGGCAGGGCTGAAGGGAACGGATGCTGTGGTGGGAACCAGGCCACGGGCAGCTCCCAGCCTGCAGGGTGCTGAGCCAGCAATACCCAAGAGTGGGGCAGCACCAGGGCTGCCAGGGGATGCCCGCAGACCTGCCTGTGGGATTCCCCCTGCTCAGCCCTGCCCACAGATCTGGGGAGGGGCACTGGGATCTCAGGATGCAGAGGCAAGCACTTTTATTGATTTCTGGCTTCTCTGACCCTTTAGCTGGAGGCGGCTTTTCCTCAGTGTTGAACCAAACGTAACTTAAAGCAGTGCAGAAATGTTCACCGCTTCCCTTGCAGCAGTGAGCGCTGGCCAATGCATTATTTAGCAGGGTGGGATCTGTGTCAGGGTGCCCTGGAGCAGGGGCTGTGACCAGCCGGCACATGGGTGATGGGTGCAGGGCGCTCTGGTGGGTTGTGTGCTGAGGATGCAGGCATCACTGGGAGAAGAGCTCACGTTAGACCTTGCACTGGGAGAGGGACCTGTCCAGCTGTGCCTGGCCAGAAGATGGGAAGAGGATGGCAGAAGAGGGGACCGTGGTGCTGGGGGGCTGAATGAGGGGTCACAGAGAAGGGCGTCTCCTGAGGAAGGCACTCAGGATGCTTTTTGCCTTATCTCATAGTGCTGTTGCCGCATGGTGGGACACCAAGGCTTGGCCACCACCACCACCAGCAGTTGTGCTGCATCCTCCTCTGGAGGTGGAGAGCAGCTCGCTGCCTAATTAGCACCTTTGTTGCTAAGTGAATGAAGCGGCTGTGCATGGCAAGCTTCCTGCCAGTGATCCGTGTGTCTAGGAAGGGGCCTTCCATCGTCACCACGTGCAGTCCTGCGGCGTGCAGCCATGGGGACTGGGGTGCCAGAGCCAGGCTGCTCTCAGCCCTCCTGCTCTGGGGACAGTGTGCTCCAGGGACAGTGGCTCTGCTGCTCCACGTGCCCTGGGCAGCCCAACACTGCCTCAGCAAAGCACTGATTTACAGTGTGCCCGTGACAGTCATCCTCCAGGTGCCACCACTGTCACCTGTTGTGCCAAGGGTTGCTGCTGAGGCAGCCCTTCTGCTTTGGTCTGCGGCATGTGTATTTTCAATTACCTCTGGTCACCTCTCACACAGCGTCTGCCCTGGCTGGCGAGGTCAGACATGAGTTAGCTGCAAGTGTCACCGTGTTAAAGGGAATAACTGTGTCGTCTTCGGAGGGATGGTAACGATGGATGTTAATGCCTGTGGAACGACAGCCTGTAGCAGCGCTCATTAAACAAGACTCCATTTGGATTGCCGAATCCCTTTGATGCTTCCTGCATCTTCTTCTGGCCCATCCTGGCTCTGCATCCCGGCATTGGGGTTTTATTATTTTATAGGTGCTGTAATGCTCAGGCTGTGCTGTGCAGCAGTGGTCAATGTGCTCTCCCCACCACCCTCCTTCTCCTCCTCTTCAGGGTGCTCTTCAGCAATGAACAGAGAAACAGAGGTGGCAGGAGCATGTGGGGGCTCCTGGCCTCCCGAGATGTTTTGGTGCCAGAATATCCCATGTTTAGGGGTGTGTGTTGGAAAATACATAATATTTGTACTGAAGAGTGATGGTTTTGTCATTCTCATTGTCTGTTGCTGGTCACATTTCCCTGTGTGTATAAACTTTGCCTTTTCCATAGTAAATAATGCCAGGGAAATGAGGGTGAAAAGCATCATGACTGTGTGAGCACAGAGATGGGGGTGTCCCTGCACTGCTGCCTGTCCCAGCCTAGCTCTGGAGTGGCCAAGCAGTCCCAAAAGGATGTGCAGAGCAAGCTGGATGCAGCCCCAGCTGCTGACACTTGCAGTGCAGCACTGATCTGTCCACGGGAAGGACCAGCTGGGGAGCCAGAATGGTGCTGAGTGTCATTTTCACCCAACAAATTATTGTTCTTGCAAGAGCAGATTTGAAATCTATTTAACTTTTTCGTGCCCTGTACCCCTTTAAATGTTACCCCTTTAAATGTTTCCAGTGTGTTCTAGCTGATGGGTTACCTTTTCTTTCCCCTTGGGCTATAATTAGTGTCCTTTACACAGAATTGCCTTAGAATTGGATTTGAAGAAGATAAGAATCAAATTACCAGTATTTATCTTGTAAATTCCAAAAGATCTACTGAGAGGCACTGTACAAGGAGGATTTTTAAAATACCGTGCTCGGAAAACACGAACCTCCCATGGATCCCAGGATTCCCTTGAGGGTCACATCTACAAAATACCTTGGGATACAGGACAGGGCCAGGAGGGAGACAGGATGCTTCGTTCCCTACCAAAACCCTGCCGGTGGGCTGGCGGACAGCTTGCTAGCAAAATACCTCCCCAGGTAGGTGCAGATGCTGAGTGAGGGCAGGCATCCCCACTCCCAATGGGTGACTGGATGCAGGGTGGCAGCATCATGTCAGGCTGGGCTTTGGTCTTGGCTTTCACATCTGATCCCATGTAGGCTGGAGAGTAGGAGCCTTTGAAATGCCACCTCTCTGCCACTTTTCCAGGCTCCCACCCGGGGTCCCTCCCCACTCTGACAGGCAGTTCTCAGATGATGAGGTGAGTTGAGTGCCAGAAATGGATGGAGGTAATTTTGGTGGGCTCTGTTTTGACAGAAATTAAGCATCTGAATTTAAATGAAGGAGATGGAGAGCCCGGGCAGCTGAGACTATATTTTCATAGCGTAAACAGTTGCAGAAGAAGATTAATGGCATCTGTGTAAACACTCCATCGCAGCAGCAAGGGGTTGAGTTTTTTTTAATAGTTAGAAAATACTAAGGATGGCTGGAGGCAGGAGACACTGTACCTCCCTCCTGTTCACACCTTCCACCTCCCCGTCCATCCCACAGTAAATATTCCAGCCGCCCTCAGCCCCACTCTCCCTTCTCGCAGTAAATTACATATTAAAGTAGCCTGGTAACTGAGCACTGGTTGCTGCGCGATAAGCTCCGGGAAATCGATATGTTTGCCATGTGCCTGCTTGTTTATGACACCTGCCTGCCGAGCAGTTGAGCAATGCTCTGCGGGCCTGGGCTGCGTTCACGGGAGGGGCTGCAGCAGCACCGAAGGATTTTTTTGCCCCACAAGTGAGATGTTGCCCAGAGCTGCCTGGCAGCATCCTGTCAGGGGGGTAGAATAACAGCAGCAGTGCAGAGCGCAGGGAGGCAGGCAGGATCAGAGTGTGGGTCACAGCTTCATCCATCTTTGGGGCTTCTCCTGGCCCCTCCAAAGGTTTCTGCTTGGCTTCCATTTGCCACCCACATTTTCCATGGGTGGGTGTGGGAGCGGAGCCCAGGAGTTCAAACTCTCATTTTGTGCACCCCGGGCAGGAGGTTGCTGCCCACACGCAGTGCTTTGCAGGTGGGGTTTGGCATCTTCGGAGCTCTGTGCCCCAAGCCGCTAGGCAGGGACTGTGCATTCACCAGTGTGACGCAGAGCTGAATGCACCTGGTGCTTGGGATGTTCCCTGCAAGTTGCCAACCCCAGCTCAGCTCATGAACTGGGATAGACCTGACCTGGGAAATCTCTTCCCCTCGACTTCCCAGCCTAAGAGTTTGGGTGCTTTGCCTGCGCCAGGGTCGATGCCTGCTCACATCCGCCGTGGACCAGTGGGGTTTTGGGGTAGGAGCAGACTTTTTTTCTGAAATCCCAACTCAGCAAACTGCAGTAATTGACCTTTTGACCCAGATACGAAGTTGGGAGGTAAAAGATACAGCTTGCAAGATTTTTATAAAACTGTTGACCCTCTCACAAGATTAACTCAGAGATAATAGTAATTATCAATAGCTTATGGTGGGTCCAATCGATGGTGAACTTTACCTCCTGCCTAAATCTGAAGGTCGGTGTTTTACTGCAGTGGAGATAACTACTGTGAGTGTTCGCACTGCCAGCAGGCAGTAAACATCCCTGTACAGAGGGAATCCCTGAATGGGGGGTTCCTGTGGGAAAACGAACTCATGGGATGGCTCAGTGCAGTGCCCAGGCATGGGGTTTATGGATGCTAAAGTACAGAGCAGACAGAGACAGTGGCTCCCTTTGGATGCTTGGGTTAGGGGCTGGGCAAGGAGAGGCTGCATCCTGCTCCAAAAGGCACTTCCTCTTCCCTAGCTTTTGATTGTGTGCTTTCACTTTTTGTGTATAAAAGATTGTCCATTTAATTAACTTGGAAATGCAATTGCAAAACCACTAATGCTTTACACATGACAGCTTTTAAAATACAAGTAGTGTTGCAGTACTGCACCGTGCTCCCTCTGCCTCTTCTGGGATGTTTTGGAGAAAAACGTTCCCTCCCAGCAGCCCCAGTTCTTGAACAGCATTTGAGTGTTTGATCCTGGGTTTGCCTTGTCAGTGTGCTTGGGCTGGCAGGAGCCCTCCATGTCCTTGGCTTTCCCTGGATGTTACCTGTTAATCTCCAGCCAACAGCACCGTGAGCTGGACCATCTTTTCTCTGGCACTGTCAAGCAGGCTTCATTTCTGTTCCTTAAGTCTTGGGTTTTTCTTTCTTAACCTTTTTTTTTTGTAGATCTAGTTTCTAATGGATGTGCTTCTGTGCACACCCTCAGTTTGACCCCTCACCTGAAACACCATTCAGCCTTTCCAGGTTCCTTAGTTTTTACCAGGCATCTTTAAGCTGTCCCAAATGGATGAGGTGGGGGGATGCTGCAAAGGCTGGCAACGTGGATGCAGCACAGTCAGCCCAGGCATCTTATCCAAAACCTGCCCACCCTTGCTGCTCTGAGACCCCAGGGTGCCCTCACCGGGACCCCACCCAGCACATGGATGAGCCCCAGAGCCCACTCCTCTCGCTTCCCTCACTGTCAAGGGGAGTTGCAGGTGGCTCTGGGGAACCCCCCTTTTTCTCTCCCACGTGCCTTTCTCCCAGCCTGGCGCAGGGAAACCGGGTGGGAACCTGGAGGCGAGTCACTGGATTTGTTGTTAAAAACTTGCACGCACCACCCCCCCCCCTTTTATTTTTCCCCCTTTTTTTGTAGCTTAGAAACCTCTTTTTGTGGCAGAAGGCTGGGAGGGTTTGAATGCCACGTCCCAGCGTAGGAGGCTGACTGGGACCATACGGCTTTATCATTCATTAATTCCTGTGCTCATTCATCCCCCTATTTAAACTTCTCTGTAAAGACGGGAGCTACAGATGGTCTTTTGGTACCCGCTTTAGCCGTCAGCCCTCGGCACCGACAAAGGGGTACAGAGGGAGCAGCAGAGTGTACAAAATATTTCCAACCATTAGAAATCAAGGTCTCATTCACTGGCAGCTCCTGTTTTGAAAGAGAATTTATGCGAGAGCATTGCAACCCCTGAGCCAGAGCATGGCCAGGAGTGGGGCTGAGCCAAGGGGCAGCGGCAGCCACTTTTGCCTGCAGTAAATTGGTGCCAGGTCACTATTTCCAGTTTTCTTTAAAAATTTGTTACCTTTCTGGCACCAACATCACACTCTGGTGCAGGAAGCAATGGCCATCCGGCAGGGATGCAGCACCTCAGGTATCCCAGGGCAGCTAGTGCAGGTTTGTCCTTGCTGTTTGCTGTCACAATGGCCACCACATTCCTAGCATGTTGAGGTTTTATGTGTAGTGGCGATGATGTGCTGAGCCAGGGATGCACTGGGGCTGTGATGGTGGGAGTGACACTGGTGGCACCTCTGCCTGCCCATGCTGCAGTTTCCACAGGTGTTTGGAGTCTCACAGGTGCAGGGGATGTTCAGGGCTCCCACTATTCCTGTGTTTTTGCCCTCAGGAAAATTTTGCAGGAAGGCACTAGGGATGTGGGGATGCTGGCGTGTGAGGGGTGGCAGTTGCACCTCTTGGCAGAGGAGGAGGAATTGCCAATGTCGTGGTGACTGTGGAGCTGTTGGGGCACTCAGGGGACGTTTCCTTAACAGACTGGTTGACTGCTGCCAAGGGGGCTCCAGACCTGACCCCAGGCACAGCATTCACTGGCATGCTCCATCCTTTCTTTAGGAAAGTCAGGAACAAAAGTTTTCTCATGGAAAAACCGAATTCTGCGATCTCGTTTTTGCACATGCTGTGCTTAAATATTAACACCAATTGAGCAAATTGCCTTTTAACTGCCTTTATTTGCTTTCATTAACGGTATAATTTAAAAGCTCCCGAATTTGCATGGAACCTGTTGTGCATGTTGGGGAGGGGGATGAGGCTGCTCGTAAATGAATTAATCGTGAGCAAGCCTCCTTGGGGAGGTCCCGCAGTGCCAGGATGGCTCAGCAACACCCGGGTTCGGGACGCCGCGTACTTTTGGCCGGGGCCTCAGGGAGTGGAGTGTGTTGTCAGTGCTGGCGTCCTGCTCAGAGCTTGGCTCGCCCGGAAGGTATTTATTTATTTTTCAGCAAAACATGATGTAGGCTGAGCAAAACTAATTATGGAGAGCTGAGGCAGCGTCTTCCTGTTGGTGCACCAGCACTGGAAGCAGTGCAGGAGGGTAAAACTGCAGGGCAAAGTTGCCAGTGCCGTGCCCCTGTTGCTGTCCCCCAGTGCAGGACCCTGTGGCAGCCAGCAGCATCTGCCTGCGTAGCTCTGCCATGAGGTGACAGGTTCCAGCGTGATTCCAGCCAGCAGCCACTCACTGCCTCTGCACAGATGTTTGTGTGGTTTGTCGGGAGCAAAGCCATCGCGGACACGGTGGATGCCATGCAGCCCCACGTGCTGCACTGTGCAGTGCTGACAGCTCCTCTCGGGCTGTGTGAGCTCCTTTGACACCTCCCATTTCCATAGTCTTTCTTAAAAATACATGTTTTCCAAGGGGGGTTTTGCAGTCACATGGGCAGCAGTGGCCTCAGTCCCTGAGCTTCCAAGGTGCTTCCCTTGCTGCCATCTCCTTGCCCTGGGCACTTGGGGCTCTCCCCAAAGCCCAGTGCAGTGCAGATATATTAATTTGCTGCCTTGACAAGGTGCATAATGTTAATTTCCCAACTTGTAATTAGAAATAATTAGTTCTTTGTCCACCCTGGGAACTCTTAAGGAGGCAGTGTGGACCTGGGCAAAGGCAGCAGCGCTGTCAGAGGACAGGAGGAAACCAGTCCGTGGCTGGGAGAAGCCTCTGGGGAATCCATGTGGAGCGTGGCACTTCCAGCCTGTCTGAGGGCATCTCTCCTGGCAGAGGAGGGCTGTGTAACAGCCCAGCGTTAGAGTTTCATTAATCAAAGACACTTCCACTGCCCCTCTACAGCAACACGGCTGCTGTGCTTGTCCCTGGCTGACAGCTCCCTAATTCATCTTCCCAGAGAAGGGGGGATGCGCTGCTGCTCCCCACTCGCACCGCCAGTGCTAAGGCCATCGCCTGTTCTCTTTCCCAGACTTCTGAGGCCCAGTGGGCATGAGGAATATTTTGGGAGACTCTCTGGGAGCTGGTGAGTACAGGGCAGGTGGTGTGCACAGAGCAAAGGCAAGACCTTCCACTGGACTCCTGCATGCTTGGGGTTCTCCTATCCCCTCAGCAAGGGAGATGTCTCTGTCCATCCCTAAAATATGGACATAAAACCCGGGTGTGTGCCAGACAGTCACATCCCAGGAGCCCAAACCCGCCCTGCAGAAGGGCACATGATGCACAGATCCAGGCGGTGGCAGGTTGGAATTGGGCATCCTTAATTCTAGCTACAAAACCACAATATTTTGGAGTTGCTAATAATAAGAAAGTGTTTTCATCAAAGCTTTATTCGTCTGTGTGCTGACATCTGGAGAGCCAAGATAGATATTTTCCTTAAGACTGTATTTCCAAGCCATGAGCTCTTCCCTGGCTGTTAATTAATCCTTTGTAGTTTAGCGACTGATGAAATCATGACTCTATGAAATTTTAATCCTTGTGCTGTATAGGCGCAACCGACATTATCAGAGGACCCCAGGTGTGTGCTTGAAATTAGTTTGTTGAATCTCTTGCATATTTGATTACCTTATAAAACTCCTCGGGATCTAGGCTGCTCATGGGAGTGGCGGCGTTTGTCTGTGGTTTGTGCCCGTTCCTGGCTGCAATTACCAGGCAGGTGAGCTGGGGCAGAAACCAGGGATGCACCAGGGAGGGGGCATCAACATCGTCAGCATCTCCATAGGGAAGTGAGGGGTGGGAATTACATGTCTCCCCATGGAGCAGAGCAGCCAAGCTGTGGATTGATTCCATCTGGCACCTGGGGGCTGTTCCTACTCCCTGAGGAGGATCTCAGTGCAGGGAAGCAGCTCCTGGGCCCATCCCAGCTCATCCCTGCAGCAGCTCTGTGGGTACCACCCTGTTCCAGATGTGTGTCCAGCCTTAGCCCTGTGGTCGGGTCATCAGAGAGTGTAAACTACAACAAAATTCCCCCTACCCTAAAATTCTCCCAGTGATTTAAGTTGCTCTGTGCTCCAGCACCCCAATAGCATATCCGCCTTCCCTTGTCTCCCTGCTTTTGGCTCCCTGGGGAGTTTTGCCATTTTCTTGGGGCTTCAGGGGCTACAGGCTCCCCCTTCCCTGGGGAGCTGCAGGATGATGCTGCCTGGACCGTCCCAGGACTGTTGTCTCTGGAAAGTATCCGATGCATCATGCTGAATGTGTCACAGAATCCCAGAATGGTTTGGGTTGGAAGGGACCTTAAAGCTCATCCGGCTCATCCAACACCCTGCCATGGACAGGGCCATTTTCCACTAGCCCAGGCTGCTCAGAGCCAGGTGTCCCAACCATCCTGAAGGTTGAGAGGAAGAAGTGGCCGAGGCCAGCACTTTGCTGGTGCTCCAACGGCACACGTGCTGCTACGGAAACCAGATGACGAATATATTTTTGAACTTGGAATCTGTGAACCACTTATTATTTCTGAATTAGGAATCAAAACATCTGCATAATCACGCTGCTGCCACGGCAGATGTACTCAGCACGAAGGTCACTTTGCTGTTTTGTTGAGATCTCGTATGATTTTAAAGAAGCAGCTCCCCCCGTGCTCTCCTGACGCCTCTGACACCCGTGTCACGTCGGCTCAGCGCGATGCCCGGCGCAGCCTGGGGCCGAGGCTGCCCAGCACAGCAGCGAGCGCTCCTCTCCCAGTGCTGAGCACGTCACTGTCACCAGATGCCCGAAGAATGGGGATGATGATTTTGGACGGCACATTAGCGCTGGTTATTCTGAGCAGGGCTGCATGCATCGCCACGCTTTAACCCCTCGGTGCTCGGCACTCCGGCCGCGCTGTGACAACGTGGAATCATGGAACTGTTTGCATCAGTCTCCAGTACCCAGGTGGTGCAGCTGGGCTGATCCCCAGGCCTGCAGAAGCTGCTGACACCCAGCACCATCACTCAGTGGACCTTCAGTAAATTGGGCAGTGGCTGCATTCCAAATCCCTGTGCCCCTGTGTTCCTGCTGTGACAAACAGGAGAAACTTCCCACTGTCAGCTGCACCTCTCAGATGCAGCCGATGGTTTCCCATCCGTGCTCATGCCATCTGGTGTGAGCCTGTGGACCCTCTTGCTTGGGGGTCTGGGACACGCAAAGTGAATGTTCACATGGATAAAGCTCTCTCCTGGGGAATTCCATTCAATAACGAATATTGAACATGGATCTGAAGCCAGGGCCTTGGAATACATTTGAAAAAAAGAATATGTATGCTGCCCTTTTTGCTGTAGCCAGTTTGTCATTTCCCAACCCATGGAGCTGGAAGCACCATTGCAGTGGGATGCTGGGAGCAGCAGATGGGAGATGCTGCGCCGCACGTGCACAGCCCAGGTCAGCAGTGAATTGGGAGAGTCCCTGCCCTTTGGCAGCACTTACTCACATTTGTTGTGGGCAGGCTCTAAAAAAAGATTGGCATTTTATGTTTGGTGTTTGTGGCCTGGTTCTATGTCAGGTGAGGCAGGAGAGCAGGGTCCTTTCCTTTGCTTTTTTCAAAGGGGAAGTGTTAGCGTTATGCTGGAATGATGTCACTCCGCAGCATCTGGTTTGAGCTCATAAAGTAGCTCATAGTAAGTATAAATATTGTACAAGCAGGGAATTTCAGTCCTCTCTATTGATAGCTGTCCACTCCCCTTGGTTGTTTATTTGGGGTTTTTTATATTAAAACCTTCAGAAATAGTAAAATCTTTATTTCCAGCTCCTGTGAGATTTATTTATTTATTTGCTTATTTTTAGCAGCAGTGGTGGTTTGAGGGCAGGTTTTTTGTTGGTTTGGTTTTTTTTCCTTCTTAATTTATTAAAGCGAGAGGAAGGTCTCAGCTCCCTTCCCCCATCCCCGTGCCCTTAATAGCTCTCCCTGCTATTTTAATCCGCCAGGCTGGGAGCTGAGGGCAGAGCGGTGACTGCAGGAGCCGAGCTCCCAGGACCATGGCCCACACACTCCGGTATCGGTCACTGAGTGTTGTAAATAGCCACAGCAGGGGAAGAATCACCCTGATTCTTGATGCCAGTGCTGGAAGATGGAGAGTGTGGGATTTGCAGACGCTTGGTGCCCGCTGACTTTGGCTTCCTGCTCTGTCCCCACTGCAAACAAGATGGGGCACCACTGCCTTGATCTTGATAAAGCAGATCTGGGATGCATCAATTTCATATCCATTTACCCAGGTGGAAATGGGGTGGCAGGGAGGGCTTTTGGGGAATGTAAAGCAGCGCTGGTTGTGGTTTGGCTGCCTGGTGTGTAGTGCTGTGGTGAGGTTGTGCTGGCTGGCGGCTGCCCCTCTGGCAGGGCACCGCTGTTACGGCCCGGTATAAATAAAATCAGAAGGCTCCCATAAAACTCCATTATTGCTGCGGCACAAAGTTAGAACCGCTGGAGGTTTGTGCTCCCTGGCACTCGTGCACAGCAATGAATATTTTATAGGAAAGGAAATACTTAGTGTCTGAATCTTTTTATAGTGCTGACACTCCCGTGGGTGTGAGCTGCCCCTCTCACTTGCGCCCTTCGCCAGCACTCCTGGGGCTGAGCCCCTGCAGCATCCACCAGCCCCACATCCCCACAGCATCCCCTGGTCGCATGGCCTGGTGTTCCTGGGAGGTTCAGGGGAACAAACCAGGGAAATGCAGCAAGATGGATGGGGCAAATCAGTGGGCATCTTGACCTGATGCATGGCTGCATTGCTCCTATGCCAGGCTGCATTCTAGCCACACGCTGCTCCTGGCTCTATCTCAGGGCTCACTGCTCCAACAAGTACCAAGTGAAGCTCAGCTGCACTGGTACCTTTCCTCGGCAGCGAGGGGCTCTTGCCTCCCCTCAGTAGCTGGCCACCCTGCCAAGCTGTGCCCTGGCCCAGAGATGACAAAGTGCCCTTTAGTTAATTGCAGAACGGATTGCCTGGAGTTAAAAGTTCTGATTTATATGACTATGGCTCTAACTGCTCAATAACATGGGCCTGTAATCTACTTTCATTTCAAACAGAAGGGTGATTTATGGGGCAGCATGCCGCTTTAGCTCAGAAATGAGGTGTTCAACATATGCTCTGTTGACATAAATTTGGAATTTATCGCTCCTGTCAAAACTGCCTGTTGGACAAAGGTGCGCATTAAGGCAATAAATGGCTTGGAATAGTTTTCTGTCAAATTTCCTAACCATTGTATTCACTCTGTTTGAGGGGAAAAATACACACTTAAAAGTAATCAAACGGCCAAGAGCCATGCGTCTCGTTCAGCATGGAGGGAGGGGAGGGGGTCTCCTCCTGCTTCCCGAATGGGGCGGCGGGGAGGGGCTGGGATATGAGAGTTCCTCAAGTAAAGACAGCAGAAGGCTGTTTGAGGCAGGATTTTAAGCAGGCAGGGCAGAGATTTGCTTGTGGTGGCAGTGGCACACTTGCAGTGGTCTTTAGGTACCAGGGCTGCAGCCATACTCACACCCCAAGATGCTCCACCAAATTGCACACCCCGAGATGCTCTGCCAAGCCCCTGCATCCCCCAGGAGTGGTCAGTGGTGTTTGCCACCGACCTCGGCCTTTTCACACAAAGCACCCTGTGGGGAAAACTCATAATTTTTACACCGCGCAGTCTCGCTGGAGTCGCCGTCCCTTTGAAGTGCTTTTTGTGGGGCATTTACAGGCCTTTTTAATTACCGGCAGCTTGCGAGGGGCCAGCCTCTCGCCCAGCTTTTGTTTGCCGGTGCTGGGCGGGGAGGGGGTATGGTTCGGCTTGCATTCTGCCTGGAGAGCCCTTTGCCAAAGCCCTGTGCTGGGGCTTGCTTGGGGAGCTTGGATCCAGCCCTGGGACTCTGTGCCATGGGCATCCTTGTTGCCCTGGGCATCCTCATTGCCCTGGGCCACCCTCTGTGCAGGAGCATCCTCCAGTGATATCTCACGACCTGGAGGCTTTGACTGACTTCGTTTCCATGCACTTCAAGTGGGTCATTGAGTCGGAATTAGAGGAAAACCCTCTTTTTACAAAAAAAGGCGCTTTTCCCACTTGCTCTCCATCCCATGGGCACCTTCGTGGCTGATGGGCTTGTAGGAGGCTTGCAGGAGAAAGGAGCACAATTTCAGCCTCAGATCAGAATAATAAAGCATGGTTTATCTTTTGGCACAGAGTTTGGGCAGCACTGGGATGTATTTTACGCCATTCACTCCCCCACCCCCTCTTTCTGGAGGCACAACTTCAGAAGCACATATTGATCTTTCCCCTCAGATCTTAACAGCCCGAGCAGCCGTAATACCTTGCTTACATCTGCCAGGTTTTTGTGCAGTTTTGCAACATCTCCTTAATCCGGCAAGCAGAAATAGAACATTTCAATCATATTTCGCTACCGGGAAATGGAGCAGATAAAGTGCTTTAAGACCTTGTTGAAAGGGACTGTGCAAGATGGCGAGTGATAAGAACGTCCTAGAAGCAGGCACTAAGCGGAAAACTTTTGTTGCCGCTGAAATTTCTTGATAGAGATATTGCAACTGAATTACTCCTTGAGCACCCTGGTGCCCCATTGAAACAATGTGGAGAGGATGTGACTTGGAGACATTGTAGCACCCTGGGCAGTGGCAGGTGGGTATTTCCAGGGTTCCCTGGCACCAGCAGCACTGTGGGTCTCCTCATTCTCTTGTTTCTCCACTCTGCACTGGGAAGGTGGGAGAAGAGGTTGTGCTTGCCACAGGTTTGGGAGATGCAGAGGAAGGAAACTTGTCCTTCTGTTTCTCTGTTTCTTGAGACTCGCTTAATAAAACTCCAAACTTCTATGTTTTACATGAACTAATTAAGACTGTAATTCAGGGAAAAGGCATTCAGGCCTCAGAAGGGGCAGTGCAGACCCAGAGCTTGCCTTGCTCTTCCTAACAAAGTGGTTTGAACCTGGCATTAAGTGCAGGAGTGAGTGCAGCCCAAGCCAGGGAGTGTGACAGGCATGTCCCAAATTAAAAATGCAAAATGAGAAGGTTGTACACTTATTGAGCTGCTCGTTGGCAGCAGAGCCCTGTCAGGAGGCTGGTGTTTTGTTTACTTTTGCAAGGCGGATAAATCCTTTGGATTGTAAACCTTCTTGGCCTGAATTCTTGCATGACTCCTAATCCTCCGCTATGACACAGTGAATTCAGGACAAGCCTGATTAATAATTACATTATACAGCAAAGTTGAGAGTTGAAACCAACTCCTGCTTCTTTCCTCTCCCTTCTGCTCTGCAGCATTCAGTCACTGCTGAACATCACGGGGTCTTCTGCTCTGACTCTTCCCGTGCTGCTGTTCAGTATAATACAAGGTGGAATGTAGGGCTGGCAGCCTGAGCCCCGTGGGGCAGGGGTGGTTTGGGGCTCCAGGCTCTCTGCAGCAGTGATGGGTGATCCTGCTTGGAGTCAGAGCAGCAGCAGCTTTGCGCCAATAAAACTTACACCTCAGGGGAAGTAAAGCAGGCAGTCACAGGCGCATGGTCCTCGCAAGCCTGCACAGCTGGGGCTCAGCCCTCCCACGAGAGGGTCCACATCCAGCCCTGGACAGGACCATTCCTGTTTTATCTTTGGCAACAAGGCAATAGAAATACTCTCATCCTGCTGTGGAGCAGTGATAAATGGTGGCTGCAATCAGAGGTCGGCACGCAGCGATGGGCTGTGCTACTCCTCAACACACACAAATACTTCTCTGTTTACAGCATCCGATGTTGAAACTTTGCACGTGCTGCTGTCCCAAGTCCTCCCCAGCCACAGATCTGAGTGGTTCATGGTGACTGAGGGCTGGCAGGCAGCAGCCCACATGTTTGGGGCTCAGGGGCATTGATCAGTGTGGCTGTGAAGCACAAAGCCCGCATTCCACATGTTCCAGGCATTGCATCCCTCCATGCGCCCTTAGCAACAGAGGCTGTCATGGGGTGCTCCTCTGTGGGGCAGTGGGGGCTGGTCCCAAAGGGGAGGGGAAATGGGTCTGGAGAGGCTGCCAGGGGCAGCAGCAATGTATAGGAAGCGAGATGGGATTGGATTGGGTTCATTGGTGGTCGTAGACTTGGACAGTGCTCCTTTACACTGCCTGTTAAAGGTCAGTCCGCTTGGTCCAGATCTTGGTTACCCAAAGATGGAGCATCAATATCTTCACAGCAAAGAGTGGGCAATAATGCAGAGTCTGGCCACAGTGGGCGAGCCTGGCACCCGTCGCTGTGATTGGTGCCTGTAGCCGGTGTCTTGGGCAGAAAGGCCCCTCCTGATCGCCAGGATGTGGGGGATGCTGAGCCCCCCAGCGTGCTGTGGGGTGGGCAATGCGGTCAGGGGTTGTGCAATGCTGCCCGGGTGTAGCTCGGTGTGTACCTGGGGCTGCCAGGAAACAGTGAGTGGCATGTTTCCTGCTTGCGAGCTGGTGGTTGTGTTTGTTGCTTGTGATTTGTGTCATGCTGAATTTGGATGGAAATTGGGATTTGGTTAGAAATGCACACAAACAACCTCTTAAAGTGGTTGGGTTTTTTTGGAGAGCAGCGCCTTTTTCAAAAGCACTCAGAACATGGGGAAGGAGTTTGCCAACACGGACTTTGCCTTAACTCCAGATTTCAGATTTATTTGGTTTATTAAAAGACTCCAACAATAGCAACGATGACAAACACTGACGGGGAGAGGGTTGTCTCCTCAGTCCTGGGGAGTCCCCCCATCCGACTGCCCTCCCTGCAGTGCTTCTCGAGCCAGCACCGACTTTGGGCAATGTATGGGTTGCAGGAAGCACTGGGTGGTTTCTCAGCATTGTTTTGGGTCACTTCCCCCCATCTCACGACTAACCCTTCTTTGTTCTCCCCTAGGAAGCTGCACAGTGGGATGAAGACATACGGATGCGAGCTGTGTGGGAAGCGGTTCCTGGACAGCTTGCGGCTGCGAATGCACTTACTGGCTCACTCAGGTGTGTTGGGAGGGGGTGCTGGGCTCGCGGTGGGGGATTGCTCTCTGTGTCCACCCAGGGATGCTGTGGCCACCCAGCTCACACGTCTCATCTTCAGCAGACACGTGCAGAGCCTGCTGCACCCTTTTCCGGGCAGCACATTGCAAACTTTTTCTCCAGTGCCCAGTAATTTGATTTATTTAAATTTTCTTTTTTGGAGTTTGTTTTCAATTCCTTAGTTGTGGAAATATTTTCCAGACTAAGCAGCTCAGAATAACAAACTCTACATGCCACGCAGCTGCTCATGGTCAGCCCTACTCATAGCATGAGCATTGTTTCCACCTCGGGTCCCTGCCGCAGGTTCGTTAGCAAAACAGCAAAATTAGGCATTCTCTGCCTAATGAATCCGAGTAGCAGGTTCACAGGCTGCAGGGCCTTTAATTAAATAGATAGGGGAGGACTGGAGCACTGCACTAGAGGGAAGACTTGTGCTCTGCAAGTCCATGTCAGCTGATGTTTCCCTTGGGGGTGCAGTCCTGGCACAGCTGGTGGTCTGATGTGGAGAGCTGGAGACAGCCAAGGGACCCCTGGACTCAGACGCAGTTGGGAGTCCTTGTCCTCCTGCTCCGAGGACAGATTTCTGGGGGGTGGCAGGTACTGTAGCCACAGATCTGCTTGCACATAGATTGGCTGGGAAGCTGTATTATATTTTAAATGCTTTTATAGACTTTTATATATTTTTTTACCTGTTTCCACTTTTTTTTTCCCCACTGCCTCTTGTTCCTGGGGTAGTGGGGGGTGATGCTTCTGGCCAGGTGCTGCTTTCTGGTTTTTGGGTCAATAGACCCCATCCTCGTCCCACCACTATTTGGGCCAGGCACCAGCTCTTCAAGGTGCATGCAGACAGCAGCAGGTTGCTGGGGGAGGTCCCTGGGATGCTGGTCCCCCCCAGCACTGGGGTTAAGGAAGCTGGTCCCCCCCAGCACTGGCGCACACAGCTCATGTTTGTTGTGGTCATGCTGGCTCACAGCCCGTCCCTGGCAGGCAGCCAGCTTTGTGGGTACAGTATGTACAGTGAACGCTGAGCCAAGCTTGTCATTGCACAGGATTAATTTTTTTTTTTTTTTTTTTTTTTTTTTTAAATCCGGGGGGCGGGGGGCTGGGGAGAGCTCTGCCTTGCGCTCGCAAACAGCCGCCGTGAATTCCAACGCTGTTATTTATTAAAGCAGGAGACCTTTGCACCTCTTCCCTCACCTCCCCCCACCGCCAGCCCTGGACACAGTGAGGTTGTGCTGGAGCAGAAGTGTGGGGCTTGTTTTCATCTCTGAAGGCAGCTTTGCCTCCATACCAATGGACCATGTGTTTAACTGGGAGTTTGCTGTGGATGGCTTGTGGCCCCTGGCATCTTCTCCAGCCCTGGTGCCAAAGGGTTTACGGGGATTGGTATCTGCAGCTGCCCCATCAAAGTGTTGATGGTTTATGGTAAAGGTTCCTGATTGAGGACCTGGTTGGGGACAAGCTCTAGGGGTATGTGGTGCTGTGGCAGGGTGGGCTGGGTGCACAGCACTATTGTGCTGCAGCCTTGCAGGTGCTGGTTAAATACTTGGCCCCTTCTTGACTCTCAGTATAAAGTGTAAATGTAAAGCCTTCATGCCATGCGAAGTCTTTCCCTGCCTGCTGCCCACACTGCTGGCAAGAGAGCTCTCAGAGGCCTCTAAGGATGAGACGGAGAGTTGCCCTTCTCCCAGAAAAGCAAATTGTCAGGAAAGGTGAGGTGGGAGACCTGGCTTGTCGGTGCTGTGGTTGACAGCACCATTGGTTTGACCAGAGAGGCTGATCCCAGCACTGCTGCTCCCTCAGCTGCATCCTCCCCGGAGCTGATGCTCAGAGGGTGTTCATTCACAGCCTGGGATGCTAGTTATTCAGCACCTGCTGTGAGCTGGGTTTGTTCCCCAGGACAGGGAGGAAAGGGGGTTTCTGCCTGGCCCCCCTTGCTTTGCCTCTCCATCCAGCAGAAATATCTGCTGTGGAGATGGTTGTGCAGCTCTTCTCTACTCCGGGCTGGGAATGGTGGGAATAGCTGACAGTGTGCAGGGATGCTCATGGGCAGCACAGACAGCATGCAGGCAGCAGCCCTGCAGACCCCTGCCCTGTTGCCTCACACCCTCCCTCCCCACCCAAATACGCTTCTTCATCATCAGGAAAGGCAGAAAAAAGCCCCAAGGTCCCTTTGGGTGATGGATGTGCTGTCCAGGAAGCAGGGGATACTGGGGGAGTGGGGTCCAACGTGCTGGTAGGGATGGCACCTCAGGAGGGACGGGCACATCCCACCCTCGCCTCTCCCTGCCCAGTGGCAGGAGAAGGGGCTCATCCCAGGCCATCCACCGCCACGGAGCATTGCCCCTCTCCCCCACAGTCGGCGTTCCCCTGCGCGGGTGGGATGACCGCAGAGGTGGGGTGGCCGCGGCTTTAGCCCCCTTGTCCCGGCCGGTACCCGCGGCGGCTCCCTGGGGAGGCCTCCACCCCCCCGCCCCGGCTGGCCGGCGTCCCGCGCTCGGTCCCGGGTGATGTCAGCGGCCTGCCGGCAGGTCTGGATGTTCTGCCAGCGTTCCCGCGTTTATGATCATCCGCAGATGTGCATCCAAGAACACACTGTACCCACAGCAGAAATTAATGCAGGCTTGACTGCCGGCCAAGCCGCGCACACGGGGGAGAGGAAGAAAGAAAACAAAAACTGTTTAATGCTGTTTATAAATTATACACTGGCTGATGAAAAATACATTTCTCTTAGCCCCCTCCCCTCCCCTCCCCATCCTCTCTGCCTCGAGAGCCTAAGCTGAGACCAGAAGAATATGGTTTGCTTTTTAGCTCCTGTTTTGGCCGGGTTCCTAGACCTGGCCACTGGGTCGAAGCCAGCTTCTTGCTTCTCCCCGCCCTCACCTGATGAAATATGTTTATTTTTCACCCACCGTCTCTCACTGCTTCCTTGGTTTGGCCATCCCTTGTTATTGACATTACTGATATTATTGACATTATTGATATTATTGACATTATTGAAGGTGGGGTGCAGAGCGGGGCGCCAGGACCCCTCACACATGCCCAATGCATCCGATGTCCATCCATCTATCTTGTTCCCTCACAATGTCTGTGGCCATCACTGCCCACCTGCTTTCTGCTGAAGGGGGAAACTTCCAAAACTTCCCCCAAGGTCGAGGTGCTGGAGACCCCCCTCACTTGGGCTGGGAGGTAAATGGGGCAGGAGTCCCCCATCCCTGCCCACCCCTCCCCATGCACTCGCCAGCCATTTACGCAGCTTTTGTGTTGTTTTTTTTAATACCGCTAATGTTTATCATTTGCCCAACAGGCTTGACAGATTTTGTTTCCTGTCGAGCAGCGGCGGTGGCGAAGCCCCCCGGTTGCCAAGGAGCCGCCTCCCCGCACCGTCACGGGCTGATTTGGTATTCCGCGCGGCGCCCCGCCGCATTTCTGTATGCAAGACAAAGTGTTTTGATGGAGGACGATTGCAGGAGTGTCTGGAGGCTGTTTGGAGTTTTATGGGCTGTGCAGTACGCGCCGTGCTCGCTCGCCGCGCGGGGCTGCCAGGGATGGGGTCTGTCATTTTTTCACTATGGAGAGGATGCTGCTGGAGAGAGTGGCACTGGCAGGGCGGCAGGAAAGGGGGTTGAGTAAAAACCTGCTGGTTTGGGCTCCCGAGCTAGAAATCTGCGTTTTAATTAATATTTTTAAAATGAAAATAACCCCTGCTCCACCAGCCCCTGTGTGGTGCTGGAATTGGTGGCACTGCCTGGCCAAGGCTGGATGATGGTGTTGCCAGTGACCACCACCTCACCCACCCCTTGCTGGTGACCACCACCTCACCCACCCCCAGCTCCTGGTCCAGCATTCCAGGTGCTTTCCCAAGGCTCTCCAGGGCAGCCCATGAGATGCTACCACAGCATCCTTCTCCAACTCATGGTCCCTCCTCACTCTGTAATGCCCACACCTCACTTCTTCTGATATTAATTATTGCCTTTCCATGGCACTTTGGGAAGCAGGAACTGAAGCTGACTCTCCAGGCCTGCTCTGCAGCTCCATCTTTTTTTGGCCCTTCTTGAGTTTCTCCACTGTATTTTTTTAGCACACAGATTTTCACGACTTATCTCATCCACTTGAGTAAAACAGGGGAGAAGGGAAATAATAGTAGTAATAATAATAATGATAATAATAATAATAATAATAATAATAGCAGCAATAATAAAAATCCAAAAGTGGCTTGATGTGGGCAAAAGAAGAAAACAAGAGAATGGGGTAGAGAACAGGCTAAATTTAAAATTGTAATTGGCTGACTTCCACAGGCTTGCGGGTGTTTTAATGACTCATAATAACTTCATTTAAAACCAGCTGAGCAGAAAATAGATTGGAGAGGAGCCTCAGGCCATTATGGATTTGTTTTTTTTTTTTGACAAGCTCTGTTTTCGGCAGCCAGGAAGGCACTCGCAGAGGGCTCGGCTGCTGCGCTCCCCGAGTTGGTGGTCTGCCCGGCAGAGATTGTGTAGAAAACGGGCTGGCTCTTCTCTTTTTTTCCCCTTTTTTTTTTTCCCCACTGATTAAAAATAGATGCCTTGAGGTATTATTTTAGCATCACTGTGGTTTGGTGCTTTTTTTCTTTGCACTTCTGATGTGGTAAACGGAACATAAATAAAATTGTTTTTGAAATTACTGAATTAATTAGGTAGTAAAGCAATGGCAGTGCATAAATTTACTTGCCAATTTTTTTTAATCCATATTTCCCCCCCATCTCCATCTTTCCACCAATTATGACTGTTAATAATATATAATCCCAAATTTTTATTAATCCCTTCTGCTGAGGGAGGGGATGTCACATTGTACTGGCAGGGCCATTGTGCCAAAACAGGTCAGATCCTCCCCCACCACTCTCCTCACCAATTTCCCATCTTCCTCCTCCCTTAGCCATCCTCCTCCTCCTCTTCCTCCAGAGGATGCTGGCAGCCCCTCTTTTTTTATTCCTTCTCTTTTCCTGAGCTAGAGTTCAGAGTGCCTCTTCTGCAGCCACTCGGCCTCCAGCCCCACGGAAGTTTCTCCTCCCCAATAAAGTAATTAAGTGATGGGCATTGGGAGGGACTGTGGGATGATGGTGGCTGAAAAAAGATGAGCTCTGTCATCCAACCCACTGAGCTAAACCTGCCTGGTTGGGAGGGAGCTGCATCCCCTGCCTGTGTCCTGATCCATGGGACATCCCACTCCTGAGAGCCACCATACACCTCAGCAGCCTGTTCCCTCACATTTCTTGGAGGGGTAATTAAATAATAGAATCATAGAACCATTAAGGTTGGAAAAGACCTCCAAGATGGTGAAGTCCAACCTGTGTTCTGCCCCTCGTTGTGACTTTGCTGGGGGCACTGCAGACCTGGGCAGCTCCAGCCTTGCTTAGGGGGCACGTGGGGCAGCAATGACTGCGCAGGTCATGCAGGATGGAACAGGCAGCAGCTCCTCAGCCGTTCACACCAGGGACCTTTATTAGGCAGGGGCTATAAATTTGCTTGTGCGGATATAAATGTACGGCAGGGGGGTTGGTGCCAACAGCAAGGCTCGCGCCAAAACACGGCCAATACTTGGCAGCACGCAGAGTCCCATCCCATCCCATCGAGGAGATCATCCAGAGATATCTATATATTGTAGGCGATACGAGGCGCTGGCTAAATATACCCTGCACAAACCTGCGCGCGCGTTCGGAGAGGCTGATGGTTTCTGTTTAAAGCAGGGAGAAAGGCAAGGGGGGAGAAGAGAGCCCTGCCATGAGCTCCGCTTTCCAACGTGTCCTGCTCCCTTTCATAACAAACAGCAAGCCGTGGTGGTTTTTTTCTGAGCGCTGTTATAATAAGCTCAGATGTTGGATGACATTTTTCCCGGTGACTCACATAGTAAAATTAACCTTGAACTATTTACATATTCAATCGCCGCCCTCCTCCTCCTCCTCCCCCTCCCCGCCGGCGTGTGTACATTACAGGAATTCTGGCTCCGTATCAGTTTTTGTTTTGCTGATGAGAAAAGAAAAAAAAAAAGGGCAGAAAAAACCTCCCCCCGCCTGGAGTACACATCTACTTGAGGGAAAGAACACGCAGTCCTGGCCTTTGGAAATTGGCAGGCGGCGTGCTGTTCCCGCGCTGATAAGAGGTACTGTAAATAAAACTGTACGGCAGCGCCTGCTGTAAATGCCCCGCGTCTGTACTCATTGTTCTGACAGCTCCGGCTTTTTTTGGGTCCGCTGTTTTGGTACACACTGTGCTTCCTTATGTAAGCCAGTGCACCCGGCTCCTCCCTGTGTTCGCCCTGTTTATTTTCGCCTCGCCAGGAATTTTTCCTCCCCCCCCCCACCCGCCCCCCAGCCAGATGCTGGCTGCCTTTGCCTCGCCTGGCTGTGCCTCGCTGCATCTCTGCAGCCCCTCTGGCCACAGCTTGGGGAGGACACTGGCACGTCCCGCCTCCCCACTCATCCTATGTGGAAGTGGGGAAAGGAAAAGCAAGCCCCGTGTTCAGCAGGAAGTGTCTCAGTTTGTGGATGCAGCAAACCCCCCCCAAGCACAGGACCCCCAGCACTGGCAGTGCACAGCTGCAGGGAGGGGGCACACGCCAGCAGCCGCCCTGCCCGGGGAGGACCTGTTGCTGCCACGGTTGTTGCATCCTCACGGATCATGGGTTGCCATATCCTCATGGATCACACTTCACTGCGGTGGGGCCAGCAGAGCTTCGAGTGGCGATGGAGAGCCATTGCCTTGGCAACTGCCGGCTGCACATTGCCCGCACGGCGTGCCGAGCTGGGGGCAGCCCACGCTGCTGCCCTATCGATCCTGCCCCTCACCAGCCTGACAGCTTCTCCCCATCCCAGCACCTTCATGGACACACTCCCCTCCCTGCTGTGCCCGAGGAGGGGACCTCTGGCAGTACCCACATCCCAGTGATGCCCCACATCCCTGATGGCATCCCGGGCACATGGTCCCCTGACTGGTGGCACGTGTGAGGGAGTCACCCCAGAGCACCCCAAAGTTTTGGGTGTGTTTGCCCCTCTGGGGCAGCCAACAGCCCAGGTGCACTCAGGTTGTTTTGAATGCAAACTTGACATCACGGCGAGGGCGGCGGGGAACAACATATGCACAGTAAACAGGCAGACTGTCATATTGATTAACAGATGAGACCTCTATTATCGATCAGCTCTTGGCGAGAAAATTTATCACTTTTAATTTCACCGCTGCCAAATATTTCTGCCTGCGAGCCAGCCGTTACTGAGACAATTTAAAGGCAAAGGAATTCTCTTTCCAATGTGTCTCATGATACCTCTCCCTATTGCCTTCTTTACTCATCTTTCCCCAAATCCCACTCTGACAATGGGACAGAGGGCTCAGTGGAGTGGGAAGGAGAGGGTAGAGGCAGTGTGGACCCCTGAAAATGGGCAGCAGAGTATTCTGCAGGGCAGTGCCCCTTCCTTGAATGCTGCTCTGTCACATTCAGCTTCTCACAACAGATGAATCAAACCTTGAAATCTAAGAAATGGGGCTGTGGCTTTGTCCTGCAGCGATGCTGTTGGATATGGTGTGCCATTAATCTGGTTTCATCTGGAAGTTACTTATCTGCTGCTGGGCATCCTGGGTTTTTCCTCACCCAGACCAGCAGCACATGTTGATAGTAATTTTCTAAGATTTGCCCCAGTTCCACATCTCTTTCAATAGTCAAAGATGCCTCTGATCTTCTCACTCGCCCCATTTTATCCACATCCCTGAATAGGTGCATCTTTGGGTACCAGCAGCAGCAGCCACGATGGGAAGGGACAGGAAACCAATTTCAATTGGATCAGTTACAGTGCTAATGAAATGCATTGATATTTAATGATTTTTTTTTAAAAATAATCTTTTCCTGGCAAGCAACTCTGTGTTTTGCTGTGATGTGCAAGGAACAGGAGCACAGGGCTGAACAAGGCACTGCTTTTGCTGGCTGCACAGGGGACATTAAATGTGAAACCCCTCCATGGCACTGGTCCTGCAGTGTTGATGGCAGCAGCAGTGTCCATGTGCACATTCAGGTGTCTTTCTGTCCCTCGAATAACCCTCCTCTCCCTTTTCTCTCCCCAGCGGGTGCCAAAGCCCTGGTCTGCGATCAGTGCGGCGCCCAGTTCTCAAAGGAAGATGCCCTGGAGACGCACCGGCAGACGCACACCGGTATGTGGCCCTCCCCATCCACCCTTCACTTAGGCACAGGATTTAACATTTGGGCTGCCTTTGTCACCCTTTGCCCAGCAGAGAGCTGGACCCTCAGCATTTCCTGCCCTGCCCATGCAGCCTGAGTTCCTCTTGTGCATAGGTTTAGGCACCAGTTGGTGCAGTGCCATTACTCTGTTGCTCAGCATTAACATGGCAAGCAATGGCAGAATAAACATTAGGTTGTTTGTCCCTTCTGGAAGCAAAGCTCATCCCTGTCCAAACACCTCTCCGAAGTTGGTTTCTGACATGTTTCCACTCTGGCACTTCCCAGCCCTTCGATGGTGCCACCATCAGGAGCACAAGGATCTCTTTATGCCTCTTGCAAAAGCAGCCGTGCCTGGGAAAGGTTTTCTTGGGGAAATTCACAGCTGGGCAGTCCCAGGTGGAGTCCTTCACCCTCCAAATCTAGGCTGGAGCAGGGCAGAGTGCCTGCTCCTCCTGTGCTATATCGGGAGTGGTTTAACTGAGCACAGGTTCATCTTTCAGCGCTGAAAGCCCTGATAAATGCCACTGGCATTGAGTTTGTGCACAGGGCTGGCACAGAGAACCCAGCCAGCTTCACACCAGGGGTGCGAGGATCGATGCAAAGTGCTGTGTCACCGGGTGGGAATGGCTCCAGCCGTCACCCCATCATGGAGCTGTGCTGGCCAAGCACCAGTCCATAAATCCTAAAGTACTTGCCCTCCCTGTCCAGAGCCATACCTCTGGAGGCTGAGCTTTGCAATTCTGGGTCTGTTTGGAAAACCTGTATGCTGTAGACTGAGGAGGAGGAGAAGGGGTTGTGAAGGGGCAGCCAACACAGTGAGAGACTGGCTGCACAGGGATGAGCACCCAAACCCAGGCAGGGGGTTCAAAGTGGCCAAATAGCAGCTAGTTCCCGCTTTCCTTCTACTTCCCAGACCCATTGAGCATCCTGGGGTTACCAGTGGGAGCCCAGCTGTGGAGCTCAATGATGCCTGCACCCAAAACCATCCTGCAGATGCAGAGCAGTTTGGCTCACAACCCTGACACTCCTGGAGGGGTTAAACCCCCCTTGGCTGATGAATCCTTGAGGCTGAACTATGCCAAAGCTCAAAGGGCAACGGGCAACCAGAGCAGGGGGACGCAGTTACCCAAGGGAAGCTTGCCATCACCACTTCTGGCTGTAAACATGGCAGAGAGGGGCTGGGTGGCCAGGGCAGCCAAAATGAATTGCTTCCTGTCCTCTGCTGGCATGGAAAGCATCCCACCCCTGACTTGCTATAATTAACCCCCTTCCCAAATAACAGCATCTCCCAGAACGGGTTTGTTTTGGGCATCCTCCCTTCGCCCTTAGCTGTAGGTTGGCGGGCAAAAGGCCTTCCAGCTTTCCAGGTAAAAGAAATGCATAACCCTTTTAGTAGAGAGGCAGGTAGAGTCCTTCAGGGATGGCATCAAAAGCTGAGCAGGGTGTCTGTTACAGGCTGTCCAAACCCACCGACATTACTCAAAAACAGTGTTCAGGGGAGATGTGGGACCTCTCCAGAGACAGTCACTCAGTCACTGCTTCCCCACATGACTTACAGCTGTGGAGTTTTGTGCAACAGATAAAGGGTTCTCGGGGTTTCCTTTCAGCATACAGGACTATATCTCAGGTGCACTGCCAGCACTTCATGTTATTTCTTTTCCCACTGCCCTCCCTGCTACTTCAAATGACAGTAACACAGAGCCAGGCTTTTGTACATGTGCTGCATCAAGCACTGCTCCTCACTACAGCAGGAAACTGACACCCCACTTCCTCAGGCAAGGCAAAAAACAAGAATAAATACAAAAAAATAGTTCCTGCTTGTAAGCACGGCACTGGCAGTGCTGAGTGCAGCCCCATCGACACGGGGCTGAGACGCCCTCTCCGGGTGTGTGCTGTCCTTGGCCCCTGTCCTGCCGCAATAGGAAAAGCAGCAACTGTTTTGGCTCATCTTCCAGCAGCACAAGCTTGGTGCTGGAGGGGAGAGCATGGAAAATTCCTTACCCTTCTCCTCAAATGTAGAGGAAAAAACAGAATGCGTTTAGATGGCAGCCTGAGTAGCCCCAGGCAACACCGCTGGGAGTCGGGATGTGCATATAGGTGGTGTTCATGCTAACAGGTTTTGGGCTCGTGCCGACATTTATAAATATCAGAGGTGACTCGTCTCGAGTTTCCTCCCGTGTGCCAAGGCAGTTAGCGCACGGCAGCCGGTGTCAGTCAGCAGGACAGCACGGATTTACTCCTGACCCAATTTCACATGGGCATGAGCAACACCTAATATAGAGTGTGTTTGCTTGGGCGAATTTGTTGGCTCTTTGATTTGTGGGGTTGGCGTGCCCCCGGCTGCGCCGCCAAGGATGCACAGGACCTTTCAGTCTCCCTTCCCACATCCCATGCTTGAATCCCTCATATCCCTTGCATCCTCTGCCCTGAGACACCACTAGCAGAAAAGAGTTAATAAAACCAACATGTAACTGAAAATTGAAAAGCTCTATATCTTCCCCCCTTTCTTCCCCCCCCGTCTTTTTTCTTTTGCTGGGATGTTGGTAGCGTTTTGATTTAATAGTTGGCCAAACACAAGGGTCTATTTTATTCAGAGTTTACAGGCCTCAGGGCTGTTATTCCTCCAAATTTAATAGCATTGAAATTGCAGGGTTGGCGATAATTTGCCTATCACTTTCTGCTCTCCCATTGATGTTTATTGTCAGCGGGATGGAATCTCAATCCGATTCACTTAGATAACATGTCTGTTAAACATTTAGATAATTGTGCCATCATTAACTTGTCACATTATTTTAGAGATTCAAAACAGTCGTGCAGTATAAGCGGAGGTACAAAGGGAGAAAAATCTGGCATGTGAGAGCAGGAACCCAGGAGTGGAGGTGGCAGGTTGCCCCCACGCTGGGTCCCGTGGCAAGTGTTGCTCAACGACCGCACAGGGATTTTAAAAAATTTTTAAATCATTTTTGTGTTATATGCCACAGCTCTTGGTGTTTTTCCATGGAAGAGCATCCCAGCAACCCCGTTACTGGCTTGGGTTTGCCAAGGGATGTGTGGGAGCCTGGAGGAGGTGGAGGGGGCATTGTGCCGGAGCTGCACTGTCACACGGGCACATGCCACCCCTATTCTTGGCAAATGTACATTGAGTCAAATTCATTACATATTTGTCGTATCTCCTCGCATTTGCCTCACTTTCTCTGCCCCAAAATGGTTCCAGCCCAAAACCTGGCAGCAATGCTGCAGATGAATGGCACACTTCTTCTTCCAGTGTGGAAATGACAGATTTTAGCAAGTGGAACATAACACGTGAGTTTGGTGATGTGAGCCATAAATCACATTAAAACACAAATTCTGTTTGCCTCACCCTCAATATGGCACTGCAATTAATGGTCAGGCCAGTGCTCCACTGGGATGCTGGCATGACTCTACTGGTGGCTGGGGCTTGTCTTAGTGGTGACACTGGTCACCAACAGCTGTCTGCAATGTCCCTGCTCCAACCGCAGATTTGGAAGATGCCGTTCGTGGCATGTCCTGCTGCATCCTCTTTGACAGCTTGATCAGAGCAGTGCCTGGCACAAGCAGCCAGCATAAGCGGCTGGCACATTTCCTTACCAAAACCAACCCAACGTCTTCTTGGGCTGTCTGTGACTTTCTATTACCATTTCACGGGACTCAGGAGGGTTTTCTGAGAGCAGCCCAATGACGCTTTGGGGGGAAATACCTCCGGATCGTGCTTTTCTCCATAGCTAGAGATAATGCACTGTAGTATTAAGTACGCTTAGAGGTAATTATCCCTTCTGTGCTCGCCTAAGCTTCACAGTCCCGGAAGGGGGGAGGGAGCACCGGCAATGCTGTACTGTGATGGACAGTCGATGCTTTGCAGATTTTCTGTGGGGTGCGAGAGTGGATTTTGGATGCTCAGGTGCCGGCCTTGGCTTACAGAGGGTCTGGGGGCAGCAGGTCCTGGGGGTGCAGCACAGAGCCCCTTTGTTTGACAGTAATGTCCTGTGACAGCGCTTGAAATCTGAGTCCTGGCGCGCATTCCTGCAGCCGGGAATCTCTCTGCCTCCCAAACCACGGCTGCTTCTGCCACCTTGACAGCAAATGGCAGTAAGAATTTCCTGTGCTCCTAGGTGCACACATGGGGAAGTGTGATGAGGCCAGGCGTCGTGCAAGCTGGTGGATTCACCAAAACAAGTGAGGATATGGGAATGTGGCAGAGCCATGCAGCCGCAATGGCATCAGGGCCAATGGTCTGCCTTTAATTTTCATGTGCAAATACTATTTAAAGCGCGATGAGAAAAGCCCTCTTGCTAAGCTACAGAGAAATCTTTCTTGTCCTTTAATTCTAGATGAAGGGGATTAGTGTGAACATATTTAACCTCTGACCCGTGGACAAAAGCATTATCAAATTTAGTTGCCAAGTGGCTCCCCATTTAACCAAACCAGTGCAGTATCACAGCAAGTTTTTTCCCTTCCCTCCCTTGAAAGCTTTAACATCCATTGTTGCCCTGGAGCACGAGAGGGACTTGGCAGCTTTCCTCTGCTAGCATTCAGGGTGCTGGTCAGAGCCCCATAAGGGAACACAGCATGACATGGCAGTCACTGCTACAACCTGCGAAGACTTCAGAAAGGCAGCCCCAAAAAAATCAAAGCCTTCTGTAGATGGGGCTGGTTTCTCCCTGGTTTCTGCATGACCAACTTAGCACTGGCCACACGTCCACCTGTGGTGGCACAGAGGATGCTTAGCTGTCTCTCCGGAGCACAGAGAGATGTCTCTGTCCCCCTTTGCTCTGGAGCACGAGGGATCAGCTATGGCAAGCTTGAGGATGCTCGACATTTCCATGCTGGGCTGTATAAAAGAGGGATGAAACACGGTCTCAGAGGCAGCCGGGGTCTCCTGGTCCAGCGGAGGAATGCCGAGAGGGGCCTCCCGTCAGGAGCCGGTGTCCGTTTACAGTGCATCTCTCATAAACCCGGCGGCGGGGGCGAGGGCAGGGGGACCGGCCCTCCTGGTATGTGATTGATTATCTGGTATTTATGCCATTGAGGACTTTTCAGCGGCTCGGGGTCAGGGGGTCATCTCATGTGTCTTGCTGCAAATCCGCTTCCTTTTGTACAGTGCGGGCTGGGTGAGCAGACACACAAAAACAGCTTTTTCTTTTCCTTGGGAAAAAGGGGAGGGGGGCGGGCTGGTGTCAATGAATTTTTTTTTTCAGCCTTTCCTGAATAGTGTCCTTTTTAATTCCAAAGAACTTTTAATTAAAAGTAGCAGGAAAGTTCATCTCGACAAGGTTTAACTTACCTTAGCAGTTACTTTTGTCCCCCAGGATTCGCATCTCCCCGCTTTACAAAAACCCCCCAAGAACTGGGGGCCAGGCTGCGCTCGGTGCCGCTCCACATCTCCCCGGCTTTGCCGAGGGGGCCTTTTCATCTTTTCTCTTTTTTTAATGATGGGGGTGCAGGAATAATAAGCAGATGCTGCGAGTCCCAGCTTTGTGCCTCACGGCAGCCGGTTGCTCCACCAGCAAGGCTCTGCTGGGCAGCCGCCTCAGCACCAAAAGGGTCATTCTGTTGGGTGGGATGTCAACCTGGCCAGGAGAGATGCACGAGTGGAGCAGATTGGCAATGGGCAGATGCTGCTCTGTGCCAGGTGGGAGGATGGCAGTGGTGATGGTGATAGTGGTCTCCCATGAGAAGATCCCTTGGTCTCCTCACCAAAGCTCTTTGTTGGGAGATGGAGCAGTTTCTGGCAGTTTCAGTTGAACTATGGTTCAGAAGCAGTGGGGGAAATATTCTGAGTTTTCAGCAGAAAGTCAAATTGTTTTTTCAGCTGGTTTCAGTCCAAATTCCAACTGGGAAGAGGAAATCTGGGAAGCTGGTGTGGTGATGACGAGTAAGTGTATAGATGACAGCTTCTCATCTGATGCAGCGGCCAGAAATGCCACTGTGATTTGCCGCTGGTTGCCCTAGTGAAACTGGTCCTCAGGAAGGGCAGAGGTGGTCCTGCAATGCACAGCTTCCTTGGGAATGTCGGGGATGAACTTGGTGTTCTACAGAATGGGATTGGCTTAGGGGAAAGTAACACATAAGGGAAGTGCTGCTCATAGATGCTCAGATACCAGATTAATGTGTTTTGGCCAGGTGATGTGTTTTCCCAGGAAAGGGGGCAGCTTCCTATCAGTACCTTTAGGGCTCAAACAGCTGAGTGATGATCACAGATGATTGTGAGTGAGGCTGCCTGAATGGTTTTGATATATATTGATATGTTTTGATAGACATGCAGTACAACAAAAAAGCTTTGAGGGTTACAGTTTTGCCGGGGGGAAGTGCCTCCAGCTTCAGCCAGAAGGCTTTAGGGATTGCAAACAGCTTCAAACAACTGTTTGGCCCAAAAAAATGGCAATTGCGCTGGAGAACACAGCGCACCATAAGTGTGAAGTGTCCGCAGTGCAATTCCAGGCTAGCAGCATTAAGAGCTCAGGACTTCCCATCTCTCCCAACTGGGAGGTAGAAATGTGATAAAAAGGCCCTTAAAAACTCTGCCAGGTTTGCATAGCACTTGGTTTCTTCAGGAAGAAGAGGAAAGCTGGCTCAGGCTCTGTCAACAAAGGCTGGGGTGATGCTGACCATGTCCATTCCTTCCAAAGCCAGGGGACCATGTTCAGGGAGCAGACCAGGGAGCAGAGGCAGTTTTTTCCAGTGCTGGAAGGGGTCAGGCATGCAATGCTTCATGGTGGCTTGTTCTGGGAATAGGGGTGTGTCTGGACCAGTGCTGTCGTCTAGGAGCATCCCTCGCAGGCCAGGAGCTGCCCACATCCCTTGGATTGCATCTCCATGGTGGGCTCAGCATCCTGCCCCAGAGATGGCGTGAGCGCTGTGGTCCCCCACAGCAGCTGATCCCACACACCCCTTAAAAAGTATTTCCCATTGAGTGCCCTGTTTGGGCCCACAGGCAGCCATGGAGCTTCACCCTGCGCGGGTCCAGCTGCCGCCGTGATTGACGCAAAGCCAGTCTATAAATAAAGTCTTTCTCTGCTCTCATAAAGACTTTGTGGTTTAGTTTGCTTTCAAGGTCAAGATCAGACCTTTCTAAATAAACACATATCAAAGGATCATTAGCGGAGCAGCACTGTTAAATTGAGATATTAACTTCTGTCAGCCGCGCGTTTCCTTTTTGTTCTGTAACTCGCAACTGCGGCGGGTTTTTATTATTTTGGCCCTAGGCGGTAGCATCTGGCTTCTGTAGAGACTGTAAAAATTAAAAAGCAACACAAATCATTGCAAGAGAAAAGCAGTAAATTCAATGATAAGAATTTAAAATTAAAATGTTTCAGCGCTTTTATATTCTGCAAAACATGAAACGAATGAGTTGTGTGCCTGTTGCCATAAAGCCACTGCCGCTAATCGTCGCTGGGCTCCTTCCCTCCCCACACGCGCCTTCGTAATCGCTCTGCCTGAGCAATCGCAGGAAACGTGGTGAGGGAAGGTGATGATGATGGCAATGGTGACAGTGATGGAGATGGAGGGCGGCAGGGAAGGCACAAGATGCCAGCGGTTGGGCATGGGGGAGCAGCAGGCCCCCGAAAGGGAGGCAAGAAGGGGATGCTCTTGTCCCACCACACTCGAAGGATGATGGAGAGGTCAAGCTGCGAGAGTGTGACTAATGAGCCAGGTCACCAGGATACGGGACCACATTGTCCCCCAGGTCCAGATGGCCTCTGGAATAAATCAACCCCAGCAGGCATGAGCTGCCCATGCCAGAGCTGCAGCTCAGGGCCTGACGCCCACTGCCCAGGCTGCTGCAGGCACCAGCATTCCAAATATCCTCCATGTGTATCCTGCCCTGGGCAATGGGGAGAGCAGGAGCATGGCTGGGTGGGAAGCAGCCATGTGCATTGCTGCAGGAGCGAAAAATGAGGCATTTAGGTTTAGGGGGTTTGTTACCCTGTGCTTGCAAGGTCAGTGTTGTACAACGGCTCTGAAACACCAGAGTTTTCCTCAGCATTTGTAAAAGGGTGAGCTGGCATGGAGGCAGCAGGCAGTGCTAGAAGCTTCCCCTGCCCTCCTGTTGCAGCCAGAGTGGCTGCATCCAGCCCAGGAGGAAAACCAGCAGGGGCAGGAGAGTAGGCAGTGCTGGCTGCTTTTTAAGAATTAATTTGCCATAGTTGGTTAAAGTTGGGAAGAATGCTGTGCCATCTCTAAGTAAACAATAATAATCAAACAAATGCCCCCTTGGGACAAGTTGCCTTCCATAAAGATGTTAATTAGCGCAGAAGCCAAGTTGTGGAATCCAGAGGCAGCCTTTGAAACTGGGATGATTTGGTGATGCTGGCACAAAATGCATATGTGTCCTGTGTTTATCGTATGGAGTTTTCCCCCTGCTTTCTCCACTGAACCACGAAGGTTGTAGGGGCTGTTTGGCTCAGCACAGTAATGAATGCCACCACCACCCCTCAATAGCACTGGAGCAAGTGGTGGGTATTAAACAGCTGGCTTTGCACCACACCCCTACAAACCCATGCATCCAGGCAGGCATCTGCAGGTGTTGTGTCCCAACAGCAGCACTCAGGGAGGGCTCCTTTGCACCTGCCCATGAGTGCACTTCGGTGCTACCACCAAAAACGCCACTTTGGGTTTCATAATTATCCCAAAAAATCCCAACACTGGAACTGAACTAATCTTACCCTGCACATGCATTCACCATTGTCCTGGGCAAAATGCAGCCTCGATGCTGGTGCCACCACCAGTGTCCCCAGGCCTGTGCTGATGCTCACTCTTCTGCCCATCCTTCATCACCCATCTTTCCCCTCGACTCAATGAGAGCAGGATGTGCACAGCGTCCCCAGGGTCCCTTGTGTCAAGCTGAGCTGGGCACCTCCAGGCTGTCCTTCAGGCCAGCTGTGCCTGGGCTTGGGTGCTGGAGCTGTGAGAGGGATGCTTCAGGCAATGTGCCCCTTGCCGCTCCCAACCTTCCTGTGGGCAGGGCTGAAAAGGAGGGTTCTCTGCTACTCTCTGGCTGCCATTGCCAGTGACACCTTCTTCCCCAGTGCTGCTGCTCCTGCACACTAGGGTCTGCAGCTTCCCCTGCAGCACCAGTGAGCAGTGTTGGCTGATAGGGAGCCCTTGACATGCTGACAAAAATCGTCAAATGTGCCTGAAATCTCATCTCAGGAGAACCGACAGCCCTCGGGCTCCTGCTTTACGTGGCCAGGATGTTTTGGAGCCATTCACATTCATTGTAAGGACACCAGCAGTGTCAGCTCACCTCTGGCACATGCATCATGTAAGAGATGATGTTAAACACGAAGAGTGAAGGAGGAGGAAGCCTTGTGGGAGACCCTGAATCAGCAGGACATGAGTCGAGGATTTGGGGTTTTAGGGTGTGTGCATGAGGCAGCAACAGGCTCTGTCAGCATCCTTTGACGTGAACATGCTCACGTCCGTGATAATGCTGGAGCCTTCCCAATGTGCCCCTCCACAGCCTTTCATTCCATGTTCCTGATTATTGCAACAGTGGATGGATCTGCCTCGTTTTTCAAGTCTGATAACACAGCTCTGAGGACAGGCAGGGAAAGATGACAGTGTTGTGAAGAGGATTCAAGGAGGGGTGGTTTGGTTTGCGCATCCCGACATCGGCACCACGTGCCTGGGGATTGCCAGCCCCGTGCTGCTGCCGTGCTGGGGTTCAGCAGGGATTGCTTCACCAGCATGGTGGCACTGCTCCCCTTTGTCCCTCCTCCCCTGCTGCCACAGCATCCCCGAGTCACCACATGCCCAGCCACACAGCAGGTCTGGGCTTGGCAGTGCTGCCGGGGGCTCTGGGGGGCCGGTAGGCTGGCACACGCAAGCGTGCTCTAGCGTGGGGGAAAAACTTGAAGTCAAATGTCTGAAAGTCAGATCCCTTTTTAGTATGAATTTGCTGTATCTCATTCTGAGCACTAATTCCAATTTAATTGCAAGTGGCCTGAAGCCTCTTCAATAGGAGTAACAAATGGTTTGATTTTGTAAACTTCATCAGACTGCATTTTAAATGCGACACACTAGCCCGGCTCGAATGCCAATGAAGCACTGAAGTAGCTCTCTGTTTACTAATTATCCGTTTTTACTTCAAGCCACGCTGGCTGGCTTGTCTGATTAAATCGGATTTGTGGGATAGAGAACAGCTAGCAGAGTTTTCTCTATAGTAAACGAGATTGAAACTATGGCCCGCCTGGCTGCACACTGTAAATTATATTTCCTTTTAAAGGGGACGTGTCGCCTTTCTCCTGCGGTGCACCTCCCGCATCCATAACTCCGCCAGAGCCCAGTGCCGAGGGAGACCCACCCCACCCTGCCTCCCTCACCCGTCGCCACACCAGTTTTTAGTTTAATTCCTGCTCTGCTCTGGCAGAGGCAGCAGGCAGGAGGCGGTGCTGCGTTCAACGCCACGGTGCTGCAGCATCCCTCGCTGTGACTTGGATGGGGTGCACTGTCACACGTCTCATCTTCCTCGTCATCACGTCTTTGGCTATTGCGCTGCTTTGTATTAAGCTGCTGGAGAGCAGGGATGTGCTTCTCCAGGCTTTCACCTATAGGGTTTTCCCTCCCTCCAGCAAACATCCCTCCCCTAAAAATCAGTTTTGGGACCACCTCCTATTTTAAAAGGCCCTGCAAGGTTGTGGCCAACACACTTACCAAGAGAGCATCTATCACCCAAATCACTCCAGCTTCCACCTCAGAACCCTGTGGCAGTGCCAACAGCTGCCCCACTAGAGGCTTACAGCTGCTGGCAGAGCATTGCGTCTGGCAGGGACACAGCAACTGGGGACAGTGGGCAAGGGTGGCAGCTGAACGCAGCGTGCAGGGCTGTGCTTAAACCTCCCCACTTGCTAAGACTTCAATTCTCCGAGCTTGACCTACGCCGCCCCCTCCCTCGGTATCTATCTTTGTGCCCAGGGGCTTTTTATATTTTAATTTGCTTTTGAACGTCCTGCAAAATTAATGGCGCACTCGGGGCCATTGTGCGGTGTACAGTAGAGGGAAGGGCCGTCGGCGCCCGCCGAGAGCCAGTGCGTTTCCCGGGGAATGAATTGCTCGCCCGCCTTCACCCCTTTTAATTGTTGACAGTAAAAAGCGTTTAAATGCTGCTTAATTTGTAATCATCTTCCTGCAAAAAGGGGAGAAACCATTAAAATGTCAGGGAATTGAATAAATCCGTCTCTCACTGATTTGGGGCGGCAGCATTTCTTTATCAGGGGTGATTTTTCTTCCAATGGCTGAGGGCTGGCTCGGGGCTTCTGTGGCTGGAGCCCAGGGATGTACTCACAGCAGGACACAGGGCTGAGCCCTGTGTCACTCACTGTGGCACCCTCTCGAGAGTTTTGCCCTTTTTTCCCACCTCTCATCCTCTCTCCAAAGCCATAGTTGACAAGTAGCTCAAAAAAAATCAAGCCGCTTGAAGGCTGGCCGTGGGACAGCACCCAGCAGAGCCCCAGCGTGGTGCCTGCTGCACCCTTTGGCTGCTGGAGAATGTTGTTTGCGGAGCCTCAGGGCTGGGAGGTGCCTGAGCTCTGTGCTCCATGTCCCGGTGCTGGGATGCAGGGCCATTTCCCGTATCCTCCACCTCTGCGCCCAGCTGGTATCAGCCTTTGTGTCACACGGATGCTCCACTCTCAGAGCGCAACTGGCACCCAGTGCCTCCACAGACCATAGCAGTACACACTGACCTCCCAGTTCGGGGTGTTTATTTATTGATGCATTACTTGGGGGAAAAAAAAAGAGAGAGAGAGAGATAGAAATTAAAAACTGCCTTTTGCAGGTCCCGGGAAGCAGCACCTGGGGGATGCCCAGCTCCAGCAACCAGCCCTGTCCCGCCATGTGTGCACGAGGCAGCTCATCCCCATCACTGCGGCTGCTGGAGTCAGCCCATTTTTTTTTTTTTTTTCAAGCGGGGGCCAATTAGTTTCACAAATGAGGGCCCTACGGTGCCAGGGAGGATTTGTTACGGCCCCGCGCGCCGGCCCGGCGGCATTGTCCTGCCCTCCGCCCCCACGGGAGCCCATTGTCCCCAGCCCCAGCGGGGGCTGCTGGCGGCAGATTTATCGGGGCCGGCGTCCCGCCGGCCAGGGCCTCCGCTCCGCAGCTGGCCGCGGCGCTGGGGGCTCAGCCCTGAGGACCTTTGACCCATCCTGCTGTCACCGCCGGGGACGCTGAGGGCCGCGGGGCCACATACCTCTTGGGATTTGCTTCTCACTGCCCGTTTGGGGCTGCATGCTTTTTTTTTTTTGGCTTTTTTTAAAAATTTTTTTTTGTCTCGGGAGCATTTTGTCCGCAGCTGCGTGGGGGGCACATGAGCCTGCACCCCCCCAGGATAAATCCCTGCAGAGGGAGAAAGGCAGCCCCCATGCGGGGCCACCTCTCTTGCTCTTTTATTCCCATTTCACTGGGGTTTTTTTCAGATTTCAGAGCATTTTTGGGTAGCCCATTGCAAGGCTGGGACTGAGCATCCCCCCAGGCAGCTCCTGCATCCCCAGCAGGACAGAGCTGGCCGCGGCATGCCACCACACATGGGTGGGTGAGGGCACAATGCCCGAGCAGGTGTCAGTGTGAACTGAGATGCTCTTCGGGATGCCCATTGCCCATGGTTCCCAAGGTGCAGGTGTGGGTTTGCCCAGGAGCATCCTTCCCTGGCCCCTGCATGCCAGGCAGGACCATGATGCTGACAGTGCCACTGCCCACCGCATCCCTGCCCTGAGATGCTGTGGTCCTGGTGGTCTCCCCGGCATTGTTTTTGGCCCTGTGACAAGCAGCCCTCCACCCCTGCCGTTCCTGAAAGCTGCATGGGTCTGTTGGTTACCTTGAACATCTTGTGCTGCTAATGAATTGCTAATACAATTTTCTAGCTAATTTTATTTCCATAGTCCTCACATTTTAATGTCTCCAAAAAGCGAGCATTTATTTGCTTAATCTCCCTGCGTAATACAATTTGCAGTGACTCACAGTTCTGAACAATCAGCTATGCATAAGCGAAAACAAACTGTTTAATGGCACAGAGGTCTGAAATGTTTATGGACGGGGTACAAGCACCTGGGTTGGGATTTGTCCCTGTTGTGTTCCTGTAGCCAGGTTTGTACCCATGAGCAATGAGATGGAGCTTGGATCTGCGCTGGGGCTCGGGGTCACACACAGCACGAAGGGTGGGCATATTGCCCTCTCACATCCTGCCTCCTGCTCCCCAGAGCAGCTTTGTGGGGTGCTTCTTGGGGTCCCCTTTCCCCATGGCATTGCAAGGTCTGAGCTCAGCAGCTCTCAGAGGTGTGTGGGGATGCAGTGATCACCCAACAACTGCCTTGTGTTGAGCATCCATCAGCATCACCAGGGCTCCCAGCTGCCTCCAGCACAATAAAAGCCACTTGTCCTCTTCAGCTGTTCCACTCAGAGGGCCAATGTCAGCAAGGTCGGGTTGGCCAGGGTCTTGCTGCTGGTGCTCCTAATGACACTCAGAGCCCTGCAGCTCTTGGGGTCCCTTCTGCTGCCAGAGCATCCCTGCTGCCATGTGGGAGTGGGGACCCCCACACAGTGGGCTGATTGGACACCGGGCTGGGGGTCCTGGGTGCCAGGCAGTGCCTAAGCAGGGTCTCTCTGTTTCCCACAGGTACAGACATGGCCGTTTTCTGCCTGCTGTGTGGCAAGCGGTTCCAGACGCAGAGCGCCCTGCAGCAGCACATGGAGGTGCACGCCGGGGTGCGCAGCTACATCTGCAGTGAGTGCAACCGCACCTTCCCCAGCCACACCGCACTCAAGAGGCACCTGCGCTCCCACACAGGTATGGTGGCACTACCACGGGGACTTGGGGCTGGGGTAGGCGGGACACACTCCTTCCCTGTGCGTAAAATAGAAATAGGGGGAAGAAAGGTGAATTGTATTAAAAGCGTGGAGATGACTGAAGCGGCTTGGATTTGAAAAACAAAACAGAAAAGAAAGCTGCATGTAATAAGTTGATCTGGTTTGAGGTGGCACATGACCTTCTTAGGGGGTGTGTGATCATATCCGCCTCATCAGCTTACAGCGGTAGATGCACATAATCAGCTGGTGCTCGGCCCTAATGGGATTAGGGCGACCTGCGCTACGTGTAGCTGGTGCTGCCGTGGCCCCACTGGGGCAGGGCTTGGCTGCAGGATCGCCGGGCGGGAGAGCACGGCTTGGCCGCCTTACGCCGTGTCCTCAAAGCGCCCATGCCGTGTCCTCAGCTCCTCCGACGGCATCCCTGGGCAGCTCCGTGGTTCTGGCCCTGCCATCAGCATTATCACTCGGGGCCAGTCACAAAACACCCCTGAAAGAGCTGATTCTTGAGGGATGAGCAGGGTTGTACAGGATCACAGCCAGTGCCACAGCTCTTCACAGCTGCCTGGGTGAAAGCATTCCTCACCCATCCTTTGCCCACACAAGTGGGAGGCTCATGCACCCTCCTTGGCAGCACTGCTGTTGCTGACAGGGGACAAAATGCGTGATGAGCCAGGATGCCACTTCTTTCTGTTGTCAGGCAGGGGGCATGCACAAATCTCCAAAAGGGACATAAAGGTGGCTGCTGGGGGTTGGGCGGGTGGTGCCATGGAGGGTCACTTTGTCCAGCCTCTGGCTGGCAGCTGCCAGACCCACACGTGGGCTTGGGGTCCTGATGGGAAATGGGAATCCTGTGTCGATGATAAGCGTGTTGATGCTGAATGCTGGAGCTATTTATAGCCAGTAATCCGATGACCTGGGCTGCGGGTCGGGCTGCGCGTGTCCCACCCCAACCTCTGCTGCTTTAGTTGCTCCTGGCTATGAAAAAACACTGGGATCATCGGCACTTTAGGAGCATTTAATCATGTTTTGTGGTGCCATCCTGCACAGCTGCAGGATGCTCACGCTTCTCCCAGGGCCAGGGTGCTCTGTGGGCCTGGACTCCCCTGAGAAGTGGGCGGGTGGAAATGCTGGCTGCCTCTGGCTGCAAAATTGCTGTCTTTGACTGTAGGATCAAAAGCCAAAGTGACAGTTTGGAACTGGGCACAGGGAGGGGAAAGTCAACAGCAGCCCACAGGCAGTGCCTGCATCGCCTTTGCAGGGGGGCTCCGAACTGCGTCCCGAGCATCCTCCTCCCCCGAGGTGCCCAGGCAGCAGCTGTGGGAGGGGGCCAGGGGCCACAGGGCTGGGCTGCAGCAAACAGGGAGAGAGTAAAATATCATTTTAAAGAGGAAGCGAAAGCACAGGCATGTGAGTATATAACGAGAAGGACAATTTATGCCCAGGCACGAGTGCAGTTTGACACGGGGATAATGAAAAAACGTAGGTCATTGTGGATGACTTAAGCCTTCACAGCTGAAGAAAATGTATGAAATGCGGGGAACATTACACGCTTGGCAGCTCCGCACATCTGCAGCAGGACAAGTGAAATACAGTTCGCCATTCTTTACCATAAACTGTGCTTGTAGGATATGCGGCACAGAGAAATTGTAATTACAGTGACAAGACAAATCAGTAATATTTAAATATTCATGAACAAAGTCTCGGACGATCAATCTATCTTTATTGTCCTTGCCTTCGCGGCTGTAATAAATAAGTAGCTGGAGCCCTCACCTTTCCTTCAAATCATTCTGCCTTTGGTGCCGAACCAGAGTTCATTTATCAGCCGCCTGGTCTGGAGCGTGGGAGATGCCCACGGCTGGGTCTGTGCCAGTGCTGCTGGGTGAAAAACCTGGATATTGGTGGCAGGAGGGTTGCAGCATGCACCCATTTCTCTACCATGCTATGGAGCCAAGCATCCCCTCTGCACAGACATGAAGGGACCAGCTTGCTCTGGGGAGACAGGGATGATCTGTCCCCAGGATGGCGCTGGGTGCCTGGGGTAAAAAAGGCTAGGGAGCTGGTTTTGGTGTGGCACAGCGGTCATGGCAACCCTGACCCACGCATGTGCTTGCAGGTGACCACCCCTACGAGTGCGAGTTCTGCGGCAGCTGCTTCCGGGACGAGAGCACACTGAAGGGCCACAAGCGCATCCACACCGGTGAGAAGCCCTATGAGTGCAACGGCTGTGGCAAGAAGTTCAGCCTCAAGCACCAGCTGGAGACCCACTACCGGGTCCACACAGGTATGTGCTGGGGTGTCTGTGGTGCGGCAGGCAATGCCAGAGCAGTCCCCTGGCAGAAATTCTGGCAGTGTGGACCACAGTGGCAGCCAGGGATAACAAACCTCCAGATGCGCCGGCACGTAGCACGTAACTATTGTAAATAGGGGATCAATAGTCACATCGGTTCTGCTGTTCATTACTTGGTTATCGGCTGTGCCCGCCACGGCAGTGTCGATGCTGGGCAGTTAATTACCACCTGGAGGCTCCCACTGACACCCCTGTATCCCCATCTCCCACAGGCGAGAAGCCCTTCGAGTGCAAGCTGTGCCACCAGCGCTCCCGGGACTACTCGGCCATGATCAAACACCTTCGGACCCACAATGGCGCTTCCCCCTACCAGTGCACCATCTGCCTGGAGTACTGCCCTAGCCTCTCCGCCATGCAGAAGCACATGAAGGGCCACAAACCAGAGGAAATCCCCACCGACTGGCGGATAGAGAAGACCTATCTCTACCTCTGCTATGTCTAAGGGAGGAGGCACAGGGGCAGCAGGGCCAAGTGGCAGATGACTGGGCAAAAAAATTCCCACCAAACCCGCAGCATCCATGGCCTTGTTTGTTTTCAGTTCTCATTCGTTTCTTCTCCGGAAGGATCCTGCAGCTCATGCCAGAGCAAGGGATGCACTGGCCCCTTCCCCAGCCCCATCCACACTGCTGCCCCAGCTGCTTGTGCACCTGCTGGCTTGCACCCTTGCTGCAGGGCAGATTTCACCCTTCGCAACCCCCAGACAGCCCCTCTGTCACCCTTGGCTTTGGCCACTGGTGCTGCCGGGAAGACCGTGCAGGAACGGGGCGCTTCCCCAAAAGTGTTCGTACTGCCAGTGCTCTGGGAAGGCTTTAATTCCTGGTGTCCTGTGTCACTGCATTGACCCTGCTGTGGATGCCCTGCAGAGGACCCAAGCACTTGTGTGGGGCTTGGGCCCCATTTTGGCAGGTTCCCGTGCTCCCAGGCTGAGGCATTGCAGGCAGGAGAGCATGGTGCCCTGTGAGCCACAAGTGCTTTGGCAAGTGCATCCTGCGGGGATACTGGCCAGAGAAGGCTGTATGGGGCAGGGAGCCGGCTGTGAGCCAGGCTGCTTTGAGATGTTGCCTGGTGTCTGGGTGGGCTTAAGGGACACAGGAAGCTGCTGTTCTCCCCATGACCAAAGACCTCTCTATGCATTTCTCCCTCCTTCCCTGCCTTCCCGGGGCAAGGGTGAAGCCCCCCATGGGGAGATGCAGTTGTTTTGGTGATGTGCAGTCAGTGCCAGTGTTGGGGCTGTTAGTGTTTGGCATCACTCCGAATGGAGAGATCTTCTTTTCTTCTGCTGATTTGAGGCACCTGGAAGGTGTCAAGCGTGGGTTTTTTTGCCCAGCCCTCAGCCACAGGAGCCCACAAGCAAGGGGCGCCCAGTGGCAGGAGGCTCCGCTCACTGCTTTTTTTGCTTTTTGTTTGGGTTTTTTTGAACTTTCTTTTGGAATACTTCCGCATTTAGCACATTTTACTTGAAATTACCTCGGTTTTTTGTGACCTCATGAGCTTTTATTGATTTGGGAGGGACAGGGGGCAGCATGGCTGGGGTGCACTAGCCACATGCCCGGTGTTGGTGGTGAAGAGGCAGTGGGGCGGCGGTGTCCCTGCCAGCCTCCTGTTGTGCATTATCCTTACCAAAACTGGTATTTTTTGCCTGGCCCCATGGGGCTGGGGGTGTTGGTTTTGAAGCTACCTCTTGTGTTCGTTTTTGTTGTGTTTCTCCTGCGCAGCCATGGGCTTGGTGGTTCCATCCCGTGGCTCTATTTTTGTCATTTTGCTGCATTTGGGTGAAAAGGGGGGAAAAGGACCCGGGGGAGCGGGACAGTGTCTGGATACAGTTTGGAGGGACACTGATGGCCCCTCTGGGTTTGGGGTGCCCATCTCACCTCTCCTGGTGCCGAGCAGGGATACAGCTGTGGGAGCAACATCCTCCCTCGCGCCCCAGTCCGGCTTTGCACATGCGTGTGCCTCTGCGCGTGGGACCGTTGCTGCTCTGCGCAGGGTGGACACTGCTGCTGTACAATCCGGGATGTGACTGTGGAGAACGGCTCATTTAATTGTTGTGCCTAAGAAAAAAAGAGAAAAAAAAATTAAAAAAAGAGAACAGTTCTTTCACACAGAAAGTTGCTGCAATTTCTGGCGTGTGTGCGGCAGGTCCCCGTGGCGTCCTGGCACTGACAGACACGGGTGCCATGGAGCACGTGGCCGAGCTCATGTGGCTTTTGTTTTTTTTTTTGCTTTAACCTCCCTTCCCATCCCACCGTCCCTCTCCCTCAGAGACACAGCCCCCACTGCGACAGTGTTGGATCAGCATTGGAGTGATGCTGCCTTATCCTGGGTGCACATCCTGCACTGTCCGCTGTGGTGCAGCCCCCACCACCCCTCCATATATATATATATATATATAAGTATATATATGTGTATCATAGCAGTGAGGACCAAGCGCCGCACGGGGCCCCGTGGCCCCGGGCTCCCTCTCCCCTGGCTTGTTGTCAGTGTCGTGAGCGCCCGCCTGCCCGTCCCGTTGCTCTGTGTTGCCGCTCGTGGTTCGGGTCCGTCGCTGTCCTCGTTCCGTCTACCTCAGCACCTCTCTGAGCCCGGGCGCAGAAGGTGCCCAAGTTCCCTTTCGGTTTTCTCAGAGTATCTATCGGCTCCTATTTTTTGTACGACTTTTCCTGTCTCCCCTAGCCGTTCTTTCCCCTGCGGTTCTGCTTGCGAGTCCTCTCTCTGTCCTCTAGCCACAGATGCCGTTAGCTAAAAGTTTCCTGAAAAATAAAGAAAAAGAAAAAAAAGAAAAAAAAAACAAACCAGTTGTGGTGTCTCCTAGTTGCAGCTCTCCGCATCTGCCTTCGTCCTGTGTAGATTCAGATTTCTTTGTAAGACTTCAGTGTTTCTGACAGAGGAAAAAAAAAGACAAAAAAAAGAATATACTGCTGCAGGTTTTTTTCTCTCCATGTGTCACTAAGTGAAGTTCGTGCCTTCTATAGCAAAGAGAATATTTTTTACATCCTACTAACGGTAGATTTTTTTGTAGTGAACATTTTTTGTATTTTTATTTATAAGTCTCATAAGGAAAATAGCAATGTTCAGTTGTATACCTTGAATCTGCAGTTAGAAAACAAAGAAACAACCAATAAAGTTAATTCCGTTGTCTCGGCCTGCTGTCTCCCGTTCCTGTGCCTGCCGAGAAGAGGAGGAGGAAGGATACATCCCACCAGCTTGCGGTGAGCCGTGGGGGTACCCATGGTGGTGGGTTTGGGGGTGCCTGCTCCAAGGGGCTGATTGGGGAGGTCCTATCCCTAAACCAACCCTAGTGGGCAGGGGGTCTCCTCGGAATGTCAATGTACCCATGGACGGGGAGCATCCAGAGCATGCTGCCTGCACTGCTGCCTGCCCGTGCGGCTCACCAGGGAGTGGAGCAAGTTTGCCTCAATGAAAGTGAACTCGTTCATTTAAACCTGCCTGCAGAGCCGTCCGGCCCCCTGCTGTGTTAATTATCCTGTAGTTCCCGACTGATTGCTGTACACTAAGCTTAAGCCCTCCTTTATTTATTTACTGACTACATTAACGGCAGCGCCTGCTCTCCTTTTGTGCCGTTCAAACCGCACAACGCCGTGGCGGGGCCAGGTGGGTGCTGCCAGCCTCACCCAGTCATGCCTGTGCCCGATAGGTGCTGCCCACTGCCAGCCTGGGCCTCGTGATGCTATTAGACATTTTTTACAGCACAGCTGGAGTCACCAAGATCAGAGCATCATTCAGTTTTTCCCAGGGATGGATAGCATATGCCAGTGTCAAGGCCAGGTCATCCCCTGCCCCAGCACTTCCCAGCACGTTTGGAGGGCTGCATGTCCATTCCAAGGTCCTGATGGTGGTCCTGCCTCCCCCAGTCCCCCCCAAAACAGCTCTTCCAGGAAGGCTTTGGGCAAGTGGTGGGGAACTTTGGTCCAGGTTCGGGCAAGCAGAGGTGGTCCTGCTGTGAGCAACCTGCAGGCTGCAGTGCCCTGGGAGAAGGGGGTGCAAAGCCCCTTGCCGGCGTTCAGCCTGGCACAAAGGCATTGTTATAATAACGGGGAAATCGCAGTAGGACCGGGCCTTTGTGTGCACGCTCGCACAGCAGCTGGGAGCGATTATGCTGCAACAATGTTCTGTTCCATCAACATTATGTCCTCATTAAACCTTTATTAGGAGATTAGATTCAGATTTATTGATTTTTTTTTTTTAAAGAGGAAAATCCAGGCTCCTCTCAGAGAGCTGCCTGGAACTTTTTCCCACATGCAGCACTTCCCAAAGTAGCAAGAGGGCAAAGGGAGAATCAATCTTTTCTCCAGCATGGGCAGCCTGTCCTTGCAGGGGAAAGGACTGCTGAGCTGCTTGAGGGGATTAGGTTGGGTGCACGATCGCTTCCTAGCACAGGCAGGACAAGGACAAGGACCAAACCATTCCATGGAATACAGCAGCACAGGTGAGCATCTTCCAGTGCGACCCTGGGGGACATCAGGGTGACGGTGGGCAGGACAGGAATGGCAAGGCTGGATCAGAAGTCTTGCTGCCCAGTTCCCTCATCAAACACATGGGCTGGGTGGCATCGCACACCAGGGTCAATGGGCCCATTGGATTTGTCTGTTGGAGCGTTTGATGTTACACGAAGGCAGCTCATTCCAGAGAGTGTTAATTGCCCGCTGCACTGATCAGGTCTGTAGCACCATCGATCTTGGTAGGATCAATGGGCTGATTTAGTGTCTCACGAACTCTTTAACTGGACACCTCATCAATAGGCAGCCACTTACAGACCATCAGTGCATTAGTGCAGGCCGGCGCTGGCAGGAACCCACTCCACCTGTCCTCAGCCTCCGTCACTCAGAGGTAAGTTTTCCTGCAGGTGATGGCTCTGGGATGGTAAGTGAGAGTTTTGCTCTGGGGCTGGTGGGTTTGAGGGTGGATGTATGAGAGCCAGGTGGTGTTGACCCAACTGTACCCCATCACCTGCAGGCCCACTATATGCAGAGATGCTCCTAGAGAATGGAGCATCTGTGCACTTTCCTTTGCAGCATCTGTGGCACTTTCCTTTTCGCCTTGTGCCTCTGCCCTGACAGGGGCAGATTGACAGTGGGAGCTGGGGTAGCATCATAGCTACCCCAGCTATGATGGCAGTTCTGCACCTGCGCATCTCTCCCAGTATCGCGTGCTCACGGAATCAGTCCCGTTGGCATCCCGGTTTGGCCACTGCCCGGCACTGGATCTCTCCCAGTTTGCTAAAACTGCTGAGCACAAACATCGTGGGGATCTGCTGGGCAAGTGTGCCCGGGGGCCTGGGGTGGGGAATAAAGGCAGCAGCTAGGGCGAGCAGTGGGGGAGCCGAGGGCGGCGGGACCCCTGGGGCAGTGGGGATACCCCGGGGCAGGGGGGACGTCCCCTGAGGCCGGGGGACCCGCGGTCGGGAGGCGGCTGGGCCGGGCAGCGGGGCCGCTGTCCGCGGTGCTGAAGCCGCGGCCGTGGCCGGGCCGGGCCGGGGGAGCTCCCGGGGTTGGCAGGGGAAGAATGGAGAGAGGTTTGGGCAGGGTCATGGGTTCCTGGGGGCTCCTGCTCAGCTCCGCCTACCCGCTGCAGAGCTGAGGGACATGAGGGATGCGTCCCCCCCCGTCGACGGCGAGTCCCAGAGCCGGAGAGAACCCACTAGAGTGAGGTCCCCCGTCTCCCACCCTGAACAACAGGCACTGCTCAGGCATCCCGCCACACCGACCAGAGGATGCCCAGCGTGATGCTGTAAGCCAGGACGGCCGCCAAGTACACCCGGAACAGCAGGACATCCAACACATAGCCCACTTGCAGCCACTCGCGGGCAACATCACGGAATTCCTCACGTTTCTCCAGGAGCTGGCGAATGGCTGTGGTCTCACGTAGGACCTCCTGCAGAGCTGCTGAGCCCTCCGTCCGGCCAGCAAAGCCCAGGGCGGACCTCGTGCCCCCCCACTGCCCCGCACTCCCGGGGGTCCTCACAGGTGTAGGGGGTCAGCTTGGCTGAGATATCAAGAGAAACAAATGTGAAAAACCTATTTAGATGGGGAACTGGGATTTCTGACGGTGAGCTAGGCACCCAGTTCACCATACAAACGGTGGCTATGTAGATGTAGAGCACCTAGACTCCTTCAGTTCCCTCAGACCCCCTCTGTTCAACCTTTACCTGTGCTGTCATTGTTCTCCACCTGCCTGGAGATGTCCAAGCTTTGCATCTTGCTTTGGTTGAATTTCTTCCTGTCCCGGACACAGAGCAGAATGGTGGCTCGTTCCAGCAGCAGGTGCTTCACCCATTCAGGTACATGGGGTTGCAGGTCTTGCTTGTGCACCAGGCGCACGATCAGGATGGTTTCCGTCAGGCTGATGACAAGCAGTGCCATGCACACCACAAAATAGATGCCTGCAGAGGCATCAATCAGGTGAGTTACCTGCAAAGGCTCATGCACAGAACATGGGCCCAAGCAAGCCCTCCCTGCTCAACTCTCAGGGCCCTGTGATCTCTGCCCAGGACTGCCGTGGCAGTTGGATGGGCACATAGTACCACTGTACCTATCAATGGGGTGCCGACGGCAGTAGCTGGCAACGTGTCAGATACAATAATGAGGAAAACTGAGTAGCCCAGCAGCAGAGTGATCTTGAAAGAGACCCTCTCACCACTGTGGGGAGGTAGGTAGAAGCCCACAATGTCCATAATCATCAGGAAGATGCTGGGGAGCAGCAGGCTGACAGTGTAAAAGAGGGGGCGTCTCCGGACGACTACCTGCAGGACAGAGAGACAGAAAAGGCTCAGTGAAGGGTTGAAACAGGGTCTTCAGGTGCTTTGGCTCTTTGCCAAGGTAGGTGAGGATGATGGGAGGCACTAAGGTGAGCTAGAGGAAGGGCTCACTACTGGGACGCAGGAGCTGCAACACGGAGCAGCGACAGGGATGGGGCAAGACCCTTCCCTCATGCCGCATCCCCGAGAAACACGGTAGCCAAAGGCTCTTACGTAGAACTTCATCTCAGCGTAGCTGTCGCTGCTCTTGACACTGAACTCCTGGAAGTGGCTGAGGACATAGAGCAGCTCCCACTCGCCCTGGTTCATGAAGACGCTGCGGTCGAACTTGACGAGCTCCGGCTGACGCCACAGCGAGAGGTTGACATCACGAACTGGGGGGGCCAGAGGAGAGGTGAGAACCAGGGGTGCCCTGCCCAAAGCGCCGGCAACTGTCGGCACCTCCACAGAGGGCTGCGTGCCTGCCCTCCCTGCACGCTTCCCCGATCCGCTGGGGCCATCTAGAGGGACAAGGCGCCTTCTGCACGGAGCTCCTGCCCAGCAGAGGTCCTGCCTGCTCCCCCGAGTCCCTCAGCCACGGCGTCCGGTACTCACTGTGGTGCAGCCAGCTGGTGAAGGTGAGCGAGCAGTTCTGGACGTCGAAGGGGAAGTTGTAGATGTCCAGGCTGCAAGCAGTCATCACCTGGATGGGTTTGAGGTTCTGCACCTCCCCGTGATGGCTGACATAGACGTAGGGGACGTGTGGGGACTTTCCAACATCCACACTGGGGGACATGAGGGACAGAGATGTAGGCTGGAGAGCACTCTGGGCAGGGGTTCCTCCTGCCGAGTGGCATTTCAGGGGGGAACTGCCCAAGAGCCAGGGATTTGCCCCCTGTTCTGCTTTTTTAGTGATACCCTTGCAGGCATTTCTGCCTGGCATTATCTCTGCACTGCCCAGATTTCTGCCTTCTCCCAGCTCTGGAAGTGTCCGTGTCATTGTCCCAGAGCCTTCAGGAGGCAGTGGGAACACCTTAAAACCCCACAGAATGGGAAGTACACCAGCTAGCTTCATGGGAAGGGCCAGCAGCTCTGCAGCTGCCCTTACATTGTACTGTCTTCACAAAGCCTTTCTCCTGATATCTGGATCTCACCCCCAGCACAGTGAGGGTAATTACCGACACTTGTGGTTAGCCAGCGTTGGAAACGGCCCAACTGCAGAGCCAATCCCCATCTGCAGCTCTCTGATGTGGGGAGACTGCCAGCTCTATGCCAGGAATACAAAGTATGGGACAGTACGTGCCTATGGTGGGTGAGGGAGTTCCAGTCCCAGGCCAGCCCCCCCAGAGTTCAGCTGTACTCACAACTCATTGATGAGGATGTCAGGCACCCAGATGCTCTCTACAGGGAGGGAGATCTGCGTCAGGTTGTCAAAGCGAGCTGGGTCCCACTTGAGGAACTCATCTACCCAGTGCTGGGGACAAGGGAGAAGGGACTTGGTGGGTGAGGTCCTTCTACTCTGCCAGCACATAGACCCCAGGCTAGTACCAAGCAGTCTTCCCACCCATGGAAGGGAGGGAAGGCTCCTCCTTCAGCTCACACAACACCCAACAGAATACGGAGCATGAAAGCTGAGCCTTGAGGTTCATGTGCTATGGAGGTCTTGCCAGCCTCCAGGATGGGTTTGTCCTCACTGCTCTCCTGCAGGACTGCATGCTTCTCACACAGAAAAACATGGGGTTTTGGGGGTGCTTGACCCTGAGGCGGTCCAGCAAAGAAGGGGCGAGGTTTCATGGCTACTCACCTGCCTGTACCAGATGTAGGTAGTCAGCACTTGGTTCTTCTCATCCTGTGGGAAGATGAGGACACGGTGTCAGAATAAAGGCACTGACATTCTGGAAGATGGGCAGAACATGCTGGGAGGATGTTGCATGCCAGGTACCATTCCCCTCCCTGTGGACACATGCAGGATGGGAGCAGAGAACTCACCACACTGAGGATGGCGTAGACCATGAGGTCTATGGCCACGTTGGTGGTCGTTCGCCAGTCCCGCACAGGCCGGGTGCCCTTCTGGTAGTGGGCCAGGAGGTGGTGGGACAGGCGGCGCAGGGCAGGCTCAGAGGGCTCCGGCATTTGGCCCCCATGCTGGGTACCTGCTCAGCAGAGGGAGGAAGGGAGGGAGTGAGGGAGGCTGCTCACACTGGGGCAGTGGCTGACATCACCCTGGGGTGTGCCATGGACTGCAGGATGCTGCCAGCTGCCAGCCCTCACTTACCAATTGGACTTTCCCATCCAAGAAAAATAGGAGCATCCTGATGGGAAATAAGCCTGGCCACCAGAACCATCACCTAACATGGTGATATCCTGTGCTGTGCAGGTGGTCAGCACTGTGACCTTCCCCAGCCTCCAAGGGCACATCTGCCAAACTCCACCTCCCTGGAGAGGTGCCAGGACAGCAGCAGCAGGGAACCACGGGGGACACACTGCCCGTGGGTAAGTTTCATACCATTCACTCCCTCCAGGGGCATTTGTTTGCTCAGCAGGTGGAGGTGGTGAAGGTTAGAGATGAACCAGGATGCTAAATTGATTTATCAGGTATCTTGGTGTTTGCTTCATGTCCCTCGACAGTTCCAGCAGCATCAATCGAGGGCAAATTGCTTGCAGCACCGTGTCCTCACTGCCAGGCAGCTTGAACGCCATGGCTGGGCCAGGGCAGCAGTGCTACACTTGTGGCTGTGCTCTGCAGCACACCCAGCCCCAGAGTACAATTCCAGCATAATGGAAGAGACTAATTGGGATAGATCTATGGGAACATCAAAAAGCTTCTGGACGGGAATTTTAATCTGTATTTTAAGCTAAAAAAAAGAAAAAGCAGCAGCCTCAGACTCTCTGACATTGCTCAAAAGTAGTAATACTGGGGAGCCAGCCAGGTGCATGATGCTCACCCAGGCAGGCATGAACTGACAGAGGCAGTGAGATGGGGTGAGAGGCAGCAATTAGGGTGAAGGGAGGAAATACAGATGCTGCCATCACCACAGCTTGGGCCAAGTGGCCTTTCCTGCTGCAGCTGGTGGCAGCTGGCTCATGCTTGCGCTCCTCCTCACACCTTCTCCTCACATCCACACCACCCAGATTTGCATTAGGATGCTTTGGCAGCATGGAAATGGCTTTGCAGAAGGAGGACTGGGCTGGATTCACCCCAGATGCTCTTTGCCTCTGCTCCGGACACCATCCTGGTCTGCCCAGCCCAAATCTGTGCCACGGTTGTGCCAGCAACTCACCCGGTGCAACTCAGCACAACTCTGGCACAGCCCTAACACACAGGGATCTATCTGTACAGCCCTTGCTGCCTCCTGGCCAGCATTGCCAGGGTCAGAGTATCACTGCTCCCGTTCCTTTTCTGCCACCTTTGATGTGCTGACAGTGGGAGAAGGTTTTGGAGTTAGGTGACAGGAGCTACATGGCTTATCCAGAAGTTTGAGTCACTAACCTGCTGAACACTTTCAGCTGTGCTGGTGCAAAACAGCACAAGGATTTTTGTGCTATTTTCCAGGAATGTTAAATGAGAAAATAACAATGAAATAACAAGGAAATATACTGGCCATCAATTTTGCACTGCGGAGATCTGCAATTACAAACTACAGGCAGAGCAAAATGCCCATAACCCAGCTCTAGGTTATGAGGGGCTAAACATTATACTGGAGAAAGCCCTTCATCAAGCGAGGTGCTCGGGCAGCACCTCCCAGGCAGTGGGGTGCAGGCAGGGGACCCCCATGCCTCTCTTTGTCCTAGGGCTGGCTGTCAGCACAGCTCCAAAGTACCTCAAAACCCCGCAGTGATGAAACCACAGTGCAGAGCTGGGCTCTAACACCACATTGCCTTGATGTCCGTGTTACCCAGGCATGATGTGCCTTCAGGCTCTGCACCGGAGCTTTCCCATGCTCCAGCTTCTCCCAGGTATGTCACTTCCCAATAGCATGAAGGTGTCCCTAAAAATCAGCCTTTACCTGCCACTCAGCATGGCTCGGATTCTGGGAAGCTGCTGCTCTGTGCCAGGAGCACCCTGCTCTGCCCCAGCTCCCCAGCCCTGCCCATGGGTCCCTCGCCTTACCTGGGCTCTGCAGCGTCGAGACCAGCGGCAGCAGGGCCAGGAACGCCCCGAGAGCCGTGGGCACCATGGCTCCGCTGGCTCCAGCCCCTGCCGGCTCGCCGGAGGACTGAGCAGAGCAGGGAGGCAGGCGGCACTCGTATGGCTTTCCCCCCGCCGTCGGGTTTTTGAGAACGCCCAATTAATCTCGCGATCAGCCTCTCCCGCTGCATCAAGTTTCAGGTTGGGAGGATGCGAGAGGGGCCCACCCAGCTATCCCCCACCCCCCCAGCTTCAAAAGAGCTCCCCCGTCTTCTGCCCAGCTTCCTGGTTGTGGCAAAGTGGGTTTTGTGGCATAAGCATCGTGTCAATGTGCAGTGGGGGACACGATGAGGGGAGAGGGTGCTGCAGGTGCCAGGGCTGCGCCAGGAGATCCTCAGCATTTGGAAAGGTGGGGGAAAGCCTCTGAGAGGTAGTGGAGGAGAGCCTGTCCCGGGATGTGGTACGGACAAAAGGTGGGTTTCTATCAGCAGGGGAGTGGGGAGCTCTGGAGGTATTGGGCTCCCCTTCACACCCTGCGGCAGGTGGGTCTGTCCCACTGACAGTGACTCTGACAGTCGTAGGTGGGGGCAGCATGTGCAGCCAGCCCTTGGCACCCCTGCCTGGGGCAGCAGCTTTCCCCCAGCTGCTCGGACCTGCACCTACACCGGGGTCTGTTTGCACTGCAGCAATTTGCATTTGCTGTAAATTTCAGCAAAGAGCTCCCTACTGGCTTCAGTTTCCCAATGTATTTAACACCTTGGGGCAAAGAAGACTAGAAGCAAAGCCTGGTCAGGTATTATCGAGAGTCAAAAGGCTCTCAGTGTCCATCCATGCGAGGGTGCCCTGCACAGGCTGCACATTCATCCCTCCATGTCACAGCATCATAGCCTTGGGCTGACAACTGTCCCTGTGCTTGGCAAGGGAGCCTCCCATAGACCTCCAGCCTCTATAATCTTCTGTATTCCTGTATGTCTACACTGTGTTTGTGTGTGTTGCAGGTGCCCATGCCCCCACAAAGCTGCCAGCTGCTGGAAATCCTGGGGAAGCGGCAGGCAGGGACCAAAGCCTGCGGCAGTGGTGTAGAGCAAATCGCATCAGATGCCGGCATGGAGTCACTTAAACGAGATACGAATTAGTGTGGGGCTCTGATGAACTCCCCCTTGGCTGCCAACAGCAGTGTCAGGGAGAGAGAGAGAGCAGAGCTGGGGCTAATTTGATTTCTCGGCTCCGTTAGTGGCTGGCAAGTCACCTCCCAGGGAGCGCCAGCAGCTCACAGCGCTCTCCCCTTATTGAATCTGAGTAATGAAAATCACGGGTAGCGCCGCCGTGGCGCTGGGGACCGCGCCCTGCTCTGTCCTCTCTTCTCCGGCCTCCTGAGTCTGCAGCCGGCAGGATGAGGCCAAGGGGGCGTGGACTGCTCCAGTGGAGCCTCTTCTGCAGCATCATTAACTCTGAATTTTCTCCCTTGGGTTCTACATCTTCATCTTAAAGAGATTTTAATGTAGTTCCTATCAGCCCTCCTGTTATTGGATATCTAATTAGCGTGATCTACTGTAGCCTCGTGTTACATGCGCACGCAGGGGGCTCTTGTGGGACATTTTGTGGGACGGCTGATATCAATCGGCAGCACCCAGATCAGATTTACTTTCCGAAATAGCATAATGGGATTTTATTAGCCCTGTAATCTGCTGCGCGGTAATTGCTTTTCTGGGAATCAAAGTGCTTGGTGCCTGGGGCTTCCCACAGCTCAGCCTCGCGTCCTGCCCAGACTCCGCAGCAGCCAGGCATAGCAGCATCTCTGCACTGGAACGGGCACCCAGGTCTCTCTCCTGGAGCACCCACACTGTGAGCAGGTTCCCTGGCTGGGCAAGCAGGTGTTAAGCTCAGAGGTGCACCAATCGCAGAGGCTGGGGAGAGCACAGGGGCACAAGCACAAGATCCCCAACATGTGGTGGCACAAGTGATCCTCTGCATTCCCTCCTGACCCCAACCTGACCTCATCCCTAGTCCTGGGTGTGCAGCATTATGCACTATATTCCTTCGGCAGCTCCCACCCTGTGTTGTGGAATGTGCTGGTGGCTGTTGGGCTGTGGCAGGAGCATGGCTGGGCTCTGCACAGGATGGGGTGCTGCAGCCAGGCTGGGGACCACAGGGAGGGAGGCCTCAACTGTGGTGCTTGCCAGTGCGGAGCGGGCAGGAGAGGAAAGCAGCTCTCCTCCAGGCTGCCAGGACTCGCCTTTCAGAGCGTGTTTGGAGCGTCAAAAGCAATAAAGCATCAGCAAGGAGCCCTGGCAGCACGGCTGCCTGATGGCCCCAGCCCCATCACGCGCCTGAGGCCGCCCATTACAGAGCCTCATGCTCCCCGAATTGCATGTCTGCTATGATTTAACATTGCGAGACATGAAATAAACACCCCTGGCAGGCAGGGCTGCCAGCATGGGCACGACCAGGCTCATAACAGCCGCTGTTCCCGTGGGGCCCTGCATCCGGGGGCAGTGGTCCTCAAGGAAGCTTGGGCTTGCTTGCATCCCTGGGTCGCTGCAAAGGGCTGGGGGGACACACAGGATCTCTCCTCTGGCACTCACCTTGTGCAGTTCGAAGACCGAAACACAGACCAAATGCCATGAATAGCTGCTCAGTGTGTTGCCCTTGGCTAATTTAATTTGGGGATGCCGGTAGCTTTGTCCTATGTGTGCAAACTGCATGGCCCTTGGAGAGGTCAAAAATTGCCCTTTGCAGGTACCAAGCCTGTCCTCAGCCCTGTGTAGGAGCCCAATGCCTTTAAATCCCCCACCGAAGGGATGAGAGTGCTTTCCTTTCAAGTTCTCTTTTCCTTTAGACACCCTTCAGGTGTTTACAATATTCTGCCACTGTTTCATTACCATCAAAGCTAGGTAATGATAAGTACATGAAGGTATTTGGAGCCCATTCCTGTTTATGAAGGAGATCTGGCTGATACTGAGTGGGATGGCAGCTACACACCAAGGTCAGGCAGGAATTGCCTTGCTATTCTGTCTTGTATGACTGTCTTTTCCACTTTCCTTTTCTTTTTGAAGGAGATCTGTGCCAGAGGCTCACTAGGCATGAGCGGGATGGTGGACTGCTGTTACGGCTGCATGCTGCCACCTTGGAAGAGTCGCCACCCCCAAGGCAGGTTTGTGGCAGGGATTGTGCACGCAATGACTGCCTTGATGTAAAAGCCTTGTGTCTGAAAAAGTCGTGCAGAAAAGTCTTCTGCTTCTTGTTTCTATTGGAATTCAATCCATGGAGGACTGTAGCAGTGCTGGAGAGGTCAGATATGCTGCAGCATGTGGGGACAGCCCTGAAGGGGACAGTGACAGGAAACAGTCCGCCCTGAGGCTTTTTTTCATTATTTTAAAAGCATTTATTGCTTCCTTTTGCTAAGTCAAGGCTGTATGGAAAGCTCTCAGGATGTGGAAAGAGAGGGCATGTCTGCAGCTTGCTCTGTCTGAAGGTGTACAATCTCCCCCACAGTAAATTATCTTGGATGGAACAGTGCTGTGACTGCACTTAATGCTGCAAACAAATTGTTCTACACCCTAGTTAGTTATCACAGCATTAATCAGGGTGCTAAACATTAAACACAGCCTGGACAAGCTTGGAGCTAAAACCAGGAGTCTCGGTTTATCTTTGTAACTGAGACATTCGGAATTTTTATGGTTAATAGGTTTTTTTAAGGTAGGGAAATCCTGGGGACCCTTCCCTGAGTAATGAAATTCAGATAAAGCACCATTCCCTCAGCAGCAGATGGGGATCTCAGAGTGGAAATCACAGTGCCCAGCACCATCTCCCTATCTCTCACTATTAATAGCCTGTCAGGCTCCCAAAATTAGTGGAATTTCTTACTTTGTTGAATTCAGGCATCATTGGTTATCTTGTTTTTCCTTTGCATATCAGGGAAAATGGCTAACACGGCTTCCTCAGTTTTACTTTATCTACATTGCTACCTCCTTCCTTTTGACTCCCGAATTCCTCACCTGTGAGAACCAGGGAGCCGAGGCAATCCCAGAACAGCCCACACTGAGGTTCCATACCTCTTCCAAAATAAAAGGCGTGGGATGCTCTGTGACTGCCCAGGAAAAATCCAAATGTAGGAGATGCCCACCCAGCTGTGAAAGGGAATTTTCGTTGAAGAACTGGCAACCAGGGTATGGCAGTGGCATCGTCTGGCTCTACTATCCCCTTCCTGCTGGAGTGCCACAGCTCCACTGGAAATGCCAATGCCACCAGTGTCGCAGGAGCTTCAGTGCCCGGTGGGGCACAAACCCAGACTGGCGATTGCAACTGACACATTCCTGTTGATGCAGGAGGACAGTTTTTCGCCAGTTTCCCCCAAGGGAGCTCAGCCCCGCTGGCTCGTCAGGTCGACCCCTTTGGCTCAGCTAGTCTGAGAAATGCCTATCTCCTGCTGATTTATCAAGGCCCGGCAAAGCACGGGTTTGGATGGAGCAGGAAGCAGGGGCTGGCCCCTCGGTTGCTTTGAACTTTTTCCGCGATTTTCCCCGGGACACATGCACCCCTAGCGCATCCCAGTCCCCCCGTGCATCCTCCATCCCGTGCTCGCCGCTTCCCGCCCTCGCCGCACCGCGCCAGCACGGCCGGACACGTGTCAGACGCAGCTTGGACCAAAACAGGGCTAAAAACGGGGGGCTTTAGTATTGTTGTAATTAAAAATATTCACTTTTATCTGTCCGGAGGGATGCGGCCGGGGCAGAGCGCTGGCGAGGGCCGGTGTTCCCGGCTGCTGGGGTGGGGACGGGGGAGAACGGGCTCGGCGGCCGGGGCTATGCTCGGGGGCTTCTCGGGGGGAACACTGCCGGACACATGGCCGGACAAACATACACACGGCCGCACAAACACACACACAGCCGCACACACGCAGCCGCACCGCCGGACACGGCCCCGGCGGGCGGCGCGGCCGGAACCGGAGCGGCCGCGCGTGCGCGCTGTGCGGCGACGGCGCCGCTGCCGGCGGCCCCATGACGGCCGAGCTGCGGGCCCGGGGCGGCGGCGGCGAGGTGAAGTCGTAGGGCGAGACCGCGGGACCGCGCGGGGGCGGCGGGATGTGACCGCACGGTCGGCGGAGGGGGGGGGTTGTGGGGAGCGGCAGGGCGAGAACGCGGGGCCGGGAGACGGGCGGGCGACCCCGGTGCGGCACCGGGGCTGCCGCCGGACCGGCCCTCCCGCCGCGGCGACCCTTCTGCGCCCCGAGCGTGCCTCCCGCGGCCGCTCGGGCCGATCCGCAGCGCTTCCCCGCTCCGCGCGCTCTCGGTGCCCCGTCCCGTCGGGCAGCGGTGCCGTCCGCGCGTGTTTCGTTGGGAATAACGGGCTCCGCGCGCGCCGCGCCGGTACCACGGGAAAGGGCTCGGGCGGGCGTTCAGACCCCCTCGGCCTCCGCAGGGAGCAGAAACGCGTGTTCCCTCCCCGCCGCTGAGCAGCGTCTCCTGGGGCAAGTTAACGAAAACTGTTGCTCCCAAACTTCAGGGCTCTCCGTAAATTGTCTCTGGAGGGACACGGACCCGGACCCGGACCCGGACGCGAGGCTGTGTCAGTGCTCAGGGAACTGCAGCCCAGACCATCCCGAATTGACACAGGGGTCTGCACTGTTCTGTAGCATCTCTGTGCTCTTAGGACCCAAGAGATGCGTTTCAGAGAGGTCAGAGTTACAGCGTGGGTGGGGTGAGGGTATCAGCCCTCTGGTTGTGCGTTAGAAGTGGCATTAGTGGAGCAGCCGTGCCCCGGTCATGTGGGGACAGTGACCAGACAGTGCCCACTGCGTGCATCTTGCACACCTTGATGCAGGACGAGGTTGCTGCCTGCTGCTTCTTGTGATGGATATTGGTTTGTGAAAGCCTTGGCCAGGAACGTGGGCTTTGTTCCTGCTGCCACCTGCGGGTTCCTAGCCCTCTCCATATCCATTCCCCCCACGATAAAAAGCATGGCTTAGGTGCAGAGGCTGAAGGCCGAGGCTCTGTGTGCCTCTTCTGTGCCTCTGCCTTCTTCTTCCTTGCATGCGGTTATTTCTGGAACCCACTTGAACTCCTGCACAGTATTTGCTCCCTTCCCTGTTCACAGTTTCTCATCAAAACAAACTTATGGGGGTGATGAGTCACCTCAGAGCAGGGAAAACAGCAAAACCCTTCTGTTCCATCATTCCTGGCTGACCTTGTAATTTTATCTCTTGTCCCCTCCTTCCTCTCAGCCTCTTGGTTTTGTACTCATCTCCTGTTGCTGTAATTTAATACTAATAGGATTTGGGTTTGGGTTGTTATTTTTTCGGCAGGTAGGGCTTTGGTTCAGTTTGGGTTTGCAAGTGCAGGGTGTGTTAGAAGCAGCAGCACACTGGTGTTAATTACCAGCTACAGAGCTTGTTTTATAGCACCATGGTGCGTAACCTCAGAAACAATAACCAGACTAGTTACGGCAACAAAACCACATGCACTCCCCAAAATCTTAACAAATTGGTTGCACAGAGTGTGCTTCCCAGTGGCTTTTGTGGGCTGCCAGGCAGCTGTAAGTGGTTCACGATAAGTGGTATGGGATAGCTCTCTGCTGTTAGAACAAACCTTTTCTCAAAGGCTGAATAAAGCACACAGAAATCATTGGAATATTAAGTGGTAACTTAGAGCAGAGGATCAGTAATTGGCTTTTATGCTTACAGCAGCCTTTGTGAGTTCTCCGTTTGCTGGAACAGAAAAACTCCAGAAAATCATGCCCTGTCCTGCCTCAGATTTCATTATTATAATGCAGTGTATTAGCAAGGGTGTTTGGGGTTTTTTTTCTTCACTGGAAAAATCTGCCCTGCAGCGTAAGGTGGGGTCAGCCGACATGCATGGCACGCACTCAGGCAGCAAAATTAGCAACATGATTTAAGTGGTTTGCCTTTGTGAGGGTATGCCCTCCCCAAGCTTCACAGCCTTGGCTCCTCATTGGGCAGCTCCTCATTGGGCTGCATTGGGCTGCAGAGGTGTTCCAGTGCGTCTTGGCTTTTCTCAGGAATAAAAGAATGTGTGGGACAAGTTGAAGGGGGGTGCACACACATATATGCTATTTTTTGTAAAGGTTGAGCAAAAGTAGTACTTTGAATGGGACTACCATGAATAATTTGATGAAGGAATTCCCATCAAAAATAGGAGTTTTTCTGCTTTAATGGCTGACACAGATGCATACTGTCTTTGTGTGGAGTAGTATCCACCACTCAGTATGGGTGGGGGGGCTCAAAAAGTAGTTGACTCATTACTCACTTGGTGGAACTTGTGCTCCAATGGCCTGAAAGCATCTTGTATTTTTTCTCAATGAAAGTAGAAACTTGAGTTCATTTGCCTGCAGCTTTGCTGGTTAAAATTAATTAAAAGTGTGATCTTAAGGAACTGGGATTGATCAGGCTGTGCTAACAGCAGGATCCTAGACAGCCTCTGTAAATCAGGATACACGACACAGATCCAGCAGTTGTTTCTATTGTAATGTCTTTCCCATACCACATGCAATGCCAGCATTATGGAGCTACATCTCAGTTGTCACCCAGACTGAGCTGTTGGCAGCAGCATCAGCTGAACTGCAGCCATGAACAGGGGTGGTGGGACCCCCAGCACTGGGAGGCTCCTTGTGGAGAGCTGCCTCTCCCGGTAGTCATTGACTGAGGTTTTTTGTGCTTGGCAAGTGCAGTGACTACCCTGTGGTATGCCTAGGCTGCAAAGATTTTATAAGTATGGTAAAGAGAATTTCTGTAATCATTTGTTTTAAGTGGCTGAACTGGCCAAAGGTTGTGAACCATAGCTTGGGGTCTTGAGCAGTGAGTGTCTTGCCAAATCTCGGGTGGTCTGCGTGGAGTGGGAAGGGGGAGCAATAACAGGCTCCTGGGCCCTTGCTCTGACACCTTATTGTCAGTGAGAAGTGACATGCACAAATGGCATGTGCCGCCACACTGAAAATAGCTCCTGCCAGAGCTCTGGGAGCAGGCGGCCGCCTTATATGTCCTGCTGCACATGCTGCTGCCTCGGGGTGTGGGGGAGCCCCTTCCCACTGCAGGTGCTGCACGTCTCACAGCTGACAGCGCGGGTAGTCTGTCCTCCCAGGCCCGCCTGCGTTCTCCTGAGGAAACAAGGGATTGAATGTTAGTCTGTGAATTTAGCAGGGAAAAAACCTGAGTGCGATGTTCAAACTGTTGTTGGTATTTTCATCAAGCAAGTGTGACTGGGCTTGTGTGTCAGTCTGTCAGCAGAAAGGAAGGAAAGAAGCAGTGCTCCGGTGAGCCCTCAGCAAGCTTTGCTTAATGTCCATCCTGGTCACCTTTTCACATGAGCTTTCTTTATTTCTTGCACATAGGATTGCCAGGTACTCTTAAACCAGCTGAAAGAGATTACAGGAATTCAGGATTCAGCATTCCTGCTTGCCGCTCTAAAGGTTTGTGTATATTGCCATTGTTCTGGGGAAAGAGAGCTCTGATTTGGTCCAAAAAGTCAGGCAAGTTCAGGTTCCTGCCCAGCATAGCGCACAGGTGTTTGCTGGTGTGTCTGTCAGCTGACGATGAGCTGGTTCTTGTTAGAATGGTCCATGTGTGGCCTGTGAGAGCTCTCCAGGATCAGCCTGGATGTATGAGAGACAAAGGGTAAATCCTTTGCTTTTCTGCTCCTCACTGGTGCTTTGCTTTTCCCCTATCATTCTTCCAGGCCGCTAATGGAGACCTCATGGAAGCAGTCACCTTCCTGACAGAGGACCCCGCTCCGGAGCCAGTGCAGAGCCTAGCTGCTGCAGAGCCATCTGCCTGGGAAGGGAGTGCAGTGGGCAAACAGCTCCCACAGAGTGAGTCTTTCACCTCTGCTTGCCCCTACAGCTTCATGTGTTTGTGTGAGCTCAGAGGGGAAGTATCCGTTCTCCCTGCTTCTGCTAGCAGTGCATTCCTCCGGCTGCTGTTCTGGTGCAGGTCTGATTTTGCCAGTACTGATCACTTTACAGTGTTTTAATAATGTTTGTAGGCGACACATCACAGTTAAAAAGCTGATGTTCCTGTCTCATTTCAAGAGCTCTGAACTGTTCCCTTAAGCTCTGAATTTGGCTTTAAGGAAATCTGGGTAGTACACAGCTGCATGCTCTGCCCTGTTCTCTTCATCTAGCTCACTCAGTGGCTCTTAGATTGCCTGGCATGATCTGAACAGGGATTTCTGTTTAAAACCTGAGCTAGAAAATTTTTCTTGTATTGATTGAAGAGCCATATTTGTGAAGTGTGATGTTTTCTAGAAGTTCCTTTTAAAGAGAATGTTTGCTGCTGGTGGTGGAAAACTGATCAGAGTGCTGCCTCCACTTCTAGATGTCAGTGCTGCACCTGCCCCTCACAACCAAGACAACCTCTGCACAGCCAGCACCATCAGACCACTGGAATCACCAAAAGCTCCAGCTGCAGAAAGGGATGCAGCTGAAAGGTCAGTGGGGCCGTAAATGGCTTCCCCACTTTGGCTTTCCCAGGTATCATAAGTGGGTTCTGAAGCTGGTAACTGCAGAACAAACATGGATCACCTGCCAGGTGGACACCTACTGGCTGGAGGGGAGTTTGATTCCTGTAGCTGTTGGGAATCTTTGGGAGGTGTTTTACACCATGGTGTTTGCATCTCGTGACAGACCACAGGACACCCATTCCGCTGAAAACAAAAACCGCTCCAAAAGGAAACGCTGTGAAATCTGGGGAGAGAACCCCAAGCAGGATGACTGGAGAAGAGCGGGTGACTGGCCTGTTGGAATGAAAAATATCGGAAATACATGTTGGTTTAGTGCTGTTATACAGGTAACCTGTAAGAAAGTTCTCTTTTTTCTGATGTCAGACTTGCTGTGGTCTTGGAGTCAGAATGTTTCTCAGTTAGAAGTAAACATGCAGCTGTGGGGGAGTCATCGAATGCAGACAAGTGAATATGACCCTGCTCAAACACAGAAACTTCAGGGTTTAGGCGATGTGACTGTGGTGTGTTCTGGGCCTGTACAGAAAGAGCCAAAGAGCAGTTAAATAAGCTTTGCTTAAAAATAGCTGCAGATACAGAGAATCTGTGGGTCTGTACGCAGGGGGTTGTGCAGTGATGGCCAAGTGCCTACTGAAATTATAGAAGCTTGCCTGGCAAAGTGAACTGATAATTTAATTTTACTGCAGTTATTGTTGGCTCTATAACACATGGTGTATCATATTTCAGTTAATGGAATACACTGGCATAGATGCTTGGACAAATAAACAACTAGGCAGCATATATTATTAGTAATGACCTGAAGAAGAGACAACAGTAAGTGAAACTGAGCAGATTTGTCTCTCCTAACCATTTCACATCAGCAGAGAGATGTTAATCATTTGTCTCTAGCTCTGAGAGGAAGTAAGAAAGCTTCAAATGGGTCTTTCTCACCATGACTTGTTCCTGAGTGCTTTTCTGAGCCTGCCTATGCAGAATAGAATGATCTTTCCTAAAAGGTTTATATCTGTCCTAGAAATGGCAGGATGAGATTTTGTCCTTGGGTGGGTACGAATTTGCTGATGATCTCAAAGGTCTTTTCCAACCTAGTTAATTCTATGATTCTGATGCTGTGCTGGTCCAGCACAGAGGCTGCTCACATTGTAAATGTGCATTTAGTAACACGGGACCATTGGGAATGTGAAGTTCACAAAATAAACCTGTCAAGTCAGAGAGTGACAGCAGGGCATTAAATTGCAGTGAGTCCAGTCCTTGCAGGTGCTGACTGAGCTTTACCTCTCCTTTCCTTTCAGTCTCTGTTTCAGTTGCCAGAATTCCGGAGGCTGGTCCTTGGGTACTCCCTCCCACAGAATGTGCTTGAAAGTTGTTGTAGTCACACTGTAAGTTTTGATTCAGTAACACTGTCAAGTTTCCCTTTTTTGTGGTGTAATGTTCTGCTCTTTCTCTAAGCAGATTTAATTTGGGGCCATCTGAGACCTATGGCTTTAAAATAATCTGGCTACGTTAAAGACAAATTTGGGAAATTCTCAAATACAGTATCAGGATAGGAAAGAAACAGGGCTGCTTCTTGTACCACTGTCCTCTAGAGCCTTTGACTGCTGTGGGGGAGATGTTTTTCCCATAAAACTTCTTTGGCAGCTCCAGATTGCTTGTTGGTTTGTATGCCCAGTAGAAGAACTGATATTTTAGCCAGTGTGAGCTGGTTGGGTACCTTTTACGGTATGTGCATGTGGTGTTCAGTAACACTAAATTTTAATATGCTGCTTTTTAGAGCTGCAGGAAGGCTTTGACTTTTCATCTTTTTTCAATGCAGGGAAAAAGAAATATTGCATTCATGCAAGAACTTCAGTGTCTGTTCGCATTAATGCTGGGGACATGGCGTAAGTTCGTAGACCCTTCTGCAGCACTGGAACTCTTGAGGGACGTGTTTAGATCTGCTGAACAACCGCAGGTAAAACCACGCTGACAAGCCTTTTGCTCTCTTCAAACCAGCAGTCACAGCCACGGCAACCCCATTTTGCCTCATCCTGCTGGCACTTCCAGAGGCCTTTTCCCGTGTTTGTCAGCCAACAAGCAGCTGTCCCTGTGTCATTAGAGCAGAATGTACATGCGTGCTAATTAACCAGCCAGCGTAGCGTGGCACTACCCAGTGCCGTCTGCATAGTCGGCTAGTGATCACGATAATTTCCTCTGATCTGGTGTTCAGATGAGCAGTGTTTGTTAGCAATCTAAATCAGCACAGCACTTCAGTCTCACACGTAGTTCAGCTGAGGGGGTACTGCAGTACCAGTCAGATTGTGTTCAGGGGTCTGTGACACCAGCAGACCAGGGCAACACTTTCTGGTGGGTATCACAATTGACTCTCCACTTCTGTCTCTCTTCTAGCAAGATGTGAGTGAATTTACACACAAACTACTGGACTGGCTGGAGGACGCATTCCAGCTCACTGTGAATGTCACGTGAGTTCTTTGTGATCTTGGGAGTTTGACCTAAGGAGAGTTTTAATAAATGAGAGGACTTTATGTGAAAATTTTGAGCAAATGAGAGCTCTTTGTTTCCTGTGGATGAGGCTCCTTAAACTTGAAATGTTGTGTCTGCATCTCCTGTTGGTGAGTGTGGAACTTAACTCAGTGCCACTGTGGCCTGCAAAGTAAATGAAGTTCTCAGGGGAGCTCAGCAGCACTGGTGAACAGAAAAGCTCTGGGTGTTTGAAACTCTTTCAGAAGCTGGCACCTTAACTTTTTTTTTTTCCGCTTTTGCCTGTGTAAGTGTTATAATGAGCTTTGGAATGTGAAAATGAATGAGAAGCTTCCTCTCTATGCAGTGCTTGGATAGAAAACTGTACTTTTGCCAGTAGGCTCCCAAGCAGAGGCTTAGATTGTGACTTGGGGTTTTTTTGCAGCCTCCAGCTGCAAATGAAAGTGTGCTTTTGCTTTCTGAAACAGGGGCCCTGGGAACAAATCTGAAAACCCAATGGTGCAGCTCTTCTACGGGACTTTCCTGACTGAGGGTGTCCATGAGGGTGAGTTAAGGCTTTGGTAGATAGAACATTTTAACTCCTTTGAGTGTTTCAGAGTTAACCAGAATTTTTTGTTCTCTTGAGTTAGCTCATGGTTTCTGTATGGTTTCCATCATCCAGGCAACACTTTTTCCAAGATTGAGACCTTTGGTCAGTATCCCCTTCAGGTAAATGGTTACCGGAACTTGAATGAGTGCTTGGAAGGAGCCATGGTGGAGGGAGAGATGGATGAGGCAACAGCATCTCAGTCAGTGAAGTATGGACAGGAGGTTAGTTTGACCTTTTTTGTCGAGCCTTTGGTTGCCTGCTGCAGAAAAATGCAGCACACACAGCGCAGGAGTGTGTCATGTACTCTGATAACTTTAAATGGCTACTGTGAGTGTTCTCTAAGAATTGAATACAAATATTTTCTGGAGACCTGGAATTTCATGTAAATGTCTGTTTGTGTTAGGTGGTGAGACACTGAGTCTTTGCTGATTTGTAAAGATGTGTTGTCCTATGTAACCAGTTCAAAGACTTTATTTTAAATTGCAAAGGTCAACGTCTGCCTCTGAATCAAGTGTGATAAAGTCTCTCTCTTTCTGTTGAAGCCTACCTGTACCTGAGTAGGGGGAGACCTACTGCCTCCATATTTTCGGAGGGTAAAAGTACAGTGCTTAACTCCATGGTATGCCATTTGGAATTTGTCTCTTTCTCCCTGTTATATTGTGTATGGTTTGGGGTTTTTGTTCTTGCTTTCACTCTTATTTTCTGACTGTGATGATTTTATTTATTTTCTTTTTTTTTTTTAAATCTCACTAATCACAAACCAATCATAAAAAACTTAGTTGCAGCAAACTAGAAGGTGAAGAAGCACCATTACATTCAGCATCTTCTGTGTAAGTGCAGCAGAAGTTAGCTTGGAGAAAGGCTGGGAAACAACACTGGCAAAGGTGTCTGGTGTAGGCGTGGCAGGGAAGGGTATGTTCAGTTCTATGAGAATGTCTGAAAATTGTGTTGCTGTGTTTTAAACTAGCAAAGGAGAAATTAATTATTTAGCAGGGGAGCCCTGTTCTGACTCTGGACTCAAATGTTTGTTCAGGGTTTTCCTGATTTCTGCCTGAAGCAGTTCAGGTGTGTTTACAGGAGATGTGGGTGAAGCTGGTGTGGCTGGCACTGGAGACAAAGGGACATTGGAATTCATCAGGCAGATTCATTTCAATCCAAGCTTTTTCATTCCTCAAAATTCTTCTTCCAAAATTTAAGGGAAATTTGACCGATCATGGAGCTGTTTTAATTCTTTTGACTGCACAGATAGGAGGAAAAGGCTCTGGCTTAATTTCTGAGAAGTCTTACTGAAAAAATGGTGCATCATAATTTCACTTCCCTAGGATGTGGTGGGTAGAGGGTGGCATAGGGAATAAGGTGATTTTGTCTTTTGAGCACCTAGGCAAGTGTGCTGAAAGTCAAAGCAGCAGTGGGATTAGCAGGAACTTCTTCCAGACTATAGGAGCATAAATCATTCCTTCTTTGTGGTTATGGACTGCTTCTTAGAAAGCTCTGGTGTGCGGGAGGTTTGTTGCCAGAGCATATCTGACATGGATCCCACAAAGGAAAACGAGTTTAGTGTGCTTATCCTGAATCCAGAAGGGAGCATAAAGTGGGTAGTGCCAGGCTAAGATAGGTGAAGGAAGTTTCTTGCAGTGGATGCTGGAAGTCTTTGTGAATCCAGGAAGAGCAAGAGGAAGTGTAAATTCAACTGAGAATTCTTCTTTCAGCATGACTCTTTGAAATAGTGTATGAGTACAGAAAGTGGGGGGTCTTCTGAATCCCCTAAATCAAGTAGTTTATAAATAGACTGAGAGAGGATAAGGAATCTGGTGCTGCAGGAGGACCCCTGGTTTGTTCATCACTGTATGTGATCTGCATCAGAAAAGAATTCTCTTGGGGGCCCTTAGACGATGTGCAGATTGTGTGTAGCCTCTGCTAATTTGTGAAATTCAGTGCTGGACTTGTTAATAATCCATCAAGCTGGATGCATCAGGCAATGACAAGTAACTTTGAGAGCACTTACGAGGCTTTTTCACAGTAAAAATGTAAAATGGAAGCATAAATTTTTGTCTTGTAAAATTTGGCTTTCTGACTAGTCACTCATCAAACAAAACCTGATTCTGTGCTTAGAGACATTTAAAAGAGTCTGAAATCATGTAGAATCAGTCTAAAATGTGCCATTAGCAGTCATCTTAAAACAAGTCCCTTTGGGGGCATTTCTGCTTTTGTTACAGCGCTGGTTTACAAAACTCCCACCAGTTCTGACCTTTGAACTCTCCCGATTTGAGTTCAATCAGTCACTAGGACAGCCAGAGAAAATTCACACCAAGCTAGAGTTTCCCCAGACTATGTATATGGACAGGTGAGTTGTCCTGTTGTACGGTATGTTTAAAGCTATTGCTTTGTTGTAAAGAAATCAAAAAGGTTGTTTGGGTGAGCAAGGAAAGATTGTAAAATATTTACAGAAGATTATGGATGTTAGAAGTAAACAAATCTCACCTGGCAAATGGGGCTCTGTATTTCTGTTTAGATACCTCTACTGCAATAAAGATCTTATTCAGATGAAGAGAGAGGAAATGAAGAGATTGAAGGAGAAAATGGGGACTCTGCAACAGAAACTGGAAAGGTGAGTAGTCAGCTGGCTTTATTTTTATGCCCTCCAGAAGTGTGCAAGTGTTTCCTTTTAAATGAGCTTTCCAATAGCAGAGAAACTTGTAGGGAAAGGTGAAATAGCACTGTGTTTGTTCCAGGACGTGGAGGGAGGAAGTGTGTTTTCAAAAACAAACCTGTCTCTTCGATGGTTTCTAAATTTTACTGACACTGTTACAGGAATAAATTCTTTAAAGAGCACAGTTGACACTGTTAGATGCATTGGCAAGTGAGGTGAGGAAGTCCGGTAATACATTACAGAACAAAATTGTCCTTCTCTTGTCCCGTGAGGTTTAACCCATCTCATTCCTTCATTCATACAACACCATTCGTTTTCCCATAGGTACATGGAATATGGCTCTGGCCCAGCCCGCTTTCCACTGCCTGACATGCTGCAGTATGTGCTCGAGTTCATTGCCACAAAGCCAGCTGTGGCTGTTTCCTCTGCTCAGGGCTCTCAAACAACACTCCTGCACTCCCCAGCCAAGCCTTGTGTTTTGGACGTGCTTTCACAGCCAAACGGGTCAGTAAACAGAAATAAAAAGGATTCACAGGAGAGCACCTCCCAACTAAATGGTCCTGGGTGGCATTCCAAAAGTGGGTTATTTATCTGGGCACTGGTGAGCACGATGCCGTAATGTGCAAATGCGTGTGCAAGTAGTGGGTCATTGCTTTGCTGGTCATTTGGTTCTGTTGGTGTAAATAGAACACTGCATCTTAGTCTGTTCTTTCTCCTTGTCCAAAAGCATCCCCACATTCCTTGCCTAAGCGGCAATTCAGAACTAAATTACATGCTCTTTTTGGTTAGGCTACTCATTTTTTTGCTTCATTGACCAGTAAATTACAGCAATATTGGATTATTATAACCCTGGCCAGCATGGTTGGTTTAACACTCTAAATTAAGCTCAGTAAATACTCAAGTTTCTTAGTAGTAATGGAAGGAATTTTTAGAATTGCTCATTGTGGATCTGTGCTTAGAGAGTTCTTTAAAAATTTTCCCTAGTACTTTTCCTATATTTTAGTTTGGTCTGTGGAGGCAGAAGCATCTTTCAGTGTACTTTTTCTGTCTACATTTTATACCACCCTGGAAAGGAAATCCTGCTCCAGGTCTGGAGTAATTTTTGTTTGATTTATTTTGTATTCTTTTCCAACAAGAGAAAAACTAGAGAAAGATTGAAAAACCTGCCCACTACTCTGGATTTTGCTCCACAGCATACTAGAAAGGACTGATTCTAGAACTGAAGATGAAGCTTTCTTCGTGGCAAATTCTTCACCACAGCAGAACTCCAGTATGGAGCTCAAGCCTCCTGTTTCACCAGCAGAATTGTCTGAATGTCCAGCTCCTCATGTGGTCTCTGCGGAAGAGCTGAATCTGGTTCGGACATGTCTGCAGCGATGGCGAAACGAGATTGAACAAGATGTGCAAGGTCAGCCCCAAATGCATTTGTAGTGATTTTACTCCTGAGTGCCAGCCTGGTTTCACCTCTGTTGCTTCACTGGATACAGCCTGAACTACAAATAATCTTGTCCCTGTTAGAGCTCTGGTGTTGAGTCTATCTGATGGTCTCTTCACAGCTTCAAACTCTTTGGAGTGAAAGGGGCTAGCATAGCCTGATGAGTAGTCATTAATTTTTATACATTTCTCTCACTGATGATGTTCTTGGCAGATCTGAAGGACTCTATTGCCAGAATCAACCTGTCCATCGAACAAATGTACTGTGACCCTCTCCTCCAACAGGTAGGAAATGCAACTTCAGTATGTAAATGTTAAACTAGTATTGCTGTTGCTAGTATTGCTGTTGGTTTAAATTGTCCTCTTCAATGTGCTTTTAAATTTCCAGATGAAGCAGAGAAAGATTTATTTATGAAAATCTTGTTTCTTCTTTCCTTAAAAATCAGCTCTCACATAGTAAGAAGTTTATCAAATTGCTCAACTCTTGTGCCATGCTACACCTACAAACACGCCTGCTGTTTGTGTACAGAGGTCATGCAGAATCAGTCCCTAACTGCACATCTGAACGATGTCCGTGTCACTCTGCAGGTTCCCTATCGTTTGCACGCAGTCCTGGTCCACGAAGGGCAAGCAAATGCTGGGCACTACTGGGCATTCATATATGACCAGCCTCGGAAAAGGTGGCTCAAATACAATGACATCTCGGTGACAGAGTCTTCGTGGGAAGAGCTGGAGCGAGAGTCATTTGGAGGCTTGAGGAATGCCAGTGCCTACTGCCTGATGTACATCAGTGATCAGGTGTCCTGTGTTGGTGGAGGTACAGCGCCACAGCCACTGGTTAATGAGATGTTTGTGTGTTGGTGTGTCTCTCTGGCCTCCATGATCATTATGTTCCTCAGCTTCCCCGGCACAGTTGTCTTTTGACAAAGCACAAAACTTCACCCCAGATAGGAGTGAAATAATCTGCTTCATACTCGATTCATTTCTAAATCCCTGATAGGGCTGGAAACTGCCAGGAGAAGCATCCTGGTGAGATTGGGAGCAGTACCTCATGTATGAATTATGTGTGTGCAGACTCATGCTGCCCTTTTGCCACATTTAACATGCATGTGCTGGTGGTTTTCACATGCTGGTAGTGTTTATTGGCAGCATTTGTTTCCTAAAGGCATGTGAAGCACCTCCTACTTTATCTCTCCCATTTTTATCCCACCTCCTGACTCATTTGCGTGGTTTTTGGTGATTCTAAATGGGTTCCTTTTTGTGCAGCCTTTCCCTGTGAGAGAGGTATCGGTATCTGAGGGGTTCCGACTTACAAGTGTGTTTGCAGTGCCATTGTAGAAATAGTTTTGAGGAGAAATTGCTGTGCACGTGGCACTAGACATGGCAAACAGCTGTACAAGAACCCAATAATTTCACGCATGGCTCATTTTGATGTAATAAATAGAAAGAAACAATGGAGAGCTGTCGTTTTGTTCATTGCTAAATGTGGCCGATGAGGATCTGGATGTTGTTCTTTGTTTTCTTATGACAGTTCTGAAATAAACCATTGGGATGGTTTTTTATCCTATTTAATGCAATTTTTGTTGTTTTTTAAAGCATTTTGCAATGGGTGCATAAAAATATCTGCTGCAGAAAATTATCATTTGCTTTTGATAAATTTTAGGGCTTGTCTAAAGCTGATGCTGCTTGGGTTTTGTGCTATTTTAAAAGTGAACACTGAAGGAGATCTAAAAGCGCTAGGAAATACCAGCATGACACTAGTGCTATGGAACCCATGCAGGCCCTTGCCTTTACCTGCTGTACAGTGATGAAGGTGTGACATTGCTGGCTGAGCTGTGAACCTTCCAGCTGTTGGCAGTTCAGTGCTGTTCCCTAAACTTCCCAAATGGAGCCCTTGGATCAGGATGTGCCTGACCTGCATCAGCAAGCACTGGTTCTGGAATTGCTCTATGTAAATGCTGTCCAGTGGTAGAACAAAGCTGATGTTTGTTTTAGATAACTCTGTAGACTTGTCTTTATTTTTGCACCTTTGCTTGTGGATCAGCTTAAATTACAAAGCTGGTAGAAAGTTGGGCTTCTTTACCCGTTTATCCCTCAGCCAATTTGCTTGTGGCTGCCCATGGTACTGTGTGTGCTTAGTCCCTAAGGATGGAGCCCTGCCACAGTGTGTTTCCTTATGCTGGTCTTGCATTTCCTCCAGATGAGGATGAAGGCCCAGAGGCTAGACAGTTCCAGAAAGAAGTGGAAGCCTTATCCCCACAACTGAGACACTACATCCAGGAGGACAACTGGCGCCTGGAGCAGGAGGCAGAGGAGTGGGATGAGGAGCAATCTTGCAAGATTCCTCAGATGGAGCCTTCGCCTGCTTCTGAATTGCAGGACCTCTCCTCTGAGTCAGGACCAGGTAATCCCACTCTGAATTTGCAAACCATGTTGGGACCAGTAACAGCCAACTGGTCACCAGTACCACTGTGTTGGAGCCTTGCACAAATGTCTCAGAATGCAGAAGCAGGTGTGGATGAAGCAGCAAAGGCAGCTGCTGGAGGCTCTGCCCTGACAGTACAAAAGGCTGTTCTGCTGGATTTGCATGTGCATACTTCCAGGCTTGTCCCCAGAAATGCTATTTCTCATTCACTTAATCATCATGGGCTAATACCAGTTCATTTCCAGCTTTGTCTTTTTTTCATAACTATCAAGTGGACAAGTGCTGTTCTCTGGAGTGGGAAACGTTACTTGGCAATCCCTGATGACATGTACCATTCCCACTGGAAAGGGGTACGCACCACGCTCGCGTGGAGTGCCTTCACCTCTGGGATGAAGGCGGCAGCTGTGTAAAACTGCATGGACAAGCTGCAAAACATTTTAGAACAAGAGAGAAAAATTTTTGCAGCTCTTTCTCACTAGTACCACACATCTGTCCTGACAGAGCAGTCACCAATCTGTGAGCAGAGCATGCGCTCCCTGTCGTCGGAGCATGCCAGGATTGCCAAGGAGCAGACTGCCAAGGCCATTGCCAACACTGCTGATGCCTACGAGAAGAACGGTGTCGAGGCAGCTCTGTGTGAGGTAGGAGCTGAGCCTTGGCCCAGGAACCAGCCCCTTCTTGTGTCCATATTAATCTTCTTGATAGACCTTTGCTTTTCCCATTTCTGTGAAGTTCTGTAGCTGTGCCACATTCAGCTCGGTCCCCTTTGGCTTTCCTGTATTTTGCTTTGGATTTTCTTACTCTGTTTCTTCTTTTTCTTCTTGGCCACAGCACAAGGAGGTAGAGCCGCTGAAGGCCCAGCCGGGAGAAACATCCCCCACAGTTCAGGCAGAGCAGCCCCAGGACGCTCAGGAAGCAGAGGCTGCTGCCCAAACTAGTTCACAGGTCTCTGAAGTGGAAATCCCCAGTGTGGGGAAGATTCCCGTTAGATCCGATGCAGATGGATATGATGAGGAGGTACCGATCCCAGTGCAGGGGTTAATTACTGCTGCTCCTTAGTCTGTAGCTTTGTAGTTAGCTGGCTTTGAGCTGCCCTAAGGGTGGGTGTGATAGTGTCTGTCTTAGGAAAAACACCCTGTACAAAGTTAGTTTTCCCACTGTGGAAAGGAAGGGAGACAGACCACATTGTTCCATAATTCCAATTTTAGATGCCATCAGAAAAGCAGCTCTGTAAAAGCGCTTGATTGGTCAATCTGCATGTTGGTCCTAAGTCCTCTTTCTGGCACAACTGTATCAAAATTGATCCTACCTGTATTCGTTTCTTTACAAGTCTCTGCTGGCTTCAGTTACTGTTTTGTCCCCACTCAAAGACCTTAATCGCAACAGCATAATTTACATACCCTGCCCACTCTTTTTTTGGGGTCTGATTTTAACCACTCTCATACATGCTCAAGCAGTGTTTTGGAAGTTGTCTCTCTTTCACAAGTCAGATTTCACACAAACACTGAGGCTGTCATTCCTTGAGTAGGTTTGAGATGTGCTTGAGTGAAGTTGGCTCGAGGAACTGCTGCACCACAAGTTCTGCTTTTGTTTTACATGGCTTAGGAAGATTGAGTGGGACATGGCGGGGACATGGCCAGCATGCTTTACCTTCTCACTTGTTGAATTTAAAAATTCAAGGGTTTGGGGTGACCAGCCTTGAGAGCTCTAAATGCCTAAAGAAAAGCCCTGCATGTAAAGTGCATGTGATGGATAGAGTCAGTAGCATGCAAATAAGTCACAGCCTCAGTTATTGCACCTGTACTCATACAATTTCCTTTAAACCTTACCTTTTGAAAGTTTCTTTCATTCTTCGCTATGTCTTCTTCACTATGTCTTCTTCACTATGTCTTTTCTTCTTTCCCTGTCTGTTACTGTTTTCCTTGTTCCTGTTTGTGTCTGTTCTCCTGCTTTTGTGGTAGGTGATGCTGAGTCCAGCCATGCAAGGTGTCATCCTGGCTATTGCAAAAGCCCGCCAGACCTTTGATCGCGATGGGTCTGAAGCAGGGCTTGTTAAGGTATTGATTTGTATGCTGAATCCAATAGTATGGATATCTGTATTCCCAGAATAGAGAGTATGTACCTTATTGACAGATCAGGAGTGTAAAGGGAACGATTTGTGCAGTTTTTCTTCTAGACAATGACCTTTGTCCTGCATTTCAGTTCCTGCTCTCTTATTGTGATGATATATCTGTGTGTTCTAAACAATTTTTAGAGCTTGTAAGAGAACACCCTCCTCCCAAGACAAACAGCAACTTTCCTTTTTTCTGCTTATTTTTTAGTGCTGTGAAATTTGGTTTTTTGGTTCTGAACATACTTGCTTACTGTGACATCTGTTGTCAAAGATGTCCTCAAGAAATATCTGTGTGAACAGGGGGTTGAAAGCATAAGCACTGCTGAATGCTGAAGCTGCTGTTAGATTTTACAGGCAGGTAGATTTAACTAAAAATGCCACATGGGAAGAATCATCCATGCTGATAATCTATGGGAATATAAATCACAAGATACTCTTGCACCTCCTGCAGGTACAAGTGTGTTCCAGTCGATTTTTGCAGCCTGAGCACTTGCAGGAGGGTTACCAAATCCCTCTAAGGCAGCTCTACCCCCTCCCTCAAAGGCACTTAGACACCCCAGCACTTTCGGAAGCTCGCACTCCACGCACAGGGCTTGCCTGGCTGTGGGGGCCATCACTTTAGAGTTGAGGTGTTGGTTGGCTTCCATTCACCACTGGAATATCACCAGCAGAGGAAGCTCAGTGTCACCATAGGAGTCCCATCAAACAGGACAGGCTTGAGCTCCTGTTGGCTGCTGTGGCATTCCCACAGACAGACAGGTGGATCTGTCAGTACTTGTGTTCCATTGGCAGGCATTCCGTGAGGAGTACTCCCGGCTGTACCTGCTTTCCAAAGAGACCCCAACCCCCCAGAACGACGCCCGATTGCAGCATGTGCTCATCTACTTCCTGCAGAACAATGCTCCACAGCAGGTGGTGGAACGGACCCTCCTTGAGCAGTTTGCAGACAAAAACCTCAGCTATGATGAACGGTGAGTGACCAGAATTCCAGGGGAGGCTTTTCCTGCCTGGATGTGGCCAGGGCTGCTATTCTGATTTTTCTCCTTTCTGCTCCCACGGAGCAGGTCCATCAGCATCATGAAGGTGGCACAGGCAAAGCTGAGTGAAATCGGTCCTGACGATGTTGACATGGAGGAGTACAAGGTAAAGGACCAGAGAGCTACATCTAATCCTTCACACTGTCCTAGCTGGCACTGTCCAAAGTGGGAAATGGGAAGCATGGTGTGGAGCTCTGTGGCCAATACAATGGTCACTGTGTGCCTGTCAGCAGCAAGTGTCTGCAGGAGGGTGCTGAGGGAGAAGGAATACACTGGAAATCTCCTGAGCTTGGAGGAATGTCTGCAGTTGGCTAAATGCATTTATGTGTCACTTATGAGAGACATTTAAATGCTTCAGAGGATAAAATCTGACACACTTCAGAGTCATGGGGGACCCCAAACTATGCTTGTGAGTGTTCCAGGTGAGGCTGATGCTCTGCTTTCCTCCTGCTCCTCACAGAGATGGCATGAGGACTACAGCCTTTTTCGCAAGGTGTCCATTTACCTGCTGACAGGGTTGGAACTCTACCAGAATAGAAAGTAAGTTCCTCTAATTGTGTTTGGACAAGATAAGCTGTAGCTAAAAGTAAAGGCTACTTTGACAAAAATTCTTTTTTCTGACTCAAAATGGCCTGTGTTTGAGACCAGTGGGCTTTTTTTTTTTTTTTTTTAACCTGCCAATAGCCCTTCGCAAATCCACAATTGAGCTTGTTTCACAGTTCAAATATGAGGCTGAGCTGCTGGCTGGCTACCTAACAGTTTCTGAGAATTTCCAATAAGTTTTCCCTTTGGGAGGTAGAGCTTTATATTCTGTTTTCCAGAGATGGGTTTGCAGGAATAATTGCTATCACTTAGGGATTTTTCACCTTAGACTCCTGTATTAAAATTATACTGTCTTGAAATGGATGGTATGCTTTGTGTAAACACACACTTTGGAGTCCTCTAGACCCAAAGGGCCTTGGTTTCCTCCTTACCATTTCAAAACCTGTATTTTCCATAAATTGTGCAGGCTTTCAAAAATTATTCCTGGATGGATACAGAACTGAATTCTGAGGTTGTTTGCAGTGACAAGCCACCAAATTGAGGTGGGCAAATTGACAGGAGGCAACAAGACAAGAGCAACGTAGAACTCCCCCATATTCACCTAATCCCTGTCAGCAGTTCTGTTTTCTCACCTGAAGGGACTCAAAAACATAACCTTCTCCACTTCTTGGGGTGTCCTCTCATAATGCAGTTCCTGGAGCAGTACAGAAAATTAACAAATACATTGCACATGAACTTTGCTTTAAGGGTCTGTGCCAAGAAGGTTGTTTGGCATTCTGGGCAAAAAGGAGCAGGAATGGCTTTGACATGGGGCATCTGTTCATTTGTGCTTTTCCAAGGAAATACAGCTTTTCCCATCAGGCTATTCCAGCTGGGCCCAGCAGGAAAGGTTTCCTGAGCTGAGCCCAGGGAATGGCTGTAGTCATGGCCTCTGCAGAGCTAACCCTCTTCTTCCAGGTACCAGGAGTCACTCACCTACCTGGTGTATGCCTACCAAAGCAACACCAAACTGTTGCTGAAGGGAACCAACCGAGGTGTGAACGAGTCGCTGATTGCCTTGTACAGAAGGAAGTGTCTCCTGGTTTGTATTTAGGAGCTCAGCACTCACTTTTGGAGAGGAGGGGAGGGAACAGCCAGGGCACCATGGTAGCCAAGACTGGTGTAACTGTCTCTTTTGTGTCTATTGCCATGATTCTGCCCCTTGCAGAGCACCAGCAGCAATATGCATAGCTGGAAAATAATAATCCAATTAAAGAACATGCCGCATAGGTTTCAGGGAATCTAAGCAAAGGCAGACCTAAATCTTACCATCTTAAAACAGAATTGTAAATAAGCTGTATGTACTCTGTATGCAGATACAACACATGTATGTGTATGAATGTATATATTTAGAAGTTTGTTTTCTATGCTGTGTTTCCCATGACTGAAGGTGGCTGTTTCACCAGAACCTGGCACCTGGTGAGGTTAGTTCTTGTTCTCTGCGCAGCAGCCAGTGCAGGGCCCAAGCTGGGCCTTTCCTGGATGGTTATCCATAGTCCATGCTTGCTCTTTACAAGTCTGTCCCCAATTCTCCCTCCATCCCCAGAAGCTGAACGAGGTGGCAGCTTCTCTTTTCGTCAGCTGTGAAGAAGCTCGTGTGTCAGAGGGTGTGAGCATCCTGAATGAGCTGATCATCCCCTGCATGCATCTTATGAACAACTTTGAGATGTCCAAAGAGGACCTGGATGCCATCGAGGTCATGAGAAACCACTGGTGCTCGTATTTGGGACGAGAAGACATGGATGGTAGGAAATGGCTGCTGTTCATGGGCAGGGTAGTGTCCGGACCTGAACTGGGAAAGATTTAAAGAACCATTTAAAATTAAATTCCTGGTGTCTGCACTGCAGCACATTGAGGCCCTTCTGATTGTGGGAGGAGAAATGTATTTCAATCACCCATTAAGTTCTGTTACAGAAGAAATTAATTTTGCACTAAAGCAAGCTGCAGAAGGGTCCCTCGTCCCTGAGTGGGACAGTTGATGTCTCAAGAATGGCTTAGGGTTCCCTTAGGGGGCTTGGGTCTTCCGTTGGAGTTTCTCCCTGACTGGAGGTACCCAGGGATGGCAGGTGAATGCAGACATGCTTGGTGGCATGGCATGCTCCTCTTCAGGAGGGAGGAGCAGGTGTTATCAGAGGCCAAGGTTGTGGAAGATGGAATAGGGGAGCAGATTTGGGGCATCTCTGCTTTCTGAAGAGGAGTTTATTGTCGTACAGCTGAATGTTTGTTCTGGGCAGCTGTTACTGTTCTGTATTTCCTTCTGGAGTCGGGCTTCTGTGACTCCCCTCAGGTCATTTCTCTTCCGATAAATTGGTTCTGACTTGCCTTGATCTGTGCATGAAGGTATGGGGAGACCCTGCAGAATTTTTTATCACTAACAGAGGGTAAACTTGATGAAAAAAATCATGCAAAAGCATAGAGGTTTATTCTCAAAATACTGTTGTAAAAATTAATATTGGATATATTTGTCCCGGTCCAGGGCTGGCTGTAACAGCCTTTGCTTACATAGAAAGTTGTAAAAAAACGGAAGTTGAGTGCTCACCCCTCCTGGCTTGTGTGAGCTGCAGGTATTGCCAGCTCTTCTTCACCCTGAGGTGGCTGTGCTGTACCGTGCACATCCAGCCACAGACCTTCACCACGAGTGGACAGTACAAGCTCAGCACAGGCTGAGCTGCCCTGTCTGAGGGGTTAAGGCTGTAAAGGTTCCGTTTCCCTTGATTGCACAGTCAATATTTGAGTGTCACCCTGAAGCACGCAGTTATTCTTCACTTGACAGCTAGTACAGCAGCACCTTTCCTGGAAAAGCACTGTGTCTCAGTGGGACATGGCCCTGTCCTCAGGCAGCCAGGTGGCAGTGGAGCTTCCCTCTCAGAGCCCTGGGGAGGCGGGCAGGATGCGAGCTGGGCGGCAGCTGTTGTGAGGCGTCCTCTGCGTCAGCAGCCACTGCTCATCCCCGGTGATGGGCTGGGCGGCTGTCAGCACAGGGAGAGGAGTCTGCAAAAGGCATCACAGCTCCTTAACTTGGGGCCTGGAGCCTTCTGCCGTCTGCTGCCACTGACTGTTTCCTCCTCTCTCCCTTGACAGCAAAGCTGCAGATGAAGCTGGGTGAGCTGCTGCCTCGGCTCCTCGACGGCTCCACTGAGGTCATTGTGCTGAAAGAGCCCCCAAAGATCCGACCCAACTCTCCTTATGACCTGTGCAGCCGCTTTGCGGCCGTGATGGAGTCCATCCACGGGGCCTCAGCCGTGACCGTGAAATAGCCTGCGGTGCTCACCGTGCTGCAGTGCCATGCTGCCGGCCTGCCCGGGGCCTCCATCGGGTAGTGCTGCAGTGGGGGAGGAAAGGGGGCAGTTTGGATTCCAAGCTGTGTTCTTTGTAAATACGAGTGGATAAAAAGCAGTATTGCACTTCTGAGGCAGAACGTAAGGCAGTAACACAAAGGACTAAGACCACTGTTACAGTGCAAGGCACAGGCCTCAGAAGCACCACAGGGCCCAGCCAGGCTCCAGAGGTTTTTCTGTCCTGGCAACCTTTTAGATGCAGCCCCTGGGCCCAGGATTGCACAGGAGCCCAACTCTGTTCAGCACTGCACGCTGTGGCTGGGTTGTCAGGCACTTTGACAGCTGCCTGAATGGTCACTGCCAGAGGTTGCATGTTCCAATCCAGCCAGACTCCTGCTCATGGGAGCCAGGGCTGAGTGAGGAGGAGGTAGCGAGGAGCAGTGGCTCACGCTCTGTTGCGTGGGCAGTCATGCACGCAGCTGTGTGTTCTGGTCAAGTCAAGCAGGCTTATGCCTTTTGTATTCCAGCTGGCACCTTCCTCAGAGAGGCACAGGCAAATCCTGGCAGTGAGGAGCCAGGACGGGACTGTGGGTTTGTGCCTGGCAGGAGCTGACTGGGTTGGGGCAATCATATCACCCCAAAGTATATTTCCTTCATGGCTGGAAGGCAAACTTCTTTCTCCCCTTGGGTGGTGTGTCAGGGCTGGATTAGTGTCAGTGACAGCTATGAGGGCTCGGATCAGCCCGTTGTTTTGGTGGTGGGTGTTCGTGTTGATTTTGTTAACGAAGTGCCCCGTTGGCATTTCGGTTTGTGGTCGCCCTGTGCTTGCATTTGAGCTGCAGCAGTTGTAAGCCAAAAGTTCTGAATCAGTGGAGGGGGATCCTGTTTGTTGGGACTATGCAGTTTTCTAACAGTGCAATAAAAGCATTTGTTCTATGTTAGAATGATAAAGCTCCCTCCATGTCTTTACTTCACTCTGGGATAATGCCTGAAGGTTCCTCCTGTACAACATGTGTTGTCATTAGCAGAGCTGCCATAGGATGGTTCCACCATCCCGTTGGGATGTGTTTCCCCAGTATTTAGGAATAAACTGCTCCTGTGGGAGAATCTTGCACTCTCCCAGTGACTTTATGATGAAGTAGAACTGCCATTATCCACAGGCACTCTGGCTGCCAGTGTCCCAGCAGCAACTCATGTCTCCTCAGGGACCAGGGTGCTGCAGTGCCAGGGTGCTGCTTTTTCAGCTTTTGTCCCCCACTGTTGTGACAGAGCAGTGGGATGAGGCCTTCAGCTCACTGCTTGGGGTGCTTGACCTTCGGTGAAAGAAAACATGGAGCTCTTGAACCATCACCTGCCCAGAGGCACACTCCCTCCTCCCAGCCAGCACTTGGCATTGCCAAGCAGCTTTTGTGCACTTCCAGGCAATAGGATGTGGTTTGGGGAGAGAATAGGAGAGTCGGTTTGTTCTGACTCACAAAACAGAGGCTTTCCCCTGTTCTTTGTGTTGCTGCCAGAAGCTGAAATGCCCAGCCCGTGCCCAGAGCCTGCTTTAAGAAACCAACGAAGAGTATAAGGAGTGCAGAGTGGTGCCAGGGATATCATGGTATTTGGATTGGGCTGGACAAGAGGACTGTTCCCAGGCTGGATGCCTTTGCTCACTGTCCTGTCCTCCCAATTTCCCAAAGGAGTTAGAGCCAAAACAGCCTCTCTGTGCTCCCTACATTGGTCAGCCCTCCAAGGACAGCTCACAGGGGGTGCAGCTCCTTGGAAGGTAATGGCGAGGAACACTGCTCCCTCAGTTCTACCTCCTTTGATTCTCCTTTGGAAGGACTGAGCACCTGCCTCTCCCACTTCCCTCAGCACCACCAGCTCTGTCCCCAGTCCTGCAGCATCAGAACTCCCAGGGATCATCCCAATTCCCTTTCCTTGCCCACCCATTCCTTCCTCTCCTCCAACTGAGCAAAGTGCAGGTTTCAAAATGGGACTTAGAGGGGAGCGGACTTTGCTTCCCCCAGGAATGCTGCTGTCGGCTGTGCCTTCCTTGAGATGGGTCACGCGCCCACGGCTTTGAGCCTGCAGGGATTAAACCAGTGGTGAACTCAATTTTCAGCCAGTGCTGTAGCAGCGGGCAGGCCCCTGTCAGGACTCTGGGTGCTAATCCAGCCTGATGGTCCGTGCTCTTGCTTGCAGAGGTGTGTAAGCAGCCTTTATTTTTACAGCTGAATCAGGAAAATGTAGAAGGAACACTTGAGAAGACCAGCAAAATCCTTTTCTTGCCTCTTGTGCTCAGGTAAATTACGCAGTCGAGGAACTTTTGACACAAAGGTCTGTGGCACTTATCGGCTTTATCATCTTAGTCATGAGAAGATGAGGCTCCTGCAGGACACACGGTCACTGCCATCCCACCTTTGCAGCAGGAGCAGAACTTAGTGCTGCTTTGTCTCTCATTTTCTTCCCTCCCCCTTGTTTTCCATTTTTCTCTCTCTTTTTCTCCACTCTTTTCTGGACAGACCAAACCATAGCTGCAGCAGCAGTGCTGTGCCTTGCAACTCCCACCCTGCATCCCACTTGTGCAAGATACAACTGCATGTTCAGAGCACAGACACGCTGCCAACTGACATGATAATTTATTGCAAATACATCAGAGCAACACAGACATGCAAGGAAGGAGCTGCTACACTGGGGCACAGTGTTAGCCATGACAGACTTGGCTACGGGGAACTCGCCAGGGATGCCAATGTAGTGTCACCCATCAGTGATGGTACCACGGTGTCACCAGCAGTACAAAGTGCTGCCCACTGCTTGTTGCCTTCCCACGCTCGCTTGGTGAGTGCTGCGGGAAAATCTGCTGCTCCTTAACAGAGAAAACGTGAAGCAGACATGCAGAGGAAGGAGAGAAACCTGAAGAGCTGCCTTAGCAATTAGCAAATCATCCTGTGAAACAAGCAGGAGCCCTCCCTGCCAAGGGAAGAGCCACGAGGTGCACAGGGCACAGCACCCTGAGGCCCTAGATGACCAAGTCTGCATTTTTGGGGTGCAGGTGGTGGCGCCCAGCCAGACCTTGCGCTGTGGGGGCTTGGCGGCAGGCAGGGGCGAGCGGCGTTGCGGTCCTCGTGGAGCGGGCACTGCAGGCAAGGAGCAGCCCGCCAGCGGCGAGGAAGGCTCCGGCAAACCACCCCAGGAAGGTGGCCTCCCCAAATTCCCACCTGGGGACGATGTCAGGGACAGTCTCGTCCCAGAAGTCGAGGACAGTGTTGTAGGCGACCCAGGAGACCGGCACGAGGGTGGCAATCCCTGCCATGCCAAGCGCTGCTCCCCCGGCAAGCAGGAGCCACTGCTTTCTCCCAGGTTTGTCTTCGCAGGTTCTCCAGCCCTCCAGCCCCAGGGCAGCGAGGAGGCAGCCCAGCAGCCCCAGCCCGTTAGAGAGGCACATCAGGAGGCGAGAGATGCGCAGCTCCGGGGGCAGCGCCAGGAAGGAGCCATGGGCTTGGCATTCAACCACCCCCTCCTCCTGGGTGATGCAGACCTGCCAGAGCCCCATGTTCCAGACCTCCAGCTCGTTCAGGTCCAGGTTGAGGTTCTTCCAGAGTGGCACGAAGGTGGTGACGCAGGAGCTGACCCATCCGAGGAGAGCCAGCAGCATCCCCGCCACCTGCGCCTTTGCCCACCAGCCCCAGGCCATGCTGACGCCGCCCCGCTAACCTCTGGGCACAGATTAGCCGCCCTGAGCGGCGTCCGCGGGCATTAACGCTTGTGGAGCAGCGTCTGCCCGGCCGCCGGCCGCGTCTGCCGCCCGGGGGGGGCGAATTCAAGCCTGTTCCTCCAACGCCGGGGTGTGGCCACGGTCGTTTTTCAGCCGTTGTTGGTTTTTCCACGCTAAAAGGAGAGCGCGCCCGGCTCAGCAGGAAAAGCCGGGTGCATCCCCGCGGTAACTCCGGGCTGGGTGCCCCTCCGTGCCCGGGAGGGTTAAGCCAAAGCATGCAAATCCTCCGCGCCTTGGCCACCCCGAAGCGAGAGCCTTAGCAGGGAAAGCGCCTCTCGGAGACAGCAGCTCCTGCCTCGGTGGGACAGGGCTGGGACCCCAGCACAAGATGCAGTCAGCGAGAGCCGGTATTGGGCTTTTCTCAGGAGTCAGTGCCTCTGTTGGAGACCCCGACCCTCATTCGGTCATTAATTAATATGCAAAGGAGCCTTTGAGAGCTGCGTTGAGAATGGGGATGCCCGTGGGAAGGAGGGAGGGAGTTTGCAGGTGGACCCTGCTTCTCGCAGGCGGGCACTGATCACCCTGTCCTGCACCAGCAGATGCAATTCGTGGTGCTTGTGGAGTGTGAGGAAACTGTTGTCTGATAGGAGACACCCTGCTGCAAACACAAAGATGGGGAAAATCCATCTACATCAGCCTGGTCCAGTGGAAGGTGCTCCTGCCCGTGGCAAGGGGTTGGAGCTGGATTGACCTTTAAGCCCTTTCCAACCCAAACCGTTCTGGGATTCTATGAAAAGGATGAAAAGAAGCGTCAGGAAAATCCCAACTTTGTGCTGGCACTCAGCTCCTATCCTCCCCCACGTGCGTTCCTTCCGCGGGGTCCAGCTTGCAGATTCATCTTCCCTGGGAGATTAGCGACTAATCTCTCCTTCATCCGCCGTCTTTCTTATCTGTATCAGGAGCCAGACTGGAAATTACTGAGTCCTCCTGGTACCGGGGTCCAGCCCTGGTAAGTGTCAGGAGGATCTTTGCAGGAGGGTCCCACAAGGAGGGGGCGAGGGAGCACGGACCACATTCAACGTGGAAACACAGACAAGGCAGGAGAGGAGGGATGTTTTCCAGCCCTTGCTGACCATCCTGTCCCTAAGAGCAGACAGGGAGCATCATCTGAAGGGCAAGAACAGGGAAATCCGCTGGGAAACCCCTCCTGCTCCTTCCCCCAGGCATTGGGGCACCTGCTCCTTCAGATTAAACCGTCTCAAGGTAATTGTGCCTGTCATTGAGACAGATTAAAGGGTGACCTTCTGCCGCTGGAGCAGGATTGGCGGCCGCCGACGAGCTCCCAGTCCTTCCTTCCCTCCCACCGGCCACGGTGGCACAGCCCGGCAGAGGATTCCCATCCACAACCGGTGGGAAGATGCCCGGCAGTGGCCGGGGCGCAGCGGGAGCCACAAGCCGAGAACGACGTCTGCCGGGCTGGCAGCCGCTCTGCCTGGACATGAGGTGGGTGTCCCCCGCGCCCAGGGGTCTGGGGAGCCGGGAGGTTGGTCCAGAGAGTGACATCCTCCATCGTCGCACTGAGGATCGCTCTGCAGTGGCAGGGGATGCTCGGAGGAGGCAGAGCGCCCACACTCCCACCCCATCCCCACCCCTATCCCTGCGCTCCGGGTTGCGTTTCCAGGACCATGACCTCCCATCACGTCTCCCCATGGGCACCGGCTGGACTCAGCCTGTCCCGAGCAGCCCGGCTATGGGGTCTGCATCTCTATCACAGGCTGTCCTTCCTCCGCACCTAGGGGCCATCCATTTCTGTTCGGAGCTTCTTAGAGAACCGGCAGCTACCGCCACGGCCTGGAACAAGTGTGGAGCGGTGCCTTAGGCGCTCACCCAGAGCTTGCCGGCTGCCGGGGCTGCTTCCCACCGGAGACGAATGCCTCCTGTCCCGGCCTTGCAATGCAATTATGGCCCCTAATGGGCTTAGCCATCTGGAGCCAGCCCGCAGCCATTCCGGCACCGCTCCGGGGCTGGCACATGCGTTGCTGGGCAAGGGGGCTCCCCCGCCAGTCCCTGGCCCCTGGGGATGCGGAGAGGGGCAGGAGCCTCAAGCCGCTTTCAGTGTCCAAAGTAACTCCCCGCTTTGTGTCCCCCATGGCAGGACCTCGCGCCCAGCCCGGGGCTGAGCCCCCGCCCCGGCGCCGCCATGGTGCTCCCCTACGCCCGCAACAGCGGCGGCGCCGGCGGCTGGCTGGCCCCGGAGGAGCCCCGCGGCCGCAGCAACTCCATCCCCCTGGCGCAGACCCCCACGGCCAAGCACATGCTGGCTTACCTGCCCCGGCCACCCACCGACACCAGCCGGTACGGCACCTTCCCCCAGAAGGTATGGCTCGCGCCGAGGCTCTGGGGCAACCTCGGCACGTGATGCCGCCGGGTGCTCGCGGTTGTTGTTGGAGGCAATTTCTCACCGACGGGCTCCTTTCCCCCCCGCAGCCCGATCTCCCGGCCGCCCCCGGGGCTCTGGTGGAGGACGGCGGGCAGCAAGCCGCCGCCACCACTGCCAAGAGAAGCACCCCGATGCCAAATTACCCGTCTGCACCCCGTCGCAGCGGCTTTGTCCCCGGTGAGCCGTCCCTGCCGCCGAGCCGCGGGAGCCTGACCACCCAGCATCACCGTGGCCGGCCGTCCTGGTGCCCACCGCCTGCCCCACAAGAGGCAGGTGCCCGCTTGTATCCGCTGCACGCACTGAGCGTGGCCAACATCCCCAATTCGTCACGAGGCAAGACCTCCGCCCGCAGCTCCACCGTTCACACCCCAGAGGGGCTGCAGAGCCGGCGATGCAAGCTGCTGGAGGAGGACAGCCCGATGGCCCAGGCCGGCAAGCGGCAGCGGCAGCGCTATGTGACAAAAGTGGGCAAGTGCCAGGTGAATCTGGGCAACATCCAGGACAAGAAGAGGTTCCTCTCAGACATCTTCACCACCATTGTGGACCTCAAGTACCGCTGGTTCCTCTTCGTCTTCATGATGTGCTACATCATCACATGGGTAGTCTTTGGCTTCATCTACTTCTTTGATGCCTGGCTGCGGGGTGACGTTGGGCACCAGGGAGATCCCGAGTGGCAGGCGTGCATTGAGAATGTGGATGGCTTTGTCTCCGCCTTGCTCCTCTCAGTGGAAAGCCAGCGGACCATTGGCTATGGCACCCGGATGGTGACAGCCAACTGCGCCGAGGGTGTCATCCTGCTGATTGCACAGTCCATTGTTGGTTCCATGATTGACGCCATGATGGTTGGCTGCATGTTTGTTAAGATCTCCCGACCCAAGAAGCGTGCCCAGACCCTCATCTTCAGCAAGAACTGCGTCATCTCCCGCCGGGATGAGAAGCTCTGCCTGATGTTTCGCGTGGGGGACCTGCGGGAAAGCCACATGGTGGATGCCAAGATCCGGGCAAAGCTGATCAAGTCCCGTCAGACGGCTGAGGGGGAGTTCATCCCCCTGGAGCAGTCAGAACTGAACCTGGGCTATGACACAGGGGAGGACCGTCTGTTCCTGGTGGAGCCCCAGATCATCTGCCACGTCATCAACCGTCACAGCCCTTTCTGGGACATGTCGGCCGAGTCACTGCACCGGGAGCAGTTCGAAATCATCATCATCCTCGAGGGCATTGTGGAAGCCACAGGCAAGTGATCTGGGGGTGTCAGGGTGGAGGGGGGTGGCTCCTCTGGTGTCCTGGAAATGCTGGGCAAACCTGGCCTCAGGAGCGACATCAGTGCAAGAGATGCTCGGGGTCCAAACTGGGTGCAGTGGGCCATGGGTGACGCAGGGCTGGAAGCCCCTCATTAGGCAGCAGGGGGCTTGTTGCAGTGCCCTGGCACATCTCAGCCATTGTCTTGCCGCAGGAATGACGTGCCAAGCCCGCACCTCCTACACGGAGGACGAGATCCTCTGGGGATACCGCTTTGAGCCCTGCATGTCCCTGGAGAAAGGCGCCTTCCAGGTGGACTACAGCCGCTTTGAGATGACCTTTGAGGTGCAGACACCAGCAGCCAGCGCCAAGGAGCTGCACGAGCTGAAGGAGCTGGAGCAGCAGGAACACTCCACACTCAGCCTCTATTGGGACCACCTCCTGCAGCCATGCGCGCTGCCAGGGCCCGGTGAGGATGCTCTGGTGGGGATGAGTGTCCCCAGCAGCGTGGCTGAGGGCATCCGGGATGAGCCACTGGAGCGGGAATTCCCTGCCTGAGCTGCTCCAGGGACTGTCAGACAGGCCACCTAGCCATGCCCTGGCCGGGTTTGTGCCCATGGGTGCCCCACGCCAACAGTGCCATAGCCCACCCTCCTCTGCAGGGCTGACCCCTTGTGCCCCTGATCCCCCCCCTCCCCATTCCCCCAGCTGCAGCCACAGGGCATTATTTTTGTTAAGCTGTTCTTTTGTAACAAGGAACAGGAGGTGTGACCAGTGGGCAAGTAAAGGCTGTTCATGACAAAACCACCATCAGCAGTGTTTTTTCTGGGGGGACCCTCGGCGGGGCTGGGCAAAGAGGAGGCAGAGTCAGCAGAGTCCAGAGCCCCCCAGTGCCATGGGCTCAGTCCCACACCACCCCATGGACCCTGACATAGCCCCACGCCCCACCAACATCCCAAACTGCCCCCCTCTCCCTGCCTGACATGGTGCCCCAGGATTCCCCCGGCACGGAAATGTCACACTGGGCTAGTGCTGTGGGAGGTTGGACATGGTGTAGTAGAGTTAAATTAATATCGTTACAGGAACGACATCATTGGAGTCACTGCAGCACTTGGCAGGGCAGTGCCTGGGCCTGAGCCAGGGGTGTAGATGGAAAAAAATCAATAAAGTCTCTGTGTGCAGGGTCTGGCTGGGCTGGAGACCCTACCTGTAGTTCCCATCCCAGTCAGCTTTGCCTCAGGGGGTGTTTCATGGGTTGCAGACTAACCCCTCCTTTGGATCTAATCCCCTTTGGATTTAACCCCCTTTGGATAACCCTCTTTGTCCGCCTTCGTTTTTCCTCTATCAACCTGCCTTTGTATCTCCCCACGGAGTCTTGGGCAGGGTATTTTCTGATCCCAACTGAAATCTGTCCTACTGAGAAGGGGAGGATGGAGCAGCTGAAGGGGCCCTGGGGCCGAGGTCAGCCCAGCACAGAAGGGATGGATGGGAGGGGAGTGTAATATAAATGGATACATCAGTGTCCCTACATCACACCCCCCTGCAGCCCCAGCCCAAATCCCCTACAAACATAAAACTCCCTGCACGAGAAAAGGATTAAAAAAAAAAAAAAAAAAGCTGTAGGTTTTGCTGTGTTTATGCAGTTGCAAACAAGTATTTGCAGGTGCAAAGCCAATAAGGGTCAATAGGCGCATTGATTCGACATAAAATCGTGATTTGCATATTAAGCATGTGATTTACATGTCGTTAATATTCAAATACAGGTCACTGGGCGAATAATAAACACAAACTCGGCTGTCGCACAGGCTGTCGCGTTTCACAGCACGGGACACGCTGGGGTCCCACCGAGCCGGGCCGGATTAGTGTCCATGTCCCCGTCCCGTCACCCTTCCCGTGTCCCCGTCCCTCCAGTCCGTGTCCCTCCAGTACCGCAGGTGTCGTTTTACCTCCGGGCCGCCAGGCGACGTTGCCGCCCCCGCCGCCCGAGCTCTCCAAGTACCGCCTCCCTCTGCTCCACTTCCTGTGCGTCGCTGTGACATCATTGCCGTGCGGCGTGGTGACGCGCAGCGCTGTCCGGTGACGGCCGAGGTGGGATCGGCGGGACCGGAGCGGAAGCGGGTCGGGACCGGAGCCTCCGCACCGAGCGGGACGAGCCCGCCGCGCCCGGGGGAGCGGGCCCGGGCCCTGACGGCGGCTCTCCCCGCAGCCTTGCCCCGGCCCCCCGTATGGCGCGGCCCTGAGGGGAGATGACCGACCAGGAGAACAACAACAGCATCTCCAGCAACCCCTTCGCCGCACTCTTCGGCTCCGTCGCTGCCGCCAAGCACTTCGCCGCCGTCCAGAAGCAGCAACAGCTGCGGCAGCTGACAGGTGGGGGGGTCGAGGCTGGCCCTGGGGTAGTGGCTGGCCCTTGGGGAGGGGGCGAGGCGGTCCCCTTGGGCAGGGGCTATCCCCCGAGGCGCTGAGGGTTCTGTCACGCAGGCGAGGAGACGTCTATCAGCCAGGATGACTCCGACAACAGCGTCTCCGAGAGCCTGGACGACTGCGACTACTCGGTGGCCGAGATCAGCCGCTCCTTCCGCTCGCAGCGGGAGCTCTGCGAGCAGCTCAACATCAACCACATGATCCAGAGGATCTTCCTCATCACCCTGGACAACAGTGAGCCCGGGAATCCCCCGGGTTGGTGGGGGGTGCGGTATAGGCTGGTGCAGCTCTGCATGTCGGGTTTGTCTGACATTGGAGGGGACGGCTGGGAGGGGGCAGTGCCAGGTGCAGCAGCTGGGGCTGTGCTAGGGGCAGGTCCTGTCTGCAGGTTCCCCGTCCATGTGGGTGGAACAGGTCCCTCTGCCCTCCCCAGGTGACCCCAGCATGAAGAGTGGGAATGGTATCCCAGCACGCTGCGTTTACCTGGAGGAAATGGCCGCAGACCTGGATGACCAGGACTGGTTGGACATGGACAATGTAGAGCAGGTAGGGCTGCCTGCCTTGGGCCGTCTGCAGATTTTAGCTACAGGAATTCAGTTTGTTTCCTCAGAATGTATATATGACATATCCCAAATACTTTTCCAAAGCCTGGCATGAAGCTGCCGCTCATGACTTTTTGGGATACGACACCAAGAAAGGTTTAGAATTTGGGGAATCAAACCCTTCCTCTTGGAAGGGTTACTCCAGGCTGCTGGAGTTTGCTGCCCTGCAGGTCTGTGTGGATGAGGAAGGGAACAAAAACCAAAGAGAATTCAGTGTCCACTGAGACTCCACAGTGTCCACACATGCACTCTGCTTCATTTGCAGCCATATCAGTCATTCCTGCTGTGGATTTCAGGGGAAATGGTTTCTGTTGGGGCTGCACTTTCTCCATAAGGGACTGGAGTATTTGCTTAGGCCAGAAGCAGGCTTAGGGTTCTCAGTCTAGCACTCTGTTACCTAACAAGGGATAGAGAGAGCTCTTCCCAGGAGGAATCAATTAGCCTATGTGGTGTGGAGCTTCCTTCTCTGGAGGAATCAGCTTTGTGACAGGGCTGTGTCACTGTGCCCTGTCTCTGCTGGTGCTCAGGCCCTGTTTACCCGCCTGCTGCTGCCGGAGCCTGGGAACCACTTGATCCACATGACCTCTGCCAGCACCCAGAACCTCTCAGCTGACCGCGACGCCGGGGAGAGGCAGATCCTGCGCTACCTCTATGCCTGCTTCCGCAGGGCACGGGAAGAGGTGGGCACAGGCTGCCAAGGAGGAAGGCAGCTTTGTCACCCAGTCCTGTGCTCTGGGGTGACCAAGCTAAAGTTGTAGCGACCAGGGCCCCAACATTGCCTGGTTCTCCTTGCACAGATAACTAAGGTCCCGGAGAATCTTCTACCCTTCGCAGTGCGCTGCCGCAACCTGACTGTGTCGAACACTCGTACTGTCCTTCTCACCCCAGAGATCTACGTCAACCAGAACGTGTATGAGCAGCTGGTGGACCTGATGCTGGAGACACTGAGAGGGGCACGTAAGTGCGGCCACGTTGTGCTGCTGCCTCAGCACTGCAAGGCTGTCCTGGAGCATTGTGGAGTTGGGTGAAGCTTTGACTCCCCTTGCTGCCAAAAGAGGGGACTGTGTTTGGGTCAGTTTGGCTGTTGGAGCATTGTGAGTAATGGCCTTGTGTCACCTGCCAGAGTTTGAAGACATGACTGAGTTCCTTGAGGAGGTTATAGAAGCCTTAACGATGGACGAGGAGGTGCGGACGTTTGGGGAGGTCATGGTTCCTGTGTTTGACATTCTGCTGGGGAGAATCAAGGACCTGGACCTCTGCCAGATCCTGCTGTATACATACCTCGATGTGCTCCTCTACTTCACAAAGCAGAAGGACATAGCAAAGGTGGGTACCTTGGCTTAGGCAGAAGCTTTTCACAGGGCCACATTTACAAGACCTGATCTGCAGAGGCTAAACTGGCAGTGTGGTGTAACAATATCTGATGTGTGTAGTCATACCCCTCCTCTCCTTTCTCATAGCCTGTCCCAAACCCATCAGCTTGTAGGGTTTTTTTAACTGAGATTCTGGACAATTGTCAGCATGCCCTGATGTGTTCCCCAGGTTTTTGCAGGCTACATCCAGCCCAAGGATCCCAGCAATGGGCAGATGTACCAGAAGACTTTGTTTGGTGCCATTTTAAATATCTCCTGCTTATTGAAGACCCCTGGTGTGGTGGAGAATCATGGCTACTTTCTGAATCCATCCCGATCCAGCCCGCAAGAGATTAAAGTGCAGGAATCCAACATCCATCAGGTGGGAGAAGCAGGGCAGTACTGTTTCCTGTGGTGTTTAGTGGCCTCTCATTGCCTGAGGGTTCAGGGCATGGTATCAGGGTTTGAGTTCCACCTCTCCTTCAGGAATAGCCTGGCTTGCAAATAGATGCATCCCAAAACTGCTTTGAATTCTACAGCTGGAGCCTGGGAACAGTTTGCCAGCTGCTTTGGGTGGTTGTAACCCAAGTCTTTGTGTCTTATCAAAGTTGCCTGAGCTTTGGGAAGAAGGTTGGGTGGTACTGGTGGAACAGACATCAGTAACTTGAGGTGCTACGTGTAGATCACCTACCTCAGGTATTGCAATCACCAGGGAATAGCTTTCAGTACCTGTCTTGTAATTAAAACGCTAATTAATTCCCCGGTTGAGAAAGTGATAGACAACATTCTCATTGTGGAAGTAAATATTTTCATCAGAAAAGCAGCACTAGCAATGTTCCAGTAGGTCAGGAGTGAGACATGAGGATGCATGATATAAATACAAGAGTGAAGTAGGGTGCAGAGGTGAACCCTGAGATGGGCTTTCCCACTCAGGGCTTCTTTCAGGCTGCCAAAAACATGCCAAGAATTTTTTATTTACTTGGTATGGGAACAAATTGCTCTCAACTGTGCTTTTGAGGACATTTAAAATTTTCTTTTCTGCTAGCCCCAGGATTTGATCTGCACGTACCACCTGTGCATGATGGGTGATTTGCAGGGGTGTCCTGAGGAGCAGAACATGGTCAGGAACTAGAAAGGGTCTCATAGCATTAATATCAGAGAGGCAAAAGAACAACCCCCAAGGATTCATTCAGCTGTGTTCTGTTCCCTGTAACAGTTCATGGCCCAGTTCCATGAGAAGATCTACCAGATGCTGAAGAACCTGTTGCAGTTGTCACCAGAGACGAAGCACAGGATTCTCTCCTGGCTGGGAAACTGCCTCCATGCGAATGCGGGCCGCACCAAAATTTGGGCTAACCAGATGCCGGAGATTTTCTTCCAGATGTACGCCTCAGATGCCTTCTTTCTCAACCTGGGGGCTGCCCTCCTAAAGCTGTGCCAGCCCTTCTGTAAACCCAAATCTCCAAAGCTGCTAACTTTCGACTCTACCTACTGTGCCCTGAAGGAGCTGAATGAAGAGGAGAGGAGAAGCAAGAACGTACACATGAAAGGTACACCTAACCTTGGGGAGCAAGGGAATGGGTATGGGGATCTCCTCAAGTCCCCACTTTACCCAGTAGTGCCCTCAGTGGGTGCCATTAGAGCTAGGGGAAAGTTAGAGGTGCAACTAGAGAGGAGCAAGAAGAGAACTGAATACAAATAAAAGGCTGCCAGCATCACCAGGAGCCCTTTCGTGCCCTCAGGAGGGACCCTCTCAGGCCCTCTCCTCGCCAGCACTACTGGGTAGAACCTGATGCAGAGATGTTTTTCCTTCCAGGTTTGGAAAAAGAAACATGTTTGATCCCTGCTCTGAGCGAGCAAGAGCCGCAGTTTGCAAACAGCTACAACCTAGTGACGGAAAACCTGGTGCTCACACAGTATACCCTGCACTTGGGGTTTCACAGGTACCTGCTTTCAGTTCCCCTGGGGCTGTTTTCCACCCATATGCAGCCATGCAAATTTCAGTAAATATTCTGAACACAGTGTGGTCAGCTGAGCTGCTGCTTGAACCTCAGCCTGACTGACTGCAGGAAGAAATTTTGCTCACAATCTTACAGGCTCCGTGTTATTTATAGACACCAATAGCCAAGTGCTGGGTATTTGTGGGTTGCTCCGTTCCCTGCTGTCCTTGGGGCAGGGGCTGCTGGCACCTCCTTTCACTACTGGAGAGCATCCAGGTGCCAGAGTACCTGCCCACTGGGAGTGACCTGAATGCCCCAATGGCTGGGCCATGTGTGAAGCAGGAACGTGAGGCAGCTGTCAGCTTCCAGGAGAGGATTTTCTGGACACCAAAACTATTTTGCTCAACTTCACTCTGCAAATTGTTGCCTGGATACTGTGAGGTCATGACTGATCCAAGCAGAGTCCCCTTCTGGTTTATTCTCTAAATACAGACATTGACAAAAAAGTTATTATGCAAGTGGCTTGTTGCTGGGAAACTGAAGTGTCACCTTGTAGGCATCTCTGGACCATGCTGGATCCCTGACCTAGGTGACCCAGGGGAGCTCGGTGCTGCAGAGGGCTCTGCCATGTCCCCAGGCCACTCTGCAGGTGCCATGGTCCCTCACAGGGTCTCGTATGCTCCCAGGTCCTGCCAAGCCTTTCTCTAAGGCTTCCCACTGCCAGAGCCCCAGACGGTACCTGTAGGAAATTAGCTGAATCCACTGCCACAGAACAGTCTTTTACCAGCTTCTGCATTGGTGAGGCAGGATGTCTGTCTGTCTCCTCAGCCCCTCCTTGCCTCCTTTCCTGGGCAGGTTGCACGACCAGATGGTAAAGATAAACCAAAGCCTTCACCGCCTGCAAGTGGCATGGCGAGAAGCTCAGCAGAGCTCCAGCCCTGCTGCCGACAGCCTCAGGGAGCAGTTTGAACGCCTGATGACCATCTATCTCTCCACCAAGACGGCGATGACAGAACCACAGATGCTGCAGAACTGCCTGAACCTGCAGGTGTCCATGGCAGTGCTGCTGGTGCAGCTGGCCATGGGGAACCACGGCACGGAGCCACTGGAGCTGACCTTCCCACTGCCGGAGGTGGAGCGCAGTGCACTGGCCTACGTGCCAGGTGAAGCCCTGAGTCCTGCTGGGGGCCTGTGCCAACACCTGTCATACGTGAGCACTGGCAGAGCTGCCTGAGCAAGTGCTTCCTTGTCCAGGGCAGGACACAGTGCTACCACTGATATTGTGCAGAATATTCTCTCTGAAGAGGATCACTTGTAGAAAATTTGGGGCTATTTGAGGGCCATACTTAGGGTAGTGAAGCTGCTGATCTTTTAAAAGTCCATTCATTGGCAAGTGGCAAATACTGCATTGATTTACTGTTTTCTTTATGTGCAAACTCCTTTTGGCGTCTGCTTCAGAATTCTTCCCTTGGGGGTTGTGTAACAGTGTGTGATCAGCAGACAGCTGCTGGATTCACCCCATAAGTGACCTGACTTCTTTGAGGAGAGAAGGGAAGTGAATCCTGGGTGTTACTCATGCCATCAGGCTTCTCCATGGCAGGTTTTAATACAGCTTGTTAGTTAATGATACCTAATCAGCATCAGGGTGGTGAGGGGAAAGTAGATGGGAAGCTGGAAAAGAGCAAGGTGAGCTGCCTGGGGAGGAGCTCAGCTACAATTTCTGTTTGCAGAGTTCTTTGCCGATAATTTGGGCGACTTCTTCATTTTCCTGCGGCGTTTTGCTGATGACATCTTGGAGACTTCTGCCGATTCCCTGGAGCACATCCTTCACTTTGTTACTGTTTTCATGGGTGATGTGGAGAGGTAGGTGCAGCCCTGGGTGCTTGTTGCAAAACATCCAGGGTGATTCCTGAACAGCTCCGTTCTGCACCATGGCCTTCATGGCATCCTGGATTTGCTTTCTTTTTTCTCTGGCAGGATGAAAAATCCTCATCTGCGAGCCAAGCTGGCTGAAGTGTTGGAAGCTGTGATGCCTCACTTGGATCAGGCTCAGAACCCACTTGTCTCAAGTGTGTTTCATCGCAAGCGAGTGTTCTGCTCTTATCAACACGCTGCCCATCTGGCCGAGGCACTCATCAAAGTCTTTGTGGATATTGAGTTTACGGGTAAGCACTGAAAGGGAAGAGTTGTATTCCCTGCATACCACGTGTGGGGGACTGTCCACTTGAAAGGCTCTTTGGCTTGTGCCCAGGTGACCCGCACCAGTTTGAACAGAAGTTCAACTACCGCCGTCCCATGTATCCCATCCTGAGGTACATGTGGGACACTGATTCCTACCGGGAAAGCATAAAGGTGAGGAGAGAGGTGCATGTCTGAGTGTGCAGCTCTCTGTATGGAGCACGTGGGTCCATGTCCTGCCATTGGGACTGTGCTGCAGAATTCGCTGTTCTCCCTTTCCTTGCAGGCTCTGGCTGATTATGCCTCAGAGAACCTGGAGGCAATGAACCCCCCTCTCTTCTTGCGCTTTCTTAACCTGCTCATGAATGATGCTATTTTCCTGTTGGATGAAGCCATACAGGTAGGGCTGAGCGTGCATACCATCAGCATCATGTGAACAAGTTCTTACTTCCCTGGTGTGATAGTGACCTCCAGAACAGGGTCAGTTCGCCTGGCCCTGCCTGTTGAGTCTCTGCAGTTGGTATTTGCAGGAAGCAATCCCAAGCCGGTGTGGCCAATGCCCTGGGAGAAGGGGTGAAGGCAGGAGGAAGGCGGGTCTTGGGGCCCTGCCTGCGGTTTACCCTTCCTTCCTGTGGGTTCAGGAGGCAGCTCAGAACCAAGAGGAGCAAAAGGGCTTTTTCAGATCCAGCAGAGCAGGCATTCTGGGAAATCTGCCTGTTGCTAATGTGGATACACTGAGGCTTTAAACAATCATTTTGGGTTTTGATTCTCAAATCCCCTTGGCCTTTCTGCAGGTGTTTTATCCTAATAAAGGCCTTTTGTCTCCAGGAAGTTCTCCTTTGTGATTACAAGGGAATGCCAGGTACCTTCGTGTCCCTGGTGTGTGTTGAATGTCTCTCCACTCCTTTCAGAGCTTCTGTTGCTTCTAGAAAGGACTTTTTTGAGGAGCTATTACTTGTCAGAGAACTGATTTGCTGGGAGGCTGGCAGATAAGATGGGTGATATGGATGTTTCCCATCTGGTTTTGAGCATTTCTGGACCTCCTTTTTAACCAAACAGTCCATATGTTCTGTCTTGCAGTACCTCAGCAAGATCAAAATTCAGCAGATTGAGAAGGACCGAGGCGAGTGGGACAGCCTGTCTCCGGAGGCTCGCCGCGAGAAGGAGTCCAGCCTCCAGATGTTTGGTCAGCTGGCACGCTTCCACAACATCATGTCCAACGAAACCATTGGCACTCTGGCCTTCCTGACTTCAGGTAGGGAGAACAGCCCCTCCTGCCTGCCAGGACCTAGAGAAGAGCCTTGCTAGGGAGTGGAGAGGCAGGAACTTGGTTTCAGGGTGGTCAGATCAGGATGGAATTGCTGTGAATCTCAGCAGGGTGTTGTTTTCCTTTCCAGAAATCAAGTCCCTGTTTGTGCATCCTTTCCTTGCCGAGCGCATCATCTCCATGCTCAACTACTTCCTGCAACACCTGGTTGGGCCTAAAATGGGAGCTTTGAAAGTGAAGGATTTCAGTGAGTTCGACTTCAAGCCACAGCAGCTCGTGTCTGACATCTGCACCATCTACCTAAACCTTGGGTAGGCGACAGGGGGAGTGAGCCTGTGAGTGGCAGGAGCCATTCAGGAACCGTCTTGGTGATACTGGGGGAGAAATGTTTCATTACACTCAAGCTTTTCTTTAGCTTTGAATTCTTTGCTGTGGGAATGTGGCTGCTGTGGGGACTGTTTTACAGCCCCAATAAATGGGGATTCTTAAACCTTTTCTCTTGTAACCTGTGGTGCAGGGATGAAGAAAACTTCTGTGCCACAGTTCCCAAGGATGGCCGCTCCTACTCACCAACGCTCTTTGCCCAGACTGTGCGGGTTCTGAAGAAGATCAACAAGCCTGGCAACATGATAGTATCTTTTAGTAACCTGGCTGAGAGGATCAAGGTGAGCACTGGAGGGAATTTAACATTAAAAAAAAAAGAAAGAAAAAAAAATATGAAGCTGTTTCCCTGTGTCCTTTTCGCTCTGTGTATTGCTGCATCTTTGCTGTGGAGCTGGATTTCTGGGAGTGGAGCTTTGTCCAAGGTCCAGGTGGAGCAGCTGGGAGGGTTCCCTGCCTGCACAGACTTGTGAATGCGCTCTGGTTTTTGAAGAATGGGAAGGCTGAATCCCTCAAAGCTGTGTGTGCTCCCTAGTCTCTTGCAGACCGGCAGCAGCAGGAAGAGGAAACGTATGCAGATGCCTGTGATGAATTCCTGGATCCAATCATGAGCACTCTGATGTCAGACCCTGTCATCCTGCCCTCCTCCCGTGTCACCGTGGACCGATCAACTATAGCCCGACACCTCCTCAGGTGTGCAGCACAGCCCTCAGACTTTGACACTTTTGGGGATCTATTTCACGTATCCAATGACTCTTCCTGGCCTGTCTCTCTGGCTTTTTTTTTTTTTTTTTTTTAATCTCTGATTCTGGGAGTGTTCAAGTAATCTTCTCGATGTTTTGTTTTCCAGCGATCAGACAGATCCTTTCAATCGGAGTCCCCTCACTATGGACCAGATCAGACCAAACACAGAGCTAAAAGAGAAGATCCAGCGATGGCTTGCAGAGAGGAAAAAGCAGAAGGAGGAGCTGGAGGACACACTGAACTAAAAACAGGATCTTGTCCCCAAACCTTCCGTCATGGGCGAGATCACAGCCATGCAGGGGTAATGGCTGGAGCTGCCACCCTAATGATGACCACATTTAGTGCATTGCCACCACCTTTGGAATCTCTCCTCAGTCCTTCCCTGCCAGCCCTTGTTCTCTTTTTTTCCTTTCAAGACTCACTCTTTCATACTAAGACTTTCCGCTGCACTACAGCTTTGAGCCTCAGCCTCGGGGGAAGAAATCAGCCTCTTTGTGATGTGGTGCCCTGGCCCTCTTATTACCTGCTCCTTGTGTTGGCCACATTCTTTTCCAGCAACACCAAATGCCTCCCTCTGTTCTGTGTTTAAACTGTAACCATCATCACTTGGTAAAAGCAATGCCTCCAGCCACTCCTGGAGTGGGGTGGGAGAATGAACCGGAGGGGGACGTTTTGCCAACTTGAATGTGCCAGGGGTGTAGCAGGGTTTACTTCCCCAATGAGTGTTGGGAATGGCGGGTGTTGGAAATTAAATATAGGCATCATCTTACAGCTGGTAATAGAGGTCTGACAGCGCCGGGAGTTGTAGAAAATCCTCTTTGGCTTTGGTGCAGGGACCGGGGTGGTCCTGGGACGGCGGCAGTACCGGCACTGCGCCGGTCTCGAACCCACGGTTACGGCCCCGCCCCGCCCCGCCCCGCGCACGTGGCCCGGGGTCCTCACTGCGGGCTGCCCGCAGCGAACGCCGGGCGCGGTGACCGGCGGTGACATTGAGCGCGCGCAGCGATGGCCAAGGCCGCACAGGGGCTCGTGCAGCGGCTCGTGCAGCGCGGGCCAGAGCTGATCGGAGGTGAGGGAAGGGAAGTGGGACGGAGGGAGCGGGGGAACGAGGTTGGGTTGGGATGGGATGGGCTGAGGGGAGCGGGAACGGGCCGGGGGGAGCGGAGGGGAGGGGAGGCTGGGGACAGCGGGGCCTGGGTCCGGGAAGGCCTCTCGGGCTCCCGCCGTTTGGAAAACACCATTCGTTCCGGTCCCCCTCCCCGCAGCCGCCGTGACGTACTCGAAGCCGCGCTTGGCCACGTTCTGGTACTACGCCAAGGTGGAACTGGCCCCGCCGACCCCCGCCGAGATCCCCCGGGCCATCGACAGTATGAAAGGCCTGGTCAGGGCCTTCCAGAGCGGCCGCCTGGCGCAGCTCACCGTCAAGGTAGGGGCCCGGGCGGGATGAGATGTTGCCGTGGGGCATCTCCAACGGGAGCCGCTTAGCCACTCAGGAACTGCTCTGCTCCTGCCTTGGGAAGCAGCGGGAACTGTTGTCAAGGTCATATGAAGCTCAAGGAATTCAGGGGCCGAGAGTTTAAAGTGCTTTATTTTGTCGGTTTTGCTTTAACTCTTCCCTGCCTGAACCAGGCTGTGATTGTTCCCCTCGGGGCCCATTGTTTTCTGTCCGAGGGAAGGGAGTATCCATAGGTGGCTGAATCAGCCCAGCCCTGAGGATCAGCAGTGTCATTGGTTAACACATTAATGTGTTTCCCCTGTGTGGGCTAAGAAGTGATCCTTGAAAGAGCTGTAAAAAGCCACAAACAGCAGCTGACAGTGTATTGAATGTTGTAGAACATCTCTGTGATGGGACATGTTGAGGGGTGGCTGAACATGGTAAACAGTCTGCTCCACTTCGGGGCTTTTGCCTTGAGAACTGCTGGAGGGCATGGATGTGGCTGTAGGAGTGAGGGAGGACCTGTTGCGGGAGCCTGGGATCTAATCAGTGGCATTTTCCTTTCAGGACGCGCTGAGGAACAGCCTGGTGGCCACAGAAGTGATGATGTGGTTTTACATCGGGGAGATCATTGGCAAGGGTGGCCTCATTGGGTACAATGTGTGAACACTCACCTCAGCAATGCCAGCGGCACCATAGTGGTGGGTCTGTAATGGGGTCTGTAACAATAAAGCCAGGAGCCCATATCAAGCTGTTGTGGTCCTTGTCTGGCACTCTCACAGGTGCCAGCCCGTCCTGGGCGCAGTGCTGGCAGGGATGACTCCTCAGGAGGGGTCTGAGGGCCAGTCTTAAAGGTTCCGGAGCTGCTTTGGTGACAGCACTTTTGGTCACCAGAACTCTGTTTGCTCTGGGATGCTCACTGTGCCTCAGCTGTGATTCCAGGGGAGGTCTGAGAGCCCCAAATTCAGAGACTGGAAAGGGAAACATTCCACTTGTTCCTGAATGTACTTCCCATCAGCTAGTGGGAACCAAAATCAAATTCCAATACTTTTTACATTATTAAAAGCAATTTCCATGGCTTATTCCATATTGAATGTAACACGGTTACAGACAGCTCTGCTGGTTTGGTGTCTGATTGGTGCTGTGGAAGCCTGTGAAGGTAAGCAGAGCTTTGCTGCATGTGTCACCTCAGCTCCCACCGGCCAAAGGTTGAGCTGTCCAGGGTTCTACCACCTTGCTCATTGTCATCCAGCCCTTGCAGGGCTCTCTACAAAACCTGGTGAGTCACCTGTACTCTCATGTGTTCAGAAAATAATTTGTAGGGGTTCTCTGAAGCCAGCAGCCTGTTTTAATGTCTTAGAAGATGGTTTTGGTTAGTGTTGCTCCTTGTTGCTGACTCGGCTGCTCATTTGCTTCTCTGGGCCTTGTCTTGTGCACACCAGTGACCCTGCTGGTGGTCAGTGACCCCAATGTCTCCGGGGTGACTTCACCAGTAGCATGTCACTTGCTCCTCTCCCTGCAGCAGAACTGACCTTCTCAGCACCTCATCCCACCAGGAGGCGTTGTGCACTCCTGCTAGGGAGTGCAGGTGAGCTCACACACTCCAGATGTGCTGACCAGTAGGTTGTTCATGGCATGGATGGAAAGCTTTTATTTTTTCTTATTAGAAAGAAGGGTTCCTGTCCCAGCAGGTCTGGGTTACAACTGATCACAGGTCACTTCCATGCCACAGATGGGAAAACTGAGGCTCAATGAACTCCTCAGCTTCTGTGGGAGAGTCTGCAACAGGGGCAGCAACTGGACCTGTGCTTCCAGCCCCCTGCCCAGCCTAGGTCCTGCACTTGTTTGTCCCACCAGCCTGGCCAGGATACTGTGACTGCCTGGCAGGGCCTTCCTCCGTGTGATGGGGGGCTTTGTGATTGCTCACTGCCCATGGAAGAGGTGAAGTGTTCTCCCAAAGAGCCCCAGAAAACCTGACCAGGGCTGCAGCCACATGCTCTAGGTGAGCAGGGGTGAATGATAACCCTCAAAACTGCTCCTCCCCAGGAGCTTTTTGCTCCTGTCATCACAAACCCTTCATCCACCAGGTAGAGAGACCAACGAGGGGAATGGGCTAGGCCCTGCTGTGGGACTCTACAGTTTATGTTCCTTAAGGAGAGACAGAGATCACACATAGGATTTAATGTGTGAGCTTGACTGGAAGGAAGATTCTGAACCCAAGAGAACCTCACTGAGAGCAAGGCTGTCTGATCTGGCTCCAGGACATGCCTCCCCGCTCTGGCTTGTTCCTGCCTGCGCGTGCCCCCTCCCGCCCCCTTCTGGTGGGCATTCAGCACTGGCCTGGCAAGTGCTTCGGTGGGAGGATTGGTATAAGCTTCACTAGTAAAGCATGGGAGCGCTCAGAAATGCTCCTATCCCTTTCACAGTTCCTAGAGAGGAAGAAACATCTAATTTTAGTTCTCCTCATTGGAAGTCCTCGGGAGAAGTCCCCCTCAGCCCTGCTCCCACAGCAGAATCCCGGGCAGAAACAGCATCTGTGACCCCAAAGGGCTCCAGCAGCTGCTCCATCCTCTGTAAAACGACAAGTGTCTGGCTGCCTCTTTCGGGGACAAACAGTTTCCCACCCGCCCCTCGCTGCCTTCAACTGATGAACTTCGGGGGGAAATGGCTATTTTATGTCGCCAAGCAGAGGGATTTACACCTGATCCGTGCGTTTGCAGTGCTGTTCTCAGGGAATACAGCGGGCACTTGTTGGATGTTAACCCTGTTCTCGCTGTGGTGTGCTCGACGGGGTTGGCAGCCCGGTACTAACGCCGTCACCTCTCTCCGGGTGGGGGCAAGCAGCGGGACGCGGTACCGGCGGGTAACGGGCCCTCAGGTAGGACACGGCCGGGGCCGGGGCCGGGGCCGGGGCGGTAGGGCGGACCCGCCCGCCCTCGGTAGCACAGCTCGGAGCCGCGGTCGCCCTGCAGCGAGCGGCTCCGCTCGGGCCGAGCACCAGAGGGCCTCGGCGGCGCGAAGTCCTCGCGGGAGCCGCGGGCTCTGCCATGCCGGGCCCGGGGCCGCGCCCCGCATACGGCCCACCCCTATGCAAGGAGTGGGCAGCGCCGCCTATGCCGAATGCGCAGTCCCGGGCGCCGGCGGCTCGTGCTCCCGCTCGGCATCGCCGTCGGGGTTATGCGGGCAGCTTGCGGCTCGATTATATATCAGGCAGGTTCCGGGGCGGCGCCGCGAGCAGCCCCGCGTCTGTATGGCACTGAGAGCTATGAGGGGCTGCTGCGGCAAGAGGTTAAGCTATCCAGGACGAGGGGCTGCATTTGGGCTCGGGCCCGGGGCCCTGCATATCACCCAGCGTTATGCTGCGCTTGCACTGGTCGAGCATGGCTTATTCATGTGCCCGGGCGGCGGGATGGCGGAACCCCACAACCTGCATGGCACCCGCTGTTATGCAGCACCTCCGTGGGCCGGCGAGGCGCTATGCAGGGCGCGGGGCGCGGCCCGGCCCCGCTCTCTGGCTCGTCGCCTCTCAGTAAAGATGGCGCACAGCGGTCGGTGGCGCTTCCCCGCCCGGCCCGGCAGCGGCGGCTGGGGCCGCCGGGGCCCGGGGGGGTCCCGCCTACGGGTGCCGGCCGTGCACAGCCTGCGGCCCGCCGAACCTGTGGCGGCGCCGGCGACGGCGGGCGAGGGCGAGCGCGGCGGCCCGTGCTCCAGCGGGGCGGCGGGAAGCGGCGGAGGCGGGGCAGCGCCGGGCCCCGGCGGCCCCGCGGCCGCGGCCGGTCCCGGCTTCGACGCGGCGCTCCAGGTCTCGGCGACCATCGGCATCAACCTGCGGCGGTTCCGCGCGGCCTGCGGCGCCGAGGCGGGCAGCGGAGAGGTGAGAGGGGCGGGGGCGGGGGGCGCGGCGGGCGGGCGGGTCCCGGGCGCAGCATCCCCGACGCCCCGGCGGCGGCGGCCCGAGCACACCCGGGCGCACCCACCCACTCCTGGCCGCACAGCCCGCCCGTCGGCGGACACACCTCCCGCGCCCCGCACAAAGGGCGCGCCCCGCGGGGTGGGGGAAGGGGGGGGCGGTGGCGGGATTACGGCGGGCTGGACCCGGTACCGGTCCTGGCCCGGCCGCCTTCGCGGTCCCTCCCCGTGCACGCGACTTGCTGCCGGTGCTCCTTCCCTGCCGCCTCCTCCATTATCCGCCTCCCGCCGCTCCCGCGCCCGCGGCGGGGCGGGATGCAGTGCGCGCACCCTGCCGTCGGGAGCGAGGTAGGATGGATAGGGCCGGGGGGTTCGCGGTGCTCCCCGGTACGGAGGATGCTCGGTGGGGTGACGCGTCCTTCCACGGGCGCGGGGTTCGAGGGGGCTGGGCTGCCGGCCCCTCCTGCGGGCCCAGCGATGGGTGCCGTGCACCGGCCCTCCTCCTTCTCCTCCTCCTCTTCCTCCTCCTCCTCTTCCTCCCTTTCGCCGTCGTGGATGCCCAGGCGGAGCTCGGGGCGGCGGGCCCGGTACGAGGCCGTTCGCCGGCACTTGGAGCGCTGGCTCTCCTTTTTTCCTTTTTTCTCTTTTTTTATGAGTTGCTCTTCTTCTTTCTTCTTTTTTTTTTTTTTTTTTTCTTTTTTCTTTTTTTTAAGCCTTTCTAAGGCAGCCGGAGTGGGAGTGTGACAACAACCCACCTATTGACAGAACAGGGAAGACATGATGGGGGTGTGTTACTACGAGCTGCAGTGTTCCTTTCCTCCAGTTGTTTTGCATCGCTCGTTAGCAGCATCCTTGCGCCGGCAAGAGAATTCCCTGGGTCCTTTGTAGCTGGAGGGCTTTATTGATTTTTGAAGGGCCAATTCGGTCTCCTCCAGGCAGGTTGTCAGCTGTAGGGTAGGTGAATGTATTTTTGTCTGTATTTTTGCCTATATAAAGAGCAGTTGTTTTCCTTTCCTATCACTGGCTGCAGCAGAGTTTATTAAAACATGCATGAAAATACAATTTTCCTGGTGTCTTTCTGGCCTGGTTTTGGCATTTTTTGTTAGGTGCCGTGAAGTGGAGCTCTTCGCTCATGGCTGAGCTGGAGGAATTCCTTGCCTGCAGAGTGGCAGTTCCTGCAGGCCGCGGTATTGGAGGAACGGGGTTGTGTTTGCAGACACAGAGCTGAGCATGGGGACACTTGTGCCCTCACCTGTGCAGACTTTGGTGTGCACCTGTACACTTCAGTGCGGTATCCCCATTTACACCAGCATCTCTGGGTATACTGGTATACTCGCTTTTGCTGTTTGCAGTAGACATAGCTTGATGGAATTCATGGAGTCCTCTGGGAAGCAGTTAATATCTCACCAGTGCTAGTTCAGGGACAGAAATGACTGAGATCTGGCTAACCAAGCTGACCACAGAGTTAACAACCCACAGAGTTTTTCATGTGGGGGGAAGCAAGTTGCTTTGTTTCTTTCCTTTTTCTTTCTTTCTTTTTTTTTTTTTTTCTAAGATGACATTGGACTGTGGTTTGTTTGCTTAATTCCAGTTGTCTTAGAGTACATTTTTGCATCTCAAAAAAGCTCTAAAACATCTTTGAGATATCTTTTTGAGTTTAGCCTTTAGGGTATTTTTGCATTAAAATAAAATAGGTTGAATGCATTCAAGGTGTGGCAGCTGATTAACACAGGGTCTCCTGGATTTTAAGAATTGTACTTATTGCATCGCTTTTCTGTTTAGCTGCTAAAACCTTCTTTCTAATAACATTGCATACAGTGGAAAGTAATGATAAACACTGATTTGTGGCTTGGTGTCTGTAGGTCGAGTTTTACCTGACTCCTCATGATCCAGGTGGGGCAGACCCCAAGTGTTTTCCCTCACTCTGGATTTGCAGCATGCTGGTGCTCTTGGGCATACTCAGAGAGCGGATCCTCGCAAACATTCAGGTTGACTTAACTCAGCCAGTTGGTTCCTTTCCTTTCGTGATGCTCAAGAAACAAAACATTTTTGCATCAAAGGGCGTAGTTCTCCTGGCTGGTGACTTGTTGTGGTCTCATCATAGTCCCAGTGAAGATTACAGTCACCAGAAGCTGCTTTTTTGTGCTGCAGTACAGGTCCTCTGTGAGGTGGGGGTGAGGGTGTGAAAAGAGCTGCGGCACATGTAGGAAGTCGGCACGTGGATGCTGCCTGTGGTCTCTCCAGAGGAGAGGGTGGCTGTGTGCAGTGCAGGAATGGTGCAGTTTCTGGTGCCACTGTGTGGTAGCCACTCTGGGGGAGGTATCCTTCTAGAAGGGGGCTTCCAGAACACCTCTTCATATTAGGGCTCACCATGTCCTCTCAGTAACTGCCTGGTACTCATGCTGTTCTTTTCCACAAGGTTGAGAGTCCTCCCTGAACCAAGCCAGTTACAGTATGAAACTGAGTTGGCATTCCTCATCAGGAATAAACTCTGAGCAGTTGCTTTGAGGTCAGGAGCCAATGACAATCAGAGGAAGAAGCTGTGTTACCTTTTTATGTACAACTTCTGCTCCGCATGCTTGGTTTTTTTCTACCTCATTCCTGTGTGCACTTATGTAGGTACCTGTTGAAATTGGGTATTACCACCAAGTTAGATGCAGGAGAAATGTTGTCCAGAACTAGTATTAGACTCAGCCTTTCCCTTGTCTCCTTGGCTGTTTTGTAGTACGTAGTAGACTTCATTTCTCATTTAAAAGGTACCTGAATTCTGGGGTGTCAGGGCATTCTCCTCAGATTCAGGTCACTTTGTACAAACCCTTGTCTTCTGCTGCAGCTCAGTGTTGCGCTGAGTTATCTTGAAACCAGTTCACCTTAAAGGAGCCACATTCTGATACTTGATTTTAACACCACAAGAGTTGCTGGGGGAACTTTTTGCACAGTGAAGTTGTAACTGGTTGAGCAGTAGGGTTTGTACTGTGTGCTGACCTTTCAACTTGGTGTGAGTGGCACTGTAGGAATAAGAAAAACTTGGTTATGTTTTCTTGAGTCATTATGTCAATATTTGGTATAAAAGAAGCATAAACATAGTTATTAAATATCTGCTCTGCCCGTCAGCTCAGAGTGCCCTGCCCATCCCTGAAATGTGATTGAAGCTTTGGGACATAAAAGTTGAGAGTGTGCTGAATGCATGCTGACAGTTACCTCCATAAATCTGTATTGACTGAAAGTTGCAAAAGCTCGAGTTTGGCGGTGGGATGTGGTGGTGATGGTGGTGTCTCCAGTAGCACTTCTGTAATTATACATTGGGTGTATTGTTTTATGAGGTGAGTACTGAAGTTCTGGATGTTCACTGATGGCTGGCATGTTTGGAAATGGTACTAGATCCATGTCGTGGGGGTAAGGAGTAGCTTCCATACTGCCACATGGGTCATGCCTGGTGTACAGATAATTTATTCTGTTTGCCTCAAAATTTCCTCTCCTAGTGTCATGTTGAATGATCGCTGTCAAACTTTCTGAGTGTTTAATGTGTGAGTTGGAGGCGTAGAGCCCTCCTCTAGGTAAGGTGGTCACCGTGTTTGCACAGGGAGGGGACTGCTGCAGGTATTGGTATCAAACAAGAGGCACATGATAAAGATGATGCAGCTCGTGGCCTAAGAGATGGAGGCTCCTTTGTGCACTTCCCCCTTCCTGAAGATTTGGGTGCTGCTTTGTCAGACGTGTGAAAATAAAAGTATGTTTTAACCATCTTGGTGATATTTCTGTTTCTGTGGTTTGGTCAGCTTAGTGTAGTGCTCCAAACCCTCAGATTTTGGGAAGTTTGTTAGGAATTTGGGAAGCTGTTTTGAAATGTAAGGTGGTGTGGCTCATCCCACTGGCACCAGCAGTGGGCAGGTGAGGCAATTTCAGAGCAGCAGCAATGCACTGATGAGTTTGTTCCGGGGGCTTTTGAACATTGTATTTCCTTCAGCTGGAAAGCTCCTGGGACAGACTGGCAACCATACTTGATCATGCACTTCTGTATTGACATTGGACTGCTGAACTGCAGGTTTCACAGCACAATGTTGAAGGAAATGAGGGAAGAGAGTGGGTAACTCCTTAAGTCGTTGGTTCGTCACTTCTTAGGGATACCACAAAATTCCCAGAGCAGGGTTAGCTGTTCCCCCCCAAGGTGAGCTACAAAGCTTAGTTTGACTTATAGTACTATTTCTTTAGGAAATACATGTTTAGGAGTGAAAGATGAGTTTACCACCCTAGAAGATTTTTTAATGCATCCATACAGCAACTCTAGAGCTTTTTTCTCACCATCTGCAAGCTGAATCTTTCTAGGTAATGGTTTGACTGTCCCTCTTCTTTGGAAGTGGTATTATTGAAAGCTTGTGCCCAGAATGAGAGTCTTTCAGGTGCTCTATTAAGCATTCCTCTGTATTCAGATGGGAAAGCATAAATCAGAATTTCTCATCCAGGTTGAATCAGAACTCTGACAAAGCAGACCTCTGTGCTCACTAACATAGTTGCAACAGACCCTCCCTGATCCTCAGCCCCATAAAGAGCAGTATATTCCTTTTAATTTAAAAAAAACCTGGACACTGAAAGCTGCAGCTCTAATCACCATTGTATTGCTATGGGTGATGCCTGAGGGTATCACATGGGTGATGCCTGAGCTGCAGTAGTGTAGTTGGGAGGTTGTCATGTGGAGGTGACCAGGCCAGGAGCTGTTCAGTGCTCTCGGAATGTGCTCTGTCGGTCAGTGCTGCTCCAAGGTGAAGCCCCAGCAAAGTCTGCGTGTCGCTCCTGGTCAGAGCTTTTGTTGAATTAAACAATGAAAGGACGAGTCGCCCCTCATCTGAGTTGGTGCATAACGGCCACCCCAAGCACTCAGCTGCTTATTATTGAAGAAGCATCACAAGTCATGGCTTGGGAAGCATCTCCCTGAACTCCCCGAGGACTCCGCTCTGCTCCCAAAACCCGGTGTTTGTCTCAGGGTTACTAATTGCCAACCTCCAAGAGTGTTTACTCTGCTGGAAGCAGAGGAGTCTGGTAGATACTGTGCTGTAGTCACTAAGCAGGCATCTGAATGAGCTTCTAAAAATAACTTATCCCTTTCCGAGAAAGTGAAGTCCTGTCTGACTGGGGCCAAACCCAGGATGGGGAATGGGAAGTACAGCATTGGTCAGGTGACTCTGTTGTAAAATAAACGTTTTTAGGTGCTGATTGGAGCAACTGCATTGCTGGTTTAGTGCTGGTGACAGTCCCATGCAACTTCAAAGATCCATAGTGGTACGGTTTATACCGTTATTCCTCGGACAGAGACCAGAACATCAGTCAGTGCCTGCGGGATAGTTTCTCCTTTGAAGGTGGATTTTCCTCTGAGATATTTAATTGGAAATTCTTTGAAAAATAATTTTGCTCAAGAGCATTGTGATAGACATTTGCTTGCAACTTCTCTGTTCTGTAGTAGCTGGGTTACTTCAGGAAAAGCCCTTTTTCATCTGTGCACAACTCTGAGGTTGAACCCAATTGGGATAGTGTAATGTTTGAGTGGGAGATGTACATGGAAGCTCTGCTGCCCCCACAGAGAGATTATCGTGTGCCTGCTTGGTTAGTCTTCATGTCTTGCATAAGGCAAGCCTTCCCTCATCCTTTAATTTATAATCCTGCGTGGCCTTTTCTGCATTGCATTATTCTTTTTCAGGTAAATGAGGCCATGTTCAAAATCTCTATGGTTTTTAATCACTCTCCATCTGTCATGTTTTACAGTCACTTCTGAAAAACTGAAGGGAGGCTGTTCCTGTCTAGTTTGCCTCAAAGCTGCATTTTGGCATGTGGTGGCCAACTGGAGGTTTAGCCTGACAAATGCTTAATGGTACTTTGTGGCTTTCTTGATCTCTGACGGGTCACAGGGTTGCCTTCTCAGATAGTGACAGCAACCGTTTTGAGGTCACCAATACACTCGTGAATGTAACCAAACAAGCAAACACAGGTGACATATTGGTCGTACTACTTGTGGTTGTAAATGATGTGAACATGATCATTTTGTGGAAGGAGCCTTTTTGCTGTAGACACTTCTGGTGACTGCTTGGTAATAAATGGAAAAAATTATCATTCCCAGGCTATTGGGCCAAAGCCAGAATTAATGTATCCCATCGGAAAAGTGAGATAACAGAGCTCAGTCTGAAAATAATGCAAGTTCTAATTGTGGATTACAACAGGTGATTGTCAAAAATATGGCAAATACTGATTTAGTAGCCTGAGATAAAATAATAATGACTGTAGGACCCAGAATAACAAAATGAAGAAAAGCTCTGTAGAAGCCACAGGAACCTGGAGGCCAGTGCAAGTCAGGAAGTCGCACAGGGTGGGCAGCTGAACTCTTAGCATTTCTAAACCTGACTGTTCTTAGGTACTTGTTATTTCTCCGTGCCTTCTCTGGGTTTCAGGCCACACCTGTCTCTGCTGACAGCCTCTCCCTCTGTCAGGGCTGGGGACCCTTTCCCTTGCCCACACCCACGCAGGCAGCACTGTGCAGCACAACAATGTTTACATCCTGCAGTGGCCCACGTGCTCTGGAGCAGCAGGCAGGCATGACGGGCGTTGATCCGAAGTGCTGGGAGCGGGCAGCTGAGCACTCCCGCAGCTGCTCTCGCTCCGGTTGCATTGCTGCAGGACTGAACTTCAGAAGCAGTAGCTTCTCCTTTTCTTGGAATGGCCTCCAGGGGTTCTCTGTGATGCGAGGTGCCTTGGGCAGAAGCAATGTCTTCTGGTATCGTTTTATTTATTTAATGTTGCTTTATCATTGCTTTTTCTGGTTTTCTTGTCATCACTGCTGCAAGTGCAAAGAGCAGATAGGCTGCAGGGATGCGAGGAGGGGATGCTCCAGCAGGTGTATGTGCTGGTGACATCTTACAGTGACTAACTGCAGCCCATGGGAATGCATGTTGTATTTGACTGGCTAGAGCATTATCTGCATTGAGAACCTGGATAGCCACCTGGTTAGAACATACTGTGTTTGAATTGTTTACACTGGGGCTCATCAGACACAAGCCAGGCAAAAAATTTTGAGAAATACTTTGGTCTAAAGCCTTGCTGCTTTTCATCACGACTCTCCTGTAGACACAGGTGCGCGTCTTACTGCATGTGGTTCAGTTTCTTTAAAACCAGACTGTGGTGTCAGTAGCTGAGATGCTCTTCCTGGTTTGCCCTGTAAGTAGATGAAGTAGGAATTCCATGTAAAAAGGATGAGGCAGAACACAAGTGGTGTTACTTCTTTGTGCAGCTCACCTTCTCCTTCCACAGTCTTGTCCCTTTTCACTTCAGGATATTGTTCTTGCAGTGCCTGCCCTTCTCGAAGCTTAGCAGCCACATGGCACAGTGCTTTGAAAGAGAAAGCAACTAGTGGCATCTCTGTTTCCAAAGTTCACCAGAAAGTTAAGACTGGCCAACATAAATACTTGAGTTGAAAATGGACTAGGAAAGGTGGAATGACATGTAAACAAAAAGGTGTCAGCATGTATTTGGGTCGCAGATGACCTGGATTGATACTTACAGACTCCCTGACACACCTGCCTCAAGGTGGACAGTGAGCCTTTAACTTCATACTTCTTTCACAGGGAAGAGCTTCACAGCAGGTTTTCATCTCTCCTAAAGACAAGTCTGAAGTGAATTAAAAAAAGAGGATTTACCTAAGTTTGCAGGAAGTTGGGATATATTTGTACTAGAATAGTACATACAGAAAGACTTCTTTTGTTGGAGTGTGTCTTTAGGGTGGTTTGAATAATAGCTTACAAGAGGAAAGCTTTGTTGTTTGATATGAGCAGCAGATTTTATGCATTAAGGGTTTGTTTCTGTGTGTATTTGTCCTTTGTTTTCCTGTAACTCTTTTTGATTGTTCCATAGCTGTAAACTCTAGTTGCTGTGTATGTGTATAATTCCTTTTTAGCAATTGTTTGTTAGAAGAACAAATGCCAGTGTCTTTTTGGGGGAAGGAAAGTCCTCTAGAATCCTTGTGTGCTTTGATCACAGTGGAGTTCATTTTAAGGTTAATATGCACGTCCTCAAACTTGCATCCACTTTCTCATTGCAGGATGAACAGTTTTTAGGTTTTGGTTCAGATGAAGAAGTCAAAGTACGAAGTCCCACCAGGTCCCCCACAGGTACGTTCAAATTGCAGGATTGGGTGTTGACTTTCTGTTTTCTTTTGGGATGGTTTTGCTGTGTCTCTCCTGTTTGTTCCACCAAATCTTAACCACCATAAAAGCCACACCAGTCTTTAAGTTCAATGCAGTTAGTTTTTGATTCTGTATGTCTGTAAAGGAATAGGGTAACTTTGAGTAAAAGGTTTGTACTCATGAAACCAGATTTTTGAAACCTCATGTCAGTGTTCTGGAGAGGCAGCTATTTAAGGGCCTGAAACTCATTTGACTATTTCAGTATCTTTCAGTAGACTCCTTATTGCCTGTGTTGTCAGTAAATGCTGTCACCAGAGCACTCTGCTCTTCCACCATAATCATCTGCTTGGCTTGGCCTCACCAGCAAACTGTGGTGGAGCGCCTTGCTAGCACAAGGGAAGACCCAGAACTGAAATAGCTGGGCTTGGTGAGGGTGCAGTGAAATGCATTAGTCAAGGTGAGTAATCAAGTCTTGTGTTTGGTGTCTCCAAGTCAATGCTGACTATTAACTGTGCGTCAAAGCTAAAACCAGATTTTTGGTAAATTGTCTTTTATCAGCCTCCTGTAGGTTGTTCTTGCTCTCCTAGCAATGCAGATGGATGGCACTAGAAAATAAGGATTTTTTTTTTCTTTCGACCAGCTGTGATCTGCTTAAAAAATTAATGTTTAAAAGGTGGCATGTGCCCTTGAGAATTATTGCTCCCTCCCAACATGAGATTGGTATTGGGTTTGTACCATTGCATATGTAGTTGTTGGAAAAAGACAAGCTTGCACTTTTAAACAAGTTATCTCTGTGGTACATTATGTGGGGAAAGAGGTTTGTTGGGAAGGTACTCTGTACGTGTAGTGATAAAACTGTTTTTATTTGTTGATTATCTGAAACGTTTTGGCAGCGTATGGGCAGCATGACTGATACTGAGTAAATACTTGTGTGACCTGGGTAATGCTTATCCCACACTTGGAGAAATTTAATATGTTCCCTGCATTCTCTGCTTCCCTCTCAGTTAAATCTAGTCCACGGAAACCTCGCGGGAGGCCCCGGAGCAGTTCTGACCGAAGTTCAGCTGTACTGTCAGACTCTTCATCAGTATGTTCCCCTTCGAGCAAGTCTGAAACCACATCTATGGAGAAAGTAAAGAAAAAGGAGTCAAAGAGTGGGGAAAAAAGACGAGGAAGACCTCCAACACTTACAAGTGTGAAGTTCAAATTGTCGCAGGAGAAGGACACATCAGACATTCAGAAGGGTGGCAAAGAAGAAAAAGACAGTCTGAAAAAAATCAAAAGATCACCATCCACTACATTTCAGCAAGCAACTAAAATCAAGAAATTAAGAACTAGTAAGCTTTCCCCACTGAAATCTAAATTTAAGCCGGGGGCAAAACTTCAGATTGGGAGGAAGAGCGTTCAGATTGTGCGCCGGAGAGGCAGGCCACCGTCCTCTGAACGTTTAAAGACTTCCTCAACTTTAGTCATAAACTCACAGCTGGAGAAACCCCAGAGGATTCGCAAAGAAAAGGATGGCACACCACCTCTCACAAAGGAAGAGAAGGCTGCTGTCAGACAGAGTCCACGCAGAATTAAACCCGTTAGGATTATACCTTCCACCAAAAGGACAGATGCTGCAATTGCTAAGCAACTCTTGCAGAGGGCTAAAAAGGGAGCACAAAAAAAGATTGAGAAAGAAGCAGCCAAACTGCAGGGCAGGAAAGGGAGAACCCAGCTCAAAAATATTCGACAGTTTATCATGCCGGTTGTGAGTGCTATCTCTTCACGGATTATCAAAACACCCAAACGGTTTATTGAGGATGAAGACTACGATCCTCCTATTAAAATATCCAGACTAGAATCCACACCAAACAGCAGGTTCAGTGCTACATCTTGTGGCTCCAGTGAAAAGTCCAGTGCCGCTTCTCAGCATTCGTCTCAGATGTCTTCAGATTCCTCACGGTCCAGCAGCCCCAGCGTGGATACATCTACAGACTCCCAGGCTTCTGAGGAGCTGCAGATGCTTTCTGAGGAACGAAGCAATACTCCAGAAGTTCACACTCCCCTGCCTGTTTCTCAGTCCCCTGAAAATGATAACAGTGATAGGAGAAACAGAAGGTTTTCAATAACAGAAAGAAGTTTTGGCCAGAGGACTGCAAAAAAGCTGTCTACCTTACCAAGTGTGCCGCAGCAGCAGTCCTCCTCCTCTCCTCCTCCCCCTTTGCTCACTCCTCCTCCACCTCTGCAGCCTGCTTCAAGCATCTCAGACCATACCCCTTGGCTTATGCCTCCAACCATACCTTTAGCCTCACCCTTTCTTCCTGCTTCTGCTGCGCCAATGCAAGAGAAACGGAAGTCAATTCTGCGAGAGCCAACATTTAGGTGGACCTCTCTGAAACATTCCAGGTCAGAGCCACAGTACTTCTCATCAGCAAAGTATGCCAAAGAGGGTCTTATTCGCAAACCGATATTTGATAACTTCAGACCCCCGCCGCTGACACCGGAGGACGTTGGCTTTGCATCTGGCTTCTCAACACCAGGTGCAACAGCTCCCACACGTCTCTTTTCACTTCACTCTGGAGCCAGGTTTGATATGCACAAGAGAAGTCCTCTGCTGCGAGCGCCGCGATTCACACCAAGCGAGGCCCACTCCCGGATCTTCGAGTCTGTAACTTTGCCATCATCAGTCGGTCGTGCTGCTGCAGGGACCTCTGCCACAAGCACATCCTCCCGGAGACGGAAAAGGAAAGCGTTCAGCCCCATCCGATCAGAACCCAGATCTCCTTCGCACTCCATGAGGACAAGGAGCGGAAGGCTCAGTACCTCTGACCTGACAACTCTCACCCCACAGTCTTCTGTCTCTTCCTCATTAACTAGTATTTCAGTTAGTTCTCTTGCCACTAGTGCCTTAAATTCAACTTTTACTTTTTCCTCTCATTCCCTGCCGCAGTCTGGGGAATCAGCAGAAAGAAGCCAGAGACCAAGGAAGCAGATGAGTGCTCCAGCAGAGCCTTTCTCATCTGGTAGCCCTACTCCTCTCTTCCCCTGGTTCACATCAAGTCCCCAGACAGAGAGAGGCAAAAACAAGGACAGAGCAGCAGAAGAACTCTCCAAAGATAAAGATGCTGACAAAGGCCTGGAGAAGGACAAGAGCAGAGAGAAAGACAGAGAGCGAGAAAAGGAGAACAAACAGGAGTCAAGGAAAGAGAAGAGGAGAAAAGGGTCAGAAATACAAAGTAGCGCTGCTTTGTTTCCTGTAGGTAAAATGCCCAAAGAAAAAGTCAATGAAGAAGCTGCAGCATCATCATCTGCCAAGAAAACTGCCGGGCGTAAGAAATCTACAGCAGTAGATCCTGTGGCAGACGTTTCCACTGTTGCTCTGGCAGATACGGCAGCTGTCAAAACCAAAACATCCAAGAAAGGTAGAGGGGGACTGGACAAATCAGACCTGGACCTCAACCCCACTGTGCCATCTTTGGAGAAGGAAAAAGCTCTGCGTCTTTCTGCTCCTTCATCAAGCACTGTTAAACATTCTGCTTCCTCCATCAGTTCTATGTTGGCTCAAGCGGACAAACTGCCAATGACGGACAAGAGGGTAGCCAGTCTTCTGAAAAAGGCGAAAGCCCAGCTGTACAAGATTGAGAAGAGCAAATCCCTCAAACAAGCAGATCAGCCAAAAGCACAGGTATTCCTTTTTCCAAGTTGGGTTTTTTGCTAGAGTGCATCTTACTTTGAACTTGTCCTGAACGTCATGAGTAGCTTTTGTATCCTGAGCGTGAAGAATTAATGTGCTTAATAATTAAGCAGCTGTTAGTGCAACAGATGGCAAAGGAGCCATCTCCGAAAGGAGCCCTGGGCAGAAGCTGAGGGGAGGAGGGAGCTGCATGCTCTCAGCTCAGAGGGGAGCTGCATGCATTTCGGAGACCGGTACAGCATAGCTGCGTATTGGGTTTCCCTGAATAAATCTAAGCAAAGCGATTATCTAGAGTAGCACTAGCTCTGAAAAGCAAAGTTCCAGCAAAATGCAGTGTCTGTCTTGGCTTGAAGGTTTCTTGGGGGCCCGCCTTGAGTATAAAGCTGGCTTCTGAAGAGAAAGTTGTTCCTTAATCTTTTTCTCTGTTTTTTAACTTTACGCAGTGATCCCTCACTTTTGGGAGGGAGGAAAACCCACTGGAATTTTGCATCTGATCTGGGGAACTGCTTCCTACCACTTTCCTCTTTTTCCTCTTCCCAACCCCAAAACCACCCTTTTCTGCAGTCCTTTTTACCTGCCAAAAAGGGAAGTGAGATACATTTTCAGGGAATACTTTTTATTTAAACTTTTACTTTCCATAACAGCACTAGTATACGTTTTTCAAATAGAGAAGCCTTCAGCTGTTTGTCTCTGAAATGAAGATGCCCGTGTGACTGGCTTGGTGTAGCAGAAGCCCAGATGCTCACTGTTGCTTATTTGGGATAGTTTTTTCAGTGGGAGATTGCAGCAGACTTGGGGGAAAGGAAACTCGAACACATCCAATATGAACATACAACAAGCTTCAGTTTATTGAATTTCAGCATACATACTTATAGTGTGGTTAATTAGATAATGCGTATTCTGTAACCGCATACTATTATTGGCTATTTGCTTCAAAGCCCTAAGTCTGGCTATTTGCCCTATGTATGGATACATACTAACTTTGTCTGGTTTTCTATGATCTTATTGGTTCTTGCACACCTCTATCGGTACTGTTATCCTAATGTTGCAGCAGGGTCACTGTGCCCTAATTTCTGATTGGGCACAGGGTTGGCAACTAGCTAAATAAGACTATTGTTCAAGAAACAGCTTGTCTAAGTCTATATGTCCCTTCTCTATTAACCATTCTTCAACAGGAGATATTCGAGAATCTTACCAAAACATGGAAAATTGCACTAAAATGCTCCATTTGTTTAGCACCCCGGTAAATCCAAGCCCCTCATCTGAAACATCAGCAGCTACAAAACTCTCAAACAGCCTCAATCTACTGCTGGCTTCTACTGGATCAGTCAGCACCAAGTGCTGCTCCAATTCCAGTGGACTCTGATTTTTGTAAAGTCTGTGCCTTGAGAGCATGGCTTCATGAGGAAGTTGGCATTCCAGTAGTGGATAGAGACTTACCTTATAAGTCCAATTGAGTCAAACCTCTTGTTCTCTTTCATTTATCTTGGATAACTGAGGCTTAGAAGGCTGAGCCTTTGTTTTTGTCCTGATTCTTACAAAGTGCGAGCTAAGATATAATTTGCTTAGAAGTTTCTATTACATGTTTCTCAGCCTCATTTTGGTAACTTTCTTAGGAGTACTGTCTGCTCTCATGTTCTGAAATCTAGGGCCAAGAGAGTGATTCATCAGAAACATCAGTCCGAGGACCGCGAATAAAACATGTTTGCAGGAGAGCAGCTGTTGCACTGGGCCGCAAGCGAGCAGTGTTTCCTGATGACATGCCCACTCTGAGTGCCTTACCATGGGAAGAGCGTGAGAAGATACTGTCTTCCATGGGGAATGATGGTGAGTTAGGATTTCTAGTTTTCATCTGGCTTCAGATGAAAATGAGGACTTCAAGTGATTAACAAGGGAAAGTATGTTAAAGAGCTCTGGGTTCTCTGTTACAGTGCCACTCAAACAGGGTTAATCCTTTAAGCTATTAGGAATTGTGTTAAATACATGTATTCTTCGCCAAACTTGTGTTCTGCTGAGGGGCGTGTGTGCATATACACATGTACACAAGTGTGTACACACAATCACTTGCACCCGTGTGGCTCTGCAGATGAACTTAGGCGTCCTGGGCTAAATTAGACACTCCTGCAATATCCTTTAACATCAGCAAATTCACATTAGAAATGGTTTTTTTGGTAGATAAGTCATCGATAGCTGGCTCAGAAGAGGCTGAACCTCTTGCTCCACCTATCAAGCCCATTAAGCCAGTTACCAGAAACAAGGCACAGCAAGAACCTCCGGTGAAGAAGGGCCGGCGCTCCAGGCGCTGCGGGCAGTGTTCGGGCTGTCAGGTTCCAGAGGACTGTGGTGTCTGCACTAACTGTCTAGACAAACCCAAGTTTGGCGGGCGCAACATAAAGAAGCAGTGCTGCAAGTAAGTGTGTCTGAGAAACTGTTGAGCTAATCCCTCCTCTGAGTGGGATAAGTGTAGCCACGCTCTGGGCCAGAAACAGCAGATTTGCACTGTGTCATGGGCTTGGACTGAGCTTGGCCTGGGCTAAGCTGGATCAAAGCAGGGTACTGTGAACACTTTAAGAGTCAAGACCACAGTTCAGGGTGCACTTGTTACGAGCTCTTTCTCTGGAGTTCACTTCTGGTTTATTCTCCTCAGTTTGATGAAACTGGCATAGCACTGAGAATTGTTTGGTGTGTGACCAGTGGCTTTTATTAAGCAGTACAGGATTTTGCAAGGAAGACAATGTGCACATAAATATTTATCTCTTGTTCTCCCAAATTGCATTTATGAAAAGCTTTTGTTTTCAAGATGGCATTTATCTAGCTTGTATACACTTTGTATATCAGAAGTGTCTCTGGATATCATTAAGAAATACCACTCTTCCTTGATTTCTCCTATCATTTTTTATACATATAACTTAGACTGAACCTTTCTCGTTTTTAAATTGCTGTATTAAATTGATTTTACCAGACTAGATAATCTGTCTGAAAAGGCAGCAGCTAAAGTGGCACCAGTAGATTGTTGTGGTACAAGAGCTATTTATAAAGTCTTGCTGTGTGAATTGCTGTGTGAGAACACTGCAGGCTGAAAGGAGTCTTGCTCTCAGCAGCTATGCCCAGGTTTTGGGCTGGGTTTCAGAGTCGCAAGCTCTGCTACAGGAATGGGGGCAGAAACAAAGCCTGGCCCAATCTACATTATATTAAGACATTATATGCCAAGCATAAGACAAATAGGGAATAAAGTTGAATAAAGTTAGCAAAAGGCTTGGTTCCCTAATCCAGTCCCACTCCAAGCGTACTTGGTTTTGTGTGAACAAAAGTAGTGTGTGTATTGATAATATTTTCAGGTTTTCATGTTGAGTATTTACAGACTGCCCTCTTAATGTCTGCATCTTTCTTCTGATTTCATGACTTGTTATTTTTAGAATGAGGAAATGTCAAAATCTGCAGTGGATGCCTTCAAAAGCTTATCTCCAGAAGCAAGCTAAAGGTAGGCTAAAAGACTTGCCTTGCATACAGTACAAGACAGAAGTTTCCATTTCATAGGTTTTGCTCTCTGTGCTGTCATTGTGGCTACACTGGGCTTATAAAGGTTATTCTGCATGGAGCCAGCCTGCCTGCACTGTTGGTGGCAGGTGCAAGGGGTAGGAGCGATGTGAGTACTGACAGCCATTGTACACCCCAGTGTCTCTCAGCACTGGACTGGTGCTGACTGGACTGGTTTTCTTCTTTTCTTTTGCTTCCTTTTCCTTCCTCACAAAGTCTGCTCTCAGCTCTGAATCTGTTTTACTGCAGGAGGGTGTTGCTTATTGCTTCTACAAAATAGGAACCTAAGGTGTTACAACATGGATTGAAGTACAAGCCAAGTTTATTTTTTGAGTACGGTTTTTTCTTTCGTATGACTGAATGTCAAAGCTCTGAATCAAAGTGTCTGTATCCTTGTTTTAAAAAAGCAGCAAATTATTTGAAGTCACAGTATTTTGTCTGTGTTGCTTTATCTGTGCTTCTTTTTCTTAGCTGCAAAAAAGAAAGAGAAGAAATCCAAGACAAATGAGAAGAAGGAAAGCCATTCTGGAAAAAGCCAGTTGGACTCTGGGCAGAAACAAGCACCTCAGGCTGTTGTACCAAGAGAAGACAATTCTGGGAAGAAGAGCAGTGAGCCTGCCCGTAAGCCTGTTGAGGAGAAGCATGAGGATGGGAATTCCTCCGTTCCTGTGTCAGAGCCCAAACAGATCCCTGCATCTGGTACCAGAAAGACTGGCAAGCAGATGTCCCAGCCAGTCCAGCTCCCTGCTTCTCAGCCACTGAGTTCAGGACCTTTGAAAAAAGAAGCACCTAAACTTAGCACTTCTGAGCCCAAGAAAAAGCAGACTCCCCAGCCAGAAATAGGTAAATGGGACTATTTATCCTCAGTATGTTTGAGTCATGTTAAGTGACAATACTGCTAAAAGCTGGTGCATTTTGAATCTAATGAATGCTTTACGGTGTGATGAAATTTCAGCAGATTATTTTGGAAATTTTCCTTAGAACTGGCTTCTTTTTTATTGAGCTACAGTGTGTGTTGGGGCAGGGAGAAAGATGGCTATCCTGGTTGGGACTCTGAGTCATGTAGTTGTGGCAGTCTTGAAGTGCATTTTCAGAATTGTGAAGTCTGACAACTCATTCTGAATGTGAAACAGGAGGATGTAATCTTTTACTACCAAAGTATAGTCCACTACTGTATATAGTGCAGGGCAGTGTGAACAGTCACCAGCCAAGCAGCTCTGGGATTTCTGTGGCTTTGCACCCACAATGCTCCAGATTGTGAGCAGAGCAAACTCTTCTAGTTGTGCTTCAGAGAGACTGCTCATAGGTGGGGAGGTGCAGCCACAGAAGAGGGTGGAAAAGTTCTAGTCTAAAACTCGTCACACATTACCCAGCTGATTTTTTTCCCTTTTCTTCTCTACAGGTGGCTGTTAGTTACTTGACATACTCATAATTTTTCCCCCCCCTTCCTAGGCACAGAACAAAGCAAACAGAAAAAAATTGCTCCCCGTCCAACTTTCCCTGTGAAACAGAAACCAAAAGAAAAGGTGAATACTGTTTTTTGTACAGTCAGTAAAATTTCAAGCACCTGGAATTTCTGTCTAGAAAGTAGAACCGTATTGCTTAACCTTTTGCAGCTTTTTTAATTTGGTTCTTAAAAATGTTAGGTTGTCCCCTTGTGGCAGTATGTAGATAGCAAAAAATCTGGCCTTTGTGTGAGATTCAGTTCAGATGTTATTTATGGTATCTAAAATTTGTGTGGTGGAGGGTGGAGGCTAGCTTTTGCATAAAAAATGCAACTACCTTTGTCTCAGAAATAGCTCAATCATGGAAAAAAAGAATTGTCTTATGTAAACCTGAGGGAGAAGTGAGTAGGGCTTGTTTATACCCAGAGTTGCCCCACTGCATCAAAACACCAACCCACGCTCTGATGAGAGAACGATGTGATGGTAGAGCATATGGAATTAGGACTGTAATTGCATATGAAATCCTCTTAGGGAATGGTTTGTAGAATGATCGCTTCCTTGCCGCTTTGACACACTCGTTAATTTTGTGCTGGTTTGGGGATTTGTCTGTGAATTATTTATGGCATTGGATATTACTGCTGGTTAAGTTCTAGCGTCCAGAGTTGGGATTAATGTAGGCTCCTTTGCTTGACCAGGAAAAGCCCCCTCCTCTAAGCAAGCCAGAGAGCAGCACACAGAACTTGCTCAGCACTATGACTAACAGCAGCAGTTCCAAGCAAAAGCAACCTACAGATGGAGTCCACAGAATCCGAGTGGATTTCAAGGTAGAGGACAAAATGTTTTAAGTATTTGAATGTCCCCTGGCTCTCGCCACTGGAACTAGAGTCCCCTGAAAGTGCTGGCAGTCACTGCTGAGTTTGTGTCTGGTACCTTTCAGAGGGAACCGCAAATAGGAGCCTCATGACAAGTCACTTGGTTGATTTTTAAAAGCTTGTTATGCCTTTTTTTTCTTATAATTAGAGTACTGGATGAAGAGACACTTAAAGCTTTAAAACCTTAACTGTCAATGTGTGAGGATGAGCAAGAATTTGAGGTTTATGAAGAATTATTCCATTAAGATGGAACTTTAAAACCTTACCACAACTTGAGCCAACAAGATTTGGGGAAAATGTTAGTAACTTGTAATTCACAACGTTTGGGGTATATCTGGGTTTTAAAAATGATAAATCATGTACATTTTTGAACAACAGTGTTGAAATAATAATAAAAATTAATATTTTCCTAATAATTTTTCAGTCCATCTATAAGTGTTGATACTGGAGATTATAGTGAGATCTCATAAGTGTTTTATACAAATATGGAGCTTTAATAAAGTATAATTCTTCTGAAATTTCACTTTTAGTAATACTTGTGCAATTGTGAAAAGCATTGTCCTGTTCCTTAGTTTTGCTTTCCCTAGAAGGAAGGCTCTAGCATGCCACTGAGCGCACTCGGCAGGAGCAGCGCTGAGGTGTGACTCTACCAGAATACACTGTAAAGTAGTTTGAGGTAGACGTTGAAATTATTTCAGTTTGAGGCGTCTTATTCACAGACCCAGAACTGAGCAGTCACGTGAACATTTTGTACTGATGTTGTATTGCCTTGTTCTGCATGGTGATGTGTCCTTTTGTACTTTCAGGAGGACTGTGAAGTGGAGAATGTTTGGGAGATGGGTGGGTTAGGCATCGTCACCTCGGTACCTATTACTCCCAGGGTGGTGTGTTTTCTCTGTGCCAGCAGTGGACATGTGGAGGTAAAGCATTGCGTTCTGCTGTTGATGACTTAGTTACAGCTCAATGTTGTTACAAAAATAAATAAATAAAAGCTAAAATTACCTTAGTCCAGAAGAAATTAAAATAATACCTGTAAATCTGTACTGGCTAGAATTTGTCCCAAGATACTAAAGTGCAAGGTATTTAAAATCAGCTTGGAAACTTCAGTGGTGTTCCTTTCGGAGGTGTATGAGTTGTGAAGAACAGTGTACTTGAGAGTGCCCATGTCTCTAAATTTCGGAACTCACATCTGATGTAAAGCAGGAGTTTTGCTCTCTTTTAACCTGAAATAAAAAAGGCTGCCCAGTGATGCTAAAGGGTTTTAGGCAGCATTGACTTTTCCAGGTGTGTTCATATCTGCCAAGAGCTGCAAACTGTTACAGAGACATGACTGGAAGGGGTCTGGCACTGCCCAAAGAGCCGGATTGAGATGTATTAAATGCATTTCCAGGTGTAGATAGGTGCCTTCTCAGTATCTTCAGGCCAGCTGACCTGGGAAAGTGGTGCTAGTGCTCTAGGAGGGCCCAGGTTCTGATGAGTGGACAGGGGAAAAGGGGGTTAAATTCTGGATGTGGATGTCAGTGCACTTGAGGGCTGTGAAGAAGGCCCTTTGGGGCATGGAGCCATCCCCTTCTTAGTTAGGGGCCTCCAGGGGACAAACAATTCCCATGTCCCCTGTGAGCCTGCAGTGTTTGTGCCGTGAGGATGATTGTTTTTCTGATACGACCAGCCTTGTAGGGGATACAGGGAAATTAGAAGAGCTTTGTAATGGAGAAGTGGACTGAATGGAGGGGGAGACTCTTTGCTCTGCATGTCCCTACTTCTTGCACCAAGTGTGTCTTCTGGTGCAGTTGGCTTGTAACACAGGGAGGGAGTGAGGGAGGGAGATCCTGAAGAGCCCTATAGGCCTTTGTCAATGCTCAAAGCACTTAGTTAACAGGTACCAGACTCCCAGCGGCTGTGAGGTATCCAATCTGTATTTAGGTTACCTGAAATACACAGTTTCCCTCCTAAAATCCTCGTTCTGTCAGTTGTAAAGCAGAATTCAAAATAGTTCACAGCACAAGAGGGCTAGTTTGGGAACTTGGAGTAGCTTCTGCCTTGCTATAACCTGCGTCTCCCCCCTTGCAGTTTGTATATTGCCAGGTCTGCTGTGAGCCTTTCCACAAGTTCTGCCTGGAGGAGAGTGAGCGACCCCAGGAAGACCAACTGGAGAACTGGTGCTGCCGTCGCTGCAAGTTCTGCCACGTCTGTGGGAGACAACACCAGGCCACCAAGGTACCCCAAACCACTGGGAGACACAGCAGCACCCCCAGCTTCTCTCGCTCCTGAGCTCAGCCAGCAAGCATATACCAGGAGCAGAGTCTCTGTGCGCTGGGGAGGAGGCTTCTTGAGTTGCTCCATTGCAGCTTCTTTCTTATGCCCTGAATGGGGGATCCAGTAAAAAATGGAAGTGTCCAGGATTTTGCATCCCTTTGCAGTTTGTCTGTTCCAATGCTTTTTTTCCCTTATTCTTGTAGCAGTTGCTGGAGTGTAACAAGTGCCGAAACAGCTATCACCCTGAGTGCCTGGGCCCAAACTACCCAACAAAACCCACCAAGAAAAAGAAAGTTTGGGTGAGGAATCTTAATTTCTTTTTTTGGGTAATTCATTTGTTGACTAATGGTAACGCTGTGGAGTAGAGCTCTGCAAGCTATTTGCTCTGATGCAGTTGCTCATCTCTTCAAGGCAAGATGCCTGTTGCATCAGAAGGTACATTTGGAAATAGATGGTGAGATGGCTGGTTGATAAGATACTCTGAGAAAGCAGGAATATTTAAAGAGATCACCCCTTTTTTTTTTAGTCATAGTAAGTCCTAAGATCGTAGTAAGCTTTTTGGTCATAGTCCCATAACATGGATGAAGGTCTTCAAAATGGAAGCATTTACCTTGTTAACAAACCTGTTGATACCAGTATTGAGGGACAGTTTGGATTAATGTGCTAATTTGTGTCTTTTGTTCTAATCAAGTGCCTGTAGGGTATTGGCTACTAAGACTTTGTACATGTTTTCGTCTACAGTATACAGAGTTTTAAAACTGTTAAAATAGGACTTTGTGGTTTAGACCAGAAGAAACGCCACAACCGTGTTTTATGTGAGGGAGAGGTGGTATTTTCTTCAGCGCAAATATGTAGGAGCAAAAAAACTATACTGTGATTTGATTTAATGTTTTTTCTTGTTGCATTATCACCATCTTACCATAAAGGAAGCGAGCTCAGTTCTTTTCAGGGAAAGTTTCCGCATTTATAATTCCTCGTTCTGTTTGGTAACATCTCTGCGCTCATTAAATAATAAAAATTATGAAACGTGTTGAAAGCACAGAAAGTGCTGGATAAAAGTAAATAATTCTTGCCAAATTAATTCTTTTTCCAGATATGTACCAAATGCGTTCGCTGCAAGAGCTGTGGATCAACAACACCAGGCAAAGGGTGGGATGCACAGTGGTCTCATGATTTCTCCCTGTGTCATGATTGTGCCAAACTCTTTGCTAAAGGTACATAAAATTGTGATTTTTTACAGCAGGAGCTTCCTCTGCTGCTTGGTTTTGAATCAGCCAGTGTGAGTGGGCAGAGGGCCAGCATGGCACCTGAAGTTGGCACAGTCCAGGCAGGAATGCAGGCTGGTTATGGTTGAGCCTGAAAGTGCACATAATAGTTCAGAGCCAGGTTCCTAGGTTGTGCAGTGGCTCACCAAAGTCACCACTGCTTTTTTGTCAAAGTTTGGGGCTTTCAGCATGTAAACACTCTGCTGTATAAAGGAATTATTACACACCTGTTGGCCCAGGGTTTCCAGTAGCAAATGAGGAAAAGACATTTTAAAATACTTTTGACTTTAAAGCACTTTAAAAGCAAAATTTCTAACGTAAAGTGGTTGTTCCTTGTGTTAGTTGCTGTACATGATGCCTATGAATTTTAGAGGGCATTTTCGGGAAGAAACTTACGACAGAAAGTCTTGAATTTTCCACCTAATTTCTTGCCTATGTGTAATCTTTGTCTTTCATTTCGCCCTTGCATATAGTATTTCATTAGTCTTGCCATGCACAAAAAATGGCTGCCCAGCCATGGAATTCTAAAGTAGTCAGTCATCTTCCAAAATTATTTTTTGCAGCTTCATAACAGTAGAGGGGACTGTGCTGGTAGTTTACTGGTAGGGGTGTTCAGAGCTGCTTTCTTAGCACACCAGTAAGTAACCACACAGCCTTTAAGGTGTGTTTGGCATCCAGATTTCTAATATCCCATTTTGTTTGCAGGAAATTTTTGTCCGCTCTGTGACAAATGCTATGATGATGATGACTATGAGAGCAAGATGATGCAGTGTGGGAAATGTGACCGCTGGGTCCACTCCAAATGTGAAAACCTTTCTGGTAAGGAAATCCTCATCCCCTCACTGCTGAAGACCATGGGGCAGTGATTAGGCCAAAGCAATCAAGTCTTGGACCTTTTTACTAGGGTGCTACTTTAACACATTCACCTGTTGTGACCTACCTGAAAAATACCTGTAGAGTGGCAACAGGTAAACCAGTGCTAATACCAATGACATCCTGAAAGCACAGGACTTTCCTCAAAGGCAGTGTCACTTAATTAGCTGTGCAAGGGGCTTTTGTTGCATGAAAATGTTTCAGTTAGGCAGTAAATGCAGGGCAGGGATTTTTCCCTGTATCCTTCAGTAAAGCAGTTTAGATGGTTATCTTGTCTTCTTTTGTCTCCAGATGAAATGTATGAGATACTCTCCAACTTGCCTGAGAGCGTTGCATACACCTGCATTAACTGTACAGAGCAGCATCCTGCAGAGTGGCGTCTGGCACTAGAGAAGGAGCTGCAGGTTTCCTTGAAGCAGGTTTTAACCGCCCTGTTGAATTCCAGAACTACCAGCCACTTACTGCGGTATCGACAGGTAAGCTGGACCTTGTGCCCTGTTGGTGTTACTCTGGCATGAAGCGTATGTGGCATTCAGTTGAGATGTTGAGGTGTTGCTGTGCCTCATACTGGAGAAGTGTCTGCATCGTACTTGGAACAACATGTGCGGTGATTTATTTATATTTTTTCTTTCTTTTGGTGATGCCTTTGGAAGCAGAGAAGTAGGTATCTGTGATACAGCTTGTGAAGCTGAAAGAAAAATAGGCTAATTCCTCCCTTCTTCAAGGAATGGGAGGATTTAACTCTGTGAAGGTTTTTTTCTGACAGAAGAGCAGGATCTTTGTCTTGAAATATGCATTCAGAAATAAGTCTTCTGAGCAATGAGTTTGATCCTTATGCCTGATGGCTCTGTCCTACTGTGCACCTTACAGGTCTCAGCAGAAAGTAGGTTAAGAGCTTTTCATTGTTGCCCCTACATACTCGGGTCTCCTTTCCTTCACATTACTGAAAATCTTTGGGCCAATAAATGTGCTTGGGAATGTATCATCAGGAGAAGCTGCATTTCAATAGTCAACATCCCTTTGTCTCATTGCTGATGTTCACAGGCAGCAAAACCACCTGATTTAAATCCTGAGACGGAAGAGAGTATCCCATCCAGAAGCTCTCCTGAGGGTCCTGATCCTCCTGTCCTAACAGAAGTCAGTAAACAGGAGGAGCAGCAACCTCTGGATCTGGAAGGAGTGAAAAGAAAAATGGATCAAGGAAGTTATACTTCTGTGGTATGTCAAAGTTGTTATGTTCCACTCTATTACTAGACACTGTGAATTGCTTTGTTACCTGTGGTGTTCATAACTGGGCAGGCTTAAGCTTTTTCTTTAGGAGCAAGGAAGCAGATTACCATACTGCTAAAAATAGTTCTGGCTGGCACTCGTTAATACTGGTCCAGACATGAGTAATTTATGCTCTTATGGGGTTCTCTGTAGCCAGCAGTGGTACTTGGTTAGACCCCCATCTGCTCTCAGTCAGACATTTATGTAGATAAAAGCAGGACAGGCCATCCTGAACATGCAAATTCTGACTGAAGACCATGCCAGATAGCCCTGCTGCAGTTGGTTAGCTAGAAACTTAAGGGTGGAGGGGTGATCTCTTCAAGGGTCATTTACAGAAAATGCTAGTGTTGACCAAATCAGCTCTCTTTGCAGAGAACAGCCTTTTCCTCTTTTTTTCCTACAGAATTTGTAATTTTGAGGAAAACTGGATATTGCAAAGCGCTTGGCAAATGTTGTGGCACCAGATTTTGACCAAATTCTTGTGAGATAGCTACAGCTAGTTTAGCTGATTTAAAACCAGTCAGCAGTCAGCTGAAGTGAACGGTTGTGGGTGTGGCAGCTCTGCCAGCCAGTTTATAAATACAGAGGGCTGCTTGTTTCTTCACAGCCAAATTCCCTTTCTGCTTTTAAGTTGATGCTCTGGTTCAATCTTACAGTCATCTGAATGTCCACTTGCTGCCTTAAAAAATTAGTGGGTGGTGTAGCTGTACAAAAGACAATCCCGTTAATGTGAAGTTTTGTGGATTTTTTACAGTTGGATTTTAGTGATGACATCGTGAAGATAATTCAAGCAGCCATTAATTCTGATGGCGGGCAGCCAGAGATTAAGAAAGCCAACAGCATGGTCAAGTCCTTCTTTATTCGGGTGAGCTGGCCTACAGTTACTTTGAAATCTGCATGGTATCCTACCACTGCTTGTTGATGTTAGAGTCCAAAGGGCCACCACACTTATCCTTGCTTGGGTCTTTGCGGGAATAAAATAATGCATTGTCAGAGTTGTTAATGTTAGTGAATGTTACTAGTTGTGCATTTACAGTAGATCTTGGCTGCATGTCTTTCAATTTTTTGGTATGTTGTCTAACTTTTCTAATGGGATATTGTTTTCCTGTAGCAAATGGAGCGAGTTTTTCCATGGTTCAGTGTAAAAAAGTCCAGATTTTGGGAGCCAAATAAAGTAACAAGCAAGTAAGTAATTGTTCTGTATCTGACTGTGTCACCCTGCTGTTTGCCAGCTGGCCAAGCAAAACATATTTGGAGAGCCTGTTTGTGGGGTTGAAATTTTTGTTTTTCCTTTTTTTTTTTCTTTTCCTTTTTTTTTTTTCCCTAAGAAGTTACACGGTAATCCCATTCCCATGTTTTGTACACACTTCCTTGTTTTAAAGCCAAGTAACCAAAATTCTTATTTAGAACTAGGTGTACTGTGTGTTGGCTTGTCAGTCCTGACCTTCCGTCCCTCTCCTTCTCACACCGTTATTTGGGGTAGCCCTCCTGTATCTGTTACCCTTCAGAGAAACAGACAGCCACATCACAAACCTTAAAATGTGACTGGTCACATTTGTGGGGAGCATCTGTGGGCTGTAAGTAGTTATTGGAGTTGTTGCTGGGGGGCAGATGTCAGGTAGGCTGGCCCTGGTAGGCAGGGCATAAGGCCCTCTGGTGCAGCCAGGTGTGACACTGACTCCTTGCTGCATCTCAGCAGTGGTATGTTGCCAAATGCGGTGCTGCCCCCGTCGCTCGACCATAATTATGCTCAGTGGCAGGAGCGTGAAGAGAACAACCGCACTGAACAGCCCCCTCTGATGAAGAAAATCATTCCAGCTCCGAAACTCAAAGGGCCTGGAGAGCCAGATTCGCCAACTCCTCTACATCCTCCTACACCTCCCATCTCTGGTAAGAAAACCGATATCGGGATTGCTGATCCCAAACCCAGAAATGCAGCTGTCGTAGAGACCTCTGTGATCTGAAGTCATTCAGAGGCAGTTATATATGAGATGTTTCTGGGCTGAGCTTGGACCCAAGAATCAGCTTTTGCAACCCCTCTTTTCCCCCAGAATGAGGGTTCTGCAGAGGTTGATGTGTCCTTTGCTTTCCAAGCTGGCTATTGAAAACTATTCAACTATGTTCACTTGCTGACAATCTCTCCAGATGAATTTTTGCCTCCCTGAATTTTAAGAATAAATATTGTTCTCCCTTTTAACTCTAAGGGTCTGACAGAAGCAGAGAGGATAGTCCTGAACTGAACCCACCTCCAGATGTAGAAGACAACAGGCAGTGTGCGTTGTGCCTAAAATATGGTGATGACAGTGCTAACGTGAGTATCTGCCCTGTGCCCGTTTCCGTAGGAACCCATTTAAGCAGTGCTGTAGATTTGGTATGTGGATAGGCTAGATGGGTTTTGTGCATTGTTGTGTTTTCTAGAACATCTGAAAAGAACATTTCCTTCTGTTCTTTAGGATGCTGGACGTCTTCTCTATATTGGCCAAAATGAATGGACACATGTGAACTGTGCTTTGTGGTCAGCAGAAGTGTTTGAAGATGATGATGGTTCTCTGAAAAACGTGCACATGGCTGTGATCCGGGGAAAGCAGCTGGTGGGTACAAGCAAAGAACACTTCATTAAACTTAACTCTGATTTAGAATCAGAAGACAGGAGCCTAGCTAAAAGATGCCTTGTGTGCATTTGTTCTTCTCTGACCTTTCTTTGCAGTATTTTTTACTATGCTATAAATAATAGAACTAACTGAAGGTATTTGGAAAGTTATTTTATCCTTGCTCAGTTCTGGAATATTGTTGAGATCAAGTGAAGCTTGCAAATGTGAAGATTGGATATGAAGCACGAGCAGGAAAGTCTAAGGCCTGGAACAACCAGTCCACAAATGAAAAAGTTGTTCCATGTGAGGGGATCCTTCTTCCTCTCACCTCCTCCTCCATGTCTCACTTATGTGTTTGAGTCACTGTAGTGAAATTGAACGGCAGTGAAGTGGGGGATCAGACATTACTCTAAACTTCTGCCTGTGCCAAAAAAACCAGCTGACAACAGCAGTGGTGGTCCAGTTTTAGAAGAGATTAATTTTTCGTTTTTTCTTTTTGCTTTTGCAGAGATGTGAATTCTGCCAGAAGTCAGGTGCCACAGTAGGCTGCTGCCTCACTTCCTGTACGAGTAACTATCATTTCATGTGCTCACGAGCCAAGAACTGTGTCTTTCTGGATGATAAGAAGGTTTACTGCCAGAGGCATCGTGACTTGATCAAAGGAGAGGTGAGATTCTTCTTTCACACTCTGCCTCACACTCTGAAGATGGGGTTAGCCTGTAACTATGAACAGTTTTTAGAAGTTCATGTTGAACGTGTTTCTTGCTAATGAGGGCTGGACTGCAGTGCTCTTAAAAAGAAGTCATAATACAGCCGGCCTGGGGAAGTTTGGCAAGTGGCGCTGTATGGAAGTTGAAAAACCAAAAGACCAAACTGAGGATCAAGTAGGACAAACTGTAGCATAAATATAGGAGTTCCTTTAATTAACAAGTAGTTTTGTTGGTTCTTGTTCCAGGTGGTTCCTGAGAATGGATTTGAAGTTCTTAGGAGAGTTTTTGTGGACTTTGAAGGGATCAGTTTGAGAAGAAAATTTCTTAGTGGTTTGGAACCGGAGAACATCCACATGATGATTGGTACGATAGAGTCTTTGGATACTTGATCCGTCTTTGGTGCTGGATTCTGGTTCACAGAAATGTTCTGTTCCTATTTCTGCTCAGGTTCAATGACGATAGACTGCTTAGGAATTCTGAATGACCTCTCAGACTGTGAAGATAAGTTGTTTCCCATTGGCTATCAGTGAGTATAAGCTGTTTCATGATTTGATGTCTTCCAGTATATTTCATGTCAAACAAAAACTGAAGTAACATGGGAAATTGACTGTAGCTTTTCCTACACTGTTGAGGAATCTCTGATTAAGCTGGGTGTGCAGTGTGTTCTGCCAGGAGGGCTTTGGCCAATATAGTTTTGAGAAACAGAAAATTTAAAACAGAAGTGAGGTTTACTCAACTGTTTTAATAAATTGATTTGTTTGAATTATCTTCCAGGTGTTCCAGGGTGTACTGGAGCACAACAGATGCCAGAAAGCGCTGTGTGTATACCTGCAAGATCATGGAGTGCCGACCTCCAGTCATAGAACCTGACATCAACAGCACTGTAGAGCATGATGATAATAGAACAATTGCCCATAGTCCAGTTCCCCTTACAGGTAATCTTTTAAGGACTTAGTAGAAGTATATTCTCGGTATCGTTTTGCCATAGTGTATCTCTTAAACCGATTTGGACTAGAATCCAATTCAGGCTTCCACAGCATCTTAAGACTTTAAGCTCCTGGATGTACCGCTAACTTTGAAAACATGAGCCAAACGAACACTACTGGGATGGTTTCTAGTCACAGCTCAGAGAATTTTCTAGTGATCTAAAACTTCAAACTGTGTTTGGAGTGTAGGTGTTGGTCTGTAGTATGGGGGTTGTTCAGTACAACGTTGAATAGTTACATTGTGCTTCTGCACTTCCAAATTGCTTCCTTGTATCCAAGGCTAAAGCTGTGAGAGATTTTTAAAATGTTTATAGTTGTTGTCAGTGTTAACACAGAATCTTATGCTCTATAAATACATAGTGGAATTTCATATGTAAGCTGAGCAATTGCTACAAGTATTTGAAAATGTTCTTACAAGAAGAAACCAGGCATTATCTGATGTCAAATCTTTGACTTGGTGTTTATTTAACAAATACCCTGATTCTCCAAGTGGAACCTGATAGCAGTATATACTTTATCAAATCACTGATTTTAGGGTTCAGTGATGGCTTATACTGTTGTTTCTCTTTTATACAACAACAGAAATTCTACCGAGAGACACCCGAAATACACCTGAAATTGTAAACCCACCATCACCAGATCATCCCTTGCATTCTCAGACCTCTAGTTCCTGTTACTATCCAGTGGTCTCAAAGGGTCCCAGGATCAGGACGCCAAGTTACCCATCCACACAGCGGTCTCCTGGCTCTAGGCCATTACCCTCTGCAGGTATTTATAGTGCTATTGATTTTGTTTGAGGTTTGTTTGGAAATGTTTTGGTTTAGTTTCTGTCTTTCTTGGCTTCTTTCAGAACAGGGTGTTTAGTTTACTGTTTCTGGAGAAAGCAGTGAAATGGCAATAGGTTGAGGAGAGGAAAGTTCTAATAATACACAGGGGAGATGGCCTGCCGAGAAATGTAAAACTGAAACAAACAGTCCTTCGGGATGAAGAAGAGGCAGCATTTGGGCAATATAGTAGTAGTGAGCCAAAAGAGCTTTGGTGTAAGTTAGGGACTTAGCATCTCAGTTGGTATTTTTCCAGAGAGAATCAGGAATCTGAGTCAGCTATTTCTGACTAATGTTTTCTTTCAAACTGATGTTGAAAATTCATATCTAAAGTTGAGATACCAAACCCTGAGATACAAACTTGCTGAATTCTGGTTGACGGTATTGGGTTTTTAACACCTATCTAAAATACCAACAGTGTTGGTGTTGTTTGGCTGAAGAGTTTTGCTGGGTTTTAATTTCTTGTGATCTGTGTGAAGGAATTGGATGTGGGTTGATTGTGAACATTGAAGATCACCTGACAGTCTTTCTTGCCTTCGTTTCTCAGGAAGTCCTACCCCAGTGACCCATGAAATAGTGACAGTAGGAGATCCTTTGCTATCCTCGGGACTTAAGAGCATTGGTTCTCGGAGACACAGCACCTCTTCTTTGTCACAGCAACAGTCAAAACTCCGGATGATTTCCCCTACGCGAACTGGGAGCACTTACTCCAGGCACAGTGTGTCTTCAGTTTCCAGCACGGGGGCCTCTTCAGAATATGAGCCAACTATCAAAAGTAATGACCGCTTTGTGGGGCCAGTGAGCACAGGTCCTCCAAGCACTCCAGTTCAAAGTTGCTCTACCAGTTCAGGCTCCCAGAAAATAGCAGCTACAACTGGAAATAAAACTTACCAGCTGGATACATCTCAGTCTACAGAAGGGAAACATTCCAGCAGTTCAGATTTAATAGCCAAAGCTACGCCTTCTAAGGGAGAGAAGATGAAAACCTCAAAGGACCCAGATTATTTGTCTCATACTTTTGCTTCTGGAGGAAGCTCCAAAGTGTCCACTCCACCAACCAGTTCATCAGGCACAGAAATGAGTGTTAAAATAGGAACATTTCAAGAGTGTTCAGGATCATTTTCTTCCAAAGAAGCAGTACCCTTTCCACCTTTGCATCAGAGAGGCCTAAGGAAAGACAGAGATCAGCACATGGAACCTGTACAGCCAGAGAAAACAACTGTGGTTGATGAGATGGATGCAAAGACCTTGAAGGCTGCTGGAGTAAACAACAGATCTCCTGCAGCAAGTGAGCAGGTAGTTACTGCTCCCAGAGAGAGGCGTCAGAAAGGCAAAAAGTTAATGAAAGACAGTTTTAAAGAGAAGCATTCCCTGAAATCTCTTACAGAGACAAATCAAGCAGTAGGCAGTGATGAACTGAAATCAGAATTTGGCAGTCAGGGTTTGGCAACTGAACAAATTAGCCAGAGGTTATGTAATAATATTCCTGCTGAAAAAGCTTGTGAGAAGTCTCCACCTTCACAAGGGCCATCTAAAGGGCCTGCAATGCAGGTTGAAGCAACCCCTAAGGAATCACAGGCACCCAGGAAACGTACAGTTAAAGTCACTCTGACTCCTCTCAAGATGGAAAGTGAAAACCAGTCTAAAAATGCACAGCAGGAAAGTGATGTTGAAACTCAGTCTGCAGGAGCAGACCTGACTGCTTTGGCAGAGCACTCCTCAGCTTCAGAAAGCCTCGAAGAGAACCCTGTAGTTCAGGGAAGTCCAAATGAAACACAAGCACAGGAATCTCAGAATAACACATATGAAAATTCACCCATTCAAGGTAACAACTTGATGCTCCAGGATGGAGCTAAAGCTCAAGAAGAAGGCTCATACAAGCGGAGGTATCCACGGAGAAGTGCTCGGGCCAGATCCAATATGTTCTTTGGATTGACTCCTCTGTATGGTGTGAGGTCCTATGGAGAGGAAGATATTCCCTTTTACAGTAACTCAACTGGCAAGAAGCGAGGGAAGCGGTCTGCAGAAGGACAAGTGGATGGTGCGGATGACTTGAGCACATCAGATGAAGACGACTTGTACTACTACAATTTCACAAGGACGGTGGTTTCCTCAAACACAGAGGAGAGGCTCGCGTCCCATAGCTTATTCAGGGAGGAGGAGCAGTGTGATCTTCCAAAAATCTCACAGCTAGACGGTGTGGATGATGGAACTGAAAGTGATACAAGTGTCACAGCAACAACCAGGAAAGTCAGCCAGGTAACTAAAAGGAGTGGCAAAGAGAATGGGACGGAGAACTTAAAGCTGGACAGAACTGAAGAAGCTGGTGAGAAAGTGCAAGTCACCAAGAGCTCCACAGTGCACAAAACCGAACCCAAGATTGATAACTGCCACCCTGTGAGCAGGGTTAAAGCACAGGGTCAGGACTCCCTGGAAGTGCAGCTGAGCTCATTGGAAACGGGCCGCAGGGCTCATGCAAGCACACCTTCCGACAAGAACTTACTGGACACTTTCAACACAGAACTTCTGAAATCTGACTCTGACAATAACAACAGTGATGACTGTGGGAACATACTCCCTTCTGACATCATGGACTTTGTGCTGAAGAACACACCATCTATGCAGGCATTGGGAGAAAGTCCAGAGTCTTCATCGTCTGAACTCTTGACGCTTGGAGAAGGTCTAGGTCTCGACAGCAACCGTGGCAAGGATATGGGATTGTTCGAGGTGTTCTCCCAGCAGCTGCCCACCACTGAACCAGTGGACAGCAGTGTCTCTTCCTCCATATCAGCAGAGGAGCAATTTGAATTGCCGCTGGAGCTTCCTTCGGATCTCTCAGTTCTGACCACACGCAGTCCTACAGTGCCCAGCCAAAATCACAATAGGCTTGCTGTCATCTCAGAGTCTTCACTTTCCTCCTCAGGAGAGAGGTCAATGCTTGCCTTGCCTTCCACAGAGTCTTCGGAGAAGAGAGTGACAGTCACAGAAAAATCTGCCTCAGGGGAAGGTGATGCGGCTCTCCTGAGTCCAGGGGTAGACCCAAGCCCTGAAGGACACATAACTCCTGATCACTTCATCCAGAGTCACATAGATGCAGAGCATATAGCCAGCCCAGCCTGTGGCCCTGTCGAGCAAGGGCATGGCAGCAACCAAGATTTAACAAGAAACAGTGGGACTCCGGGTATCCAGGTGCCAGTATCACCCACTGTTCCCCTCCAGAGCCAGAAGTATGTGCCAAACTCCACAGACAGTCCTGGCCCCTCGCAGATCTCAAACGCTGCGGTGCAGACAACACCACCCCACCTCAAGCCAGCCGCAGAAAAACTTCTAGTAGTTAATCAAAACATGCAGCCACTGTATGTCCTCCAAACTCTTCCCAATGGCGTCACTCAAAAGATACAGTTAACACCTTCTGTTAGTTCTGCGCAGAGTGTGATGGAAACCAACGCTTCGGTGCTGGGGCCCATGGGGAGCGGGCTCACGCTGACCACAGGATTAAATCCGAGCTTGCCCCCATCTCAGTCATTATTCCCTCCCACGAGCAAGGGACTGCTTCCCATGTCCCATCACCAGCATATACATCCTTTCTCCACACCTGCTCAGACAGGCTTCCCACCAAACATCAGCAGTCCTTCACCAGGTCTTTTAATCGGGGTCCAGCCACCCCCTGATCCTCAGCTCTTAGTATCTGAAGCTAGTCAGAGGACAGACCTTGGTACTGCTTCTTCTACACCAGCTGCTGCCCTGGGCAAGAAACGGCCCATATCTCGCCTGCAGTCACGGAAGAACAAGAAGCTGGCTCCTTCTGGAACCCCTTCTGCTATAGCTCCTTCTGATATGGTCTCCAACATGACCTTAATTAATTTCGCTCCTTCCCAGATTTCTAACCACCCACTAGATTTGGGAACCATTGCGAATTCAACGTCCCATAGAACCGTTCCCAATATTATCAAAAGGTCAAAGTCTGGGGTCATGTATTTTGAGCAAACATCTTTGCTCCCGCAAGGTGGGACCACTACTGCAGTCAGCACATCTCCCAGTGTTATTGGTCCAGATGCCAGCCATCTCCCAGCGGGGCCTGTATCAGGCCTAACATCGAGTTCCTCCGTGCTAAATGTTGTATCCATGCAGGCCACGGCAGCCCCTAGTACTGGTGGGTCAGTTCCTGGTCACGTTCTGGGACAAAGTTCAGTAACGTTAACAAGCCCTGGATTACTGGGGGACCTTGGTTCAATAAGCAACCTCCTGATCAAAGCTAGTCAGCAAAGCCTTGGTCTTCAGGAGCAGCACATGACTTTACCACCAAGTTCTGGGATGTTTTCACAACTGGGAGCATCTCAAACTCCGTCTACGGCAGCCATGACCGCTGCATCAAGTATATGTGTTCTACCTTCAGCACAGACAATGGGCATGACAGTTGCTCCATCGTCTGCTGACCCAGAAGGCTCATACCAGCTTCAGCACATGACACAGCTCTTAGCCGGCAAAACTGGGGTTGCATCCTCCCAGCTGGACCTTAGCACAGCTTCGGCAACAACGCAGTTGTCAAGCTTTCCACAGCTGGTCGATGTTCCAAACAGTACTGGACTCGAACAAAGCAAGGCTTCCTCATCAGTGATGCATGCCAGTTCAGCATCTCCAGGAGGCTCCCCGTCACCTGGTCAGCAGTCTGCAAGTAGCTCTATGCTGGGTCCCACAAAAATGAAGCCAAAAATCAAACGCATCCAGCCATTGTTAGACAAAGGGAATGGAAAGAAACACAAAACTTCTCATGTGTGGGCCGGTTCTTCTGAATCTCATGTTCCTGACAAAGGGACTGTTGCTGAACCCCAGGTCTCAGCTACAGGGTAAGAGGAGAGTTTGTTTTTTCTCATCCCTGGGGTTTTGTAACAGTATGAGAGAATCTTCAGCTAGTTTCTCCAGGAAGTTATGCAAGTCAAGGCAAATTGTGAAGTGCAACTTTTGGTTCTGATGGAAGTATGATCTGGTTCTCTGTATCTTAGGAGCTGTTGTTGCTACTTGTGTAGTCTTCAGAACTGCTGAGTCTGTCACAGCAACTCCCAGTGGATCCATTCCTGCCTTCCAGTCTCGTTTATGGCACATATGGGTTAGCAGATATTTTGAATGTTCCCAAATCTTTTGCTTTCAGGACACCTGCTGTGAAGGCAGATGCGCAGGATGCAGCCAGCATAGACCAGCCGTTGCAGAAGCCATGTGGGCAGTCTGCAGGGTAAGGGATGAACAGACCTTTCTGTGTGATTCTGCTCACGAGCTGAAGGGCATTTGAATAGAGAATGCCGGAAGTCTGGCATTCCTAGTTAAAATGTCGGGAGCTTTCAGTAGGGAATGTGCAGTCACGTTAGGATGCAATATGGAACCATTTTGCATTATGCTGCATATACTTCTGGGGAGCTAAGTGCCTGCTGAGGAGATGCTTGTGCAGCGGTGTCTGATTGTGTGTGGGCACACACCTTACTCCTGAGTGGGGTTGGCAGAGAGGGTCACAGGCTGTGTGAAATTAGGCTTCTGCCCACAGATGGATAGAGGCTGCAAACAGAAATGCTACTGAGTAGAATATTTCTGTTTGTTCATTTCCAACTGAACTGATGTCAGAACATTTGATCTGGAAAAAGGTTCTTGTATCTGTCAAGATTTCATAGACTACTGCTTAGGGCTGGTGAAGAAATAAGGCAGGTTGTTAGCTATTTTTCTCCATGTTCTCCTCCTCTTCTCCCAAGGCAACCGGCTGTGGTCCCAGAACCTCAATCAACACAGAACTCAATAAATGAGCAAGAAAATGCAGGTATGTCACTTCTTCAAAAACACCTAGTCTTGGGGTTCTCTAGGTCTGGGAAAGTGATGTTTGAAGATACGATTTTTGTGTCATTCTGTAGAACGAAAAGGCTCAGAGCTATTAGCTTTTCTATAAGGGGAGGAAAGGTTTGTTTGCTATTTATAGATCTTGGACAAACAGATTGTCTCTGTTTTTAGTTTGTGAGAATTTCAGCACTTGAGATTTCACACTCTTACTGTAGCACTCTCTGGAATTTTTTTCTTGGCTGGATTTGCTGCTGGAAAGGCAAGTCAGTAAGGCATTTTCAGTTGTGGAATGCCACGTATAAAAAGCATTGTTCTTTTCAATTCCCATCTTCATGCTGGCTTCCATTTTTTCTAGGCTCAAAAGCTCTCGAGGAAGAAGAGAGCACTTTCAGCTCCCCTCTTATGTTTTGGCTTCAGCAAGAACAAAAGAGGAAGGAGTGTCTTGGTGAGAAGAAACCAAAAAAAGGTTTGGTTTTTGAGATCTCTAGTGATGATGGTTTTCAGATCTGCGCAGAAAGTATTGAAGGTGAGAACGGCACACTGTTGGTTGTACTGGTTTTAACTGTCTTTGCTAGAAGTAAAATTATTGCTTCTGAGGACCTCTTCTTTGCTTTATTTATAGATTTTAAAAAAGGAGAGAAATATCTTGGTTTACAGCCCTAGAACAATCCTAGTTCCTGACAATGTCTGGATTCTATTATTTCTCCTTTTTTTTGCAACATAATATATTCAGTGGGATATATATCACTGACCCATTTTGTTTTATCAATTGACCGATGGTGTTGAGCCATAGTTTGTCAAGAAATAGGCAGTGTAGATCACATAGTGGAGTACTGGGTATCCAGACTTTTACTCCAGACCAATTGCTGAATACCCTGCCTTCCCTTATGCCAATGTGAATTTTCAAGAGGATGAAAGCAATTGGATCTGAGGATCTAAGTTTATGGCCTGTGGAAGGCTGCAGACTTGATATTCTCCAATTAGTTTATTTAAATATGAGTATTGAAGCGCTTAGATACTCTGTCACCATTTGTTATCTGTGTGTGTGCTGCAGATGCCTGGAAGTCACTGACTGACAAGGTGCAAGAGGCCCGTTCAAACGCCCGCCTGAAGCAGCTGTCCTTTGCAGGTAACACCATGCGCTGAATGCGGGAGAGCAAACATCTTTCTGTGAGGGTCTTAGAGTCTTAATAGTTCCATTTCACCTGCTGCCTGCTTTATGGGGGGTCATTTCTTTATAATGGAAGGATTAGAAGTTCTCACATAGAGTGCAATAGCTAATATAGTGCTGCTGTTACAGCTGTGTCATGTCCTGGCTCTTTGTGACAAACTGCTGCATCTTCCAGCTCTAAGTCTGCACTGATAGTTAGTGTTGGTTGTGCTTTATTTCTTGTTCCAGGTGTGAATGGTTTGAGGATGTTGGGGATTATCCATGATACTGTTGTGTTCCTGATTGAGCAACTGTACGGAGCGAAGCACTGCCACAACTACAAGTTCAGATTTCACAAGCCAGAGGAGGCCAATGAACCTCCTTTGAACCCACATGGCTCTGCTCGGGCCGAAGTCCACCTGAGGCAAGTGTGACCCTTGTCGGTGTAGGGGTTAATGGCCCTTTGGCTCCACAACTAATGCTGTGGCAGGGCAGGAGCAACAAATCTCTGCAACTAAAGGTCTCAGTTAAATGTTAATAAGTGGCACAAGAAAATCGGCCATTTGGCATCTTCAAAGTCTGCACATTTTCCTGTCCCACTTTGTGGCCCATTGCTTGGTTTAACAAAGTTTTCCTGGCTGGGGCTGTTACTGGGGGTTTTCAGAACCTGCTGTGCCTTACCCTCATGCGCAGGGGCTTTAAGAGAGGCAGAGTGGGGAAGGTGTGAGGCAGTAAACATGTCAGACTGTTGTGGCAACCATATGTTTATTTTCAGTCAGTAAAACATTCCCTCTGGTCTCTTTAAATTGCAGGAAATCTGCATTTGATATGTTTAATTTCTTGGCTTCTAAACACCGACAGCCACCAGAATACAACCCGAATGATGAGGAAGAGGAAGAAGTGCAGCTAAAATCAGCCCGGTATGCAGCAGGGCTTAAAGGTTCAAAGGGGAAAATTATTTTGGAGTGTTAAAATGAGCAGATTTGGCTTAGTTAAGGGTTGTGTTCTTAGAGGAGTGTTCAAACCTTGAAAGCTACCAATCACTGCCAGACATAGAGGTGACTCCTGCAATAACAAGAGAAGTGACAGCTGAAGGTGACCACCAGACCAGTCTGCCTTCAAATGTTTCTTTTTCTTGCTAATGTAAAACAATCTGATGAAAATTTGAGGAGGAACAGGTGGAAATGATCTTTTATATATATATGAAAACACTGCATTAATTTTGATTGTGTTCTCTGTGGGCTGCAGTGTCATAGTGTCTAAATTACTCCATCTTGGAAAGTGCCCCAGATAATACATGACACAGAGTCTCTAATGCAGGTTGTCACTTAGCTGTGCCTCTTTGTTTTAGGAGAGCGACCAGTATGGATCTGCCAATGCCCATGCGCTTCCGGCACTTGAAGAAGACCTCCAAGGAGGCAGTTGGTGTCTACAGGTACAGTTTTGCTCTGGTATCATTGCCTGTAGGATAGGGGAAGGTGGAAACTGGCAACCTTCTGTGAAGACACTGCAAAACTGGGGGGGAAAGCAGGCTTGGGCTTTTTCTCTCTTCCTTCTCCTTGCCCAAGTTATGCATTTGAAAAGTAATCCTCAGCACAAGCCACTTGCTCCTTGCTGGATTTACCTTGGCAATAGCTCAGATGTGGGCAGAATGACCTGGTGGTGTTCTTGTTCTGGTGGTGTAACCCTTAGAGAAGGGTTAACAATACTACGGTGGTCTTTGTCACAAATAGCCAGTTTTCTGCAGCCTTTACAATTTGATGTTCTTGAGCTTTGCCTGTCTTATTTGAAATAATTCGCTTTCCTTGTTACATTTTAGGTCTCCCATCCATGGCCGGGGTCTGTTCTGCAAAAGGAACATTGATGCAGGTGAGATGGTGATCGAATATTCAGGCAATGTCATTCGCTCCATCCTCACTGACAAACGAGAGAAATACTACGACAGTAAGGTGAGTTCTGGGCTTTTGTAGATGTTCTTAAAGAGTTTGGGAGAACTAGGAGGTGGCTGTGAAGGTAGGACAGGCTATATGAAAGTTCTGTTGGGAACATCACAAATTTGGATTACAGATTTCTTGGGCTATTTTCATTCTTTCTGGGGCTTTAGAGGCAGTTTTCATTCCCTTCTGTGGTCTAGGCAGGGTCTCAGATTAGTCTCAGTGAATATGGGGATGAAATGATTGTGGCGGGAGTGTGTGAGGCCCAGTGGAGAGAGGCTGTAGACACTCCCTCACACAGGCTAAGCCTCAGAGCTGGGCTGTCTGCTGGGGCGGCTGTGCTGCCCTGCCTGCACTAACCCTCCTCTGTCCTCCCTGCATAGGGCATCGGGTGCTACATGTTCCGCATTGATGACTCCGAAGTGGTGGATGCCACCATGCACGGGAACGCAGCCCGCTTCATCAACCACTCCTGCGAGCCCAACTGCTACTCCCGGGTCATCAACATCGATGGCCAGAAACACATTGTCATCTTTGCCATGCGCAAAATCTACCGAGGGGAAGAGCTCACCTATGACTACAAGTTCCCCATTGAAGACGCCAGCAACAAACTGCCCTGTAACTGCGGTGCCAAGAAGTGCAGGAAGTTTTTAAACTAGAACTTCATCAGCTGCAAGTGAGCCCTGCAGGGCATGGGGTGAACCAAAGCTTCAAGTGAGCCCCTCCCCGACGGCTTGGACGGGACAGAGAGGCTGGAAGCAGGAGTGAAGATGGACTGGGCTCAGGGACCTGACTGGCGACTATGTTTGTCCGAGTCCACATCTTCATGTCTCACATGTGCACACTCAACCTTGTGAGAGACATGGGTGGCTGGAGAAGATCCCTCAGCATGGTTATGTTTTTGCTATTCTCATTTCCCTCCGCCCCCATATTTGTTTCTCAGCGTGGGGCTAATGAGTGGGAGAGCGAAGGGGAGGGGAGGTCACTCCAGGCCCAGGCACGGGGCAGCAGTCATGGGTCGTGTCCCTCTCTGTCTCCTGGCTCAGAGCTCCCCTTCCGAGGGCTGAGTCAGTGATTGGGTAGCGCGGTATTTGAGCTTGCCTCCTGGGGAGAGGGTCTGTGCCTCGCAAGCAGCCCCCTGGGACTGCATATCTGCAAAACACTATGTGTGAGTGTGTGTAGGTGCGCTGCCTCCGCGGGGCTCTGTGGCGCAGGGGGCTGGCTTGGCTGCTCATGAGGAGAGCGGAACAGAGCAGCCCACAACTAGGCACAAGAAGAGTTTGGCTGGCATCTTGCTCTGGAATCTGCCTGAGAGCAGAGGAACTCCTGACATTCTTGGGCAAAGAGGGCTTGTGCCAACAGTTGGGATAGTGTAAATCTTTGCCAGCAAAAGGCTCCTGTTCAATAACACTCTCCCTCTGTGGCCATGTGGGATGAAAGTGGTCCTCTGGGTCCTGTCTCCAGCAGCTGGCTTCCTCCTCTAACCAGTGAGCTCCTGGCACAGCCAGCCGGTGGTGTCTCAAGGAAGCAGGCAGAAGTCTCTAGGGAGAGAGGGGGAATGCAAGCCAGCTCTGGCCTTGGCCACACACCGTTGTAGAGCAGGAGCTAGGAAGGATGGTTGTGGAGGCAACCCACTCTGCTCTGCCGTGCCACAGGGCTGTGGGGGGCAGGCAGGGGAGTGACCCTGCAAGCACGTGCCTGTCATGGTCACTTCTGTGGATGTAGTCATGTCGTGTTCCTCAGAAGACACAGCAAGGGCACCAAAACAGAGCCAAAGTTCTCTGCAAAGGCAAGGCCAAGCACCAGCCAGCCTCGCCTGCACAGCATCTGGAAACGCATAGGAAACGCATGAGGCATTGGTGCAGTGGCCGAGGAGCCAGGCCAGGTCTGAGTGAGTTGAGGGACACCACCATCCTGGTTGGAGCAGTGTGAGTCCTCCTCCCCAGGGTGTCTGCCCTGTGCCTCAGAGCAAAACCAGAGAGAGAGAAGTGAGAGCCCCAAGTCTGACGGCGACAACATTGGATTTTGCTCTGTTCTGTTTACAGTTTAGTATTTAAGGTTTTATAAATGTAAATATATTTTGTATATTTTTCTATGAGAAGCACTTCATAGGGGAAAGCACTTATGACGAGGCTTTTTAAACAGTGGTATTATCCTAATTTAAGAGAATCTCTTTTTAATGATTTTTTTATTTTCATAGGACGGTTCTAGGAAATACCTGGCTGGACATAGTCTGAGCCTTTCTCCAGTGGGGGGGTTGCTTTAGTTTTGTTTTCTACTCTTGTTCTGCCTTTTTGACTTCAGTAGCTGTCTCCAGGAGGGTTGGCTGGACCTTTAACTCTATTTACCTGTAAGGATGGGCGCAGGAGGGAGACATGCCCAGCGTGGTATGAGTTTGGCTCTGTGGGAGGACAGTGTGTGACTTGGGCAGAAGGTTTGATTCTGCCTTGCCTGTGCTGGCATCCTGCAAGGTTTTAAAAAGGAAAAACAAGACAGGACGAGAGACCTGACCCTCAATAAGTCTTTGATGGGAGGCCAGTCTGAGATATGCACCTCCTCCCACAGTCTGTCCCTCAAAGGCAGATGGGTTTTTCTGCAGAGAAGGGAAAGCAGAAAACGCCCCTTGTTTTTCCGAGCTTTTTTTCTGGTTAGGTCACAGCTGTTCCAGGAGCCGCTGTTCCCAGAGCCGATATATCTGGGGGCTGCTCTGAACCAGCACTGGCAGTTGGTGGGGAAGGGACCAGGTGTGCCTGCTGACTCCCCAGGTCTCTCAGAGGGGCTCCCCCAGTCTACACCTCTCGGGTCTTGAGACTTCTTCCTCTGCCCTGAGAAGGAAAAGCAGCACTCGGAGGTTCGGGACCTGCGGATTTCCTTTTGTTATTGCACTGTGTGAGGATAATTTGGTGGTAACTGTTGAAAGCGAAGTCACAATGACGCTGCATTTGTTACTGAGATGATTTGATGCACTGACAGTTTGGGAACGCACATACCTTGAGGAGCCCAGAGTGCCCACCCGGGGGATCTGGGCCCCGTGGCCCTGGGCATGGCTGCTCTTGGCCCTTTTCCTTCCCTGTTTCTGATGCAGGGCAGGGGCATAGCCCTCGCCATGGCAAAGCCCATGAATTTAACCCAGAGCTCAGCTATGCCGCGCTTTCTCACCCCTGCGCTGCTGCCACCTCCCCATTTCCTGGGTGCGGGAGGAGGCTCCGCTGGGAAGCACTGCCCAGAGCCACCCCACGTGGGGAGAAGTGGGAAGGAGGACTGGGGGGGAGGAGCACTGTGCCTCAGGAGTCCCCCAAGATCCAAGTGCCAGGCAACCTCCTCCCGCCGGGACCAGCCAAGCCGGCGGGCTGCCCACTTTGCTGCTATTCCCGTTGCGGCTGCCTCGGCGGGAGCTGCTGTGGCCAGTGAAACTGTACCCCAAGGAGCTGTGCCCGCCGTGGCTGGCCTGGGCCCGTGGGGAGAGCAGCAGCAGGGCCAGGGCAACTGGGGCAGCTGAGCCTGCCTGCCCTTAGCCCGGGCTGGCCAGGAGCATCCAGCTCCCCGTGTATGAATGTATATTTTATAAGGACTGACGCAGATCATGGTATCTGAAAATACTAGAAAAGAAACCTTAGTGTGTTTTGGTTTTGTTTTTTTTTTTTTGTACAAACCGACATGTTTTTTTTTAAAAGGAGAAGCGGGTCATTGCAAAGGGCTGGGTATCTTTTCTTTCTGGTTTTCTTTCATTTCAAAGCAATACCAGGTTCTTCAGCAGGACAGTCTGTGCAGAATCATGCCATTCACCCGTACACTGGTCCACTCTCGACACTTGCAAATTTTTTATAACTATAAATACAATATATATAGGAACTAATATAGTAATGCACCGTGTAATGAAGCCTAGTTCAGTATCAGTTCATGGCTTTTAATTCTCTTAACACTATAGATAAGGATTGTGTTACAGTTGCTCATGGCTCCAGGAAAGCCTCCCTGCGCATTCCCCACCGGCAGCCAGGGCTGGGAGCTGGGAGCGGGTGGTTCAGCCTTTCCTGGCCCTTGTTACAGTTAGTACTTGTACAACTTGGTTTCTTCCTCTCCTTCCTCTGTTTTGGTTATGAATGTTGGGGTACCACCTACATATAGGGAAAAATGTGCTCTGTGCTTTCCTGGTATCTTTTTAACAAGGTACAGTAGCTTCGTCTATCAGCCGAGAACTATACTTGTGGTGTTTCTTTTATTGAACTTACAGTCTCTTTAGTAACTACAGGTAGGTGAATAATTGTTTCAAAAAAAACAAAAAGAAAAAAAAAGAAAAAAAAAGCTCTGCAAAGGCAAGGTTATGTTCTAGAAATACATTTCTTGACAACTTATCATGTATAACAAAACTTCTTTTTCTTGTGTTCTTCCAAGCTTCTGGTTGTTTGTTTTTTGGTTTTTCGGTTGTTTGTTGGGTTGTTTTTTTTTTTTGAAGAGGAAATGTGTCTAAAGTACATCAGTGTTAACTCCCTGCCACAGGGAAGAAGGAAATACTTTAATAGTTTAAAAAAATGCTGAAAGCTCTGCAAAAGACTGAATGTAAAAATAAAAAGTGTACATAGTTGTAAAAAAAAAAACAAAAAAAGGAGTTTTTAAACATGTTTATTTTCTATGCACTTTTTTTTATTTAAGTGATAGTTTAATTAATAAACATGTCAAGTTTATTGCTGCAGAGGGCTCTCTCAATTTCTTCTTGAGAACTGAGAAGCTGCTTCTTCTCTGGGATACTGTCATGGTTTTTCGACAGGACATTGCTAGGAGGACGCACGAAAAGAGGGCAACTAGGCTCTAAGCTTAAAGTTGCAAAAAGTGTTTAATTACTTAACAGAGTTGGAGGATAAATGCAGGTAAAAATAAACTTTTTATACAGTTTTGGTTTACTCTCCTCTCTCTCTTACGAACTTGTAGTATTTACTCCCTTTGTTCCTTTACAGTCAACAAGCCGGGTGGTGGCGGGGGCAGGGTGTGGGGTTTCTTTTTAGTCTACAGAGCAGATTTTCAAATTTACTCATCACTACAATTCTTTTACTATAAATACTTTTTATCTTTACTTATTTTTTTCTCTCTCTAGACAGTTTTTTTTTTGCTCTCACCCCCACTTTCTTAAGAAGCAGTTTCTGCACTCACCCCCCCCCCTTTATCTTTTTCTAAACTAGCAACACAGACAGGGGGCAGGTTGAGGGGTTTTTTGGTCAGTCTAATTAGGAAAAGAGGTTTTCTACTTAGCCAGGGGTCTTTCCCACAAGAGACAGTCTTTTGAGAACTTTTTTGGCGTGGGTCTAATTTCACAAGCAACATCTCGCCCGAAATTTTGCTGCAACATGAGTCTTTTTGTCTATAAGGTGCTGTGCAGACTCTCCCAAGCCGAGGCCAGGTTGTTTCTATACCAGGAGCAAGGCTTTTCTTTCTTTTGCAAGGCCTTTGCAGTTTTAACTCTTAGATGAGACTCTTACTGGTTTACAGTCTTTTCCAGGCATCCACCTGCTCTTCTGGCATGGGCTGTGGGTGGATTTCTGCACTCTTGTGGACTCTATGGGCTGCAGGGGACCTCCTGCCCCCCATGGCTTTCACTGTGGCTAGCAGAGGGTTTTCAGCTTCAGCACTGGGAGCCCCTCCTCCCCCACCTTCTTCACTGACCTTGGCGTCTCCATGCTGTTCTCCCTCACATATTTTCACCTCTACCTCCTCCTCTTCTAACTACAAAGAAGTGAAAGAAGTGCGTGCCTGCTTTGTTTTGAATTTTTCTTAAATATGTTTTCACAGAGGCGTAACTAGCATTTCTAATTGGCCCAAACTTGGCCGGCAGCATGTCTATCACCTTCAGAGCTATCAGAGATTGGCTCTGCTGGACTTGATGTAAAAACTTCTAGAACTTGCACTCAGGACACACAGGAGCCATCTTTGTGCCACACCCCACCCCTCAGACACCTCCCCAGACCTACTACAACAGCTTCTGAGGGGTCCAAATTTCTCTTAGATGTTAAAAACACTTCACTGATGTTTTGGGCCAATCAAAACCACCACAGATACTCACAAGTTATAGGAGTTCCTAGCCAGCACTGAGGACTGTGCAGGGTGTTCAGTGGGGTGCCCCCAGCTCCAATATGTGTGGGTCACCTTGGGCTGCTGTTGGGGGGCACTGGCCAGGCGGTGGGGCCTCACACCTGGGCTGTGATAGGATGAGGCAGGGTGAAGTGGGGCCAGCAGTGTGAACATTAACCAGGCTGTGGCAGCCTGCTTGTGCCTGCAGCCCCATCACAGGCCTCAGTAGCACAGAGAGCACCATGGCCACGGCAAATGACAGGGCCGTCCTGCAGACCATCTTTAACCCCAGCAGCCCCTTTGGGGATATCCCAGGGCTGGATGAAGAGGAGGAGGATGTTCAAGATGAAGGTGAGTGATTCTGCATCAGGTTCTTGCTGGAATTGGCAGCAGTGACTCCATGGGGCAAGCAGGCCAGCAGGGAAGGAGGCTCTACAGGCTGGGAGCAGTGTCTGCTTGAGACTGGACTTTAGCACCCTGCTCTGTGTCTGTTCCCTTCCTGGACAAGGGAGTGTAGGGTTAGCAGTGGGACTGGGCCCCATGGGCTGTCCTGCTGCCACCACTTCCCAGTCAAGGTCTCCCATTTGTACTGCAATAGTGGAAGCTTTTCCATTGGAGTTGCTGGATCAAGTCCGGGAGCTGGAGCTGCAGGGGGTTTCTGCGGCTGAGTCAGGAGACATAAGCACGGCCCTGGAGCGGTTCAGTGAGGCCATTCGCCTGCTGCCTGAGCGTGCCTCAGGCTACAATAACCGGGCCCAGGCCCTACGCCTGCGCGGGGACGTGGCAGGTGAGCAGCACAGGTGCGGGTGGTCCCCTGGTACCCCCAGCCCCCACCAATGCCTCCCCTCGTTGCCAGGTGCCCTGCAGGACCTGGATGCCGCTATACGCCTGAGCCGTGGCTGTGGACGTGCTGCCTGCCAGAGCTTCGTGCAGCGCGGCCTTATCCACCGGCTGCAGGCGCGGGACGAGGATGCCCAGCGGGACTTCGAGTGCGCAGCACGCTTGGGCAGCGCCTTCGCCCGACAGCAGCTCGTGCTTCTCAACCCCTACTCTGCGCTCTGCAACCAGATGCTCTGCGAGATGCTCGGTCGGCTGCGCAACCCCGATGGCACTGGAAGCAATTGAGACGGGCGGGAGATGGGCCTGGCAGCAAGTGGGCTGGGTAGAGCAGTGCTCCTTAGGTGGCCCAGGCAGACATGTCGTGGCGGTCAGAGGTCCACCTCCTGGCTAACAGCCAGGGACTGGAAGTACCAAAGCACCTTGCTGTGTTTGTCTTGCTCTGCTGCGCTCCAATAAACCTCCCTCTGTTCCCAGCACCTGGGCTCTGCTTGAGGCATTGAACGCATTGTGGTGTGATTCCCAAGCGTGCACAGCCCCGGTGAGATGGGTGGTCTGGTGGGTGCAAGGCTGGGCCTCCTTCCTTGAAGCGGGGAGATTGGACGCACGGGGACGTGCATACCCTGCCCCGGCTGGGCGGTCTCTGGCCGCTCTCGCAAGCAGCAGGACTGACCCCGCGGCTGCGCGCAGCAATCCCGCTCGGGAAAGGCGGCTGGGCGGTCCGGCGAGAGGGATGAATGCTCGCAGCCGTGCTGGTGCCCGCCCCTGCGCCGTATGAACTACCCTGCGTGCCGGGAACCAGGCGCACAGCCGCACTGCAGACCGGGCTGGACACAGTCGCAGCAATGCTGCAGGTAAGGTGCGGCTGGGCCATATCCTCCGACCCTGCTGTGTGCTGGAACACCGGGGCCCAGCGTTGTGGACGCCCCCATGTCCCTGCTCTAGCTGCCTCTCTCCTAGTGCTGAGCACGGTTGATATGCCATGGGGTGTCCCAGGGGCTGGCCAGGGGCTGCCCTTGCCCTCCTGCTGCTATTGCTGCTCAGCCTCCTGGCGCTCTGCTTGGCAGGTGAGGCTATGGTGGGGTCTGGTGCATGACTCCGGGAGCAGGACCCCTGCCGCAGTTCTGATGTGCCGCGGGCTCCCTCTGGCAGCACTGGGGGAACTGGACCCCACCATTGACGCGCAGCCGCGAGCAGTGTGCACACTGCAGGAGGGGGAGAGTCGTGTCTTCACCTGCTGGCCAGTCCCCAGTGCCACACTGGCCTGGCACCTCAACGGTCAGAAACAGGAAGTCAACCTCTCGACTGCGGGCATTGCCAGCACCCTCACCCTCACCACCCAGCGCTCCGACCACCAGCTCAACTGCTCCCTGACCAACCCGACCTCTAGTGAGACCTACAACACCTCCATCCTCCTCAATGTGCAGTGTAAGGTCCGCGGTGCCAGCCTGCTCCAGACCAGGAGGTGGGGAGGGTGTGTGGGGCTCCTGCCCAGCTTGGGCAGAACTATAACCTGCATCCATCACAGCCTTAGCAGGGCAGCATCTTGTCAGTCCTGTGCAAACAAGGTAGACAAGTGCTCCTGGACCCTGGTGAGACAAGTCCTGCTCCCAGCTGTATTGCCCACATCCCTCCTGCCCATCTCACTGCCTCCATTTTTTACCCAGATAAGACAGAGATCCTGGGGGAAGGTGCCCGCTACCAGGTCGAGGGCACTGGTCTTCTCCTGGTGCTCTTTGTGCTGCTGCAAGCAAACCCACCTGCCAGCATCGCCTGGGTGGACCAGGATGGGCATGTGATGGCCAACACCTCCAAGTTCCTCCTCCTGGGTGCCACAAACTACCCAGGGCTGGCCAACCACTCGCTCCACATCCATCTCAGCTGCACAGCTGGAAACCTCTCCGTCAGTGCAGCCAACAGCGTGGGCATCACCACTGCCTCCCTCCTTCCCACAGGTAGCTGTTGAGGGGTGGGCATGGTGCAGTGGCTGCGTGGAAGGGTGCTGAGGAGTCCGCGCTGCCTGTGCAGGTCTGCTGGATGCCCGTGTGGAGCTGCCTGTCCTGGGTGTTGCTGTTGGAGCAGCCCTGGCCCTAGCTGCCCTGCTCAGCCTGGGCTCCTGTGCTACCTGCCTGGTATGCCACTTGCCCAAGCTGGTGCAAGGTCCGGGGCAAGCAAGAGGGAGCCCACCCAGCCAATGCTCCCATTGCAGCAGCTCTGAGCCCCCACAGTCCCAGGGCACACGCCTGCCCCACCAGACCCAGTCCCTGCCACCCAACCTGCGCTTTGGTGACCTTACACAGGAAGATGGAGGTAAAACCCTTATGTGCTAGTGCAGCGAGACGCGTGGGGCCTCAGGTCTTGCCTTGGTGAGGGATAGATGTGCTGGCTCGCATCCCTTTCCTTCCCTGCAGCTTCCCCCAAGCATGCAGGAGCCGGTGCTAGAGGAGAGAGTATCCTGCTGGGACTGGAGAACTCCCTGGTCCTCAGCAAGCTCGGTAAGGGCAGCAGGTGGGCAAGCAGCCTCAAAAGATGTGTTGTGGGACACTGAGCTCCATGGCTGCCCCAACAGGCAATGAGTTCTTTGTCCTGCAGGTTTTGTCCAGCTTCCAACATCCGGGCGCATCTACAAAGTGCCAAGCGTGAGCAGTGATGAGATCTGGCTGTGAGCTACAGTGTGGTGCCTGTGAGCCAGGGCTCCCTGGCACCAGGTACGTACCAGCCCCTGAAGCTGCGCAGCCGAGGGTGCCAGGAAGGCCGTGATGGGAAGTAGGAGCTGACCAGCCCCAGCTCTGCACTATGCTATGTGATGCAAGGCTTGGGTGCTGCACTGTCAGCCAAGGCACGGTTTTATGTAGTCCATGCACTTCACCAATATTCTGTTATAATCAAAATGCATCAAAGCTGTTTATAGCCAGGCTCTAGCACTACGATTCCTCTAGCAAAGCACCAGCTTTGCTTTAGCAGGTTTGTGACTTGCTTGCTGCATGATCCTCTCTTCTCCTGTCCCTGCTGCTGTGGCAGATGGGTGGGAGGTAAGCAGAGCAGGGGCTGGGGAGAGCTGTCCCAACAGCAATAAACTAAATTAAAAGATCTGTGTGGTGCTGCACAGGTTATTTCTGCTTGGCAGGAGCTAAGGGACTTGAGACCAGGAAAGAGGGTTCATTAATAAGGAGCAGAGGAGATTCAAGATCTCCAGGTCAGAGCTTGCAACACCCTGAGAAGATCTGAGTGTAGTGTCTGAGTGTGGTATTCCTGTTTGCTTCAGCCCTTGTAGCATGTGCTCAAGGAGCCTCTGCTCTGCAGCACCTGTGGCACAGAGAGCCTGACACTGGGAGAGGGTGGTTTAATGCTGAACTCCTTGGGAACAGGTCAAAAATGGAGCCATTAGGCAGCTTCTGCAACAAATATGGTGAGTCAAGCCCTACTCCCTAACACAGACGAGCCCAGCAATGTCTCTAAGACCAGAGAGTCTTCTGATTTGCTGAGTGACATCTCCCAGCCTGTTCTGGGCACACTCAGTGTCCATCGGCAGACTGATCCAGGAGATGAGGCTTTAATGTGAAGCATCAATTAAAGCTTAGCACCTCTGCCTCCGCTGCTTGTGACAGTGGGTTGGATGGTGGGCTCCTGCCCTTCTGCCCATCAGCCAGGGGCTTGAAGTGCTGCAGGGAAAAGAACATGCTCATGCAAAGATTTGACTTCCGTTGCTCAGAGAACACACATGCATCTGAACATGACAGCCACATTGGCTCTACATGAGTTTTGTGCTCAGCAGTCATCCCAAGGAAATGCATTCTGGCCTGTGTTGGCCCATTGAACAATGTGGCACCCCAGCCCAGAGTGCAGCCTAGCTCCCTCTGTCAGGCAGAAGCACCAGGGAGAGAAGCAGCTGAGAACACGTTCTCTGGGGCCCACCAGTCCTTTGCACACACCCATTGCACCACAAAGTCAAATGTGAAGGGAGCAGCTGTGCAGTGCTGCTAGCTGGGTGAGCAGCACCTGGCTGGAGCTGCGTACCTGTGAGTTCTTGAACTCCGAGAAGAGGGAAAAGAGGACATGCAGAGGCTGGATCCGGCTCTTGTACACTGGGATGTCCAGAATGGCTGCAGGCAAGATCAGAAATGTGTGAGGGCCCCTGATCTGCACTGCTCCACACAGAGCATTGTCAGGAAGGGCTGAGCTCCACACTGCCCACCATCACATGGGCCTCCACACACCAAAGACTGCAGCCCCTGTAGTACAAGAGCCCACTTCCCACTGAAGCAGCAGGGAATGATCCCGACTGCTCAGGGCTGAGCCTGCAGCTAAAGCTCTCTCATTTGCAGTGATAGTGCCAGGCCAGCATCACATTGTGTCAGCAGCACACCCTCCCCAGCTCACCGCAGATCATGTCGATGTATTCGGCAAGGTCACAGCTCATCTCCGCAGTTGGAAGACCCACCTGGAACAGACGGGGCTGTAAGATCTGCTCCCAGACTGCAGGAGCCTGGGAGCATACAGAGGCCGCTGGGGCAGCGGTTGGGAATTCCAGCATTGGGTTGCTCCCCAACTTCTGGCAAGGGCGGAGTCATGAGGAGGAACAAGCCAAGAGGACAGGGCTGTGGGATGGAGCAGGCACCCAGCTTTCACGGCAGATGGTTTCTAAGACCATGCACAGAGCTAAGTACTGATCACCCAGACAACATACCTTTCCCAGGAGCTCCTCAAATTCCGGTGACCATTCTTGCATCAGGGTCTCAATGTCAGGCATTGGCCTGCCGGGGAAGAGAAGAACATCAGCTTCAGGATCACACACAACCTTCTACTGCCAGCATCAGGGCTCACCTGGAGTAATGGATTGTGGCAGGAGGTTTGCAGCGATGCAGTTCACTAATACTTTCAATCCAGCTCTCAATGGCTTTGGGGTTCTTTTCTGCATTCTCCAAACTCTTCACTTTTATCTGCTGCTAAAAACACAAATATAAACCTGGAAGTGTTTCATGGTGTTTTGGGGCATTTTAGGAAACCTGCATTCACTCCTCGTGAACCAGGCCTTCTCTCTTTCCCAGCTGCAGTTTACCAACAGATTTCTGCACACAAAACACTGACTAAAACTGGGCATGAACAACCAAAAGGAAATAAAGCATCACCTGAGGTTAACAGACCCAGCGTTTGTATCAAGACTTGCCTGAGTCAAGGCTCAGATCCACTGCAGTTTAAAACTATGGACTAAAGCAAAAGGTCTGGTTTTGCTGCTTTTAAAGTTAAGTTCTCAGTTGCAACAGTAAAATGACATGGTTTTACTCTAGGAACTGTGCAGCAAGTGTGACCTCCCTCTCTCTGACTCACTGTAATGTTATGCTGCTTGGAGTTCTCTGTCAGCCAAAGGGAGAGCACGGTGGGATCCGACTGCTTGGTTGAAGGCTCATCCAGGACAAGGAGGCCAAGGTTGTCGGGCTTGCCATCAGGACAAGGAACCTGTAGGAAAACAGAGCCCTGTTCTCTGTGGAGTCCAGGGCAGGTTTGTGCAGAGCCTCCCTGTGGGCTCTCTCAGATGTGCATTCTAAGTACAGAGCTGCCTGAAAAGCACACGATGTGGGAGAAGAAAAAACTCAGCCTTTGCCCCAAGTTACCCAAGTGCTGTTTGAGAGGTGACCAAGCCACCAGTGTAGTTTTCCAGGTCTCTGCCCACCATGTCTGACAGCACAGGGACAGACCAGACCCCAGGCTGCACGGCCTGGCTGCCTACGTGCTCTGACCCGGTGTTCCACTTTGGTTCATGGGGCAGGATGGAGAGAGGAACCTGAAGAAACTGTACCTTTAGGAATGCATCAATGTCTCCAACAGCAGGAATAAAGTCTGGAATAAAGGGCTGTAGCTTGTGTTCAACCTCTATTGTTTTGGGAGTGTACCTGGAAAAAGTCACCACCACAGCATTGGTGACTAGCAACTGTGCTGCAATAACTTTGTGTGCAATGACACAAAGGAGAGCCAAAGAGCGGACTAAAACCCTTCCACTCACCTCTTGATGTATTCAAAGAGATCTTTGATTTCAGAAGGCACTTGCAGGTAGTCAAAATCTGCTGGATTGAAGTCACTAAAACAAGGATGAGAGTAGTGGGAAAAGATTAACATGTGGCAGGTTCTGTACAACAGAAACCAGGCTTCAATTGGGGCAGACAAATGTGGGAAGCTGAACCACGAGGCAGTAAGTCATCTCTGGAAAACACTTCTTGCACAGGAAAAGCACTATTGGGCCCCCTTTTGCCTTGGACCCACTAGCCAAGAAAAGCATCTGAATGATGGACATCTATGATCATTCAGTCCCAAACAGGGCTATCAAAAGGGGGCTAAGTGCTCTGCACGAAGGCAGCAATAGGACAGCAATTAGGGGATCAGCAATAGCTTTAAAGCTGAAAACGCTGGAGAAGGAGAAGAATTATCAGGACCTGAGTGACATGTTCGAGATGGTCCTTCCCTTTGCTGGACCTCTCCTGCCAGCCCGGCCTGGTTGACACCTTGGGTCATTCCAACTGTGCCGCTCCTGGGCACAGCAAACAAGCCCGAGATTGGTTCACCACCTGGAGGAACCATCCCCCTGGAGCATCGGGGATGAGGAGGCAGGAGCTGCCTGTCCCGATGCCCACGACTCTTGTTCACCCTCGTGGGATCAAGGGAAACCGGTGGAGCCGACAGGGCCCGGATGGTACCCAGCAGCCTCAGCCCCTGCCCCTCTGGCCAGGAGCACAGCTCACCCCTCCAACGCGGCTCCGTGCTCCTCCGAGTCCTCCTCCGAGTCGCTTTCCGAGGAATCCTCCTCCAAGTCCTCATCGTCCTCGTCGTCATCCTCGCTGAGAGCGGCGGGGCCGGGGAGGTGGGCCGCTGCCTCCTCCTGGACGAGAGAACCAGGTCTCACGGGATATCACCGAGTATCACCGTGCCGTCCCCCCGCCCGCTCCGCTCGCACCTTCCCTCTGCTGCCCCGCTCGCCGCTCCCGTGCTCGGCCGCTCCGACAGACACCCCGGGCCGGCGGGAGTCTCGCAGGCGGCCTGCGAACCCCGCCCGCGGCGAGCGGGCCCCAGGTTCGGCCTCAGGCAGCTCCAGGCTCTCGTCGTACGGCTGGTTCTCCACCGGGCGGGGCTGCGCCGAGAGGCAAAGTCAGGGGCGGCGCGGCCTGGGGCGGCCCGGCGCCCACATCCACTGCCCGCCGTGTCCTGCCACGCTGTGCCCCGTCCCCTACCTCCGCCCGCGCCCCGTATCCCGTTCTGTCCCGCCGTATCTCCCGTGTCCCACCTCTGCCCGCCCCGCGTCCCGCCGCGCCGTCTCCGCCGCCGTCGCTGTCGCTGTCGCCATGGTGACCTCGCCCCGCCGCTCTCGGCCCGGCCGCGCACGCCTCCTGGCGGCTGGGAGGTGCTACCGCCCCGCCCCGCCCCGCCGTGACGGCGCTTCCGGGTGCGGACGTGGCGCGGCGCCGCCATCTTGCGGGCCGGACCGGAGACCGGAGAGAGCGGAGGGACCGAGCGCGGATCCCGCCGCCGCCGCCGCCATGGTAAGGGAAGGGCCCGTCCGCCGCGGGCAGCGCGGGAGTCGGGGTGGCCCCTGTGGTCCACCCCGCCCTCCCGGCCCGCGGGCAGGCCGGCGCTGGAGCCCGCGGCCTGGCGAGACGGAGCGCGGCGCTGCCGCTCCGGGTCGGGCCGGGGCCCTCGGGGGCGGCCGGGACGCGGCACTTTTTCTCTGGTGACTCGGAGCCGCGGTGTCTCCTCAGCACGGCCTCACACCTTCCCTAAAGGGCGTTCGGGGTCGCGGGTGTAGCTGGGCGGGTGGTGCCCGCATGCTTTCCGGTGTGACCCTGAGAGCCCTGTGTCTCAGGGCTGGTCCGGCTCTTTTTGTCCGTCTTGGCGGTGTTTGGGTCAGCATAGGCCCGTACAGGGCTCTGTCAGAGCTAAACTGTGCGCGAGGTGCGGCAGGGGTCAGCGCTGCCGCATTTGAGCGTTTCGGATACTTTGTGGCAGTAGTAGCAGTTGCGGATTTAGAAGATCTGAAGTGTAGAGCAGAATTATCCTGACAAAGGTAATTAACATCTGTGAGAGAGAAATGCAGGGAGGAAGTCTGGGCAGACTGAGAGAAGGAGACGGTGCAGCTGGTGAGTGCCTTGCTGCCTTGTCGGTGTGCTAACGCTTGCGAGCTGCCCGGGAGTCACCTAAGGACTGTGAAAGGTAACCAGGGCTTCGTTAACTTCGCTGTGCCTATGGCACTGGAGAGAGATGTTACATTTCACAGCGTTCCTGTGTGTAGTTGTAAGCTGGGGCAGCCTGATGGAAAAGTCGATAACCTGGAACCTCCCCTAACGCTCCCAGGGGTTGTTACACCTCGGTGTGTGTGAAATCGGGAATGCTCATTTGCTTGACAGGAGCAGGGAGAGCTCTCAGCATAATTTCGAGACAGACTGTGAAATGGAGAGAAAAAGAAAAGCAGAGATGTCTCTGTTCTTGACATAGTTCCTTTCCTGGTCACAGAGAAAGGCTTAAGATTGTGTTTAAGGGAAGGCGTGCAGGTGAAGTGTGGTAGGAGGAGATCCTTTCCGTAAGCACAGTCTGGGAGGCCCAGCTCACCTGCTGCCCCTCCTCCAGGTGCTGTTGGCAGCCGCCGTGTGCACGAAGGCAGGGAAGGCCATCGTGTCCCGGCAGTTTGTGGAGATGACTCGCACCCGCATCGAGGGGCTGCTGGCGGCATTCCCAAAGCTGATGAACACGGGGAAGCAGCACACATTTGTGGAGACGGAGAGTGTGCGGTATGTCTACCAGCCCATGGAGAAGCTCTATATGGTGCTGATTACCACCAAAAACAGCAACATCCTGGAAGACCTGGAAACACTCCGACTCTTCTCTAGAGTGGTAAGGATGCATCACTCGGTGATGTGCCTATAGCCCAGAATGGTGCTGTTGTGAGTGATCTGTTTTTGAGCTGGTGCAGGAGCGCTACCTGCCTCCACCTGGTAGCTCTGTGTTCCAGAGCTTCCCTTCCTGACTGGACAGAAAGCTCTGAACTTCTGGTGGTAGTTTTGAGCTCCACATTAAAAAATCATTAGTAGTAGTTAAGCTGGCAAGACCAAAGGGCTGACTGTAATTTAGCATTAAATATTCCCTGTACAGTGTATGGCTGTTAAAAGTGCAGCACTGCTATACAGGGATCCTGAAGCAGCAAGTTTGTGTCTTCACACAACCAAAGGATCTTAAGGAAATCGACTGGGTGCAGCAGTTGGGCTCCTTTGAGTTACTGTTATGCGGAAGCTAAGAGGTTCTATAAGGATTTTAGCGAACAGGCAAAACTTCATCTTGTTTATCAACGTTGTAATGGTACAAAGAGCAATGTAAAGGTTTGCTGGGCTTGGGAGGGTCTGGCGCAGTTGTGACCTCTGGAATGGTAGAAAGAAAGTGTTTACAAAGTGCTGTTTGTGGGTACTCCTTTAAAATGTTCTCCCCTTCTAGATCCCTGAATATTGTCGAGCTCTGGAAGAGAATGAGATCTCTGAACACTGCTTCGACTTGATCTTTGCCTTTGATGAAATTGTCGCCCTGGGGTACCGTGAGAATGTAAATCTGGCACAAATTCGGACCTTCACTGAGATGGACTCACATGAGGAAAAGGTGTTTCGGGCAGTCAGAGAGGTGAGCAAGGACACCTGCAATCGTGGGGGCAGGAGGTGCCCTGTCCAGGAAGCACCACCTTTGCTATACAGAGGTGTTCCTCCACTTTTGTGGGGCTATGCAATTATTTAGCTTTTCTGAGGGCTGAATGCCTGTGTCTTGTTTCTTTTTTCTTGGCAAGGGGTTTGTGGGCAACTGCACTTAATTCCTGTGCAGGGTAGGGCTGAGGTTGCAAAACTCCATCAGGCTCTTATCTTTTCCTTCAGACGCAGGAACGTGAAGCAAAAGCTGAGATGCGCCGTAAAGCAAAGGAGTTGCAGCAGGCCAGGAGGGATGCAGAGAGACATGGCAAGAAGGCACCAGGGTTTGGGGGCTTTGGCAGCTCGGCTGTGTCTGGGGGCACAACGACGGCGATGATCACAGAGACCATCATTGAGACCGAGAAGCCCAAAGTTGCACCAGCACCAGCCAGGTAGGGGGACAGGGAGTGGTGAATGTTGGAGTCAGCGTTGGCTCATACCATGTGGCCAAACACAGGGTCTAACATGAGTTCCTCATCTGTGTATTGAGGAGCATTTGTGCCATGTACCACAGTAGCACCCTGTAGTCTCTCTGGATTCTTGAATGAGCAATGGGCTTCCGTTTTGTGTGAGAAAAAGAGGTCCCAGCTCCTGGTAATAAATGGAACCGTATCCAAATCTAAATTATAACTTGGCACCCTACACATAAGATGATCAGTTCCATGCATGTTCTCTCCCAAAAAGGCTGCTGAGTTAAACACTGTGTTGTTGGGATAGTCAAGTTACAGCATTTGAGGATAACCAGGAAGGGGGAACCTGTTGCTGTCAGTTGACTTGGAGATTATTACGCTTTTTGTTTAGGCCTTCAGGTCCCAGTAAAGCCTTGAAACTCGGCGCAAAAGGGAAGGAGGTGGACAACTTTGTGGACAAGCTGAAATCGGAAGGAGAAAACATCATGACTTCTGTAGGCAAGCGCTCTGCAGAAGCAGCCAAAGTTCTTGCTCCTCCCATTAACATGGAGAGGTGAGTGCTGCCCTTGCTTTGGAAGCAGTCTCTTCATGGTTCTCCCTGCACGCAGCCTTGGGAGAGAGCTCCCCTCCTGCTCTTGGGTATTCTCCTGTGTTCTCTTACCTTGTAACTATAAAAATTGGGAAAAATCTGGGAAAGCATGTCAGCAAAAAAGCAGATAGCTCTTAACTAAATTGGGCTGTTCATCCATTGTTGAGCTGAGAGTGGGAATTTTCCTGTGCTTTTTTCCCTGCACCATTTTCCCTGTTTCCCAGCTTTGTTGCTACTCAGGATGGAGGTGCTCATGATTCATTTTATATGCAACAATTCAGAACCTTTTAGTGCTCTGAGCCTGTCAGAGGGGATTTGAGTGACCAGCATGTCAAGATGCTGCATCACTGCTGTTTAACTGGGCTCCCATCCCTTGCAGACCCATACGCATGGATCCTCCTACCCGAGTTCACCTGTCAGAGCAGCATTAGCCCCCACTGTCCCAGCCATGCTGTTTTTTGTGAGCCCCTGCTCAGTACACACAAGCCTGTCCTTACTGAGCACTGATCTCTCTGCTGTCTGGAAGATGCCAAGTGTAGGACTTGAGTTTTTTCTCTGTCTGTCTAGCGTGCACATGAAAATAGAGGAGAAAATCTCCTTGACTTGTGGCCGTGACGGAGGGTTGCAGAACATGGAGCTTCATGGCATGATTATGCTGCACATCTCTGATGAAAAGTTTGCACGGATTCGCCTGCATGTAGAAAATGAAGACAAGAAGGGAGTGCAGCTACAGGTAAAGCCTTGCTGTTGAACATGCTTTTGCCGCTTTCCCGGGAAAAGATAGTGGAAATACTCAAGTTTGTTGCTGTCCTGTGTTCTCGTCCGAGCCTTCTCAGGAATTGCATTGGAAATGGGAGTAGTCAGTGCAGACATTAGCAGAAGTGCAGAGCCAGTCATGCTCATGGGATTGAAGTTCACTGGAGAAATGCAATCTCAGTTGCCATCCTGCCCTTGGAGCCTTATCTGCCCAGCAGTGCACCTTGGCATGCCAGGTGACCTCACTTGGACTTTTGCAGCAGCCTGGTGTATTACTCAGTGCCTGTTCATGTGACGTCAGCTGCAGCTGTGGAGTGGAAACAGGATAACAAACTTCCTGTGCCAATGGGGAATAAATTTATTCTCTCGGAAGTTGGTTTTTTTGATGTTGCTTGTCCTGTCACTGCTGTACCTGGGGTGATTTGCTGGAGCACTTGATTGCAGTCAGCAGTAGCAGGTCAGAAGGTTCTTGGGAGATTTGTCCTACCCTTTCTTCCTCTTTATGTGACCCTACTGATCCCCAGAGGTGGTGCAGCACTGACACATTCTGGCTCACTCCTCACTAGGGACTTGTCTGTACATTATCACTGGCTGGAAGTCCGCTTCCAGTGCATCCCATGAGCAAGTTTCTGACAGCACTGCCACAGATGGTGCTTCAGGTAGAAGATGAGACCAAACCCTGTGCTGACTCCTGTCTTTCTAGTGTAACTTGAACAGTGGCTTGCAAAAATCCTCTGCTTCTAAAAAGCTGCTCACACTTGAGGTTTGAAGAGAGGGTTTGAATAGAGTTTGGCCACTGACACATACGTTCATTAAGGTTGCTGAGGGGAGATGGTAGTGCTGTGGTGTCAGGCTGTTTTTCCCAACAGCATTAGATAGATTTTTCTTGAAATGTCTGCTGTGGACATTCAGGATTGTCTTTGACTTACAGCTGTTCTGTAGATACCAGCCTACATTGCTAGAGTCTCAGGTGTAGTAGCATGTAAGAAGGACAGTGGTGCAGATCCTTCTTGTCAGATTAGCATTTCCTGGAAAGAATCCCAGGTTGATAAGCAGTTGTGCTCCAGATGGGCTTCTGAGCCAGGCGGAAACCTCATGTGTGTTTTGTTAAATCAAACACTCTGGGATGTGTAGGCCTGTCCTGGTAGAACTTGCATTACCTATTGTTCTGTCCTTGGGCTTAGACCTTACAGTCTGGGCATGTGTTCCTCTTTCAGACTCACCCAAATGTGGACAAGAAGCTCTTCACTACAGAGTCACAGATTGGTTTGAAGAACCCAGAGAAGTCATTCCCTATTAACAGTGACGTGGGCGTGCTGAAGTGGAGGTTGCAGACTACAGAAGAGTCCTTCATTCCATTGACAAGTGAGTGCGAGTCTGGAGGCTTGGGCAGAAGGAGCCAGTGTTTGCCCATGATAGCCACCTTGCAGCAGCTGGGCTGCCTGGAGCATGGCATGTTGTGAGATGTTGGAGATACTACGTGTATCCCTTGGATAGTACCCAACGTTGGCAGTGTGTGTTTTCTGTAAAACCTCAAAGAAAATAGAGAGCTTTTCTTAAAGTCAGAATTTCTTGAGGGTGACTTTGCTGGGCATTTCGAAGTGCATCATCTTGTGAAAGCCTGTTCCACATTAAAGGCCTGCATGGTTCACCTACTGTCTCTGTGCCCTCAGTTAACTGCTGGCCATCAGAGAGTGGAAACAGTTGTGATGTTAACATCGAATATGAGTTGCAAGAGGAGAGCCTAGAGCTGAATGATGTAATCATCACCATCCCCTTGCCGTAAGTAACGGTCCTTATCCAGGCAGCACTAACGAGTCCAATCACCTCCTTCCCCTCCTTGTTTTGTGGATCTGGCCAAGCCAACGGGTGTTGCAGGGAAGTTACTATCACTTCTCATTGCCTGCTCTAGGTCTGGTGTCGGTGCCCCTGTGATTGGGGAGATTGATGGTGAGTATCGCCACGATAGCCGGAGAAATCTCCTTGAGTGGTGCCTGCCAGTGATAGATGCCAAAAACAAGAGTGGTAGCCTGGAGTTCAGCATAGCAGGGCAGCCAAACGACTTCTTCCCAGTGCAAGTCTCCTTCGTCTCCAAAAAGAACTATTGCAACATACAGGTAAGTTCAGTGCTGATGCTCCGCAGTTGGGATGTCACCCTTGCCTCAGTCCCCAGCTGGCTGACAGTGGCCATGCTGCAGGCAGGGCCGTGTTGTCGCACTGGCCATGGCTAAAGGGTTGGCGTTAACCTGCCTCTGAGATCGCTGGATTTGGTAGTGCCAGTGGACAGCACTGGCAGCTGACACTTCATGGAGTTTGCCTGAAGTTTCAGTTGTGTCTTCAAGCCTCTGAGTAATCATTAATTCCCCTCAGACTTCATTGGAGAATCCATCGGCCTTGTGGCCAAAACACTGCTCAGCATACATCTGTCTGTCCCCACTAAAGCATAGCCAGCAGCTGCGGCTTTGCTCCGCAGTGGAGACACAGTTACTACAGAAAATCACTCACCTCTTTCAGGTTTCCTTGAAACAAAGGTCTTTGTTTTAGGGCTGGGTTGTGGTTTGAAGGCGTGAGGTTGGTTGTGCCCTTGTGGCCATCACGGCATTGGGAAGCGTAGCATCGCTGTGGTAGGGAGCAGTGTTCAGTGCTGAGCTAACGTTGCCTGTTGTCTCCACAGGTTACCAAAGTGACCCAGGTAGATGGGAACAGCCCTGTAAGGTTTTCCACTGAAACCACCTTCCTGGTGGACAAGTACGAAATCCTGTAATGCCAGACGTGGGGACGCGCAAAGGAAGAAATTTTTAAATTAAAAAAAAAAAAAAAGAGGCCGACGTTTATTCTGAATGTTGGGAACACCACAGCCCCTTCTGCTAAGACGCGTGGCACTGTCTGCCATCTGCAGTGTTCCTGGGTCACAGACAATTTTTGCAGAGAAGTGAGGTGCTTGTGGGGGGAAAGGCCACAAATTTCTTTGGCAGATTTTTACCGACTGGCAAAAAAGCAAGATCTCCACAGAGAGCCTGACTTTGACATGTTCTCCCCCACCGGAGATGCTCGGAGCTCAGCCCAGAGCCAACCAGACATCATTCTCTTCTCTCCTGAAGCATCACATGCTGTTCCATTGTTGGTGCTGCCATTGTAAATTCTCCTTGGCCTCTGGTTCTCATGCATGGGGCCACCTGCTGCTCCCGACCCTTCTATCTGGTGGAAGCTGAGGAAGTTGACCATGGCCTCAGAGGTGGGGGGGTCATGGCTGGGGCACAGGGTGGGGAAGAGGGACTTGGGGGTTCAGTCCTTTTGCCCCGCGAGGTTACTGCTGTTCCTCCAGCTCTGCTGTGTGGCAGTGGCCCAGCTTAAGGTGGTCTGGTTTCTGCTGCAGCAGGGAGAGCATCCACAGGGGACTATGTCCTCACTGTCTGCCACAGCTGTTCTCAGGCCAGGCTTTGGAGGAAGTTTAGTTAGGTTAGAACCAGCTCTGTATCCTTTGCAAGGCCTGTTTGGTGTCCTGGGAGGCAGAAGGCTTTGCCTGCATGTGTGAAAGGAGCTGTGGAGCCTGGTTGACATGATTCATGATTGGCCTACGTGTCAGGACCTGTCTCAACCCAGCATTGGTTCAGCACTGGCTGGTGTGGGAGAGGGAATTGCTGGTTTCCAGGGAATTTGGGGGCTGCTCTGCACCATTTCTCATACTGCTGCCTCACTGGCATTATGTTCCTCATCTCAGAGACCTGTGCTCCACTCACAATTCATCTCACTTGCATGGCTGCGGCCTGTCATGAGCAATACCTGCCCCTGGGAACACCTCACCTCTGCAGCCAGAGAGCTAGAGTGCAGGTGGACGGCAACAGCCCTAAAAGTGCATGTACTGTGCTCTGTGAGAGACAGCCAGCCTGTCACAGGCCCCTGAGGTCCTCTGCCAAAGAAGTTCGTGGTCTCTCCTCTGCTGGCAGCACCTGAGAGGAAATCAACCCTGGCCTGTCCTGAGGGGGCAAGCCCTCTTCCCTAGCAAAGTAGGCAACGAATCCCATTAACCCAGTCCTATTCCACAGCTGCTTGTCTGTATGATTTTTAAAATGGAGTCAAGGTTAGTTCAAGCATCCAAGGAGCTTTATCTTTTTCTTACATTCATTGGAGGGTGATGTTTAAACCGAGCCGAGATCCCCATTTTTTGTAACCCTGTATGATCCTGGCCTAGGGAATAGAGCACATTCCAGTGTACACAGAGAATTCTGAGTCTTTAATCAAATAAAGTACTGTTAAAAGGAACTGGCTGCAGGTCGTGAGGTCTTTCCGGAGCCGGGACTGGTCACCCCTGGCCACTTGGGGGCGGGACGTGCCGACACCCGTTGGGGCGGGGACACGCCGAGGCAGGCAGTGGTGGACAGCAGAGCGGCGGCAGAGCCCGGGAAGGGCTGTCGGAGCAGGGGAGTGAAGGTGAGCAAACGCTGGCAAGGGTGGGACCCGCCTCCTATTTGTGCCCCAGGCGACCACTGCCCTTGGGGAGCCTGTGGGGCTGGGGTCAGCGTGTCCTTTGCTGTGTCCTTTGCCCAAGTGCTTCAGGGGCAGCTTTGGGATATGGTGGGGGCTACAGGAAGGGGCTGAGCTGCCTTGGCCCGTGTTGGGGCCAGGTGTGGGATATGTTGGGGCTCCCTGCTCCGTGGGGCGCCCTAGGAGGGGTGCAAGGAAGGAGCTGCAGACAGGGAAGTAGGAAAAACACAGTCAGCCATAAAACAAACCACTGCACAATGTTTTGGTGGTGTGTGGGTGGGCTGGGAGCTGGGTCCTGATCCAGTGGTCCATGTCAGTGGTGGGTTTGCTGGTGTGGGAGCCCTGAGAACAGCTTGGTGGGGGAAGGTGGCCAGACAAGGTTCTCCCATCCTCAAATTCTGCTGCAGCTCGTGGGCAGTCACAAGAGGAGTTGGTGCTTGGCCTAAGGCCACCCCTGCTGTCTCTGACACCTCTTGGGGAGCCTGGGAACAGTACTGGCCTGGCTGAATGCTGCTCCGTGGCTGGCCCTTGTTTACTCTAGCTTCCTGCCACACTCCTGCCACAGCCCCTTCAGCTGCTGTCAGAAAGCCAGAGGAATTTGGCATTCCCAGAAGGTCCAGCTGCTGTGCTGAAGGCCCACTGTCCCTCCCACTCCTCCAGCTGCCCTGCAAGCCCCCAGCCCTCTCTGAGCACTAGGCAGAGGCTGCAGGGGGCAGGTCCCCCAAGCTGAGCACCACAGGCAGTAACAAGACAGCACGGCCGGGTACTTTTTTGGTAACTCCTCGTACATTTGGGTTTGCTGTGGGATGCCATATGTTGGTATATGTGGGGGTGGCAGGGCACTGTGCAGAGGGATGGAGCCACAGGACTGCATAGCAAGGGGTCCTTGCTGGGATCCAGAAAGAGGAGAGTGATCAATGCCTGATTTGAAGAGGTGAGGTTCATCCCACCCCTCTCCCAGCAAACAAAGGGTTGGGTGACGGTTTCCTGCCAGGGGCTGGATTCAAGACCCACCAAACCCATCGTGAGTCAGGGTCCCCAAGAGTTGCAGATGCTCCTTACTGAGCTGAACCTCTGGCCTGCAGGTGAGAAATTGTCATTTGATATGACAGCATTTTGAGGAGCAGTTCTCCATTGTGCAGTCTTGTGAGGGGTCTGGAGCTTGTGCCTATCTATGCTATGGTGTCCAGAGGCACAGGCTGATGTTGGGGTCAATGCTTGAGCTGCAGCAGTGGTTGGGTCTATGTATGGCTCACAGGCCCCTGGAGATGGCTCGCCTTGGGGAGTGCTGAGTGCAGTAGGCAGGGCAGCACACCCTTCCCGACCTGAGCACATGGTGAGCATCCACCAGTCTGTGGAGAGCCTGAAGCCTGATGCCAGCAAGGCCTCGGCCGGAGCACTTCCCGGGAGCGATGAAATCAGCGGGTGTGGCCAGGATTCCTCGGCTCCCGCCGGAGCTGTCTGGTGGCTGATTTATGGTGGTGTTATTGCCAGGATCATGGCGTTGTCCCAGCAACCGGCATGCAGCCCCCACCATCCCTCGTCCGGGTGGGATAGGGCTGGCTGAGTCTCCCCTGCTCAGTTGTCAGCCCCAGGCCAGGAGGCAGTGGCCAGGAGCAGGCTCCTCACTCGCCTCTTGTGCAGGAGACAGGCTCCCCCTTCCGAGCTGCTGGCCGAAGAGCCAGTTGTTTACCAGGGCTGAGGGTGTGGGAAGGGGTGAGCGCACCCTAAGTGCATTAGCAGATGGGGAGCAAACAGGCAGCCAAGTTGGCTGGAGGCTGCGATGCTCCACTGTGTGCACCCATTAGCTCAGTCACTCAGGCTTCCTCCTGTGACTCACCCAGCCAGCCACAAGTGGGGATGAGAGGCCATGCAAGGGGGTGCCATGTGCCTGCCTCTGACATGCTCCTGCTGCATCCCAGCATGGCTGACACTGCATGGCATGGCCTGCCATGCTGCGCTCCTTCACAAGCATGGGCTGAATGTCCATCTTCTGGCCAGTGGCGCACAGTGCAGCTCTGGGGTCTGCTGGTACCTGAAGTGGGGTGAGTCAGGATGTGTTGTGCCGAGGCTGAGTCTGGGTGGGCAGCAGCAGGTCAGGCAGGAGTGGACCCCCAGACCACCCGTGCCCACATGGGCTTGGGGCAGGCAGGCAGATTGCAGCCTGTGGGCAGTGGGGTGCAGGAGCTCCCTGGGAGCACAGTGGGGCAGCATGTCTGTGTGCAGTCTGCACGGCATTAGGAGGGCCCCTGCATCGGTGGGGCTGGGCGTCTTCCCAGGTGAGGCTTTTGGCTGTGCCAGGTGAAGAAAGGGGCTTTTGTCTTCCAGGAGGCTGGGGCTGAGTAGGCAGCCCTGTGCGGGGTGCAGGAAGACCGTGGGCTGTTTGGTGGTAACCGAGCCCGACCCCTTGGCATTTGCTGTCTTCACCGCTTCCCACGGCGGGAACAAGCAGCGCGTTCTGCAGGCGGTGGCGGGAGAAGAAAGGCCGCCTTGTCTGTCGTAGCAGTGGGGCGCCGGCTGGGGCGGCCACGCTCCCGCCCCGCATTCCTACAGCAGAGCCGGCTGGAGAGGGGCTGCATCCCCTGCAGGACGGGCTGAGGTAACGGTAGGCATTCCCTGAGTGTTGACGAGCCAGGTGAGGGGCTCTGATGGAGGGCAATGCTGCGGGACTGGGGACATCGGGAAGTGGTGGGATGCCAAGGTTACCCTCCAGCACATGGGCAGGCAGGGCTGCCTGTGGAGTGGGGGGTGTTGGGTGGAGAATTTGGGCAGCCGGAGGTGGGCAGAACCAGAGACAATCCCACAAGTGGCTGGGATGGGGGCCCCGCCATGGTTCTCACCAGGTCTCACCAGTACAGCTCTGCTGGGAAGGGGTTAACACTGGTGCAAGATCCCACCCTGGCCCCGCTCCCTTCCTATGCAGCAGATTGGCCCCTCCTGGCTTTTCCTCCTTCCTGAACATTGTGAGGGGACGTGGGTGTGAGTAAGGGGCAGGGGCTTGGCTGGGCTGCGGGGTCTCCAGATGCTGGGAAGTGCGGCACCCCAGTGCCTGGGGAACATGGACACCCTACCACAAAGGGTCCCGCTCGGCGCCAGGACCAGGTGGCAGGTAAGGGAGAGCAGGGATCCTGCCTCGGCAGCTGGTGAGCACTCATGAACTGCTCTCGGGGTACCATATCTCTGCATCCCCGTGCCCCAGCTAAGCTGTCCTCAATCCTCATGTGGGTGTGGTTGTGGTCCCCATGGAGCCCTTGCTGTGGGGTGGCCAGTCCTGGTGTTGTAGGAGACGCCCGGGCTTCATCCCAGTCCTGGATCCCACGCCTGGTGTTTTCCGGCACTTCATTTTTTCCACAGTGTGTAATAGCCACTCACTCGCCCCCGCAGCTGAGCCCAGTGCTGGCCGATTGGGGAGGTCCCTCGCGGGGCTGGTGGGACAGTGGGCGATGCTGGCGGGAGCCGAGTCCGGGGCTCCTCCTGGTGGCCCCAGGACCGCCGTGCCCTAATGGGGATGGAGCACTTCCTATCTATACTGCCCAGGAAGGGTTAAGCCCCAATCAGCTAGTCCAGGGCGGAAGGGAGGGACATGGGGAGCAGCAGACGGTAAATTTAGTATCCCCGGAGCATCCCGACATGGCGTGAGTGCCGGGTGACGGAAATTGTTCCTTCTCGAGTTGCCTCCCACTCATGCAGAGAATGTGTGGCAGCATGGCTGCTCCATGGGTGGTGGCCCTGCCTGCCGGCCACAGGCCTGTGGGCCACATGGGCAGGAATACAGAGGACTCAGCCGGGCTTATGCACCATGAGCTGCTGCTGGGCTGCATGTGAGCAGAGGCGTGTGCCTGGGTGCCAGAGTTGGGCACTGGTGGCATGCACAGGGGTGCCCAGGTGTGCCATGCATGGCAGGTAGGTGTTGGTGGGGACAGCCAGATCCTGTGCTTTTGTGTCCTTTGCCACTGGCAGCCGTTGGGGTCTGTCTGCCCCCAGCTCTTGGCATTTAAAGCATGCATTTCCAACACCATGTCCCCAAAACTGAGTCCAAGTGCTGTTCTCCTTCCGGGACCATGTCTTTTCCTGATGCCTGGCACATGCATGGGTCTCCCTGGGTGGATGGGGTTGTGTGCCTAGGTAGGATGCATGCCTTGACAGGCGGGGATGCTGACTGGCGTCAGGCAGCTGCTGACATGATGAAGACAGGAGCTCAGGACAGTAATCCTCTTGGTGGCAAATGCTAGTTTGGAATGGGTAGGGTTTGTGCTCAGGTTGCTGCCTGGGATATGCAGGAAAAGTACATAAAGGCCATGCCCAGTGCAGTCACTTACCATTCTCTTTTTCTTCTGGCAGCCTGTGTCTGGTACCATCCAACGTCTCCAAGAAGGTGCCATGGAGGCATCTGGCAAGACCTCCACCAGCCCAACCCACAGAGTCCAGACTGTCATCCAGGTGAGCACTCAGGATCACAGGACCTCTGCAATGTGGGAACAGAGGAATCCGGCTGGGAGGCCTCCTCTGCAGCCAGCCCTACCACTGGCACTGGAGCGGTCCTCCAGCCTCTCCCCAGTCTCAGCCAATCCTATTACGGGATCGTCAGCAAAGCCCATTGAGCTAAGCGGCTGGCAGCTTGGATCCTCTTAGATACAGCCCAAGCCCCAGGGATCTCCAGCTCCCGCGGCAGCTCACCTCTGCTTCCCGGGGTAGGCAGCACAGGCAGGAGAGCCCTCCTCTCCTGTGTCTTGCTGCTACACAGTCCTGCTGGCATTGTGGTTGTGCCTGGGCATTGACCCTGCCTATGTGGCCATTTTGGACCAGCCCAGCCAGGTGGGCAGTGCAGGGGACTGGGCTGCAGCTGCGGGAGCTGTGAGCATCCCTTCTTCTCTTACAGAACAGCCCCCTGGACCTGATCGACACGGGCAAGGGGCTGAAAGTGCAGACAGAGAAGCCGCATTTGGTGAGCCTAGGCAGCGGCCGGCTCAGCACTGCCATCACACTCCTGCCCCTGGAGGAAGGTGAGTGCCAGGGGGTCTCCACGGGCACGCCGGTGGCAGAAACACTGAGATGCCCTCTCTACTGGCAGGGAGGACCACCATTGGCACAGCCGCGACAGACATTGTCCTGCAGGGCCCCGGGCTGGCGCCCCAGCACTGCTACATCGAGAACGTGCGAGGGACACTCACCCTGCACCCCTGTGGCAACGCCTGCGCCATCGACGGCGTGCCACTCCAGCGGCCCATGCACCTCACCCAAGGTAGGAACGGGCTGGGGTTCACCGGAGCATTTGCCCGTGGAGTTGTGCCGTTGTGTATTGGGGTGTTTGAGAAGCCATCCGGTAACTGCATATCCCAGCTGGCATACTCCTGACCTCTGTGCTGTGCGGTGGGAACCTGCCAGGTCATGGCACAGTTTGAGAGTTGGCTTTGCTGTGTGCATCAAGTGAGCTGGGAAGGGAGAGAGCCGGGCGGTCTTTGAAGAACAGCGGAGATGCTGAGCCGACTTTGGGAAGGGAGATGAGGAGGAAAACACCTCGAGTGTCCTCCTGACGGATGGCTGCCGGGACACTACCGGTCTGCCTGCGTGGCTGCAGGGCTTGGATCCGGCCGGCCCCCCACGGCCGCTCCCAGGGAGCGTGGACAAAGCCTCAGGCCCTTCCCACGCCATCCCCGCCCCACCACAGCCCGTGTCTCGCTTCCCGGGGAGGACCCTCGGGCGGGGCGGCTGAGGCCCGGCCCCCCGCCCCTCCCCGGGGGCGGTGCGGCGCTGCCCGGGCGGTGGCGGCGGCGGTGAGGTGAGTGGGGTGCTACCGACCACGCGTGTTCGCGCCGGGCGAGGGGTTCGCTCCCGTTCCTCCGCGGGTCAGAGAGCCCCAGTGCCCCCCGCAGGCGGTGGCGCTGCGGCCCCCCCGCGCCCGCCCCCGTCCCTCCCGGGGAGGGGGGGACCCACCCGCGTGGGCGCTGCCGCGGGCGTCCCCGCGGGGGACAATGGGAGCCACGTGGCTGCCGGAGAAGGCTCCAGCGCGACGGCCCGCGGAGATCTCCCAGGTCCTGCCGACCCCACAGTAGGCAACGAGGGCCATGGCGGGTTGCGGGGTGCGGGCGGGGGTCAGCCGGGCCGCCTGTCCTCCTGCCCGCGGGGGCAGACAGGGACACGACAGAGCAGGGACGGCATCTGTGCAAGGGCACAGCGGGATGAACTGCGGGGCTGTCAGGCCGACGCTCGGGGTGCAGTTTGGTGGTTACTTGCTTTGCCGGGGCAACCTGTGGCTTCACTGGTGCCGGCTCGTGGGGAAGGCACAGGGCAGTGATGCATCTCTCCGGAGGAGCCGTTGCCAGGCTGGGCGTCTTCATTGCCCCCTGGCAGGCAGGATGCCCTCGTTGAGCCGGGGTGAGCAGGACTCCGTCCCGCCCTGGTACTCAGGCAGGGGAACCAGGCCCCGCGATGGCAGTTAATCTGTACTGCCTCTCGCTCACCTTGTTGTGGGCTGGGCTGCCGGGTGCTCCAAAAAACACCCGTCAATTCAGGGTGACACCCAGCCCCCAAAAATCCGTCCCCTCTGGCGAGGGATTTTCAGAAGCGGTTGTTGGTGCAGAGTGAGCCTCTCCCCAGGGCCCTGGCAGGCACTTCAAAGTGGGGTGTGTCGGCAGCACCCTGCCTTCTAGCTACCTGATGCTCGCCGCTGCGAGCGCGTGCCTCCCCAGCACCACGGGCAGCAGATTAATGGACAGTGGGCAGTCCATGGCTCCGCTCCCCTTCCTGAGTTGCCTTCCTCCTCGGGGCTGTTCGGCAGCCTTGCTCCAAGAGGGCTGCTGCTTTGGGCCAAGAAGAGATGCTTTGCAAGCAGGGACAGGAGCTGTCTTGTCTGCAGCTGGCAGCCACGCAAGCCCTGGAGTGCTGCCAACTCCCCCGCGGCCCCCGGCGGGGACCCCAGCTGTGCCTGCGCCTGAGATGTGCTGCTGGCAGCTGCCGGGGAGTGACCTGGATTTCAGCCTCCCCCTAAGCCTCTGCTGACAGCAGGAGCCCGCTCCTTTCCTGAGGGCACATCTTAGGGCCAGCAATGCCTGACTGCCTCCCTGCACTCTCTGGCACCACTCTGATATTGCTGGCTAGCAGCTGAACCTTCTTTTTCTCTCCCAAGGTTGCACCATCTGCCTGGGCCAGGCCACCTTCCTCCGCTTCAACCACCCTGCTGAGGCCAAGTGGATTAAGAGCATGATTCCAGCGGGGGGCAGAAGCCCAGCGGCTCTCTATGGGCTACCAGCAAGTAGGTGCCTCCCCCTTGTCCCAGGTGTGGCGGAGCAGATGCTGAGGTACTCCATGACTCGTGCCATCAGCCTTCCTGAGTGCCCAATGTTCTCCCAGCCCTGTCCTGTTGCACTCAGGAGTGAGGCTCACACCTGCCTACAGGTGTGCCATCCATCAGCTCGGCATGGTACGACAGCTGCACTGGCATTTGTTTATGTCTAATGCCACGACAGAGAGGGTGACTGTGGGGGCACTGAGGCACGGCTTTCACTTCTTCCCAGCCTGGCCATGGCAGAGCCATCGCCCGTCGGAGCCCCCCCGACTGCCTGAAAGCAGTGTTTATGTGCTGGCGTGGCTGTGCTGGGGCTGTGAAGGCCATTTCCCTGGCTGCTGTCCTTCATCTCATGAGCTTATCTTGCTGTGTCTGCCTGTCTGTGGGGCGATGGGCCAGGTGCCAGAACTGTGCCCAGTTCCCAGGGATGTCCAAATCTCCAGTAGTGATCCCTGGGCTGGTAGCGCTTATCCCTGCCCCAACCAGCACACCCTGGCACGGGGAGAGGAGCTTGGCCGCCTTCCCATGCCACGTGTGTGTTGAGAAGGCAGCATGCCTGCAGCTGGGGGACAGGAGGAGGGACACAGGGAGGTGCTGTGGCCAAGGAGCATCATGCAACCACGCAGCATCCTGTGTGGGCCCTGCATGGTCACTCTCTGCCACGCAAGACTGGGTGGGATCACACGGACAGGGCTGTGGCACATCTCTCCAGGCGTGAAGGCACTGCCAGCTGCTGTAGGGGATCTCCTGGGTGCCAGGGGGTGACACAGCCTGGGTGGCACGCTGTCCTGGCTGGGCTCCGCGCCTGCTGTGATTCGCTCGTCCCCTGAGTGACAGGCACATCGGTGCTGCGCAGGGAGGACGGGGCAGCCCAGGCAGGGGCACCCTGGCCAGGGGTGCAGGGAGGCTGCAGGCAACGTCGCGGTGGGTCCGGACGCGCTGCAGGTCAGCAGCTTTTGGCTATTTCATCTCTGATCCCTTGCTGGGAAGCCAGAGTGTGCCGGGAGCAAGTGGTGGGAGCCAGTGGGTGGCACAGGCAGCTGCTCTCCAGGGAGTGGAGCTGGGAGCTGCGACGCAGGGAGGGTGGCTGGGCTGTGCTCTCAGGTTTCTGTCTCCTGGGTGATGGGGCTAGTGGGATTCCAGCCTCCTCCCTGGCCCGGCTCCCCAGCCAGAGTGGGAAAGGGTGGCAGTGGAGTGCAGGCAGCTCGGGGTGCAGGGAAGAGGGGCTGAAACCCAGCTCTGACTCTGCAAGGAGGTGTGGAAGAATGATGCCAGGCGGCCCCGTAGGGCCCAGCTCAGGCAGGGTCTGCGGCAGTCACACCACACTGATGCCTGCTCCTGTGTTTCCCTGCAGAATCCGATGCCCTGGTGAATGGTGGCCACCAGCTGTCAGACCGTGGGTGTCACAGCCACAGCTCCCTTGTTAGCTCCATCGAGAAGGACCTGCAGGACATCATGGACTCACTGGTGCTGGACGAGTCAGCATCCCCCGGCATCCAGAAGCCACCTGCCCACGGCCGATCCCCCCTCTCCCCTGTGATGAATGGGAGTGGGCGCTGCCTCCTGTCCCCTCCATTCAGCCCTGGGGCTGCCTCGGGGTGCTCCAGCTATGAGAACTTCTCTCCCCTCTCCTCCCCAGCCAGCAGCAGCAGCTACACCAGCCCTTCACTCAGCAGCCAAGAGCAGGTCCCAGCTGTGCCCCCTCTCGTCCCACTTCGTTCCTCCAGCTACAACCACACTGTGCAGCCACCCACTCTGCCTGGTGGAGGTTCCAGGGAGCCTTGGCCAGCTGAGAGGCTCGGGGACCACCAGGCGGGCAGCCCCCAGCTGACACCCAGGGTGGCGCCACGGCCACGGGTGGCCCTGCAGGAACGGCCCCCCAGTCCCTTCCGGGAGCCACGGGACTCTCTGGCCCCTAGTCGGCAACCCACCAGCAGGGCAGTCCCAGAGGCCCGGTTGCAGCCCCCCGAGAGCCCACGGGTGGCCCGGAGGAACATGGAGAGCATGCGGGAGCTGCCTCCCCTCAGCCCGTCCTTGTCACGCCGGGCTGCCAGCCCGCGGGTGGCCCCTGACACTCCCTCCCCACAGCCCCGGCTAGGCAGGGAGGTGCCTGGCAGTCCCCGTGCCAGGCGCAAGGGCCCAGAAGAGTTGAAAGGTGCTGGTGGCCCTTCGCCCCCACTGCTGGCAGAGAACCCCACGCGCCGTCCCAGCTTCAGCATTTGCCTGAGCCCAACACATGGGCTGGGCTCCCCAGCTGTGCCCTCGCCCCGCCAGAGCCCCCGCTCCCCCAGGAAGCCTTTGGGGGACCCACGGCTGCCAGTGGGGTCCCGGGAGCGCAAGAATAGTATCACTGAGATCAGTGACAACGAGGATGAACTGCTGGAGTACCACCAGCGGCAGCGGCAGGAGCGGGTTTGGGAGCAGGAGATGGAGCGCTTGGTGAGCCTTGGGGCCGGGAGGGAACACATTGGAGTGTTGGGCACCCTCTTTGCAAATATGTTTTGTCATTTGCTGCTTTAAAACCTGGCCTTTGCTTCTTGGGTATTTGCCACAGCTGCCAGGCTGCCAGCTTATCCAGGGGGATTATGGCCAGGAGCAGCCATTGGTGCTCCGCAGCTCTCTGGGCATACAAAGCCCCCAGCTTGTAGCAGCCTGTGGAATCTGGTGGGGCTGGCATGGCCCCAGGGCTACTAGCCAAAGTGGTGGTGCCCCTGCCTTTGCAAAACCATGGTCACTCTCTACTGCGTGGGACTGGGTGGGATCACACAGACAGGGCTGCAGCACATCTCTCCAGGCATGAAGGAGACACATCTTGTCCATCCCTGCGAGGGCCCATCTGTTGGTGGTGGTGCTGCCATGGCTCTGTGGGCATTGCATCTATATTTAGGGCTGATGGAGTTTTTATGGAGCTGGCATCTGCCTGGATGAGGTTTGCCGTGTCTCTGCCAGTCTAGCAGGCCAAGCTGCCAGGGCCTTGTTTGCTCAGCCCTGACTCACGCCTGGCGCAAGCAGCCTGAGTCACCGCCTGGAAATAGCGGAGGCGCTCGGCAGCTGGCACCGCTGCCTGTAATTAGTCTGTCTCCAGCTCCCAGCACATCGCGTGCCTGGCTCTGGTGTGGGGTCGAGCCAGCTGCACTGCACTTTGTAATGTCACCCACCCATCCCTGCATGTGGGCCCGTATGCTGGTGGCCACCATTGGCACAGGGTTCCTTCTGCTCCTGCCACAGCATGTGCTGGATGGGTACCTTGCTGACCATTCTTCCCCACAGGAGCGGCAGCGCCTGGAGACCATCTTGAACCTCTGTGCTGAGTACACCAAGACAGATGGCACTGAGCCAGGCAACACCCATAGGCTCCTGGCTGGTGACACAGATGCTGGCCGGTGGGTGCCCAGAGGTGCCACAGCTCTGGGCCATACTGTCGAAGAGCTGCAGCAGAGGGAGAGCCTGGAGAGGTCAGATGAGGAGAACCTGAAGGAGGAGTGCAGCAGCACTGAGAGTACCCACCACGAGGTAAGGGGACAGCTGTGCCATTCTGCTCCATGCCATGGTGCACTCTGCCATGCCAACCATCCCTTTCCACAGCACGAGAAGCTGACAGGCCCCCGGGCCAAGGAGGCACAGCGGCTGGAGGAGGAGCGTGCCAGCGTCCTTGGCCGCCTGGACCAGCTGAAGGGCCGTGTCAAGGAGCTCGAGCAGCAGCTGCAGGAGACCTCACGAGAGGTGAGGGGTCGGGGACAGTGCTGGGTCCCCTGCTGCTTGCTGCCCTCACCAGTCAGCACTGAATCCTAAGGGTATGAGCTAGATCCAGCTGGAGCAGCCATTCTGACATTACTTTGCGTGTCTAGGCAGAGATGGAGCGAGCGCTGCTCCAGGGTGAGCGGGAATCAGAGGTGATGCGGCTGCGGCAGGAGCAGGAAGCAGTGCAGCAGCTGCAGGAGAAGCTCTCCAGCCTGGATGCCAGCATCCGCAAGGAGCGGGACAAGGTGAGCCCGGTCACAGGTTCCCATTGTCACCAGCTGTGCCATACCCTCCGTGGCCCTCACAACCAGTGCCACAAGGCCTCACGCTGCAGCATTCCTCTGTGGACATGTTTTCCAGACCCTGAGCTCCGCAGAGGCTTTGGGGAGCAGCCCCTCTGGTTTGCGTTGTGGGGGAATCTGTCTGTCTGCCTGGGGTTGGTCAAACAGCCCTGCCAGAGGACAGCAGGGCCAGTGCTCAGGAAGCACTGTAGCTGCTGCCTGTTGCTCTGGCAGGGAGACTGGTGTGAGGCTTTCTGGATGGCTGCTGCCTGTGGTGGGCAGTGCCCAAGTAGGGGCCTTGGCACTTTGCATTGCCTGCCCTTGCTAGGGAGCTGCGTCTTAGAGCACCTTCCCATGTGATGGCAACTGTTGCTGTAGTGTTCAGCTTGCTGGAGGTAGCTGGGAAACCACTTGCAGGTGTTTGACTTGGTGGCTTAGGAGGGGGTCCTGGCTCCCTTCCCTTGATGCGGTCTGTGGTGCAGTTACTGCCTGCAAGGCACCCGTGATGCTGTGTGTGTGGCACATTTGTCCCAGGTACTGGTTGCTGGCTATTCCACAGCTTTGCAGGCAGTGTGGCATGGCCTTGAGCAAGCTGCTCTGCAGCAGGAGAGCTGCTGGGATCCGGTTCCCTGCTGCCTGAGACCGTTGTCTCTGTGCAGCCTATGCTGGGGTCCCACCAGCAGCTCTGTGCCACTGTGGTGTGGCACCAGTGTCCCTTGGGGTCTGGCCAGGCCCATGGCTGTGGGTGCCAGGGCTGTCAGGGTGCCTGTGCCAGGCAGAGAGGCCATTGGTGCCTGACAGCAGTGGTCCAACAGCATTTGGCATGTTTGTTCTGGGGTTGGTATTCCAGCCCTATGTAGGCATCTACTGTAGCCAGGGACAGCCTAGTGCAGAGACAGGAGAGGAATGCAGGGAAAGCCCTCTCCCAACCTCTCTGCTGACCTAACTGCCTGCTTTCCTAACCCACCTGCACTACTCACACTAACAGTGCCTGCTCAGAACTCTGCCATCACCTGTGACATCTCTGCATGTCCAGGAGCCCCCAGGCAATCCACAGCTCCTCACCTGGGGCTCCTGCCTGTGCTAGCCCTGCCTCCCTGCCAGCATGTTCCCTCATAGCCCTTTTCATGATCTCCCATCTCTGTGTGGAGCAGAGGGTTCCTTGCAGCAAGCATTTCTCAGTGCCGAGCCCTTGTAAGGTGCTGCCAGAGCTGTGGGAGGTGGTTCCCCTATGCCAGTCCCATGTTGCTGGCCCCATTTTACTGCTACCGTGGCCATGAAAGGGAGGGCTGGGGACCTTGCCCCCTCATCCCAGCCCCAGGAGCAAGTGTCTGCTCTGCTGCTGACTTATCATAGCCTGAACATCTCTTGCTGGACTACAGCCTCCTGTTTTCACTGCTGCCCCATGGGCAACCCTCTCCTTCTAATGGATGAGGGTGGTCCATGCCCTCAGGCTGCATTCAGGGCCTGCAGTTCCTAACTGGCAGTATCCTGAGCAGCAGTTACCAAAGCCAGTTAGTGGTTATTCAGAGTATATGTGTGATGTAGCTATGTGCAGGATTGGGATGACTTTAACCATGATGTCAGCATTGATCTTTTTGCTGCCTGCAAGTTTGTTTTTGGAAACACAAAGCTGAGGTCAAGGGTTGGCTGTAACCCCTCTAACACTGCCCAGCCCTGGCTCCTGTGCCTCTTGATCTCTCAATCCCCCTGTAGCTGCCATGATGCTCCTTCTCCTGAGCCCCCTCTGTCTTCAGCAGAGCCCCTCTCTAACTCATAGCTTCTGCATGGCGCCCATTTGAGAAGTGTATTTTCTCTCTTCTTCCCTTTTTTTTTCTTTTCTATTTTTTTTTTTGGTTTGTTTCTTTCTTTGGTTTTTTTTCCTGGGTGTTTTTTTTTTTTTGGTTTTTTTTTTTTGGTGTTGTTTTGTTTTGTCTTGTTCTCCCCTGATTCAGGAAAGGGCAAAGATTGATGCTGAAAGGAAGGAGCTAGAGCAACTCCAGGCGCTTTACCATGAGTCGAAGAGCCACCTTGATAAGTGCCCCGAGTCAATGCGGGAGCAATTGCGGGAGCAGATGCGAAGGGTCAGTGTCTCCCCCCACCCCTCCCGGACCATGGCCCACCTCCCTCCGCTCCAGCTTAGGCCAGTTCTTCCCTGCCAGCTGGGGCTGCACTGGGAGCGTCGCACCCGGGCTGGAGGCTGGCACCGGGCACCACCGTCCTGGTAAGCTTGCCGCTTGCCTGGGCCCAGGGCACGGGGCTGGCTCGGCAGAGCTTCTCGGGACCAGCTTGGCAGAACTCCTCAGGACCAGGCAGGGCACGAACATGGACCCTGCCCTGCAAAGGAGGGCAGGCTGGGGAGTCCTGGGGGCTGCTACATCCTCATCTGGCTGCCTCCAGCTATTTCCTGAGAATGTTTATTTACACAATGATGTTGATTTATGTTACTGCTACTCCTCAGCATTTTTATCTATTATCTGGTATTTTCTGGAAGCAGTTGACTTTCCCCAGCCCATGGCTGGTGCCTACCCAGATAAACCCACATTTCCACAGTCTGCTCCAGCTAGGCACCTACATACTAGATGAAGTTCTGGTGTATAGTGGGCAAGGGGGTGATGGAGCAGTCTCTGTGTGGGAGCCCTCAGAGGCAACCACATCAGCACTGTGCCACAAGAGCCCTGGCTGTGCAGCTCAAGGAGCAGGCTGAAACACATCTGTGTGGATGCATGGTACAATGGCTGCCAGGGTGGCATGGGTAGGCCCAGAGCTGAGTGCTGCCATGTGCTGTTGGTGCACAAAGGCTGGAAGGACACATGGGAATTTGTCCAGCATGGAGCCTGTCTGTGGCAGCTTTGCCACCTGTAGGCTTGGTGACACAGTGTTGCGTGTTGGTGGTTATGCCAGCACATGGTATTTTGCCACCTGTCAGGGCACAGCTTTAGCCCATATGTGGTTCCAGCAGAGGCAGCTGGTCTCCGAGGGCTGGTGAAGCCCCTGGCTGTGGCGAGCTCATCTCATGGGGGTGACTGCTCTGTCCTGGCCAGTTCTGGGTGCCTCCATTGCCTTCTCCTGATAGCAGATACTCCTGTCAGAATCTCTTATGTTTCTGGTGCCCAGCAGAAGGCAAAACTGCCTGCCTGCCCACACCAGGCACAGGGGACAGGCTTGGCCACAAGCTCTTGTTCCTGGCTGGCACCAGTAGGATGTGGAGGCATTGCAGGAAGTTTAGCTTGGGGAAACCTACCTGCAGGACGCAGAGGTGCCCATCCAGTGGGACTGATCCACTCACAGTGCTCTTGTGTGTTCAAAGGAGGCAGAAGCACTGGAGATGGAGGCCAAGCTGTTTGAGGACCTGGAGTTCCAGCAGCTGGAGCGGGAGAGCCACCTCGAAGAGGAGCGTGAGGCACGGGGCCAGCAGCTCCTGCAGAGCAGGGCTGAGTGCCACCGTAGCATTGCCCGCAGGAAGGTAGGGGTAGAGGGGGCAGTAGGTCCAGTATGTTCGGGCTATGCCCCACAGGTCTGGCATGGCCAGGCTGCATCCCATGGCTCACCAGTGGCCAGCTCATCTCTGCTGTCGGCTCCCCAGGAGCGGGTGGCTGCCCTGGATGCCCAGGCTGCCCAGATTCAGCTTCAGAGTGCCCAGGAGGCTGAGCGCCTGGCCAGGGAGCGGAGCAGCATCCTGCAGCTCCTACAGAAGGTAAGGCCATGACTGTGTGTTCCTGAGAGTGCTCAAGGCAGGGGCAAGATCATGCCAGCTCTTGCCAAGTTGCTGGCAGGCAGGCTGAGCTTGGTGGGGGTGACTGACCATGGGATGCCAGTAACCATCAGCTGCCTCTGACCTGTCACCCCATGCACAGGAGAAGGAGAAGCTCATGTCTCTGGAGAGGAGATACCAGCTCGTCACAGGTGGCAGGAGCTTCCCCAAGATGTCTTCGGCTCTCCGAGAGGTAAATGGGTAGAGGGGGCTATCGTGCTTAGAGCTGCTCTCCTAAGCTGCTGTCACCAGCGAGAATGCATCTTGTGCACCACCAGCTTTGCTGTGCAATGGTTCCTGTGTTCCCAAGTACTTCTGACCAGAGCCAGGTGCTTCCAGCTGGTTGAAGTCTCTCCATGGGCTGCAGAAGTTGGGAGGGAGGGAAGGAAATGCAACAGAGCAGCACATGGGACAGCACTGCCTGGGGTCCCATCCTTGCTGGCGAGCAAGCATGGGGGTGTCTTGGTGCTGGTACAGGGGACTTTTAGGTGCAAGTGAGTTGCCCCATTACCCTGCTCGTGGCTCTGAATGGGGAGCCAGAACCATGATGCCCTTGAGGGCTGTGGTGTTGCCTGACCTGCTACTGGGAAGAGGCATAGGATGGCAGAGTCCCCTCGTGCCTGCCTGCAGTGGGACTCCTGCTGCTGTCACCTTTTTTGTCTGTGCCCACCTTGTCTACGTGATCTTTACCCTTCAACAGGAGACCCTCCACATCTCAGAACCTTATGAGCTGTTGGAGGGAACTAAACCCCTGAGCCCCCTGCCAGCAGCAGCTGCCTCCTTAGCTTCTCCTGCCACCTGCTCCTACCCCAAGGCACAAGAGGTAACTAACTAGAGAGACTAGCTGCATGTGCTTGCTTGCTTACCCCTCCGTGGCCGAGACCGCTTCTGTGCACGAGTGTCACCCCCAGGCAGCAAGGCAGCCCCACAGCAGCATGGCTGGGGCATTCATCATACAGCTCTCTGGCAGCTGTGCTCATTAACACTCAGTCCCTGATTCCAGGTGCTCTCCTGAGCCTGCTGGGCATCCCAGTTCCTGCTGCTGCCCTCTGTTTTAATCTTGATGCAGCACTGTGGGACACAGGCATCCTTGTGCTTCCCCCTTGTGCACTGCTTGCCATCTGGCTGGGCACCTCCTGACAGCATCCTGTAGGGTCCTGCCAGCCTGGCTTTTCTAAAATAAGAGCAAGTCCCCAGCTTTAGCGTGTTTGGTTCAGAAAGGACGAGGAAGTGGATTTTAAGCTGGCTCAGCACAGCTTGAGGTGCCTCGTCCAGTGCTGTTGCACTGGGGAGAACTTGTGGCCAGGGACTGTGGAAGACCCTGAGGCGTCCCTATCCCTTGTAGGCACTCAGCAATGCCGTGCTGAAGGCCGGAGCAAGATGGGTGCCAGCACACTCAGCCCATCTTGAGCACCATGTTTCTCACATGGTGCTGCACACTGGGGACATCATGGGCAGCAGGGTATGGCTGGGGAGGCATGCATCCACAGGGAAGTTTGCTCCTACTATGCAGTCAGTGCCATGATGCCAGCACATGGGTCTAACTCTTCTTCTCCCTTGCCGTGGATTTCTAGGAGTACATGAGGCTGTCTGACGTTTTCAGGTTCTGCAGTAATGCACACGGCCCCAGCCTGGACACTAAAGCTTCTGCTGCTGCCCCTGCTGCTGCTCAGCGCTCTTTCTTGCTTGCTGTACCTCCCACAGCTGATGAGGTACCTGCCCCAGAGCATGCTCGGGTTTGCTCCCTTGGCTTGCCCACTGCATACCAGGCAGTGAGGAAGCTGCGGACATGCTGCCTCCCCATGTGCCTGGTGCTTGGAGCCCACATCTCCCTGGGGTCAGGACACTTGTCTGGCTGCAGCTGAGTGGGGAGCAGAGGCTCAAGTTGCCCAGTCTCCTTGCTGGGGTGCACTTCTTGCCTGCTCTGGATGTAGTGGCAGGGTTCAGGAGCAGAGGGGGCACCCAGCCATGGGAGGGTGGCCCTTTGTCTTTTGGATGCAGTCCTGGCTGCTTGTCCCAAGCAAGGAGGATGACCTGGTGCCCAGCATCAAGGTGGCTGCAGCAGCAACTGCTTTTCCTCCCAGGACAATGAACCTTCCTTTGGGGGTTGGACCTGCTTGCTCATTCCTCTGTGCCTACTTGCACAGAGGTTCTCCTGGTTTAATCTGCTTCTCTCTGCCCAGTATGTGACCATTGAGCAACTCTTGGGTATCCTGGGCAGCCTCCACACCCCTGCTGCTTCCCTGCTGGGCTGTACCCATCCGGCTCCTTCATCCTCAGGCTGTGCTCCTCCTCTTCTTCCTCTTCCATCTCTCCCTTCTCCCTTCATCTCTGCAGAGGTTGGTGCCCCGTTTCCCTCCCTTTGGCCCCTTGCAGTCTCCCTGGGAGGTGATGGGGATGCACAGGAAGGGGTGAGCTGCAGATGAAGCTGAGCAGCAGCTTGGGCTCTTGACAGTCCACACACCCCTGGCTGTCCTGCCTGCTGCTCCACTGACCCCAGGACAGGGGAGTCTTTGTGCTTGATCACTTCTTACGTTCTCATGAACAAAGCTGCTGGGACTTAGCCAGGGAGTGCGCAGGATCCCCAGGGGTCTGCACGTCAAGTTCTGGGGGAATGGTGCAGGCACAGGCAGGGATGCTCCAACCTCTTCTCTGTGCATCTGCCCCTCTTGCTGCATTTGTCCTTCATCCTTTCTCATGCAGCCTCTCTCTCCAGATGGAGCAGCAGCTGTTGGGAGGCCCCGTGTGTCTCCCAGCTCTTGATTTAGAGAAGTGGTACCAGGAGGTTATGGCTGCCTTTGAGACCTCCTCTTCCTCTGTCTCTCCTTCTTCTTCCCCTCCTCCACTTCCAGCTAAAGCTCACTCCTCTCACAAGGCTCTCCAGGTAATCCTGGCTCCCTACTGCCAAGGCTCAGGCTTTGTGGCCACTGGTTGTGGCAAAAGTGGGGCAATGTGGGGATGTTCCTGTGGACCCTGTATCCTGACTGCTGCCAGTGCCCTGGGTGCCACAGCAGGCAAAGGCAGAGCAGACATGCAACCTAAGGCAGGCAATCTTTGCCTCCTCTTGCTTGCACCCCTGCAGGGTGGCAGCGACAACAGGGCAGGATCTGGGGAGGGTTAGCAGGGCCAGCCCTGCTGACACATGAGCCATCTGTCCAGGGGAACTTCTGCAGTTCCCCCATGTCTCTCTCACCTCTGTGTCTCTGTGCTCAGGTCTATCGTGCAAAAACAGAAGGTGGTGCTGGTGTCCTCACCCCTCAGGTGAAGAGTGGGATTCCCTCGTCCTCGCAGCTCAACCTCTCTGTGCTGGGGCGCAGCCCCTCACCCAAGGTATGGCTGCCAGGGGACCCAGGCATCTTGGCCATGGCTCACACATGCCTGGTGCCAGCCCCCATCCCCATCCTTGCAGCTGACCACCTGCTCTCCCGCCCAGGGCCCCCCGAGCCCGGCGGGCAGCCTGTCCCGCAACCTGGTGGCCACGCTGCAGGACATCGAGACCAAGCGCCAGCTGGCCCTGCAGCAGAAGGGTGAGCTCTGGCTCTGTGTCCTGGCTGTATGGGTTGGTGGGACTTCAGGAGACACTATCCCCGCTGCCACTTAGGCAATGGAGAAGAGAGCCTGGCTGAGGGTGGCAGCAGCAGCAGTGCTCCGGTGGGATGCGGTGCCTCTCTCACAGGCTCTTGCTTTTCCCCATCTCTTTCCTCCTGACCCCTCCACTTGATGACCCGTCTTCAGCCGAGCTGCTCCCAGCAGAGCCCTTGCAGCCGGGCGATCTACCAGGTAGAGATGTGGGGTGACTTGGACTGCCTAGAGCAGCCCAGAGGCAGCAGCATGGCTGTTTGCTGGCACCTTCTGCCATACTTAAGAGTGGCATGACAAGTCCAGGACCCCAGGTGCCTCTCAACATCTGCTTAGGGACAACCCTGTGCATCCCTAACCTGCTAATGCTTTGCCCAGCCCGTTCCTACCAACTGGCGCATGTGCCCCCTGCTCCTGCCCAGACAGATTGGTGTGCTTGCCAGAGAGTTGTGATAGCAGCTCCACCTCTTCCCCTACCATGCCTACCTGGCTCCAGTAGTGCCTGTAGTCTCTTCTCCTGCCTGTGCTACCCCCTCACCCACCATGCTGTGGCACTGAGTGTGGCACATTTAACTTGATGTTGTCATCTTCCTATGGCACAGGTCAGCAGGTGATTGAGGAGCAGAAAAGGCGGCTCGCAGAGCTGAAGCAGAAAGCAGCTGCTGAGGCGCAGTCCCAGTGGGAAGCCCTGCATGGGCAGCCCCCCTTCCCCACTGCCTTCCCCCGGCTCATGCACCACTCCATCCTCCACCACCACCGTCCCCATGGTGCTGGGACCCGGGCTGAGGAGCTGGACCATGCATATGACACACTCAGCCTGGAGAGCTCAGACAGCTTGGAGACCAGCATCTCCATGGGCAATAACTCTGCGTGCTCACCTGACAACATCTCCAGGTAACCCTGGGGCTGGCTGATACGGCTAGAGAACAGCCTGCTCTGCTGCTGTGATGCTGGCTCAAGGTCCTTCCTGCTGTGGCAGCAGCTGTGGATGTCTTGCAGTGCCAGTGGGATGGAGACAGGGAAGATTGAGGAGATGGAGAAAATGCTGAAAGAGGCAAATGAGGAGAAGTCGCGGCTGATGGAGTCCCAGGTGAGTGGGGACACCAGCACCATGGCTGGATGGCAAGCAGGTCTCTAGTTGTTGGGGCTGAGTCCCTCTGCATGCTGGCAGGAGCGGGAAATGGAGCTGCGTCAACAGGCACTGGAGGACGAGCGCTGGCGCCGGGAGCAGCTTGAACGCCGACTGCAGGATGAGACTGTGCGGCGACAGAAGCTGGTGGAGAAGGAAGTCAAGCTGCGGGAGAAACAATTCTCACAGGTGTGAGATGGGCTTCCATCCCCCTCTCCCAGCCTGGACAGTGAGGCACACCCTGTTTGCAACAGATGTCCCAGCTCCCACTGTGGGGACGTGGCTCTTGTCATCATTGGTGGGCTTTGCAGGGCTGTGTTGCTTTTGCAGGCTCGTCCCCTGACACGGTACCTCCCTATCCGCAAGGAGGATTTCAACCTGCGGTTGCACATTGAGTCCTCAGGCCACAGCGTTGACACCTGCTACCACATCATCCTGACAGAGAAGATGTGCAAGGGCTACCTGGTCAAGATGGGTGGGAAGATCAAATCTTGGAAGAAGCGCTGGTTTGTCTTTGATCGCATGAAGCGCACCCTCTCATACTACGTGGGTGAGTCCCTATGCTGCCTTGTGTCCCCTCCCTGTGCCATCGCCCATGGTTGACAACGGTTCCTTCTCTTGGGCAGATAAACACGAGACGAAGCTGAAGGGTGTTATCTACTTCCAAGCCATTGAAGAGGTTTACTATGACCACCTCCGCAGTGCTGCAAAGGTGAGAGCCTGGCACTGCCACTGCTTTGGTGTCTGCTGGCGTCCCCGTTCTCCTTTGTTGCCCTCTGTCACACAGGTAGGAGCTACTAGGGCAGAGTGTGCCAAGGATGCTCCTGGAATGGTCCATGGCCCCTGATGGTGCCAGGTCCAGGGCACCAAGGGCAGGACCCCGGTGCTGGGCTTTGTGGGGGAACAAGGAGGGGATTGCTGCTGCTCAGAGGGAGCCAGAGTGCTGATTCCGTCCTCCCCTCCAGAGCCCCAACCCTGCGCTCACTTTTTGTGTCAAGACCCACGACCGACTCTACTACATGGTGGCACCCTCGGCTGAGGCCATGCGCATCTGGATGGACGTCATTGTCACTGGGGCAGAGGGTTATACCCAGTTCATGAACTGAGGAGTGGTGCTGCACACTCCAGATCCACCAGCTGGATGGACTCCTGAGCATCCCAAGCAGTGAGGAGCTCCTGAGGGGGCCACGGTCCCTGCTGCGCCTCATGCCAAGGGCGGTACACCATGGTCGTGGACCTGCATTGAGCCCAGCTGGGTGGTACCAAGGGTTGCCTGCTCAGGCAAGGGAATAACTTTTTTTATGTTGACTTTTTAGAAACAAACTTTATCAGAATAATATCAAAGTGCTAAATGTAAAAAGTTGCCAAAGAACTGCTGGGGCCTGAGCTTTCTGCCTCGGGGACATGCTAGTTTTGAGGCTGATGCTGATAGTTGCTGCCTCAGTGTTCCAGGGAAGGAGATGGTGAGGCCATGCTGTGCTGCCAGCTGGCCCCATGCAGTCAGGATCCCCCACTGTGGTAGACTCAGACCCCTCTTTGTAAACCTTTTGTAACTTCGGATCGTTGTCCCCCCGGGCCGGGCCCAGATGAAGATTGCGGTGCGGACTGCACAGTCATAAAGCATTTCGTGAACCAGGCTGTGCCTTCTGTATGGCCGCTGGACTGGCAGCACGTTCCAGACTGACCAGACTCTGTCCCTGGGCTGGGGGGACGGACGGGGGACACGGGGCAGGGGCTGAAGCCCCTTGGAGCTCACTGGGAGTGAGCTGAGGGGCACGGGATCGTGCCTCGGAGATCGTGGGAGCAGCAGGAAAGTGCAGGGGGCACCAGCAGAAAGCGACAGAACAGCGGGACGGGGTGGGGTCAGTGGAAGGGGCGGAGCCCGAAAAAAGGGCGGGTCTGGGGATGCGCTGGGCTGGGCTGAGTCCGGTCGAGCCGGGCCAAACCCGAACCGAACCCGAGCCATGCGAAAACTGCGTCAAGCCAAAACCGGGGGCGAGCCGAGCTGAGCAAAGCCGGCACCGGGGCAGGCTATAGGGGCGTGGCGTGTAAGGGGGCGTGTTTCGGTGGCGGCTTGGCCGCGATGCGCCTCTCGGCCGCCAAGGGGCGAAAACGGTGCAGGCGATCGCACGTGGCTCGGTTGCTGTGCGGCGTGCGCGCAAGCGCACGCGTGTCGCCAGCACGCGCGCCGCTCAGGCCGACCCCGGCGGCCCCGACCCCGGATCTCTCGGCCAATGGGGCCGCGGGTTCCCTGTCGTGACTGCTTCCGACTTCCCTCGACGTGGCCCAATGGACGCGCGCGCGCCGCGGGATTGGCGCGCGGGGCTGGCCCTGGCGGCCGCGCCAATGGGTGCATGCCGCGTGCAGGTGAGGGCGGGGCGAGACGGCGGGGCCGCCGCGGCGGGGCAGCTCCGCGCGCCGGGCCGGGCCGGGCCGAGCGGAGTCGAGTCCAGCCGAGCCAAGCCGACTAGTGCCGAGGGCAGCCGAACCCAGTCGAGTCCAGCAGGGCCGAGCTGAGCCGAGCCGAGCCGAGTCCAGCTAAGCGGTGCCGAGCATGGCGCTGTTGCCCGGCTGGGCACTGCCCTGGCTGCTTCTCTTCTGCCTCCTGCCCGCCGCAGGTACGTGCGAGGAGGGGGCGGCTCTGGGGCTCTTCCAGCCTGGGCCGCGGCGCCGACGGTGTAGGGCCGGCGGGGAGCAGCGGCCGGTGCTTATGTGCCGCCCCAGCGCCCTGTCCGGGCACGTCCTTGGCTTGGCCGCCCACACCGGGAGCAGGTTCTCACTGAGGGTTTGTTTCCAGAGCCGGTGGCGGTGATGTCGGTAGACGTGGGCAGCGAGTCGATGAAGATCGCCATCGTGAAGCCTGGGGTGCCCATGGAGATCGTCCTGAACAAGTGAGGGGCTGTTCCAGTGCTCCGAGCGCTGCCGCGGGAGGTGTTCCGGGGTTGAACCCGGTCTGTCCTGCCGCAGCTGTAGTTCCCCCCACCAGCGCCGGGAGTGGGCGGGAAGTGGGGGTGGCTGGGACTCGGCCATCCCTGTTCCTCTGTTGCCAGGGGAAGGCTACCATCCTTTCACTCAGGGCTGTGACTCAGTCTTGCCCCAGGTGGGCAGCTGTGGGGCATCGTCCATGGCAGTTTGTTAACTCACCTTTGAGGTGTCCGGGTGTGCCTTGGGCACCTTTCAGCCGAGTGCCGAAAGCCCACGTGGTTAAGGACACGTTGTGGTGCAAACCCAGAAGGGCACCAGTCACATTCCCACCTGGCCCTTGATTCTCAGTTCCCCACAAGGGAGCCCTGAGCCAGGTTTGTTTTGCTGCAGCTGTTCAGAGCCCACACTTGTGAAACAGGTAAATCTCTTCCTGCATTGAGCTGCTGCTGCAGCCTATCCTCAAGACACTGAATGAGGAATCTGCAGGTGAGAGAGGACATACAATCAGGAACATCCTCGGTTTCTGGGAGTCTAGCAATAACAAGATTTCTCACCCACCTCCATGGAATTTGGCACTCACAGATAGAATGAGGGAACTGTCTTGCCTTGCTTATGGATGGAGGAAAGCAAAAATAAAGTCTCATCAAAGCAGTGAAGGGGGTGGGGGATAGCCAGCTGAGCAGAGGCTGACCCCCCTCTCCACAGCAGGTATCCAAGCACTTTCCCTTAGTCCTTCTGGAACAGGAACAGCATCCTTCCTCACTGGAGACTGGAACGTTCAACTGTTTCACCTGGTTTATTCCTTCTTCTCTTTCCTCAGGGAGTCAAGAAGGAAAACGCCCGTGGCTGTTTCCTTGAAGGAGAACGAGCGTCTCTTTGGCGATAGTGCGCTGGGGATGGTAAGAGGTCCTGTTCACAGAATACAGGTATCCCACGTTGTGATAAGTGTTTGAGCCAGGGAGTTTTATTTTTGTCCTGTGCTTCTCATCTCCTTGATGTGTCATTGGCTCTGTGTAGTGGTTGTGTGCTCCTACTCACAGAGCAAGAGTTGTTCCCCACATAGCCTGGGAGGGGTTGATTTGAGAACAGTGTAGCTGAAGGAATGCAAGTGGATGATGTGGGGTTTTTTTTTCTGCAGTCCATTAGGACACCCAAGGCGGCATTCCGATACTTCCAGGATCTGCTGGGTAAGCGGGTCGATAATCCCCACGTGGCTCTGTACCAGTCCCGATTCCCAGAGCATGAGCTGGTGAAGGATGAGACAAGACAGACTGTTATTTTCAGGTTGTCCCCGTAAGTGGCTGGTTTTAGGTTTTTTGTGGGATGAACTTTGGCTGCCAGGCTTCTGCAGCTCACTGTTGATGCTATCACTTTCTTTCCCATTGTAGAACGATACAATATTCTCCCGAGGAGATGCTGGGGATGGTTCTGAACTATTCACGTGGTCTGGCTGAGGAATTTGCAGGTTGGAAGGATTTAGCTTTTCCTTGTCTGTGTATGTGTTTGTACATTATAGGATTCAAGTAGAAACCAAAAGAGTTCAAAAACCCAAGGTTTTTAGAAACAGGGCATTGGTTGTCTCTGGCTGTGGGCTGTAAGCAAGACTTAGTAACTATCCAGTTATCATTTGTTTCTAATATGATGCAAGTTTGGGATCTTAATCCTACTCTTTGGGGCAGACTCCTCATTTACCACCTGTCCTTGCAATGAAGGAGCCTTACAGGCAGTCTCTGAAGAAAAGTGTTTTCTTTTTGCCGTGTGTGAACAGAGGGGAGGCACATGGGAGGTGGCTGCAGGGGAGGGTGGAAGTGGCTCTGTGAAGGCTGTACTGTAGCTGTTCTAGATGGAGACTTGCTGCTGGAGCTGAACTAAAAGAGAAAAAAATGGTCGTTTGCTGTGAAGCTTGCTGACAGAGAAGAGGCTGTCATGCATATTTCATGCTGTGTTGCTAATGAAATACCATAGTAATGAAAACTGGATAAATTACTAGGAGGCTGTGTCATGTGGTTAGTGACACAAGAGCCAGTCTAAAGATACTTTACTGGACAGTGAATATGATCTAGCGACAATGTGAGGCTCCGTGAAGATATTATTTGTTGAAATGGAAGGCTACCCAGAGCATTTGATAGTATCCTGACACATGAAAGAGAGGTCAGTAGACTTGTGGCTTTGTGTGAATATGCCAGGTCTGCTTGGTTTCAGCAGGATACAGAGATTCATCCTTAGGGATCCTGGCTGCTGCTGCAGGACTGCATTCTGTACGAGTGTTTACCTTGGGTCTTCTGGGTTTGCTGCTGTCACTCCACCTCAACAAGTCTTTTCATGTGGCTACAACTGATGCAGAGTTCCCTGCAACTGTTTCAGAGCAGCCCATCAAAGATGCGGTGATCACAGTTCCTGCTTACTTCAACCAAGCGGAGAGGAGAGCAGTTCTGCATGCCGCCCGCATGGCTGACCTCAAGGTGCTACAGCTGATCAACGATAACACGGCTGTAGCATTGAACTATGGGGTTTTTAGGAGGAAAGACATCAATGCCACGGCACAGGTAGGTGCATTTGGGAGATGCGGAGAGTTCTGCCAAGTTGCCTGCGTGGAGGGGAGAAAGTGCTGCAGAGAAAATCTAGAGAACTTAAAGTGGATTCTGCTGGTCAACCAGGCTCCTCTGTTTTCATGTGTTAGTCAACAAGACAAAGAGATTAAACCCTGTGTGCATATGTGGTAAAGCCTGAAAGCTTCTGGAGTGAGGGCAGGTGCTGGGAGTTCCCATTTTGTAAACCTGTATTTGTTCCTTGCCCATCAACTGCCCATAACAGTAGCCATTACTTGAGGTACTGGAGCACTGACTCAGAAGTATGTGGTTTTCCTGAGGCTGAAGAAAGAGCAAAACCTGGGGTTTTGAACTATGAAATAGATGAGAAGTTTTCTTGTCTCCTTCTGTCAAACATGACCCTGAACATCTGTGTTTGGTCTGAGTCCTGCCCTTAGGGTATAAAGTCAGTCTAGGGAGTGGATAGTTGTGGCCTGTATCATGCTGGAAGGGTTCTTTCCTTATTCGTGGGGGATATCCAGGTGTTTCTGCTTCACCATCCTAGCTTTTCTTTTCAGAATATCATGTTTTACGACATGGGAGCAGGAAGCACTGTTTGTACTATTGTTACGTATCAGACAGTGAAAACTAAGGACTCGGGAACCCAACCTCAATTGCAGATCCAAGGCATTGGGTAAGAATTCCACACAAGTTGCACAAACCCCACGGGTCTCAGGAAAGAAACCATTTGTTTCACAGTCTCTTCATCATGTAGAATTTTGCAGTGAGGCTTCAGTACAGTAATTTGGATGGCTGAGTGGGAAACATTCGGAGCAAGAAGGCTCCAGTTGGGAATAATTTTGGTGTTGCTGTCTTGTGCAGAAGGTAACTGAGAACTTCCAGGATGCCAGGAGGGAACCAGTGTACTTAGTTTGCTTTAGGCTTGCATTTTGATAGCCTCAAGCCATGTAAGCTTATTCCATTTCATGTAATCTTACAGAGTGTGTCAGCTTTAAAAAGGAATATATTTCTGGAGAAGAATGAAAATGCAGTGTACTTAATGCATTGCCAAATAAAGAGGAGGGTGCTGTGCATAGCCAGTCCAGCAATTTTAACTCCAAAGCAATTATATTGCTGTTTTCAAGAAAATACCTGGGACCTGATACAGTGGTCCTGTGGCTTCTCAGCTGTTTGACATGCATGGCAATAAGGCATTTACCTCAAATGTAATGAAATTTCCTGTTGAAAGGCTGTTGTGGTGGTGAATCTTTTCTTGCTTTCTTTCTTTCTTCCTTTCTTTCTTTCTATTGTGTTATTTTGGCAACAACCATTGTTCTATCACAATCATCACAGCTGATAATACTGCAGCTACTTTTGACCACTTGCTGTTCTGCATATTTGTGAAATAATATATGAAATTTGTTTGTACTTCAGTTTGGTTTCAGTTATTCTGTTCATTCTTCTGCTCAGGTTTGACCGTACTCTTGGAGGTTTAGAGATGGAGCTTCGTCTCCGGGACTACTTGGCAAAACTGTTTAATGAGCAGCACCCTTCAAAAGATGTCCGGAAGAATCCTCGGGCCATGGCCAAACTGCTGAAGGAGGCCAACCGCCTGAAAACTGTGCTGAGTGCAAATGCCGACCACATGGCACAGGTCTGACCTTCTGCTTGGGGTTCCTGCTTTTTTTGGGCTAAGTGTGGGTTGAGGACTGGTGTAAGGGAACACTGTCCCTCTGCAGCGCAGGTCTGCTGAGGAGCATCGCTCCCGGTGGTCCCTCTCAGCTTGTGCCCACTTGGTAGCACCGGTGATTGAGTGGATTGAAGAAGAGTTATTCGTGTCAAGTATGTTAAATAAACTTTCACTGAGAGAAGCTGTCCGTTACACCCATGTTCCATCCTCTCTTCACCTTAGCAATGGTAGGGTTCAGATGAGTGTGGTCAGGTCTGTGGTGTGTTACAAAAGCCAGAACTTTTTGCACACTGGGCAAAGATTTTGCTTGGAGAATGCTTCACAATTAATTTCATTCTGGCTGGTTTTTTTTTTCCTGGACAGATTGAGGGACTACTGGATGACGTAGACTTCAAAGCCAAGGTCTCAAGACAAGAATTTGAGGATTTGTGCTCTGACTTGTTCAAGCGCGTCCCAGGACCCGTGCAGCAGGCTCTGAGTAGCGCAGAGATGAACATGGTGTGTTTAAGAAAGTGCATTACGAAGCTTCTGTGTGTGGAGCTGCTGTCACATCATGATTGAGGCATCAGTCGTTGTGTTATCAGGACTGTTGGGAGTTAGATGCCTGCTATTGTGACAGCAATGTTGGTGCTACAGCGAGTTTGCCTACTGCAATATCAAGCAGGAGTGTGTTGCACTTCTCCTGCACTATCCACCAAAAATTAAGGACTTGGAGGAGGGGCTTCTTTCTCTTAAAACACTTTACTCTTGTGCTGTAGGTTTGAAATAATGATCTTTTCTCTTTTTGTCTTGGATACTGGTTCTGGTCTCACTCCTGAAGTTTTGACTGAATGATCTGGAAAGAGAATTACTGGTGTTTGGGCTTTTCCTTTGCATGCTCCCTAAAGGGAGCCCTGTTGTGGGCTGCAGTTGGAGCAAACCTGAGGCAATCCTTTGGAGGGAGTCACTGCAGGGTTAAATGCTCACTTTCCAGAGTGCCGTGACTCTCTTGAGCAGCTTTGGTTTCTGATATTTAATGCAAGACACTGAGTTACCTCTTAGAGTCTGGATTTCTGTCTGTTCTGGTCCAACTGGCTCTTGGGGTCACTGTCTCCTCTGGCGATGAGCTATAGTTTGTCTAATTTGAATCGAGCTCCATATTTCAGGTGGCCTGAAGCCACGGTCACATTGTCACTGTTTGACAGACCAGACCTCAGGTGCCTCGTTGTTGGCACAGCTTATGTCTACCTGAGATCTGTTGGGCGCTAGCCTGTACTGGGACAGCAGGGTGTAATGTGGGTGTTCTCAGAGCACCATGTCAGCATGTGGTGTGACTGGGGAAGGAGCATAAGGAAGCCCTGGACTTAGTTTTCCAAAATTGCTTTCTTAAGACAAGGTGACTGTTTCCAATCCCTAGGATGGAATTGACCAGGTGATTCTAGTTGGCGGTGCTACACGGGTCCCTAAAGTGCAGGAGGTTTTGCTGAAAGCTGTGGGCAAGTGAGTATGTGAGGCCCCCTTCCAGTCTGTCTCCCATTGACAAGCTGCTGTTTATGGAGAGGTCGCAAACTTCATATCTGTTGCTTTTCCCTTCATAGAGAAGAACTGGGCAAGAATATCAATGCAGATGAGGCTGCTGCTATGGGTGCAGTCTACCAGGCAGCTGCTCTGAGCAAAGCCTTTAAGGTGAAGCCCTTCATTGTTCGGGATGCTGCTGTGTTTCCTATCCAGGTAACCTTTGGCTTTCCTTCTCCTGTGCAAGGTATAGGGCTGTGCTGGGAAAAATGGTCCAGATTGGAACCCGTTGGCTTCCTTTGAATATGGAAGCTCTGGAGATCTTTCTGCCAGTCTAATAAAGCAGAAGAAAGTCTTCTGTATTGTAGAAATGCGGTATACAAGGAGCCAGGCATATGGAAACATCAATTGAGGAATATTTGCCTGCCCCCCAACTTTTGCATGAGGCAGAACAGCCAAACGCTGCTGATGTAAGATACCAGAATTTGCAGTTGCTGAGTCTTATTTTCTGTTTGTGATGCAGGTGGAGTTTACTCGTGAAGTTGAGGAGGATGATAAATCCAGGAGTTTAAAGCATAACAAGAGGATTTTGTTCCAGCGCATGGCACCCTATCCCCAGCGCAAAGTAATCACTTTCAACCGTTACACAGATGACTTTGAGTTCTATGTCAACTATGGAGATCTGACATTCCTGAACCAGGATGACCTGCGGTGAGTTGAGCCCAGCACCCAAGCCAGCAGTTCTGTGACAACGCAACTTGCCTGGCTGGAAATGTACTGCCAGTGTGTTTGACTGGCACATCTGTTCTCTGAGTTGCATGTCCTTCAGCAAACCGAGCCCTACCAGTTCCTACTTTATGTAGTTGCCCATCGCTGCCAGCATGAGCATGAGCAGGGATTGGCTGTTCTGCAGCACTATTATCCTAAGTTCTGTCTCTGCTTTTGTCTCTCTGTCATCAGAGTTTTTGGTTCCCTCAATCTCACTACTGTGAGGCTAAAGGGAGTTGGGGACAGCTTCAAGAAGCACTCGGACTATGAATCCAAAGGTATCAAAGCACACTTCAACATGGATGAGAGTGGTGTACTGAGTCTTGACCGGGTAAGCACCACCCATTGGGATGGTTGTCAGCTGATGTATTTTTCAGTTCTGTCCCTCTCTTTGGTCCCTGCTTAAAACTAATCCTGAGCTTTTATTTCCAAGGTGGAATCTGTGTTTGAGACCTTGGTGGAAGACAAGCCAGAGGAGGAGTCAACACTGACAAGTAAATGCTGAACTTTGATATTCATACTGACTGTTTCCTTACCTGTAGTGGCTGAGATAACTATGTTGTGTTTCTTTGGGTTTTGGGTGTGGCTGTCAGTGCACACAAGGACAGGGAGGGAGGTTGGAGAAGGATGACTCTGGAGCGTATGAAGCTCACCTACACCACCAAGGGAGCCCCTTGGTGATCACTGTGTTTGTGAGGGGAAGGACTGAGAGCTGAAGATGACTTTCTTCCTCTGCATATGTAATATTCTGCAATTTTTGTCTACCATAACAGAACTTGGAAACACCATCTCAAGCCTGTTTGGGGGTGGTGGCCCTACACCAGAGACCGGGGAGAACCTGACAGACTCCATTCAGGTGAGCCCCAGGGTGACTGCTAATGGAAGGGAGCCCTTTTGTCTTGCTGTGGCAATTATGTAGAATTACCTGTTCTATGAAACATTGCATGGAATTTCTACACTTAAAACACTGTTTTGCTTTCCCCTTTACTTGCTTGTGATCACCAGGAAGAGGAAGAGAGCCTAGCAGAAACAGGTAAAGAAGAGCAGGTGGAGAAGCAAGACCAGAAAAGCGCTACTGAAGATGTAGGTGGAGAGCAGGGGCAAGACAAACAACAGTCTTCTGGTCAAGCAGAAACTGCCTCTCCGAAAGTAGAGTCACAGAGGAAGGAAGAAGGCGAGAAATTAGAGCCTCAGGTGAGCATCAGATTGAAGGAATGGGACTGGTTTTAGTACTTAAGAAATGGCATTTTGTTGGTGGAATTTTCCCTTCTCTGATGTGCCCTGCCTTTGAAAAAAGTTGCAGAATCTGTAAATCTGTTCCCTTGCTTGAGAATGTGCTTTGTGTTACAGCATCCCAAAGAAAGTAGAGAAACTGCAAAAGAGAAAGAACTATCCAAAAGTTCCAGTGACAGCACAGCTACCAAAACAGAGGAAGAGAAGATCAAAGCACCCAAGAAGCAGAAGCTTGTCCATGAGATCACAATGGAGCTGGATGTAAATGATGTGCCTGACCTGGTGGAAGATGAACTGAAGAGCTCAATGAAAAAGTATGTTTGAAATGGCTCTGCTAAGTTAGAAATCTAGATAAAGGAAGTGAATTGCTTTGGAATGGTTTGCCATGGATGGTTCACATAGAGGGCTGCTGACCTCAAAAGCTGGTGTGTGTGATGTGCTGCTCAACCAAAGGCACTTGCTACCTTTGATTTTTGTTCTCTTTGCATGTTAGACTCCAAGACTTGACGATCAGAGATCTAGAGAAACAGGAAAGAGAAAAATCAGCCAACAGCTTGGAGTCATTCATCTTTGAGACCCAGGTAAGAGAGGGATATAAAGAAACGAGAATTCCAGGAGAGCAGTAGAAGTGTTTTGCACAGCTTTTGGCTGATCTGAGTGCAGGGGACTTGTTTGAGCTGGGGGAAGCTGATTTGAAGAGGCTAGGTTTTGTCTTTCGGTCACTTTCTCTGATGCTATTAGGCTTCCCAGGTCCATGTTTCCTCAATACAAAATGAACCTTCCCTTCAGCATGTCTAACATGTTGAACCCAACATCTAACACATTGCCCCCAGACTGTAAAGAAGCTACAGCTTCTTGGGAACTGTTGTGCAGAAGAAGCAGCTAGTGTTACGCATGTGTGAAATAATGACTGTTGCAGCATTACCATCATGGGATGTGGGTGTGTCTATATGTGGTATATTACTATTGTGCTCCTGGCAATGCTAGGAGCAGAGCTCAGATTTGGGAGGGTCTAGGAAGCCTAGTTGCAAGTAAGTGCTCTGGTTGTTTTATGCTTCCAGGCTCAGTGGTGTTCGACCAGAGTGCTTGCTCTGTTTTTTAGGACAAGCTTTACCAAGAGGAGTATCAGTTTGTCTCAACAGAGGAGCAGAGAGAAGAAATTTCCAAAAAGCTTAGTGAGGCTTCCAGTTGGATGGAGGAGGAGGGCTATGCAGCTGCAACAAAGGTATTGCTGTGTGCAGTCAGGGAATGTCACAGTCAGCTCTCACTGATGTGGAAATGACCACAGAGGCTGGCAGAGCCTTTGTAATCTGGTTCTTGAGAGTTTCTTGCTTCTTCAATGTATTATGCACAGAACAAAAGAAGTTGTCCCAGCCATGGATGTTTCTACAAGAGCTTCAGCAGGAACCTGTTGATTCCACTGAAAGCTTAGTCGTGTGTCTTTTTTTACTGCACTGAAAGGGTGTATTTGTTAGAGTGAACAACAAATGCAGTTATAACTTCTGAACTTGTCAATGTTAGACAGTGGTCCAACTGTCTGCTTTCTCCTCTCCCCCATTTTCAGGAGCTAAAAGACAAGCTTTCAGAGCTGAAAAAGCTTTGTAGGAACCTTTTTTTCCGTGTTGAGGAAAGGAGGAAGTGGCCAGAACGCCTGGCTGCCCTGGAAAGTCTGCTTAATCACTCCATCATCTTTCTCAGGTAAGGGCAGGCTTTTGAGAAGGAATGTCATGCAACTGGTCATGTAGGAGCTGCCAGCAGAATGAGACCCCAGAGTGAATGTGGTCTGAAAGGTGGTAGCACTTCCTGAGAAGAGGTGAGCAGAGCCGTGCTCCCTGGTGTCCTGTTCTGCAGGACCTATGAACAGGTGCACATGAGCTCTGTCCAAAATGGGGGGCAGGAAGGGTCCAGCATGGTGGTTGTGATGTTTTTGTGTTACTGGAGCTGTAAATGCAGAGTTACCAATGGGCAGTCTGCTTGGCTTACCAAAGTAAGCTTTCTTATCTACAAGGGGAGCCCGAATGATTCCAGAGTCTGACCAGATATTCACAGAAGTGGAACTGAGTACACTGGAAAAAGCCATCAATGAAACAACGGTACTGAAGGATGGAGTGATGCTGGGGGAGGATGGGGTGGCAGTTTGGGTTATGTTTCCTGTCCTATACTTTGACTCAAGTCGTGGAGTATAATGTGCATGTTTAGTTTTTGTGCCGACAAACCTTTTGTGTGTTTCAGTGTTTCCTAATGCCCAACCTGACCCCAGCATGTCTGGGGAGAATAGTGTTTCCTGTGTTGCACGTGGAATTGTCTTCAGGGTGGGGGTGGAGCCCAGTCATCTGACTGCACTCGGTTTTTAAGGCAGGCGCTGGGTTTTGTTTCGCTCTGTCCTATGTCTGGGTAGCTGAGAGGTTGGTGGAAATGTAGCAGGGAGCAGAGCTGTCCTGAGTAAAGCAGAACAGCCAGGGGCAGTGACTTTGAGATACTGTTATATACAGCAGTTCCTGGAGCCCAGAAGCATTCCAAAAGCACCTCTTTCCTCGCATCCCACAGATTTGGAAAAATGAGACGCTGGCTGAACAGAACAAGCTCACTCCTACTGAGAAACCTGTGCTGCTGTCTAAAGATATAGAGTTCAAGATAGCAGCCCTGGACAGGGAAGTGCAGTATCTCCTGAATAAAGCCAAGTTTGCAAAACCGAAACCCAAAAGGGAGAAGAACGCCACAAAAACTGATTCAGGCAAGAATACTACAGCAGCCCCTGAGACTGAGAATACTATCCCTCCCACGGAGGGGAAACAAGAAGGTAAGGAGCAGGTGGGGAGCATGTATGTGACTCTCTGTTACATAATTACATGTAACATAGTGTTTATCTTGATTGAAAGGGAACTAAAGAAGGGAGGACAACAGTTAACTGTGGGATTAAATTATTTTGCTCTTAATTTTCGAAGACAGCCACAAAAATCTATGTGTTGCAGTGTCCTTTTCCCCCCACCATTTGTTTGGTTTTTTTTGTGAAGAAACAGCAGTTATTTATAAATGTCCCAGGATGGTCAGTACCTGTCTTGCTGGCTGGTTAAATTCTAGGAAAGATAAGCCATTGACTGCACTCCAGTGTGCAGAGCAAATACTCAAGGTCCTGTCCTAGATCAAGGAGTAGAATGAATTGTTGATGAGAAAGGTTTGTTACCTTTCTAGATGGACCCATGGGGAAAAAAAAATCTCTTGGGACACTAGGACTTACAGTTTTTTAACTTTCGAAGATCCTCAGGTCCCAAGTGCCCTGGTCCTTTTAAATCTGGAGTGCTGCTTGTCAGCATTCCCGCTGGTTCCTGTGGTCTGAACAAGGGATCCTGCTCATAGTGACAGCTCCAAAGGTCACCTGCCTGTGCAACTAGTCGGTCTCTAGGGCTTCTGGGGATATAAAGCCTGGCACTCAGAGAGGAATTTGTGGTGCTTCTCTTGAGTGGTGTAGAGTGATCTAATGTAAGAGTGAGCTATTGCAGTCCTGCTGAGGCACCACAGCTGGCTGGTTTAACCTCACCTTAACTCCCCTAATCTCTTTGCATTTTGCCTTCTGTGTGTTCTCCCTTGATTTTTGTTTCTTTTTGCTTTAAAAGTAGACAAACTGGAGGATATTGATCCAGCTGAGGAACCTCTTACAGCTGAGAAAGCAGCAATAGATGATAAGCCTGGATCAGGCTCTGGTGGGTAAATATTTTACTAACGATCTGGAACTTGGGAGCTGCAAGTGCAAGGTGTCTGGGGGCTCCTTTGCAGATTTTTAGCTGAAAGAGGTAGTATGATGGTAGAACCCCTGACTGCTAAGCCCTTGTTAATTCTACAAACAGGAAGACAAATTTTGGTTCCTTGCTGTCCCTATGTTTTTGTTGTTCAGAGTGGAATTCTTATGCACCACTGCTGTTTTGTGCCCCTGTCCCTGCAGTTTGCAGCCAGTCCCATGGCTGTGAGACTGGCTCTGCTTGAGAGCTGCTGTGCTGCTCCTGATTCCAGGGCCTGTTAACAGAGGCGGGGAGTTCGTCTTCAGCTCCATGGAGCTGAGTATCAACCCCCAAAATGCCTGTACCAGGGACGGCAAGTTTTGTGGCAAATTTGCAAATGTCAGGGACTCTCAGTGCTGCTTTGCACACTGTGAAAACAACTGCAATGTGAAACTGAGTTTGCTTCATTACACAGGGTCCAAAAAAGAGAAGGCAGAAGCTGGAGGAGAAAGCAGGAAAAACGATGAATTGTAACACCCTGAAATCCCACGAGTGTCAGCATCTATTTATTTCACAGTTACTTTCTTGTTTTTCTTATGGACCTGGTTAGTCATGATGTAAGTGGAACACAACAAGGGCATGACAACATAATGGGATAGAGATGTAAATTTATTTTTTGGTTCTTTCTGCGGATTTTGCCTCTACTAACTTAGTGAATTGGTTTTTGTTTTTCTTTTATTATGTGTGGCAGAGTGCCCACCAAGAATTGTTTCTGTTTCAGTACAGAAGTCACCAAAGTGACTTTCCTGTGGGGAGAAAGCAGTAAAGAAACATCTTAAGGTTTGGGAAGTAATTTGGAATATAAACTTTGTGCCCCACCTCTTGTGAAGATGATTGCAGAAGTATATAGACCTGAAGTGCTGTTGTCGTTGCATATGAGGCCGTGACTTAGAGCAAATGTGCAATTTCAGCTGGTGGGAGGTGTATTAATATTTGGGTTCATGGGAAGGTGGAACAGAATTGGGGAGGCAGATGATCTGTGCTTTGAGATATGGCTGTGTCTGTTTTCCATAGGCTGTTTGTTAAAACTGTCTGTCGGTGCTCTGTAGTATAGTCCAAAAACCATGAAGTGAGACTTGACAAAAAGATACTGTTTATCGTTTAAAAAGTTCAGAAAAGGCAACATTGAGTGCAGAGGAGAGGGAATGATGGGCCGTGTTGGCACATCCTGTAGTCACAAGGACAGTGATACGGATCAAACAACCAAACCTGGAAAAGTCTGGAAAGTCCAATGGCAACTGCCCTCCTTCCTCGGTATTTTGTGCACTCGGACCGACTTCATCGTGTGACCTTCCCTGTCCCTGGCCGTGACCTCGTGCCTCCTTGGACCGTCCCTGCTGCTGCCACACACATGAGTGGGGTCCGACGGCTGCGAATGTGCATCTGACATTGTTCTCCATCCTGGCCTCTTCAAACAAAAATAAAAATTACACTTCCTGACAGGCTCTGTCAAGCCGTGCCGTGTGTGCCGGGAACTGCGGACGGGGCGGGGCGGCGGGGGCGGGGCGGGACTTCCTTGGGGCGGGGCGGGGCCATTCCCCCTCGGTCCCGTGCGGTTCGGACCGGTGCGGCCCAGCAGGAGGGCGGCATGATGGCGGCCGGCGGGTACGGGCGGTACCGGACTGTGATCTTCGCGGCCATGTTCGTGGGGTACACGCTGTATTACTTCAACCGCAAAACCTTCTCGTTCGTCATGCCCGCCGTCATGGCCGAGGTGCAGCTGGGGAAGGACGACCTGGGTGAGTGTCGGTCCCGGGCCCTGCCGCCCCGCCGGGCTGGAGGTGGCTGTGCCGCGGGCTGAGGCACCCCCGGGCTCTGCCCGCCGCAGGTCTTATCACCAGCAGCCAGTCCGCAGCCTACGCCATCAGCAAGTTCATCAGCGGCATCCTTTCGGACCAGATGAGCGCCCGCTGGCTCTTCTCCTCCGGCCTCTTCATGGTGGGCTTGGTCAACGTGGTCTTCTCCTGGAGCTCCACCGTCATGGCCTTCGCTGGGCTGTGGTTCCTCAATGGCCTGGCCCAGGGGCTGGGCTGGCCGCCCTGCGGGAAGATCCTCCGGAAGGTGGGTGCTGGGAAAGGTGAGGGAACTTGCCACTGCTCTCTTGACCTGTCCTGGCATAAGGGCTGATGGCACAGACCATGCTTGCTCAGAATCCAGAGGGGCTCGCACCTTTTCCCACTCCCTTCCAGCCAAGGAGGTCTGGAGCACTATCTGCATTCTGCTGTCTGTGGAACAAGTTTCTGTGCACAAGGATCTGCTTATTCTAGGAAAGATTCAGTTTGTAGCCCTTGCCCTTACGTGCCTTGAGTCTAGCTCAGTTCAGTGAGTAACCTCCTGGTAGCAGAGTTCTGCCCTGTAGAGACGGACTTTGTTGGAATTAAGTATTTTATGCATGGAGACACAGGACTGCTTGTCTGTGCTGCTGCAAGTCAGGGTTTGCTGTGTGTCAGGGGCCAGTGAGAACAGTTCCATCTGCAGGCTTGGGCAACTCGGAAATTGCAAATCACAGGTAGTTCAGGTAGAAAACTGGGTTAGATGGAGGAACAGCATGAGTTGAGTCTCTAAACTGTGTGTTCTTGGGGATTGTGACAATCTACAAGGAACAGATTGATTTCTCCCTAGGACAGAAGGAAAGGAGGTTGGTTAGCTTTGTGCTGATCGCTCATGGAAGATGTAAAATCCAGGAATGAATGCACTGCATGTACTTGTGGGGCGGGGTGGGGAAGAGATAAACAACTTCATTGCCCCTCTGCGAGGCACCTAGCGTCTCCTAACTGATGAGGTGAGGGCTGTCCAGGATGCACAGAAAAGAAAGGCACAAATAACAGCAATAAAATCCACAGTGTTTTCTGAAGATGTTAATGAATGTAGCTCTCAGACATTTTCCTGCTGACAAGAACCACCCAAGTGGTTCTGGCCCCGAGTGCCTGTTGCAATGCAGAGCCCATCATGTCTGATATGTAGTGCAACAGTGAGTCCTAAAGTTACCCTGTGACTCTCTGCGTATGTATCCAAGTTCCTGAGCCAGCAGGCCTCTCCAGGAGGACGCTGTTCCTAGCAAGTGAGTATGCAGAACCATGTGCCATTAAGCTTGCCTCTCCTGCCCCACGTCTCAGTTTCATGGTCTGTAAATGGAAATAACTTTGAGCTGGCTCACGGTGTGAGCACCTGTCAAGCTCTTATGGCTGACACTTGAGAAACATGTAGAGTTCCCTGCATGACTGAAGTAGCAAAGTCTGGGTGTTCCCTCTACCTGATTTTGGAATTCTGTGTCTGAATTGCCCCGACCCCACATCATGGGCCTCAATGGAGGGTTTTCAGGTGTGCTGTCACACTCTTACACCTCATGCTGTTTCTCTTGTTGCTGCACAGTGGTTTGAGCCTTCCCAGTTTGGGACTTGGTGGGCAATCCTGTCTACAAGCATGAACTTGGCTGGAGGCTTAGGCCCCATTGTTGCTGCTCTTGTGTCTATGAACTACGACTGGCGCAAGACTTTGTCCTTCTCTGGCTTCACCTGCATGGTTGTCTCTTTTGTTTGCCTTGTCCTGATTAAAAATGAGCCGTCGGATGTTGGGCTGCCCAACATAGAGCAAGGAGCCAAGAAAGGAAAGAAAGGTGAGCATGTGACTTTGATGTAAGCAGACATCTGCAGGGGAAGGTGCCTTTTGTCTGTATTCTGGTACAGGTGTGTTGTTCTCAGCATACCAACACCCCCATCCTCCCCAATTTCTGAAATCACAGCTTGGCGGGCAGGTGGTAAAGGGTTGATTTTGGCAGCTTTATTCTGGTAATTGAAATGAGAAATTACATAAACCAAGGCCCACTGTGATCTTGTGGGAAGGGGCTGGTGTAGGGATTCCTGAGACTGTGACAGAACAGGGAAAAAGCCTGCTGGTTAGCCTGCTGTTAGCCTTGCTCCTTAGCCTGCCAGCAGCCACCTGTGTGTTGCTGGGATGCTCATGACTGGCTCTCCCCATATATGTCATGTCTTCCAGCTACCAGCATCCCTGTTTTCTTGGAGCTTTGTGTGCTCAGATTTTGAATGCAGTTTTGGTGGGGTCATGGAGAGAGAAAAACTACAACAGCAGGCAATGCTTCCTTAAGCCTGACCATCTGCTCCTCCGCTTTGGCAGCGGACAGGCAGTTCTCCCCTCACCCCACCTTGGGCTCTCTTGACCCCTGGCTTACGATGGACTCTGCTCAGTGTTTCTGTCCTAACCTAGGACATCTAGTTAGTAAATGTTTGTTCAGACCACTGACTGTGGTGCTTGAAAGCAGAACATGTAGATGAGAATTGCAACACAAATTTTCAGTAGGATTTTAAGGGCCAGTGAAAACTCACCCTGTGTTCCATGCTGTCCCATGCTGACTGTGCTTCCAGACTTGACCTCTTTGCATAAGAAAAGAATATTGTTTTGCCAGAGCATTCTCTGGGGAGAGCAAGTTTGTTGGTGTTCCTGGAAGACAGATGCAAAAATCAAGGTAGCATCTGAAAGTCAGCATCTTTGTTGGGTCTGTGCAGTGGCTTTCACAGGCACAGCTTAAAAACTCTCCCAAAGAATCTGGAGGTAATTTTTCTAAGAACCTTTGTGAAGGGTTTATTGGCAACTGCAAGAAAGCAAATTACTAGGAGTAGTGTTTTGATTATTCTTTTCAAATCTTTAATGAATGTGGGATAAAATGATAGAAGAGATCCTGAAATCACCAGAACAAGGGGGAGGTAGAGCCATTCACTACCGTTCAGCAACTGTGATTACTTCCCTGTGTGGGGATGTTCTCATGCTTGTATCCTGCCTGCAGATCTCTGTACTTGGCCGCTAATTGGAGTGGTTTGGGCTGTGTTAATGCTCCTCCTGACCTTTCTGCAGGTTCCTCCAGTGATAACAGCACCTTGACCGAGCTGCTGCTCTCGCCATACCTTTGGGTGCTCTCAACAGGCTACCTGGTCGTTTTTGGAGTGAAAACATGCTGTACTGACTGGGGACAGCTGTTCCTGATCCAGGAAAGGGGACAGTCCATGCTTGTGGGTAAGATGTAAAGCTGCATTATTAAGCTCTGGCGCTGCAATTTGGGAGGTGTTGCCCAGAGTTTGCCAGGGTAGAGGCCCTTCCACCTAAGGGACTTGTTTGCCCACCTCCTAGTTGTCTGCTTAGATACACACAGTTTTTGAAATAACTTTGTAATGGAGTTACTGCATGCACCAAGCACTCCAGTGCCAGGACCCTCCTGGGACTGGCAGACAGGCATTCCTGAACAGGGATGAGCTGTTCAAGTGCTCTGCTCCCACAGCAGTGGGACTGGTCTGGAGCCCACAGCAGCTTTTCTGTTTTGACCAAATTTGATAGGCTGTTCTGTGCTTCATCTATGTTCTAGGCAGTTCCTACATGAGCGCCTTGGAGATTGGGGGCCTGGTGGGAAGCATTGCTGCTGGATACCTTTCTGACAGAGCCGTAGCAAAAGTAAGTCATGTGCATCCTCGGGCATGCTGGGCAGGTAATACAGTGTCAATCTGAGCTGCTTCACTAAGGTGCTCAGGCAGGGTGCTGTCCCTGTGAGCACAACAGAGAAACCAGCCCATACTAAGTTTTGCCACGTGCATGGGCACAGCTGCCAAACACTCTAGAAGGTGCTGGGGAATAGGTGTGCAGATGTTAGGTGTTGCAATATGCCTGTCAGGTTTGAGATGTTTTAATCTGTTTAATTTGTTTGCTTTACTGTGGTCTCCAGATTTTCATGTTGAAGGAGAACTGTTTGCTGATAGTTGTCTTCTGGCTGGGAAAAAACCCATATTAGAATCTAGTGGTGGGATCTGAAGCCAAATTCAGGGTGGAAGTCATTGAAAACTGAAGTATCGTGCATCACTAAGAGCTTTTGTTTAGCACAGTTTGACTGCGGACAGCCCTTAAACCACACTGACCGGCCGTGCCAGCAGATGTGGTGTTGATGTGCCATCCATTTTTCTGACTGAGCTGTGGATGGCATTAGTCGCTACAAGTATGAAAAGAAGTCCCTCCAGTTTCCAACTCTCAGCTTTCTCTCCTTGTGTCACAGGTGGGTCTGTCAAGCTATGGGAATCCTCGGCATGCACTGCTGCTTTCCATGATGGCTGGGATGTGTGTGTCCATGTTTCTCTTTCGGGTCACAGTCACAGGTGACTCTCCCAAGGTAATTCACATGCAGCAGCTAGCCATCATTTGCAGGCATAGCCCTGGAACAGGGAGATTTGATGACAGGAAGCACGACTATTTTCTTCACCATTCCCAAGGGTTTCTTTGTTTGCACTGTGGAGAAGTACTGACTTAGTTTGGCTTGGGGTGCTCCTGCTAACCTATTCTTGTGGGCAGCCTGCCTTACCAGCTTTGCATTAGATGTGACTTGAATCTGCCTTCATGATTGCTAAATAAATAAAACTTCTTTCCTCTTTTCATTTTTTTCTTCTTCTTCAGGAAAACCACTTCTGGACTGTAGCCTTGCAACCTCTAGCTGATCTTACAGGCCTAAAAGAACATGAGGTTTCTGCTTGCATTTTTTCTCCCTCTGCCTGTTTCTTCTTTCCCTGGTCTGCCTTACTCCTATCCCGAGAGGTTGGTTAGCACCTCAGAACTTAGAACCAGGGCATTGAGAGAGATTACTGTAAGTTTTGTAAAAGAACCATTTTCTTATAATAATTTGAGTCCACTAACTGACTTTAAAAAGTCTAACTATGTAACTTTTAAGTTTTATACAGAAGGTTCTGAGGACTTCTGTTCATCAGGTAAAACGTAGCCACCTTAAGGGGTTTTGTGGGTGAGATCAGGAAGAATGATTCTGCTTTGGCAGATGCATTCTTGTTTCGTTTCTGGCAAGTGTTTTCCTAACTCGTTTCTGTTTCACCTCTGAAAAATAAGATGGCACTTAACTTCCTCCTGGGCTTACTGAAATGGTGTTTGCAGTTCTAAAAGCATGCTGTAACGTGGAGGTGTTACTTATTCTTTGTTGTGCAAACAAGAGACTGATAATTTTGGGCCATACGGGTTTCTTAGATCATAAGCTAACACTGAAGTTCAGACTGTTGGGGTTTATTGTGGGGTTTTTTTTTTTTTTTGTTACTGTTTAGTAAATAGAGGTTATCAGAGAGAGGTGTCTGACAAATAAAGATGCTCTGATCAGTTCCATGCATCTAAACTGAGAAAAGCTTTCAGTTGGTATCTCAAGGATTGTTTATGAAAGCGACCTGATTCACAGCTCTTTCCTGTGATTTCCCGGGCTCACTGCCCTTCTCTCTTTGATGTTCTGTTTCCTTCTTGCAAATCAGCACAGGATGTGTTACCTGGTGGGGGGTGGGGGTGGGAGGTGGGGGGAGGGGGGCAGAACTGTGGGAGTGAGGAGAGCTTGCACTGGCCAGCAAGGCATAGTGGTGGAGATACAGCTGGGCTTTATAAATGTGGGGTCTCTACAGGCTTGAGCTCTTCTGGCTGCAGGCCGGGGAGCTGGTGTCAACCTGAAAATGTCAAAACTCCCTGGTACTGTGTATAGAATCTGAGAATTGTCAACAGTTGCTAACAGACAGTGGTGAGATTCACAGATTCTGTTTCTGATTTTAACTTACTTTGACAGCTGTGGATTCTGACCCTGGGAGCTGTGTTCGGGTTTTCCTCTTATGGACCGATTGCCCTGTTTGGGGTCATAGCCAACGAAAGTGCCCCTGCCAACCTGTGTGGCACCTCCCATGCCATAGTGGCCCTCATGGCCAACGGTAAGTAATACCCGTTTCCCCAAAGAACAAACAAAACCTATGCATGTTCTTGATAAAACGTGGTCTAGCCCGAGTGCCAAGTTACTGATCATGGGAAGTTACTTAAGGAGAGAGGTAATGGAGCTGGAAGCCTCAGGGATGCTTCCTGCTGTGCCTGACAGATTTTGCATTGTGCTTTAGGTTCAAACCAGGCCTGAGGAATGTTCATATATGCAAAACCAGGTATTGATAGATAATACGGAAGCGCACAAGTGTTGTTAGCTTTCTCTTTGCTTTTCGTTACAGTTGGGGGTTTCCTGGCTGGACTGCCTTTCAGTACAATTGCCAAACACTACAGCTGGGCCACAGCCTTCTGGGTAGCTGAAGTCACCTGTATCACTAGCACGGTGGCTTTCTTCTTCTTACGAAACATCCGCACCAAGATGGGCCGGATTTCCAGGAAGGCTGACTGAGGATGAAGTGCTTGGTGGAAAGGATGTTCCCACGCTGACATGAATGATGCTCGTTTTTGTTTAACTGGCCTAGGACTGAGTTTACCTATTGCTGCAACCTAGATAAAAATGTCTCAACTTCTCATCCAATGTGAGGTGCCAGAGGGCACAAGGTTCCTGCTACTGATCATTTTTTCCCTCAAGATGTGATAATTCACCTAGTTTACATTTGCAATGATTTTACTGTACCTCTTCCTCACAGCACTGTTAGAGAAGCAAGCAGGCTCCACAGCCTGAGCTTCCCCACTACAGGTGGTCTGAAATGGCTGGCTCCAGGTGCACTTACCTCTAGTTTTGTCATTACTGTTTGTCTCAGCCATTAACTGAGACATTAATCAGTTCAGCTTCACTGCTCAGGAGCCCTGAACCGAGCCTTTGCTGCCTGTGTCTGTCCCATCCAGCTGCCATAAGCACAACTGTCCCAGGTCACTCAGCCACAGGACAGCAGCAGAGCAGGGAATGGTGATGACTGCAGTCCAGCCTGCTTTGACAGCAGCAACACTTTAGCTGTACCTGGGGTTGGTTGCTAGGAGTGAGGGAGTGTGGGAGTGTGTTGCTGTGGACAAGTGGAAGTGGGATGTGCTGTGGCAGGGCTCTCCGCAGCATTTAGAAATAGGCATGTTTCCAGGGAATTCATGGCGTTTAGAGAAGCTCCTTCTAGTGAACTGATCCTGCCTGGTGCAATGTCTGTGTGCAGTGTTAATGATTTGCAAGGGAGGCAGTTGCTGCCAAGGCAGCTCGTACCAGTGCTCTGCAAATCAGCCAGGAAAAGTATCCCAGCAGCAGGAATTGCAACAGCAGCCACCACCAACCCACAATTTCTGCAGCTGGGTTTCGTGATAACCCACATTTCTAGCATTGGCTTGCATTTTTCCAGTACAAGGTGTGAAGACTGGGGTGGTTTTGGTCAAAAGTTGCATCTCTCATGGCCTGCAGGCAGGGGCTTGGGCTGCCTCTGAGTCAGCCTTAGCGGAGCCATCACTTACAGCCTTAGCAGTCAGGTCCAGCATCCTGCAATAAGTACACTCAGGTTTTTAACCAGGATTTTGTTGAATATTGTTTTTCCCCAACAAGATTTACTGCTTTAGGGTCCTGAAAGAGGCAAGTTCAACTCGTAAAGAACTTGCATGCAGGTACTTTGCTGAATACCTTGGTTGCAAGAGTAGTTAGCTAGCCTTAAAACAATGGAAGCGAATTATATTTTGTACTTAATTACATGATCTTTCTCTATATGTGAAATAAAAATGGAGCAGCGTCACAAGGGCCCTGGTTGCCTTATGGAGAGTGGTGCAAGCAAAACCACCCAAATCTGCTTATCCTCTTGAGGTGCCACTGGCACAAATGATTTCACCAACAGAAAGTAAAACAGCCATTTGTCTCATTAATGAACACTTATTACTTCTATACAGAAACCCTCTGCAATACCATAAGTTAGAGTTATACAGGAAAAATACGTATGTACATTTATGACAGGAAAGAAAAGCACTGACTGTGGCAAGGCCACAGACCCGCACCATCTCCTTCACCCAAGTGCAGCAGAGCTAAAACAGCAAAATAAGGCCCTGTGGCCCAATGTAAACAGTGCTAAGGAATCTGTTTAAGGTAAGTTTCACAGCAAAGGGGATAAACAGTATTTTGGGAGACAGTGAAGCATGTTTTGGGGATGTGCAGTCTCTGCTGTGGAGAGGGGAGCTTTGTGAGAGGCCAGCCAGGGAAGAGAGAGGCCCCGCTCCTCAAACTAATGAATCTGTGCAACAGGCGAGACTTTCTCTATGATCCAGGTCCAAAGGGTCCAGCCTTCTCTGCCACCTCTAGAGCAAGTTTCAAGTTCTGATCAAACAACTCACACCTGAAACAGTCAGAAAACAAAGCGGGATGACTTTTACCTGTGAAAGTGAGTTACCAAAGCTAACAAAAGACAGGATCTCCACATCCTTTGGCTCTGCATCCTTCAAGGAGATTGAGGAAGTTATGACACAGCAACATGACTGCTGTCAAGGTCTGACTTGGTCCTTAATTAAGGTTAAACTGTGTATAGGCCTGAATATACGGTAGGACAGCAGGGTTTGTGCCAAGAAGTGCACCTCTCACTTCCCCTGCAGAACAGCACTGGAAAGAGCTCAGGTCTGTGTCCTCTCTCTGCAGCAGTGTGCTGTGGCTTCCCCTTCCCTCAGCCAGTTTTGCTACTAGAGAGCTGTCTGCATTTACTACTGGATAGGCAGAAATCAATAAGGGGTTGCAGCCAGGTTACTGAAAGTGCGCTTTTCCTTACCTTATTGGCATCTCCAAAGAGTAGAAAGGATTCTTCAGTGCGAAGTCTGAGTAAATCTCATAGATTTTACGGAGAAGAGCGTCTATCCCTGTCTGCCTTGGGTCAGCAAGAACCATGAATTTGATCCCTGGAGTCATAATGCCAGGAGCATAAGGAAAGCCGAGCACAGAGCCAGCCCTGGCAAAGCAAAGCAGTGCCAGGTGCCCAGGGCCCGATGGTACCTGTCAGCGTCTGGAAGCAGTGCAGCTTGAAGGTATCGGTCTCCAGCATCTCGATCCCGGAGCTCCCAACTTCAGGTGAGAGCTGTGATCCAATGGCGAACAGCCTGTGGGAACAGGCCCCTCAGCGCCCCTGCCCGTGCTACCCCCGTCCCGTCACGACCCACCCTGACTCACGAGTGGAACATGGAGGCCAGCATAAGCTTCTCGTTGGAGGAGAGCCGGTGGCGGCCAAAGCGAATAGACACCGGGTAATTGGCGGGATTACCCAGGAACTCCAGCACGTCCTTCCCGTCCGCCGTGAAGCGACCGTTGACCTCGGCGCCGTTGATGGCGAGCACGGCGTGACCCACTGCGGGGACAGCGCGGCGGCATCAGTCAGTCCGTCAGCCAAAAAGCCCGGCCTCGCCCGGCCCTTCCCACCCGCCGTACCGCGGATGCCGTCCCGCTGCCCGAAGGCGACGACGACGCGCTCGTCATGCGGGCGCAGGACGAGATCGAGCGGAAAGCTGAACGTCTTCTCGGTGTCGGCGCGGGGCGCGTAGTGGTCCAGCTGGTAGATGAGGCCGCCCGCCTTGTTGACCACGTAGACGCTGAAGATCGCCATAGCGCAGTGCCCCAGCAGAGGCACCGCCCGCCCCCCCGGAAGTGATGTCTAACCCGCCCCGGCAGTGACGTCACGCCCGCCCGGTGCCCGCCCCCACCCCACGCCGGGCTCTTCCTTTCTCGCCGACATCTTGCAGAGCAGCTGTAGCCGCATCATGGTGAGCGGGGTTGGGCCGGAGGGCGGGCGGCGAGCCAGACTGGGCCCTCCGAGAGACGTTGGCGGCTCCCTGACCGGGGCGGGAACCTCTGTGGGGTGCCCGCGGGGGAGGCTCCGCGCCTCGCCTCTTACCCCCCATCCTTCTCACCCTCTCGCAGCCGCCCAAAGACGATAAGAAGAAAAAGGATGCGGGCAAGTCCGCCAAGAAGGACAAGGACCCGGTCAACAAGTCCGGCGGCAAAGCCAAGAAGAAGGTGGGAGCCGGCGGGACTGAGGGCTCGGAGGGCGGCAGGATCCCTGGGCCTGCAGCATGGCCGGGCCCCGAGAGTATGAGGGCGGGAATCTTGTTAGAGGGGCCAGCTCTTCATCTGCCAGCAAGTTGTACATAACAGCGTTAAACCCGAGAAACAGAAGGCTTTAGTGCTTTTATTTGTAGATTCTGCAGGTATAATTTGCAACACGTTTGTTTGCAAAGGCGATTTTATGCATCTTATTAGTCCTTTAGTTTGGGATCATTTAATGTCTTGGGTTATCCTAGTTCTTGGGGCATCCTTTAATTCGATCTTTTGTTCTTGCTTACAAGGTGGCTTAGGGGGGTTATTTTTTCTCTCTTTTCAAGTAGAAGTGGTCCAAGGGGAAAGTGAGAGACAAGTTGAACAACCTTGTCCTGTTTGACAAGGCCACATATGACAAACTGTGCAAAGAAGTGCCCAACTACAAGCTCATCACACCTGCAGTTGTCTCAGAAAGGCTGAAGATTCGAGGCTCCCTGGCTCGGGCTGCACTCCAGGAGCTGCTCAGCAAAGGTGAGCACTCAAAACTAGAAAAAAACAGCTGCTTGAATTGGCTGCTTGGTTTTCCTTGCTTGCCCAGTGGCTTTTCTGCAACATCTGAAGTGCTCCATGCATAAATTGGTTTTGGGGAGCCTCTGCCTTTGCTTGCATTTCAGAAGTGCTCCAAAGTACAGAGCAGCAGTTCTGCTACGTAGAGGCAAGAAAAATGGTGTCAGAAAGATGGGCTGTCATGTAACTGCAGCCAGATGGGAACAAAAGACTTGCATAAGCTGCCATTTCCTAGTATTTCCTCCTGTATGTTGCCCTGTCTCACTAGGAGGGACCTCAACATCCCTGCCATCTGTCAGTATATTCACACTGACATAATTTTGGTTTTTTGTAGGTTTGATCAAACTGGTGTCCAAGCACCGAGCCCAAGTGATCTATACCCGAAACACGAAAGGCGGAGATGCACCTGCTGTGGGGGAGGATGCATAGGGAGGTGAGGCCAGGTGCTGAGGAGCTGAGTTGTGCTGTCAGGAATTAATGGACAGCTATGCAATGCGTAATGGGCAACTTCCCCATGGCTGTGGTGGGTTGGTCTTCCAGACGCTCAAGACTGTTAAGGTCACAGCTTGAGCAAGTTCCTGGGGGAACACTACTGGAAGCATCAGTTCCCCAGAATTAAATAATGATTTCTGATTTTGTCCCTGTGCCCACTGGATGGGGAAAGCATCATTTTTTCCCCTCTCTGTGGCCTGTGGGGCAAATGGGCACTTGTCTTCCCTGCTCTCACAGGGCACCATGGCCAAGTGTTCCTGCTGGAACAAAACTGTCAAATTGTTTGCTTTGTGCCAGCCTGCTTTCACCTGGTTTTCTGACTGGGGACTTCTTGCTTTGCAGGTTCTCCAGTGACTTCGTCAACAATGCATCATATGAAAATGCACACAATAAAATTACTGATTATGATTTTTCTTGGTTTTTCAAGAATGCGTATGTTTCATTATAGATGCATTATTGGTATTGGATTCTGGTTGAGGTCACAGCTGTTATCGTCTACCAGCCACTTTTGGCCTTTATTAGTGTTACACATGTGTTGCTAAACGGGGAGAAACTTATATGTCACCTACAGCAGTCAGTGATGGTAGACCATGTAAAGGATGAATGTTAGAATAAAGGGAAGCAAGATAAATTTGAATGAAAATATCAGGCATCTGGCATTAGTTGCCTGCAGGGTGGGCCCTGTATTTGAAATGAGTTTCAGCTGGTCTACAAACAGAGGCATTTTAAAACAAAGTTTATTTCTCTGAAAATTCTTTCTCCAATGGGATGTTCCATGTCAGCATAGGCCACTGACATCACTTGCTGCATAAAGTAGGCTTTCTGATAGTGAAGGTACGGCATCTGCAGGAGCCTCTCCTTGCTGGCAGGACCTGACTTTGTGTAGCTTTAGACGTGATGGCCCAGATGAACACTGCATCTTTACAGGGCAGTCAGCAACAACAAAACTGCAGCTACCTACAGTCAACCTTTCCACAGCAGAGCTGGGTGTCTGGTGTTCCTCATCTGATCACCTTTTTTTCTTTTCCCCTGATTCAGTTCTAAACTGATGCCTGAAAGAGAGCATAGACGTCAGATTGCAGTAGCCTTTAGACAGAGATAATGAACACTCTCCTCAAAAAAATAAGAAAGTGCTGTGCATAGTGTTTTAGCATGGAAGCTCTCTCAGTATTTTTGTTACCTCAGTGACTGGTAGCTCCAGCTAGCTGACAGAGTTCTGGCACATTAGTGATGTCAGTGAGACAGTATGTGGGTCTGAAAGGTGAGCCAAACAAAATGAGGCAGATGCCTTCACGTGCGCAGCCTTTACAGCCACAAGCACGCTTCACCTTGCAAGCCATGTGTGCGCTGCTCCAGGACAAGAGTGATACTCTGCCTGGATTAAGCACCGTGTGGCATAACTCATATGGCAAGATGTCTTATGCTTGCTGCTAGCTCAGAGCCTGCTCCATAAATAGCTTGCATGGACAGAAGTCACAGACTCTCTCCCTGGCATCCATCTGTGCTTACCTGGACTGCCACCTCCTGCCATGATTCCATACACGCCCAAAGGAAGGGAGCCAGCTGTCACTTGTCTGAGAGGTATGGTCAAAGTTGGCACCAACACGCTCCACTGGGAGCTTTTTCAGCTTCTGCTTCTCCTCTGAAAAAAATAAATAGAATAGTAGAGTGGTTTGGGTTGGGAGGGAACTTAAGGATCATGTTGCTGCAAGCTGCTGTGGCAACACTTTCCCCTAGACCTCACTGCTCAAAAGCCCAAATCTGTTCAGCAAGATTTTTTCAAATTGTTTTTTGTTCTCTAGCTTGGTAAAATGACTAAAAGGTGTACAAGCTGCTCACTGTGTTTGAGAAATTCCTCATAGGAAGGTCCAATTTCTTGTTTACTTCCATCTTCTTCCTCTGTTAGCCATGGAGGTTTTGCTCCTAGAAGTCACAGGGAATACATATTTAGTCCCTGAAGTTATCCTAAACTGTGACAGGAAAAGTGTCCCCTCTTTCCCTTCTGCTGCTTGCTCTACCAAGCAAGCAACAAAATGAACTCTGGGTGTTCTGAGAAAAAGGAGCTGGCTTCCTCAGTTAAGGCCATGACAGATCACACCCCACATCATACACTCCCCACAGCAGCAGCATCAACAAAGTTTTTATGATGCTGAAGTGTTCTCTGGTATATCAGACACTGCCAAAAGAGTGAGCACCTCCTGGTTGTGCTGCAACTGATTCAAAACTGCTCTGAGTTATCCCTGCGACATTTGCAAGCAAGTTGAGGTAGCAACTCAGAGTCATGATGCAAGTGCACTTACCTGTGTGAACATTTCCTTTTCTTTCTGTTTCCTGTTAACAGGAACATAAAATGCTTATGAGAATCTTATGTTTAAGAGTATCTCTCAACAGAAAGGCATTGTCTTCATTCCCTTCCAGAATCAAGTTCTATTACAAAAAGGCAGAGGAAGGCTCTTCTCAGTATTTTAAAAAATAGAAGTATTTTAAAGAAGAATACTTTTCTTTTAAAGTGTTTTTAAAATTTTTCACAGCATATTAAAGAATGTTTGCTTAATGAAAGTTAAACCTGGATAACTGAAACAGGGCTAGCTGCTCGCCCAAATCCACAAAGCTGTTTTTTTTTGTAATGGAGATCACCCCTTCTGATTTGCGAAGTGCTGTAGGTGACCTGCAGTTGAATCAAAGTCACACTCGCTAGCCAGTCACACCTACCTGGTGGCCAATGAAGGTCAGAACCTGGCCTGATTCCATCCAGGCTAAATCAGGTCCTGTCTGTATTCCACTTGGGCCAGGCTGTTCTGCAGCACAGGGGCTGTCCCTGAAATAAGATGACGCTGCTTACTCTAGCAGACAAAAGTTTGTGAAAGATTTGCAAGGTCCTGATAATGACAGTGTCAACTTCCCATGTGTCGGGTACTTTGAGCAGGGATGTATCAGCCAGCGCTAAGGAAAGTGGTGCTCACCGTTCAGGTCCTGCGGGGGCGCTGCAGACAGAAGGTCCTGCACAAAGTTCTGGCTCTGTTTGAAGCTGAGTGCAATTCAGGAAAAAGGAACAATATTTCTGGTACTGAGCACAGTCCCCACCCAGACGCCCCCAGCCCCTCCCGAGTGCACCCGGGTGCCGGTGGGGGTGCGCAGTGCAGTGCCCGGTCCCCGCCAGGGTGCAGCCAGGGCAGGATACAGCTCACCGACCTGGAGCGCGGCCTGTACCGTCTCTCGCTGCCGGCGCTCGGCCTCCCGGATGTCGGCCGCCATCTGCGGGGAGAGAGCGGTGAGGCGGGGCTAGCGGAGGCCGGGCCGGTGCCGATGCGGGGAGGCGGCCGAGGGTACCTGGAGGATGCGCTCCTCCTCCCGCCGCTGGTGTTCGGCCAGCGCCCGCTCCAGAGCCTGCGCGAACCGTTCGTACTCCTCGGCCGGCACCAGGCACTGCTCCCGCAGCGCCGCCTCCGCCCGTTGCTCCCGCCAGAACCGCGCCGTCTCCCGGCGGTGCTCGGGCCTGCGGAACACCGTGATACCGTCAGCACCGTCCGCACCCGGCCACGTGCCGCAGCAGCCCGGCCTGCGGCAGCATCAGCCCACCCCATTCCTGCCCACGCACCCGGCTAAGTGCCGCAGCAGCCCGGCTTGCAGCAGCGCCAGCTCGCCGCTCCGCCCGTCCCGCCGCACACTGCGGCCGCAGCACGGGCACCACACGCGCCTATCGTGCTCCGCTGGGTCGTAGCGCCGCACGGCCACGGCCACATCGGCCACGGCCGCCGCCGCCCGCGCCGCTGCCGTCGCCTCCTGCAGCTGGGCCAGCACTTCCCGCAGCCGCCGGCGATGCCCCGCGCTGTACAGGTGCCGGCGGCCCGTGAAGGCGCTGCGGCGGCACAGCCCACAATAGTGCACGGCCATAGCGCTCGGGCTGCGGAGCGCAGGCGCGGAGGCAAGACCCAGCCCCTCCGAGCTGAGCATCCCGGGCGTCTCAGTGCTGCCATCCAGTGCAGCCAAGCTGGCTGTGTATTCTGCAGGAAAGCGGGTAACTCCTGAGCTCTGCCTTCCCACTCCTGCTTTCCCAGGGAGAGAGATCTTGATCAGACTGATGGAGCCGATTTGTGGCAAATTAAACGTAAATCTCCCAATCTGCCAATTCCTTATGCCTTATGGTTTATCCAGGAGCTCATGCTTGTATCCTAAAGTCATGTCATTTTTTGGCCCCCCTCTAGCTTCAGAAGGTAGAACAGAAGAGAGAAGAGAACTTGCTATCACATGCAGAAGGCCAAAGTACCTAGCATTTCAGTATGCATAATGAAGGAAGTTGAAAACATAGAGAGTTGACAAGCTGGAGGTGCCTTGGCTCAGGACATCTGGATTCTTCAAAGCTAGCTCTTTTCAGGTTGAGTGTTACCTGCACAGAAGCCAACTGATGGGATAGTTTAACTGAAAATGGGTCTTGCCTGCTCCCACACACTTGTAACCACAGTTACTACAGTGAAGTTTTGTAAGGCTGCAGGTTGGAATCAAGTGCAGTTCTTGTTTTTTGCTGATTCCCATCTCCTAGCACTTCAGATTAAAACTTCTTTGAAAATCATGAGAAAAAGCATTTCAGATTTGAGACTTAACTGTGAGTGTGCTCAATTGCTTCTCAGGGTGTCTGACTTTTGTGTGTGCATGTACGGTGTGGGTTTGTGCCTTTCGCCAGGCTTATGGCTTCAAGTGAATGTGCTCTTTCACTTGAAAGCAAGCCAGAGACACTGTATTTTCTCCTGTTTTTAAAAAATGTTGGGTGCAAGCTTCCCTGAAGATAGGGCAGGTCTATAACTTGGCTTCCGATTCAGAGTTGTTACTCGAGTTTGGCTTGATGGCTCTGACATTCCTCAGCCCCTGAAAGCTTTGAATTTGTACAGAGTGACATCTGCTTGTCTGTGGCAACACAAGAGTATGAAAGGGTATCATCTCTTGTTTGGGTTTTGCCCAGCCAATGGCATTTGTTTGGAAGGAAGCTCGGTGGATTTGGTGGGGACTCCTGAGGATACTGGTCATGCCAAGCAACTGTGGGGTGTGTATATATATATATATTTCCCTGTAGTAGAACAGAGACTAATTTCCAATTGAGTAATTGGTCCTTTTCCCCCTCTTCCTAGTACAGTAGATGTCTGGCTTATCATCACACCAGGCCACTCCTGCTCTGTTGGCAGTGCTTCAGTTCCTTGTGCTGCAGTAAATAGCTGATGCTGTGTAATAAAGACAGAGCTCTCAGGATTTGTGTGGGCTGGGGCTAGAAACACTCTCTTCTCTTAAAGAGAGGCAGCAGAGAACATGAGACAGAGAAGGCTATGACATCTGGTGAGAGATGCTTGCTCCATTGTCACAGGACCCAGGGCTGTGTCAGAGTACCCAGTTATTCCTGTGAATGCCTAACATGTCTTTGACAGTACCATAGGTAGATGCTACTGTCATTGTAGCTGTTCATAGTCTCCTCAGGACGTGAGAACACCACAGATGTGCTTGATGAGCATCACAGCCTGTTTTATTAGCTGTATTCTCTTCTGTCTGAATGGATACACTATTTTTCTGGTGAGGGAAAGGTGGCCCCTTACCACTCACATCCTCAAATTCTGTGAAGTTGCAGTAAAAGAGCTGAACTCATATCTGTCCCTCCTCCCTGATTTTTAAAACCACTTCAAAGGTGAGCTAGCGTAGATGACTGAAGCGACCGGTTCTGCCAGGCTCGTTGCTGCTCACCTTTCCTGCCGCTCCCCAGTGGAACAAAGCACAGAATTTCCCTTTGATTTCCCACTTTGAAAGCCATAGGGGACAGAGTTTGAAACAGCCCACAACTTTTTTGGTGTCTCTTCTCCAGCACCTTCCTAAAGTGCTGGGTGGATCAGGACAGGACTCCAGGAAGAAGACCTGGCTTGTGGCTAAATTAGCCGTCTGAGCAGGTTGGCCAATGGGATGCTCCATTCCTCTTGGGTGTTGCAACCAGCATCCCCTCGGTTTGTGGGTAGGGTGAGGTAACAGTGCAACAACAGGGGGAAGGAACCACAGTGTCTGGGAGTCGGTGGCTTTGACTAACACACACAGGAGTTCCAGAGTCCAGCCTAGCTGCCTGTCACCAGCAGTACATGCCATCTTCTGGCACAGCTACTGCCCCAGGGACAGAGAGGTCTGCCTTGTTCTCCATTTCTTTCTGCCAAGAAGAGGTGGCATGTGGCACAGTGGAGTGCATGCTGCTGGCCTCTTGCCATGTAGGAAGGAGAAAAGTGGTGAGTTTGGGTGCCTCAACCAGTGTCCAAGGCACAGCCTGCTTGCCCTCTCTGAAAGGGATCACAAATGTGAGGCTGAATGGAGGGGCAGAGAGGAAACCAGGGGCTGTTTTTGCAATGTGAGTTTCTCCACTTCCTTCTGTGTCATCAGGGCTTGAGAGGTTTGCAAAGCTTTAACACATAAGGCTGTCACTTGCAAGCAGGCAGTGATGCAGCCCATTCCTGGCCTGGTGCAGACTACACAGTCCTGAATCAAGAGCCCCACCTCAGTGTCCCAGAGCTCTCTTAGCAAAATACAAACAGAGATTGTCTCTGCTCAGCTTATAGGATGACAGGATCCTGCCTTGCAGCAAGGCAGCTGCACAGCACATGCATGGTATTTAGTGCAGGTGCTGCAGGTTGTGGCTGTGATGCTCAGAAACAGTGGTATGCTGACTCAGTGCAGGGAGCGGTAGGATAATAAAGCAGTAGGAATTGGTCATGTTGAAGGAAGTACCAGATGATAGTTTTGAGTTAAGGTTAATTAAACTGATCTCTGTTATTCTGGTGAAACTCTCCATGCTTTATAGGTGGTGTCACTTTTGTATGTATTGTGAAGCTGCAAAATCAAGAGGAAACCTCCTTTGCCTGCTGATTCAGGGCCAGGCTGGATGCCTGTATAAGACTGCTTATGTGACAGTGTTGAAAATGCAAATACATTTGTGTGTGCATCTGTGTGTGTGTCTGTGCATGTTCTCTCGTGTGCTCCCTCTCAGACCCCGGGTGCAAGAAGTGATGCTGGAATCATACTCAGCTGCTTACAACAGGATGACCCATGTGTTGGGGCTTAAGCCTCTGTGTAAAACCATTCTCTGTGATTCAACCCTGATCATCCTGCTAGTGGAGAGTCACTGAGATTAGGAGGACCATATCAGTGAAGATTTAGTGTGATAAAAAACATTCTCTTAACACTGCTGTTTGAAACAGGGATATTGTATCTTTAAGGCACCCCCTTCTCACTCCCCCTAATACCTCTAGGCCTCTGAATGATTCTGGAGGAGAGGATCAGTGCAGGAGTTTAAGGCATCTTTCCCTGCCCTGCTGCACTGCTCACTTGCTGTTCCGAAGGCTGTGCTTTGCTGTTTCCATGGAAACCATTAGTTGCTAAGCAACTGGAGCATCATCTGTGCTGAGCCCTCGCATCTAATTATCCCATCACAGTGGCTGAGAGGGGCTGGGGGGGGGGGGATTAATTCCTCTACCATGGCAGATCCATTGACAACACTTTAGTCACATTTAAAGGGACATTGTCTCCCTTCTGCCACACTTATGAGGAGGAATAGGAATTTCTGCAAGCAGTGAACACTCTGTGCTCATGGCATGCTTGGAGACTGCAGGTCCTTGCATGGAGCTCTGCTGGGAGCTCTTCTTTCTGTTCCAATTATGCATGATGCACTTATATGTATATTTGGATCATGCAGTCTTTGCCTTGTAAACTGTGTCGGGACCATACTTACAGTTGTTCATGTATTTCTTTTGTGTTGTGGTCACCTAGATGCTGCCCTTACTGTGTCTGTCCCAAGAGCCTGATGTCATGTCTGCTCTGTGAAGTATTGCTAATTCTTCAGAACTTGGCAGTGGCAGAGGTGGGCAGCTCTCTCTCTTCTGTCTGCAAACGTTGCATAGCTTGGTATTCAGTTCGATATTAACTTACTGTTTGCTTCTGGGAGGGATAGAAATTGTGATCTAGGAGCACTGAAAGCCTGATGGGTCAAGTAACAACTATGGAAAATCTCATTTTCCAGACCTCTGTAAGTGGACAAAGCCACCGGCAGCCTGGTGAATTATGCACATTCAGATAAAATAGTCAGTCTGAGAGCCGATTCTGATTTTAAGTTTGGAAACACAAGGCTGATGAAGTGTAGGACTCAGTCTCCCCACTGTGACAGATTGCATCTGAATGAGGTTCCCAGATTTGTGAAGAGAGTGGTAGTGGTTTGAGTTACCTTCAGACAAATGCCTGAGTTTAGTGAAAATCTGACTGCATCAGGTCCATGCTTGGGTACATTGTATCTGCTTCTTGCCTGCTCCCACCAAGACAGATAGGGACTGATTCCTCCTCAGTTCTCACTTTCTGCCAGAAAATGGATGCTTTGCAATTTACTACGATGATTGCTTTTCTAGTGGCTGAATCAGTGAGAGTGGGGAGGTCTATTGGAAAGTTTTCCTGTTTTTTTACTGCCTAGATCTGTGAGCCAGTCGAGAGTTACTACGAAGTTCCCTAGCAGCATTCGCTGAGGATATAGCTTCAGCAGGAGGGTGGTCCATTCTTACTTCTGAAAACACGAGAATCCCTAATACCTCCCCAACTTGACTTTGTTTCTGTGTTCACCTTTGAGCTGTAATGTCTTTCACTGCAACCAAAGCCTTCAGGCACTATCCAGCTCTGGCAGTACGTTGTGCCAACATGTTAGCACTGTTTCCACCCGTCCCCATTGGCACAGGGCCAGAGCATGTGGCTCTCCAAGGACTGAGTGACCCGGGGCTAGGTGGGATAGGGTAACTTGAGAAGATGGAGCAGGTGCCTCCCCCCTGCCCTCAGAGTAGACAGATGATGGTGATTATTATTAAGAGCTCTCATAATGATCTCAGGGAGGGGCAAGTGGAGGAGGGAGACATATTCTGTCATGAAAATGGGAAATGTAATTAAAGTTCATGTGTTAATTAAGAGCTGGAGGGGAGAAATAGATGGATTTCTTCCTGAAGTCTCATTGGCACTGGCAGTTGGGCACTCTGCATAATGCTTGTCAACAAGGAAGAAAGGCTTTGAAGGAGTGGTGTGGAAGAGAGAAGCTTTGCACAGAGGGTCTCATGGCTTTAAGCGGAGCACATAGTGTCAAGGAAAAGCTTTGTTTTCCCCAGCCAAGGCTGGGAAACTGAAAAGAGGAACAGTGTCCACAACCTTTTGCATTTGGTTCCTTGGTATAAATTGGCAGTGTCAAGAAGAGGTGGTTCAGGCCTGATCACCCATGTGTGTTTCTCTCTGGCCTGTCTAGGCACCTCCCTCAGAAAAGAAGTGAATGTGAGAGAGTTCCTGAGCTGCTGCTGCCCCATCAGCAGTGGGCATTCCAGCCAAGCACAAATGTAGTGCAGTTCCTGGGACAGCAAGTGAGGATATCCCACAGCTCTGTGCAGATCAGGGCAGCTGAAACCTACTCATCTGCCCCTCTGGAAACATGTGAGATGGCTAATCAGGTGCAGGTCCCGGGTGGTTTCAGATGCTCTAATATAGACTTTTATGCTTGTTTTTCTCTCACCAGTCAGAAACCTATGAAATTACTGCTCTGATTCTCTGACAGGGCAGGTACAGTGGAAGGACCTCACAGGTTTGGGTATTTGACTCTTTTGCCATGTGGGAGAGATCTGCAGAAACACGTTTGGAAATATCTTCCCTCTTTGGAGCTTGGCACTAATGTATTTAACAGGGGAATCCTCTGCTCCTTCAGCTGTGGCAGAACCCCATTACCACAGTTTGGGGAAAGGAACTGACTTCTACACGTGCCTTGTGGGAAGCTCAAGCACTGTATGGGAAGTGGGGTGGGAAGGAGTAGAGGGGCTGTGAGTGTAGGGGAATGTGATGCACCTGCTTATGAGAGGATACTGCAGAATTTGAATGCATCTGTGAGGAAAGAGGGTAGTGGTCCGTGCCTGTATGATGCTGTTTTGGGGGAGTAGAGGATAATTCTGCTTCTTTGCAAAAGTGAGAAGAAGGTTGTCCACATGCAGATCTTAAGGCAACTGTTCAAAATGTAGTTTGCCATGTGCTGGGGACTTACAGAGATCAGGGGAAGCAAGTATGCAAGCCTCTGACTCATACACAATGTCCTAGAGTCAGGAAGGAGTAATCTAAAAGCTGCTTGAGCCATGTGCTGCATCTTAATGAGGGAGGCAGCACTCACAAAAATGCTGCAGCCCAACTCCTGCTGCCCAGCTTTGCCACCAGTCTGGCTATTTCCCTGCAAAGACCAAAGGGTTTGTGCTGTTAGATTGTGCCTGACGACTTGTGCAAAACAGTGTGTGTCCTGATGCCATCCAAAGCTAAGCAGAGTATGTTCCCTTTGCACCCATGGGCTTCTTGGTGGAGATCAGCAGCACCTCTGTATTTGAGCGGAGGTATCTCTATTCAAGCAGAGCATGGAACAAGGCAGAATCAGGGAGAAATTTGAGAAAGTGCCAAGCACAATGAATTTGATTTGTAAGATTGCTCATGCCTCTCCTAGTGGATGAACACCCTGCTGGAGCAGCACATGTAACTACACAGCACCATTGCACAGTAGTTGGGACAAAGAAATTAAAGTGAGGCAAGGAAATTTGGAAGACAGAAATTCACTGTTAAAGTTGGACTTTGGACAGAACACTGAGTTGAGCAGTGAGACTTCTGGAAAATAATGAGGGATTTGTAGTGGCTTGTTTGAGATATGGTGCTTGAAGTATTGCAGTTCCTTCCAGGTGGCTGGCTGGGTGGAATGTTTCCTGGCTATCGGATGGCCAGCAGTGTTTGTAGTTTGCTCCCTGATCTAGAAGTGAAACTGGGGAACTCCTTGGTCTGTCTGTTGGGCTACACTGCATCCTTGTTCTCCCTTTTCACTCTTGTGCCCTCTCTTTTGCTTTTCATTTCCTTTTGGCGTCTTGGGGCTTAAAGCATTTCCAAGAAGGACTGACATTAGGAGAGCAGCAGCTGAGGAAGCTTGCCAAATGCTCTACACTGGCTGACAGCTCTTCTCAAAACCAGATGGTTACTAATTAAAGGGAGCCAAGTGGGGAGGCTGCATTGGCCTTTCTATTTCTTTTTCCTTCCTTTGATTTATAGAGTTTGCGACTTTGGAGGAAGATTGTATTCCTATCTTTCCAGGGAAGTCCTCTTCTAGTGCTTGTAATTGGTGGTGATCCCAGTGCTATCCACAGGATCTTTCTGAGGAAGCAGGCTGACTGTGTACTCTAAGCGCAAGGTAGCTGCCATGGGTGGTAGGACACAAATGCAGTTGTGAAAAGAAGACACGAAGTGGGAGAGGAAAGTGAAATATTGGGAAGAGCTCTTCTTGGAGATCTTCTGTGGGACCTTTACTTGAAGCCTTATATTGTCAGTAGAAGAAAGACTTATATCATCCTCAGGGAAATTCTTGTTCCTCAGTCTGCTGCACCTTTCACACAGAGGAGCCCTTTACATGGCCAGTCTTAGGCCATCTGTGTGCACGCAGGCTGCTCCATGTGGCTTTTCTCCATGGTACTGGGAGCTTGTCTCAACTAGGAGCTGAATGGCTGGGAAGATGAAGGGAAAGCACATGCTTCTTTTATTTTCGAGAACATTTGGTTTCTGGAACCAATCTTAACAGATGCACTGTCAACGCTTAACGATTTAACCTTGTGTGGAAGAACTGGGTATGAAGAAAACTGCATTGGCAGTAACAAACACCTCCCACTCCAATTCATGTCCAAGAAAAGCGTAGCAGTTTTGGCTTGGTTGCATTCCAGAGCTGTCGTACTCCAGCAGGTTCTCTTGCTGAAATCTTGCTCCTCCCCTCTGCCTCTGTCCCTTCTTCCTTCAAATCCAACCTCTTGCACAATTTAGGTAAATATGCTGTACTGGAAAATACCAGGGCATAGTTAGTTAAGGAACAAAGAAGTGAACAAATGACAATTCTTTAAAATATATAATTGTCATTGTTTGCAGCATTCTGTGGATGCTCTTAGTCTGTGAAGCCAAAGCACAAATTTTCTGAAAAAAGCAAAAGACAGCAAGAAGGTGACAGTCAAGAGCCTGGAGCAGCATCTCCTGCCTGCCTCTCAACCACACAGCAGTCACCTGCAGAAACAGGCAGGAAATCTCTCAGCTACAAGGAAAAACCACCCAGGCCACCAGAGACAAAGCAAGACACCTTTGAGGCAAGCAGGAAAGCTCATGGACTTGCCATGTCGAGGACTCCCTTTCATATGTGTGGGATGAAGAAAAGGCCAAGACAAAGACCACATAAGCAGAATTGTTTCATTTACTACCTGACAGTCTTGTCATATTTCCCCATTTCCTCCCTCTAACCACTACCTTTATCCCAGTTATCAGAAGTCTTGCAAGCTTCCCCATGCTCTGACAGCCACAGCTCCATGTCCAAGATGGAAAAGGGGAGAGAGACAAGGGGGAAAAAAGAAAAAGGAGTTTTTCCAGAAGCCAATGAATAGCAACTATGAACATAGTTCCCATGGTAACAGCAGGATCCTGGGGAAGAAAAGGGAATGTAAATCGGATTATCAGGGGGATGAACTCAGCCAGGCTGCTCAAACAGCACTTGCATCATGTGGCTGAGTGCTGAATCCTATTCTCACCTTAACACCTGACCAGTGCTACACTTCACTCTGCCCCAGAACCACCCAAGGAGGTGAGGTCCCCACAACACAACAGAGCTCATGGCGGGTCACTGAGGGAGTCCTATCTCCCACACTCAGAGCCCAGAAACTTTCCCTGGAGTGGAGCAGTCTCCCTGTAATCGATGCAATATATTACTTTCAGTGTCTGACATCTTAGCCATAAATGAGGAGGAGGCTCAAAACTTCTCTGGACATAAAAGAAAAACATAAAAAAATCCAAGAGAAGTAACTCACAAGACCCAAGATCTATGCTCCTCTGCCCACAGGGGAGAGCGAGTACTCCTCTGTGACACTCTAGCAAGGACTTACACTCCGTGGAGTGAATACAGTGAAATCAAGGTGGCTTTCAAAAATGCCAGAAGCACAGCCATTCCAGCATCAGATTGACTTAAACCAGCACATCCAACAGCAGCAGAGCCTGTTTGAAGCAGGGCTCCCAGGCTCGGAAACAATCTTCCCAAACTGAGAAAGGACTTCAGCATTTGGGGTGCTCTCTAGACCCAGCTCTCCTGCACTGCCTAGGCGGCTCTCTGCAGACTATCTGCCTGTGCTTTCCAGCCTGGAAAGGGTTAAATCTCAAAAGCATCTCCTGGGGGTTTGCTACTTCTTTTCATCTCTGGTTTGTTTCTTCAAAGACAGAGATCAGCTGTCTGGATCTGGCTTGACCTCACAGCAAAGCCTGTGGTCACACTCTGCAGCACAGATTGCCTGTCTGCAGAGGGACACACAGATTTGCTGTGCTGGAGCCCTTTTGGAGGTGGGCATGCATATTTCATGACAGGGAGAGGATGCTTCAGCAGCATGGTGCAGATGTAGATTTGTACTGTGCTGTTAGGGACAAAGGAGAACAGACCCCAGGTGAGTATCTCCAGCTCCCAGGAGGTCCACTGAGAAGATAAGGCTCCCACGGGTAAAGGCCTCCTGGGTCCACACACCATTTTTCTGCAAGGCCAACAGTACAACAAGCCACAGGTGGTGCCAGCAGCTCCTGCACACACCTGCCACCCTTTCCCTGGATGCGATCTCCCAGCGGGAGAGCCGCCCCACCCTCCCCGCCCAGGCCCGCGGAAGGGCCGGGACGTGTCCGCCCTGCCCGGTCTGCCGGAGGAGCCACCGGGGCGCTGCCCGCGACTCCCGGCAGAGGCGGTTCCGCTTGCGCTCGCCAGGTGGCGCCACCGGGCCCCGACGCCAGCCCCGCACCGCCCGCCGTGCCCTGCAGGGCGGTCCCGCCGCCCCCCGCCCCGGCCTTGCGTACCCCGGATCGGTGGTGGCGAGAAGCAGGCTGTGCGCGCAGAGCGCCAAGAGTCTCTCCCTCACTGAGGTGAGACCTTTCTGTCTCTTCCCTGTGCCCTCTCCATCCCTCTGCACAGGCAGCGAGGGATGCGCGACTGCTCCCAAGGCTGGAGCAGCCGCCCCTCTGTAAGGGCGGCAGGTACTAGCACGAATGTCCAATAACGCTGGCACTGGACAGGAGGAGCTTGAGGAGAGGCAGCCAGCCTTCAGGACTGAGCTCACTGTGCTAGGCACTGTGGAAAGGGCAGGCAGGACTTTTAGAGTTCCTCTCAGTTTCTAGGGCTGCATGCAAAGGGCAGGTTGTCAGAGAGTTCCTCTGAGTCAATAGGGTTTCATACAAAGGGCAGGTTGTCAGAGAAGGTGGAGCATGTGAGGACACAGAACAGAAATGCAAGTAATAAGTAGCTGCTCAGGGACCGGGTGATCTTGTAAAGAAGGACCTTTTTTTTTGTCCCAAATTCTGTAGGGTCCTCACAGCATTTGGACACGGCACTCAGCACTTCCAGCCTGGCAGTACCATCAGACCTATGTAAATACACATATGTTTTGGGAGACAGAGGTACAAATGAAACACGGCTGGGTGAAACCTCGGAAACACAGCCTGAACACACAGGTAGAGCTTGTGGCTTCACTCAGATGGTCACCCTTGCTGGAACATGCAGGGCACATGGGCCTAGCCAGGCAGCTGAGTGTTGATGCAGGTGAATCTGGTTATGTCAGCCCTTTGTGACAGGGCATATGCCCTGTTTCCCCACAAAACAGGTCTGCTGCTGAGATGACAGGGAGAGATTCGTCCCCAAGCTAGAGATTTGTGTGGTTGAGGCATTGCACACACCAAGATGCACATCAATGTCTTAGGAACAGAGGACTGTATGTGGGAATAATGGCAGTCTCAAGCGGTAGTCTAAGTGACCACCAAAACAAGTCCTTGCCACGCTGGCAGATGGCACAAGGCAGCAGCTTGCTAACTTTTCCTGTTACGAGCCAGTTTAGAGAGTGGTGATTTCAAGTGACCCCAAATACTAATAGAGACATTGTATATAATTGGATTTGTGTCAGGCCTGTGACCTCTCTGAAAATTCTCCTGATCTCTGCTCTGCAAGTCATTGGCACAGGCTTGCACATTTGCAGTGACCAAGCTTCCAGGAGTCCTCTGGAGATAAAAGCACTGAGTAAATAAATCAAAGGGAGGGATTGGTCTGTTCCTAGTTCTGCCTTACTGTAAGACTGTAGTAGCAGTGACAGCAAAAGCTGTTCTTGCACCTTCCTTGACTATCTCCTTATTCCCTGGTATGAGGCACCACAGATTGCTTGCTCTACAGTGTAGCTCTAGGGCTGGCGCTCATGTGCTGCGCTCTGTTCCTGCTGTTTGTGGTTGCACATGCTCGTGCGTGCCTGCAGAACGTGTGTCTACCCCGGTACAGTTGCCAATACCCATCCCGGGCACATCTGCGTGATGATTTGCCCGTCTGCGATGTGTGTTTTCCTGCGCACGTGTGCACGGTGTGTGCTGTGCACGCCGAGGGTGCTTGGGTGTCCCGCCGTGCCAAGCAGGGATAGGGGCGGCGTAGAGTCCCGGTCAGGGGCGGCGGGCGGGCTGTCCGAGCGGACGTGGAGCTCCGGGAGCCGCCGGTCTGTTTCAGCAGGCGTGGAATCCCGCGCTGCCCATGTGGAGGCTGCTTCTGCTTGCGTGGCCAGCCGGGATGCCCCGGAATGGAAGATCCCGCCAGCGGCGGGAAGCCCCGCATCCCTGCCGAGACCCCCGGCCCCCGACTCCCTCCCGCCTGGATTTTGGGCGAGGGCTCTGCGTGCTTTGTGCCGCCGAGGGCCGCGGCCGCGGAGCCAGTCCCGCCGCTCAGTGTTTCCAGACCCGCACTTGGCGGAAGGCGCCGTATCAGGATAAGAGTCCCCGCCGCCGCCACCCGCCCGCTCCCGCCAGCCCGACCCCGGGGGCGATGGGAGGCGCTGGCTCCGCCGATGGCCGCGTTTATCACGCTGGTGGCCTCGCCAAATGATTTAACCCTTCGCGCCCCCTCCGCAGGCGCCGAAAGCGGGAGCGGTGTCCGGCCCCGCAGACTGCCCGGTAGGCTCCGGCTCTCCTGGCCCCAGCGGGTGGCAGAGGCAGAAGTTCCCTCGCAGCTCCGGCGCCAGTAAACCCCAGCCTTTTCTCGGTTTGCTGCTTGGCAGGTTCTGCCCTGGACAGCAGCAGTGTCCCAAGACCAGGAGCAGCCAAGCCAGGGCTCCACTCAGAGCAGCCCAAATACATCTAGAGCAGCTAGCAAAGGCCATCTGAGGCCAGGAAGTTGTGATAGGGGTTGAGCTCATATCCCATGCCAGGATTTCAGCAGCATCAGGGGGACCTGAGATTATTTCCTAACGGCTGCAGTGAGCATCTGAGATCTTGGGAGGATAAGGCTGGTATTCAGGGTGTGCAGGAGTAACAAGGAGGGAAGAAGACTTGAAGAGCTGCATCCCGCCTGTTACCCACACAGGCATCAGGAGTGCACCAGGCACCACAGCAATAGCAAGGCATCCAGGATGCTGAGTCTTGGTGTCTTTGTGATCCTGGAACCATGTCAGGAGTCTGTCTTTGCTAGATGATGGTCTGTCAGCCATGCTGTGGCTGCAGCAGCATATTTTCATTTGAAAGAGGATGTCTCAGTTTGATTCAATTCTCCCTCAGTACCTCAGTGCAGGCTGTGTTTTGCCTTTAGGACTGCAGCAAAAGAAAATCCCAGCATATGGAGGGGGGCCACTGCCCAGCTCTAGAGCGAGGATGCTAAACAGGAGATGCTGGCTGGCTGGCTGGCTGGCTGCATTGCTTCATGTGTTGTCTTTGAGCTTCCAAGTTTCTTTTGACTGCAGTGGGCAAACAGTCTTGGCCTGCTGGAGATGTGATGGTTAATAAGGAAAGGGCATCCTGTTTAAAAGGAGAAGCCAAACTGGGCACTTCTGATTCTGTTCAGGTCCATCTAGACAATGGCACAGCCTGCCTAGGCAGCTGCAGAGGTGGCAAAGGTAGTGCAGGCTCTTTGCAGTAGCCTGCTGCTGGTGGCTGTCCTGCTCGAACTCCAGTTGAGCATGACATGAGGGAACCCATTCTTCCCCAGCTGGCTGAAGGATTGGGTGCAGACCTAGGGCTTCTCCTAGGCTGACTTTTTTCCCTTTTCCCTGAGCAATGGCTTTGTGGTACCATCAAAACAGAAGTGGGATTGAGACCTTGCAATGTAGTCCAGGGAGATGAGGCACATCAGAGACTCAAGAGCCTATGGGATAGAATCTGTGCCAGTGTCTGAGGGGAAGAAGAGGATATTTTGGTCAGGACTCTGCACAGGGATGGGCAGGTCTGAGAGGAGCATGGGAAGAGACGAAAAGATGTTTTTAGGCCTGAGTCTACCTCAGCAATAGCAACAAAGCCTCTTCCATCTCCTTGCTGGACCGTTGCCTTTCTGTGGGAGAATACAGGATGAATCTGTGTACCAGGTTTGTGGATTTAATGCTGCTGGACTGCTACCAGCTCCCTGCTCTATAGCTACACGGATCAGCAAAACAGAGAGCTGCTCCTAAAACAGGCATTTCACAGCCCCAGACTCATTTCCTTCAGCACAATTCATCTGGACTCTTCTATCTCTGGGACCTCTGCTGGGGATATGCTGGAGCAATCCACTGGGGAAAAGCTTCGCAAAGAGGCGGCTCCAGCTAAATGTGAGTCACATAATTAATTTCAGTATAGTTAATAGGACCTAATTAATAATATTCATAAGTATAATGAGGGCCTTGCTCACAGGGGTCTTGTGAAGGTCTGAGCTTAGGGCTGGTGTTCTGGAGATTCAATGGGAATGAACAAGTCCCAGAGCCTCGGACATAGCTTAGGACTGGCTTCCATGTACTCCACATGTCCTTGTCAGCAAAACACAACAGGACAAGGACAACCCTTCTGACCCTGTAGCCCTGTATCCTCTGCATCCCACAGACGTAAAATGTGTCAGGAGCTTCTTCAGGTCAGATCCAATTCTTCCTAGGGAAGGCTGGAGTCACTGTCACAGATGGCTCCCTCTTGGTCATTAACTAGTTTGGGAGACTTTTGTTTTATATGTTGTATGTATGCTTTGTGACCCAAAGGCAGGAAAACCACATGCAAGGGAGGAACAGGTAACAGCCAGTGTGGGCATCTTGGCTGAGGCTTGCTAAGGTGCTGCTGTACCAGGCAGCTCCTGGGATGAGCTGCTGCCATCGTGGTGGCTTTGGCAGAGAGAGACTTTGAGGAATTCCAGGGAATCTGCTTCACCATCTTCTCCCCTCTCTGTCTCACCTAGTGTGGGCATAATGATAGAGGAGGGAAGTGGAGACTAGAAGTCGTCATCAAGTGCAGGCAGGGCAGCTAGCCTGGCAGATGTTAATTAAAGGCAGAGGCTCAGTGCTGAACCGGCAGCAGCTGGTCCTCCTGCTGACCTTTTCCAGTCTTGCTTTGCCACTTTCATGTGCGGAGGCTGGGAGAGATGTGAGGGGCTGTGATGTAGAAAGCCCAGAAGGTTGCAGGCAAGGAGCAGGGAGGGAGAGGCAGCCAGAGGACCCAGAGGACAGGTGGTTCCATGCGTCCCCTCTGCATCACACCTGGCTGGAGGGAAGGAGCTGCCTGTCTGCCTCTGGCACTGAGCTGGCACTGTCATGCCAGACAGTGGTGGCTGGGCACTGTTTTTAACCCACTGCGCCTGTGCATGCTGTCTGCAAGGACATGAGCCCAGTGCTGCTACTGGGAAGGATGAAAGTGTGAAAATATGTCACTGCTTGCTGATGAGGCACTTGGAAGCTCACTAGAGATGCAGGGGGATGTATGGCCTCAACACTCCCCTGGAGGAGTGTATCTCCCTTGGGTGGCTAGTGTAAGCAAACGATACTCGATGGAAAGGGATCCCCAGTGCCTGCCCACTTGTGTAGACTGCAGCCCCCCAAGGTAAAGCCCAGAACATCCGCAACCCGCCCCTTCCGTCTGCTTCGGCCTCGGGTGCTTTCCACAGGCACTTCTGCAAACGGGCGAAGCCACCCTGTACCAGGTGCTAAAGAGGCGACAGCAAAGACCGATGTCTTGGTTGCAACCCCTTCCAGTCGGGGCGGGAAGCAGCCGGCGCTTCTCTCTCTCTCTCTCTCCTTCCCTCCCTCCTTCGGCAGCCGCCGCCGTTGCTTTTCGCTGGGCCTCGCTGCAGCACCGTCTGCCCGTGGGGAACGGGAGGGCTCCGCCGCATCCCCCTCACCTGCCCGTGGGGAATGGGGGTGTCCGGGGTTTCGCCGCCAGCCCCCCTCGCATGTCCATGGGGAACAGAGCCCCGTAGATGACGGTGCCGGTACTCGCCGGTGCCGGGCGGGGCGGGGAGGGGCGGGGCAAGGCGCTCCCTGCCCCGCCCCGCCGGGAGCTCTCCCTACGCCCCGGCAAGGGGCGCTGCGGCGCGCCGCCCCCGATTTTGGCGGGGTGACACTCCCACCCCTGTCCCTCATCCCTGTCTCCCACCGCCGCCGTTCCCGCCTCCGCTCCCGGGACAGGCCGGCTACTCCGGCCCGGTCCGGGCGCTGTGGGTGTGAGCAGAGGGGCGAGTCTGTGTTAATTTTCAAGCGAGGCCGCCGCCTCCCTGTCACTGGAGCTGGAATGCTTGTCCCCACATCACCTTGAGCTCTGCAACTCTGGGGATGCTGCCAAGTGGTCCCTGCCTCCAGCCCTCTCCTCCCAGCCCCACCCCTGGGCGGCTGATGCGCTTCAGGCAGGAAGGTGACATGTCCTGGTTAGGATGCTGGTGGCATCTCCCAGGAGCGGGCAGGCTGCCTCCACAGCCTGGTAGGCTTGTGCACTGTGAGGCTCCCGTCCATGGAGTCTGTTGTTTAGGGCAGGACAAAGGTTAATGCCTGGAAAACTTGGTAAAGATAGTAACATGCTGCTCTTCTCAGGTGCTGGAGCCAGTCCTCGTGCCTTGTGCATAGAATTACAGAATATCCTGAGTGGGAAGTGACCCACAAGGATCATCGAAGTCCCACTCCGCACAGGCTCTGAGAGATGCGGCAAAGAGGGGATCAGATGTGGGATCTCCCTGGCACTGTGAGGCTCTAGAGCAGGACACGCGCGGTGTCGGCCCGAGCAGAACGGGTGGCTTGCGGGCCGGTGTTTCAGATGATAAAGGGCAGAAGGATGCTCAGCAGGAGCAGCTCCCGTGCTGTCGCGGAGGCTGGGATGCAGTTCTGCAGGTCCCGGCGGTGCTGGGACCTGTGTGCCATAGCGTACATGTCTGTGAGACGCGTGGGTGTGCGACACCTGGATGGCCACTCGCAGGGCGCCGGCCGCTAGCCACGGGAGGCCCGGGACGGGCGGAGGTTCCGATCCCAGTCCCCAGCGGCGGTGCCGGTCGCCGGCGGTGCCGCTGGGCGGCCGGCGGGGCGCCCACGACCAGGAAGCGGTTAATAGGCGCGCGGGGCTTTTATTTTGACAGGGCAGCGCCTGGCTCCGGCTCGGAGGAAAGTGAATGATCCTGTTTCTCCAAATGATTATTCAGGCTCCGGCGGAGAAAGGAGCACTCGGCCCGCAGCGCCTCGCCCTCGCCACGGCGCCCCCGCCCGCGCCCGGGCCGCCGCGCCCGCCGGCTCCGCTCCCCGCCGCCCGCGCCCGGCCGCCCGCCGCAGCGCGGGGAAGCCGTCCGCGGCCCGGGGCCGGGCGGGCAGCCGGGGCTTGCCGCGGCCGGACGCCCACCCGCGCCGGCGGGCGCGGGCTGGAGCCGCCGGCTCAGTCGGCGGAAGGAGCGGCGCGGCGGGGCGGGGGGCGCCGCCGGCAGCGGCCCCGACCCCGCGCCCCGCGGCGGGCGGCCGAGCCATGAGCGCGGCCCGCGCCGCCGGCCCCGCGCCGCTGGCCGGCCCCCAGCAGCCCGCGGAGCCGCGCCGCGCCGCCCCGGCGGGCTCGCCTGGCCTACCCTGAGCCGCTCCGCCGCCGCCGCCGCCGAGGTGAGTGCCCCGCCGGGCCCGGGCGGCCACCGCCCCATTGTTCCGCCCCGGGGGGAAGCCGGGGCTCCGCGCCGTCTCCGCACAGACCCCTTGCCCTGTGCAACCGGGCCCATCTCTGGGCTGTCATCCGGACAGGAGGACAGCCGGGAGGCCCCGTCCGAGCCGGAGTCTCCGGGCCAGACACCGTACCACCGCTCCCGGGGGCGGCGATAACTTGACGGGCGACGGCGCCGGCCTCGGCTCGGCCTATCCACCGAGTCCGGCCGGTTGGGAATGAGGTGTCAGTGCCTCCGCTTGCCTTGGACATTGCCCCTGGTCCGCGGCACCCTTCCCGATTCGCTCTCACGTCTCAGGGACCGCTCTTCCCGGGTTCTTGTCACCCATTGCTGCCGCGGCCGCAGGCGACTCCTCGAGGACAAAAGTGCCTCGACTGGGGCTTTTTCCTAGGTGCAAAGAACTTACTCGGGTTGCGTCTGGTTTTACCGGAGTTGGTCTGGATTTTGCAAGACGTTACCGGTGCTGTTAAAGCCCTAGGGAAGATTGGAACTCGCCACGTTTCGCGTGCGGTTTAAACAAACACTTTTGTCAGAGCCCATCCTAACTGTCAGGGGAGACCTCTCCCCTCTCTTTGCAGTGTTCTACTCGATGGGCTTCAGTTCCCTGTTGAAATAAACCAGGCATGTGGTCGGCTTGGAAGAAAAATGGGAGAAACACCACATGTACATATTTTTCTTGCGCACAGAAAGGAACCGATGTAAAAAAACCTCCCATGCGTTGTATTAGGGACGTGTCTTTAGCAGGTGGTGAACTTGTTCCAGCCCCACTCTGCTAGCAACCACTTGCTGGAATAGAAATGCGAGAAGGATGCATATCTGAACACATAAGTAATGCTACATGACAGGGCAGGCTGTTGTGGTGTTGTGTGCAGTGGCGTCTGCACGCCTTGGGGGCAGCTCCGTTTGACAGGGTGTCAGGCTGCGGCAGCATACGGTTATGTCCTGGCTCTGCCAGGCAAAGGGCTGCCGACGGCGTGGCACAGAGGACAACCATGCACCTTTGACTGTGAAATGATGCTACAGGAGCCTTAGCTGTGTGCTCTTGACCTGCACGATCTGTCCTGCGAATGTGGCTACCACTCATTACCCTGCCCAAATGCAGTTTCATGCCAGGCATGCAATAATGACATGCAGCTCCTTCCATCCGTCAGTCACATATAGGGGTTGTGTGTGTGCCTTGCTTTGCTACTTTGGTGGCAGGAGGGATAAGAACAGTGAGTCACCAAGGAAGTGATTTGTCCAAGGTCATTTGGCAAGGCTGTATTGGTGCTGAATCAAGACCTCCTTTGACTGGTGCCTGTGATAATGCTGGCTGTCACCACACGTGGGTATTTAATACACACCCAAGGCTGGTACTAGTGCAAATATGTTCAGGTTGAGGTTGTTGCCTGATTCTCCTTGGTGGAAAGATGAGCGTACCAGCGTGCTGTCTCTACAAAAACTGTCTTCTCTACTGGGACTTTTCCCAGAGCATTCACAACCTAAGTGGTGAAGAACCTTTTTGTTTGTTTTTTATTGTGTGTGTTGCCATTTTAGCAGAGCAGATGGCAGGATTGGTTGCTCCTTACCACCCTGACCTGCATCATCATTACCTAGAAAATCCATTTCGTGGTATTTTCTGTGGTGCAGTGATCTAGGTGTTACTATGTCTCCCTGCCCCTGAAAGTCCGTTTCCTCTTTCCAGATCCCTACCACCAGAAAGAAATAAACAGGCAGCAGCCAAAGGAAAGCATACTTAGAAACTAGAAAGCACAGTTGTTGTTCAGTTGAAGAAAGTAAAATAGTTGTGTTTTGTACTTTTAAGCCCTTTTGTATCTCACTGTGTTGCTGTTGGAAGGTGACTCTCTGGCCACTGTGTGACAGAGGGGACAGACAGCTGCGTGAAGCAACTGGGTCATTAGGAAGCTGGACATAGCAAGCTCACTGGGCTATGCTACTCCAGGGCAACTGCCAAGGATGCACTGGAGTTGCAGTTTAGTTCCAGGCTAACTCCAGCCCATGAGCTGTGGACTTTGCTCATACTGGCCTGGAGTTTCTGAGGTGTGAGCTCAACTCAGCCTTTGACTTGTCTATCGAGTTGTCAACCCATGTGGCATCATGTCCTCCATACTTGCTCTTTTGGGGGAGAAAAAAAAACTTTCCTTTTTCTTCTCTTCACTGCTGTTCTCTCCTGCTGAACACTGTGAGTGCTTTCCCCTTTGGCAGCACGTGCTGTATGGAGGGATATGGAAGGGGGGGTAGCTGGAGAGGAGGCTCTTGGTTCCCTCTGTGGGGAGCACCAGCTGTGTCCCAACCAGTGGCTGTTTCTTACTGCTGTAGAAACTTTGCTCTTTGTTACTCCAGTCATCTTCAGCTATTTTCAGGGTCCCAGGATGGGTCCTGGGATTGTTTTCTGTCTCTTTCAGCCCCATGTCTTGTCAATACAGTCCAGTTCAGACCTGGCATCAGAAAAACCCTTGCTTCTTTGCCCTGTCACAGGTGATTGCATCAGGCTTTGCTGCTGCTAGGAGGTAAAGTTCTTAGCAGTCAAAGCATTTGGGGATGTGTCTGTGTTGCCCAGATGTGCTGCTGTGATGGGTTTTAATCTATTCAGGTCTAGCCATTTCCTGGAGATGGCACAGGCTGTCTTCTAGCTCTTAATTCCTTAGGGCTCCATCCAGTTTTAAATACGCTGACCTATGGATCTCCTAAGTTGGTCTCTTCTGGGAGAATAAGTTTCCCTGTGGAAAAGCACAAGTTTGCTGTTCCTGTCTGAGAATACATCAGGGGTCTGTTCCACCTGTGAGCCTGCTCCTGAGCTTCTGTCACTGCCTCCTTCCAGGGATGTCAGCTGTCCCCTAACAGTCTTAGCCAAGCAGAAGCCCGGAGTTTGCCCTGAAAATGTAATTTTCCTCGTGCTGTTGCTCTTTTGGCAGAGACCCAGCATCATGCCAGTGCCCTGGATGGGTGGGTAGGAGGGGGCTGGGAGGGCGGAAGTGGGGGCACATAGGAGACTTTTGCTGTGTTTGACTACTTTGGACTTTTTTGACACAAAACATGGTATGTAGATGCATGGATATATAATATAATGCAGGGTATAGATATCACAGTGATATGATGTACAGACACAGCAATATTTTGTCAGCGTCATTTAAGCTGTGTCAGTGAAGTGCAAGGAGGATTGCCAGCACGACTCTTCTGGAAAATCAGAATCTAATGCAGGTCAGGGCTTGGTGTCAGTCAGCTCTCCTTTCCTCCCAGGAAGATGTTGCCTGGCAAATGCATTTTCTGGTGATCTCGTGTGTGTTCCTGTATTTCCAGAGGGTGGCGGGAGCTGTGGATTCTGACTTTATGTAGTTGATCTCCATGAGATTTAGCTAACCTATGAGGTTTCTCATAGCACCAGAGCTGTGGAAAAATGCACCCATCTTGGAGTGAGGGGCCTAGGAAGTGTTGTGGCTGCTTTGCTTCTCAGTTGTGCATCTTCAGCAGCTCTGTGTGGTGCAGATTGTGGGGATGGCTACAGAGATATTCCTCCATTCTTGACTTCTGCTTTGAAGTTGTGTGCTGCTTTCCAGTTTGCTGCTTTGGTTTGGCTTTCTTTCTTCACCGCCCTTGGCAGCTCTGAGTAGAAGGTACCCAGGAACTGTTACTGGAGATTGGTGGGCATGGTTTCTGTTGCTGTATTTTGCACTTCATCAGCCTCTCCTGGGGAGGCAGCACTAGCCAAACCACACGCCATGGATGAGAGGCACCCTTCCTTCTTTCGTGGTGCCTGTTACAGATCATCTACTTGGCACCAGACCCTTCCTGGGTTTTGTTTTCTTCCTACCTGATCATCTATGAAACTCAAAGGTTAAGAGGGTGACGGATTTTGTTCTAATTGAGACCAGTTCACAATGGCATTTGCAGTTGCCACAGCATTGTACTCAGCAGGAGCTAGTGTAGAGGACGCAGTTAATGTCACTGGCACCTGCTTTTGATTTAAGGGAAAGCCATGCTATGGAGGAGCAGCTTGTCAGGAGTCCTGCTTGCTCCCTGCATCCTTGGCCAGCAGTGCTTGTTGGTCCTCAAAGCAGCCTGGCCCATGGTGTGGCAGGAAGATGGAGCATGGGTCATCTTGGCATGCCTATCTGAAGCCTGTACCAAGCCTTGGAAATGGATGTGCTGCTGTTGGGCATCCTGACCGGCTCCAAGTCCTGCTTGCTTGGGCCTGGACCTGATGCTCCTGCTGCCTTCTTCCAAGGTGTGGGATGGGCCATCTGAGACAGTAGGACTCCAAAATGGACAGGGTTGCCTTGATGCCAGCTACAACCCTGCACTGGAGAAAGCAGTGTGAGGATGATGGGCTGCAGTGCCCTGAAGAGAGAAGCAGGAACCTGTTCTGCTCTTGCTGAGTGTGTGTCCATGCTGGGCACAGTGAATGTGGTGAAGCCTCCTTCCCACTTGCTCAGCTCTTTATGGGGAGATGGTCTGGTTCTTTGACTGCTGCTGGTGTCTGGGCCCAGGTGGCTTCCCTGTATCCAGGTATCCGTGCTGAATTGTCAGATGGGTGCATGAGGCAGTGGTTTCCAGCTCCTTTTCCACTACCTGTGATAGGAGGGCAGTGCCTTCACCTTGCATAATCCTGCTGCATCTTTCTGGGCAGCTCCAGGCAGAGGAACATGCAAGCTGTGCCCGGGCATCTTCAGGAGATAGGACTTCCCCAATGTGGGCAGCTTGTCTGGCAGCTTCAGCTGGAGCCACTAGAGAAAACAGTACTTTGATGCTGGATTTTTCTTCCCCCAAAGAGCTGGAGCTATGTTTGGGTGTTGGGTTTTTCAGCTGTGACTCAGGATGCCTGGAATCCCAGCTGGGGGATAATGGGGAGCCTCTTCTGATGCTGGGGTAATAGCCTCAAGATGGCTTTAGGACTGTGCTATGCACTGTGCCCAGAGGTGGGGCGTCACCCTGTTTGGTGATGAGCACTGCTGGAGCCAAGTCCTGGGCCAGAAGCCAGGTTTGTGTTCCATGCCAGAGAGGGCGAGACTTGGAAAGCGAAGCAGAGCTCCTCCTGAGCGAGAGATGGACTGAAATACTGAGCAAAACCACAGAGTGCTCCTTGTTCCTGCCTATGCCTACTTGCTGTCTTTCTTCCCGAAGTATGTGGGAGGCTGCAGGATGGATCTGCTAGGGAGCAGGAGGGCTGTGCTCCTCAGGCACGTCTGCACCATTGTGCGTCTTCAAGGGTGCTGGTTGGGTTGATTTTTTGCAGTTTTATTTTGTTGCAGTTTTTTCCCTTTTAACTCTGTCTTTCCTATTGCTGGATCTTGCCCATGCTTGCTGCTACTGGTTTGACAGCCACCTGCTTTTAAGGTGTGATGTCCAGAGAAATGCTGTGTTCGGTTGTGCTGTTCTTTCTGTCACAGGTCAGCTGAGCAGCTTTCCTTTTCCTTGCTCAGCTCCTACTCCCGTGGCCGAGAAGAAGAATGGGCCAGGATATAGTTTGTGTAGAAGATGCTCTGTGGCACTGACTGTTTACAGACTCTGTGCTTCTCAAAATGTAAGCACAGGAAATGCCAGGCTGCGCTGGAGTTTGTGTGAGCAGTGTGCCTCCTGCATGCTGGGTGTCTTGCAGCCTCCGGCTGCAGCAATCTTCTGCCCTGTCACAGGACAGAAGAGGTTTTAAACACTCTGCAGAAGCAAGGACTTGGGTTTTTTTAACCTCCAAAATAGAGGCTGGGAGGAAAAGTGAAAGGAAGTAACTTAACCACAGACAGGAAGGGAATATGTGGCAGAGCTAGGGACAGAAGCTAGGATTCCCAATTCCTGCTCATCACTCGTACTCTGCTGCCTCTCAGTCTCCTATGCAAGGTATGAGCGGGGTTTTCTTCTCTCTGAGAAGCCGGAAGTCGAGAGCTCCTCTCTTGAAGTATCTTTAATGCTCGGTGCATCTTTGAGGTTTCCAGCAGGATTTGCCCAACTGAAGTTACAAAGCTATGATTTGCATGAATACAGTGGAGTTGCAAATTGTGTCCTTGGCTACCAAATCGAGTTTCTGGTGCTCCAGGGAGCACTGTGGTTCTTGTCCAGCGCTCACCCTGCAAAGAAAGGCTGCTCTCCAAGAATGCTGTGCCCTTGTTTGGAGGGCCATACCCAACTTTCTCAAAAGGGTTTACGTTAAGAGTCCTGTTGCTCTTTGCTTGCAGCGTATCCCCTGCTGAAGTTTGCCTCATGAATGGTCTTCCTTGACTTTCTACCCAGGGCATGGTATCTGTCTGATCAGGTCTGCATCAGTTGCCTGGTTCTGCAGGCAGGGACTCTGGAGCATTGCAGTCTTCCTGATAGAAAATAAAATCTTAATATGCTCTTTGGAAGACAGATCGTGCTAAATAGCTGTGTATCACCCTTCAGGTGGGCAGGGGCTCCAGCAGTGGGTGCAGTGACTGTTGCTTCATTCTGTTGCCCTACTGGGCTTCAAGCCTCTGGAAAGGCTGCAGCTGGGAGAGGATGCTGGCTTATAAAAAGGTGGCTTATAAAAGGCAAGGGTCCCAACAACCCACACTGTAGGTCTCCCTGCTCGGGGCAGGGAGGCACTGGATGGGGAGCTCTGAAGGGCAGTAACTGAGCAGAAGGGCTGCATCTCTGGTCAACTCTTCTCAGCATCAAGCTGGCCAAGGCTGTGGAAACCCCTGAAGCACTGGAGCTTTCACCACTTCCTCAGCAGGATTTGTTCCAGCACTGATCTGTAGCAGAGGATTGGGCCAGACAGGCCCTGAATGGAGCAGGTCCGGCCACAGGCAAGCCTCAAGTGCGGCAGTTAGGCTGGGCTGAAAGCTGCCTGTGTCCTGCCTCTGTGCAGCCTTGTTTGAACTTTCCTCTGGCAAGGAGCAAAAGGAATCGGGGAGACCTAGGGCTGGTCCAAGCAAGTTTCCTCTGCTCTGTCCGCCCCCAGATGCAACAGTGGGGTGGGGGCGATAGCAGCAGCTCCAGACTGTCCTCTCGGAGCGGAGCAGTTTTGTGGGGGCTTTGGTCATGACGGCTTTTGAGCAAATGTTTCTTTGCCTCTGGTGTTCCCTGCCTCTTGGGCAGGGAGGGGGAAGTGAAACTGTGGTTCAGACTGAGTCCTCTGGATGGCAAGAAAATTGCTGAGTAGCCGGTTTCCAGGTTGCCGAGGTTCTAGTCAGGGCCCAGTGTGGCTGCCAGAAGCAACAGGCTTGGAATTTCCTCTGCCTGGTGCCAGCTCCACTTGGGTTGGCCGCAGCACCTCTGCTGGGGCCGTGGCTCCACTTGAGCTCTGCGGATGGGGCGCTCCCAGAGCAGGGGTTACACTGGAGCTGGAGCTGCCCCCCTCGTTCTCGCAGCCTGGTTTCTATTTTCTTTTCCAGGGTCCAAGATGTTTTGAATTATGCAGCCTGCACCTCCCGCGGGGCTCCTTGAGCAGCCGCCTAATGAGCTGAGCTCCTGACAAACTTTGCTCTGGCTTTGCCTATGCTTGGAAAATTTTACAGCCTTTTCAGAAAAAGGAAATGCCAGGAAAGGCCTGTCTCTTCTTACTTTTATGAGGGGGTCCCAGCTGAGAGAGGCCGAAATGAGTTTGGAAAAGAAGACAGGGAGGATTTTGTATATGGCAGTATATACACTTTCTAGTGATCAGGGTGAGCAGACTCGGTGCATCTTGCTGTAGCGGGCAAGGTGGGGGTGAGCCCTGCAGGGCATTTGCTCGGTGCGCCATGGACACAGGAAGCAGTGACTCGTTTGCTGCAGGGAGGTGGTGGTCTGTGTCTTCCCTCCAGCTGCCAGTATAGCCACTGGCAGTTTAATCTTTGCTAATTATGCTTTTTCTGAATGGCAGTGGTTTTGTTTCTACTGTGGTCACAGGCCACGTGGACATGCTGCATGTTGGTCCCTGAGGCTCGGGGAAAAGATGGCCACCAGGTGCTCTGCTGGTGGTTTCCCTGTCAGGGAATAGCTCAGTCCCCAAGCGGGATGCTGTGGCCATACAGATGTATGAATGCAGGTGCTGCCAGCACAATGTTTGACCCAAAAGGGATAGTCTTGTGTAATTTCCTCTTTCGGAGAACAAACCATGTTACAGTGAGAGAAACTGGGACCCAAAAAAAATGGTGACTTGCCTGCCTTCCTTTTGTAAGATGATGCCAAGAAAGGAGCAAGGAGCCTTCTGTTTAAGATAAACTTCCCCTAGGTGAGGTGCTGAAAGTCTGCCCTTGCATTTGTCTGGTTTCCTTCAGGAGAGCCCACCAGTGATGTCATGGATCTCCCAGCAAGTACTTCAGTCTGGAGAACCACTGAGGGTACAGGCTGGTCCTTGCCATCCTTTTCACATGTCCCCCCAGTGTCCTAGACCTCTTTCCGATGGTGAAAATGCACCTGTGGAGACTGGGATGGGGGGTCTTGGTTGGAGCCTGTAAAAATGCAGTGGCCTGGGGAGTTGTGGAACTTCTCCAGTGGGAGGGATTGAGGTTTCTGTGTGATCCATAAGCATCAGCTGCTGCCAGTCATTGTGGATGAGCATCAGACATGGGCAGTAATGGCTCTGGGTGGAAGGAGACTCACACTGGTCCTGCTTTCAGGGCTTTGCCTGTTATCCTTGTCAGGAGTGTGGCTCTGGATAGCTATTTGATCTGGCAGCCTGCGCAGGCCTGGTAGCCCTAAGAGAGGGATGCGTGCACCAGAATTGTGCCCTACTCTCCCTTTTTTCATCACTCGACCCATCCCCTGCTTTCTGCTATGTTGGGCAGGAGAAAAAGCACCTCTCCTCATGGCTGTGTCCCCATTTCCACCTGAAAAATTAGTGATATGTCCCCTTTCCTTTCTCGGGGCTCATGCGTACAAGCTGACATTGCATTTGATGGGAGAGGCCAAGCTCCTTCACTCTGGGAATGATGAGAGTGGCCCTCCTGTTGGCTTCTCGCAGTGATGAGCTTCTCTGTCCCGGCTTGTCCTCAGAGCTCAAAAACACAGGAAGCTGCTAAAGAGACTATTGAAAAAACAGTTAAGTACTGTTATTTATTTCTGTGATGCCATCTGCATATGTATGGTTTAGAATGGCTGAAGTGGATGGTCTTTGTACTCTTTAATTAGTTTTCTGATTTTGAGTGGAGAATCCTGTTTCATGTGAACCTGACACTGTGAAAGACCAAGCCCTGCTTGTCCTCTTCGCCATCAGAACATTACAAACCCAAAGGAAGCACAGGTAAGTGCAGGGGCATGGCTGTGCTTCAGTCCGTGGCACCTCTCCTTCCAAAACATTTCCCCAGAGGGTCAGAGGCTCAGTAATGATCTGCCTAGACTTCCCACCTCCATTGGAGAATTCAATGTGAGTTTTTGCTCCTCATTCTCTTAAAAAAAAAATTAAAGAAAAAAAAAGTCAGTCTTAGAATGCTTTAGAGCCTGTTTAAAACAAAACAAAACAAACAAAACCCACAACAAAACAAACAAAAAACCAATCAAACAAACAAACAAACCCCAAAGCAAATAAAAACCTCTCCAAAACCCAAACCCATTTTTGCTCTTTAAAAGTCAGTTTCGTGAGTTGAAGTTGTTGATAAAAGAAGAGTTACTTTGCCTAAAGCAGAGCTTCAGCAAAGAAGCGTCCAGCCGTTTCCAAATATTTTGATATACTTTTAGCCCTGATGTGTTATTTTAGTGAGAAGAGTGATTTTTCCACCTGCTTGTGTGGTCAGGACTTTACCTGTAAACAATTGCTTCTTACCCCCCCTTGTGATTTCACAGTATTCGGAGACTCAGCCACTGGTGGCAGATGTTTATAATTTAGTTTATTATACTTTTTAATCAAAAGTAATTTCACAAAGTCCTAGTCTGATTAAAATGTATTCCTTATATTCGTAGGGTTTAGTGTTCTTTTTTTTCCACCACAGTTTAAGGGTCCCAGGCATTTTTCTGATGCTGTTGCAATAATAGGTTGCCATTAATAAGTCCTTTCCCCAGAACTCCCAGCAGCAGCCTACAGGCCCTTGGAGGAGCCCGGGGAGGTCCACAGTGGGTAGGTTTAACACCAGTGAAGCAAACTAGCCACCCTGGGATTTCTGTTTCTGAGGCTGATGCTGGCAGTTCATGCTACGAGCTCTTTCACTGGAAAGGGACGATGTTGGCATTGCTCAGGGCTGCTCTCTGGGTGATGATATTTGTATTCATCTCACTACAGTCAGATGGAGAAGTTAATTGCTTTGCCCATCCTGGGGTTGGAACAGGATTGCAGAAGAGGGTAGCTGTGGCTGGTGGCTAGTTAGTTGGGAGAGAGAAGAGGTGAGCATATCCAAGAGTAATGCCATGTTTTGGCATTGTCCTTCCTCCAAGATCCTGTCCCGAGCATATTGAGTGGTTTCTCTTTCACTGTTTGATCCGTGACTGTTTCTGTCTGTGGGTGGTCCAGTGGCTGGGGCTGTGGTAGCTGTTTGCAGTGTTTTTGGAAAAGCTACCGGGGGTATGCAAAGAATTGTTCTTTCTTGGAAACTGATAGAAGAATCCCAATAGCAAACACTCCAGGAAGTCAGGCTCCTACTTCTCTTGCTACCTCCTTGCCTCCACACTGGGCACAGACATCGATGTGCCTATACTTCGACTCAGCTTGTGTGGTGAGAGCCCAGCAGTGCTTCTGCCAGACATGACATGCTGATGATTGAGGAGGGGCTAAGGCAGAGCTGGGACGTGGCTCAAGAAGAACATGTGCCATCCAGTCTCTCTTGCATGCATGGTGTGCATCTGTGGGGTCCACCCTGCTCTCTTGAGCCATGGCTAGTGGCTGACCCTGGGCTCGGAAAGGAGGAGGGGTGTGGGGGAGTTGGGATGGTGGGATGAAACAGTAAGGAATCTGTGCATTGTCCTTGGCCAGTAGATGTCTAATGCCTTGTCTGATTTGCATATCAATTAATTTTTATTTTAAGCGGACTCAAGTGGACCCAAGCAGCAGACTGCATCTCAGTATGCTGTAGGAGGAACCTAGGAACTGCTTGATTTGATCTGACCAAGCCTGTGAATGGTATAGGCTAATGAGCCAAAGATACCCTACCGGGCGAAGTCAGTTTATCTCAGTCTGAAGAAAGCAGATGCCAATTTTTCTGGGGGTCTTCAGGTCCCGTTGAACAGTCTGGGCAGTGACTGAGGGAGAGTCTTGTAGTTACTGGTGATGGTCACGATCCTCTTTGATGGTAGGATGGCTTGCCTTGGACCTGCCACTGCCCTCGGGGGTCCCGGTGCCAAGGGACGGATATGCTAAGGTGCTGCTTCCCATCATCATATGACTTGTCAGACCCAATGCTGCTTGGCTGACCACATCTTGGGTTCAGGACAAAACTCACGGGAGGGGGTTGGTTGCAAGGTAGCTGCTGGTTGTAGAGCTCCTATGGTCAGCCTCACTGCTGTGGGAAGGGGAGAAAGCCAACCTCCGCTGCCCAGAGGCAGGAAATGAGAACCACGTGGGCTGACTTGGAGCCTCACTGACAACTCATGCTTGCAACAAAAGCAGTGTGGCTGGGATTGGGCTCACTGGCTGACTGCCACAGAGCTGGTGGCCTTGTTCAGTGTCCTCTGTTTGGAAAGAGAGGGGGGCAAAAGAAACGTCTCCTTTTGGCTCCAGCGCGCAAAGGGAGAAGCTGCAGGCAGAGCTGGTCTCTCTTCATCTTTCTGCTGTGCTTCCATCCTTAGGCACTTGCCTGGGCCCTCACTGTGAACGTCCGGCTGTTGCGTATGCCCGTAATAAGGACAGCTCATGGGCTGTGGCATGCTGCCTTCACCCAGGACCCCGTAGACAGACTCAGCCCCAGCACAACAGCTGTGTTGGGGTTTGCAGCTGCCACTGCTTCTAGGGCAAGAAGGCTCTTGCAGTTTTCATGACAGGGAATTTTCCTGCTGCATTGAGCTCTCTCAGCAGTCATCCTGAGGTCTTTCTCTAACCCCAGCTGAGGTGCCAGGCCTCCCTATCGGTGAAGTAGTGGTTATTGGCGGGAAAGGCATCATAAGCTTTCTCGGTGGACTCTGTTGTGTATTTCCTGTTCCATTACATTGCAGCAGCAGTGGCACCAGCCGCTGCCTTCCTCCCCTCACCGGGCTGGAGTGCTGCAGGCTCTCAGCAAATGCTGTCTGCGGACATCTGCTGCCTCCTCCCCCACTGCCTCCTGGCAAGCAGCAGCAGCTTCCCAGCAAACAGCCTGCTCTTTGCATCACCCCCTGCACACCCGACCAAAGCTCCCTTCTGCTCTTACAGGCACCTTCGCAGGACCTTGAAATGGTGGTTTCCCCAGAGCTGGCTTGGCTCCAGGCAGCCTTCTGCCTCACAAGACCATAGCTGAAAAAAATCAGGGTGCCTGATGGAGGAGAAAGGCCTATTAAAGGTGATGCTTACCGGGTTCTGGCTCATGATTCAAACAGGCAGCCGTCTCTTTGGCAAGGCTCCAGCCAGGGCCTGGGGCCTGAGGCAGGCATGGAGTCTGGGGCAAAAAGCTTGGAGCCATTTGAGTGGAGCAGATGCGGCAAGGTCAGCTGTGAACTGCAGCTCTGGTGCCAGAGCTGGATGCTTTGAGCCAGTGTCTGGCTTGAGTATGTCATGTGCAGCTAAGGGAGGCAAAGTTCGCTATTGCAGGTATTCATGTGGCCCCTTCCAGGAGACAGATGCTTCGTTTCTTTCTGCTCTGGCCAAGTAGTGAGTTGATGTGCTCCTTGGATGTAGAAGGCCTCAGGGTTTCTGTCTCCTGAGAGTAACCTCCAGGCTTGAAAGTCCCACCATCTTGGCAGTAGGAAGCACCTGGCGGAGTGGCATTTCTGTGGGTTCAGTCTATCAGTGCTGCTGCACCAGGTTTCCATCTGTGGATATTAGCATTTGGCACCAGAAAGTGTGGCAATAATCTAAGAGATCTTTACCCAAGCTCAGGCAATCCCCTAAGCCACAGTTGCCAAGATGCTCTGGCCTCATCTTGTGTGCTTCTAGCCTGGGGACTTCTCTGGAGAGTAGAGGAGCAGGGATGGATGGGAGGGATGGAGCAGAAGGGTTTAATGAAGTGGTCACGAGAAGTGTAGCAAACTCCTTTCACCTGAAACCAGTGAAGCAGTAGCTGGGAGCATGAAGGCAATGGCTGTCTGTGATCTCAGGGAATGCCCAGAAAGAGGGCTGAGGTATGTGGATTAGTCAGAAGAGATGGTAGAGGATGAAAGAGGATTCACCAGCTCTGACAGTAAAGGCAGTTTTGGAGAAGGAGCTGGAGGGATTGCAGGTGGGACATGAAAACAGGAGCTTGGGAAGATGGGATAAGCAAAGCCAGTAGGGAAATTTGCCATTTTGTACCTGGATCAGAAAGGACATGAGCACGATTTGAAGTGATTTAGACAAGAAGGCACGGCTCTGTGTTTGGAGGGAGAAGGGATCATCTTCTTCATTGTGACCATCTTTGCGGTGGAAGAGGGCTGAGGCACAGCCAGATCCCCTCTGGCAGCTTGGAGGAAGCTTGGTGTTATGTGGAGAAGTATTGCTTGGCACACAGGTTCTGGCCCCCCCTGTTTGGTTAGTAAGGCTGTGATCCGTGACTGTGCCTTGTGTCAGAAGAAGTGGTAGTGGGAGAGCGGTGTGGATGCTATGTAAATACTGCTGGAGGAGCCTGTGAAATCATCTGAGTGCCTGTGAGGGATGTGGCATAGAGATGGGAGCTGTGGGACAGGGAGTCTGGCTGACAGCAAGCAGTGAGGCCAGGGGCTGCATGGCAAGCAGGGCCAAGGCTCTGTGGTGTCACCAGCAAAGGGACCTGGTGCACCTGTCAGCATACTTCGGGGTGCTAGTCTGTGGCAACCGGGCCCAGTGCTGCTGCACGGAGTGAAAGAGCCTGGAGCAGATCCAGCAGCCAGACCCCAAGTCGAGTGCTTGGGTGTCCTGTCTGCCTGGGCAGTAGCTGCAGGCCCCTTCTCCTCTTTGGCGTGGTGCTGAGCACGAAGGAGATGAAGCAAGGGAAGGATGAGGCATGTTTAAGAGGGAGATGAGAGATGCCGCTAAGAAACAGAACTGAGCTCTCTTCTTTTGGTGCTGGCAAATACTCAGTGGGATGGGGGCAGAGGGGCTGGGCTGCAGGCCAGAAACACTCTCACACATCCCTGAGAGGGGAAGCTGAAATGCTGCAGGAAGCCATGCTCTTGCCCGCTCAGGTGATCCAGAGCTGCTGCAACTCAGGGGTGAGACAGCAAAGCAGTGCCTCCCCCAGCCACCTAGACCCTGTCCCAGAGCCTAGGAGGAGACAGCTGAGGAGGTGAGAGGGCTCTGGCAGGCAGCCTTTAAAGTCCCCACTGGGGAGTAGGGGTGTCACCAGCAGCTGGAGACAAGGACTGGTAGGTTCTGGTGTTTACCCAGTGCTGAGGAGAAGCAGAAGGTGCCATGTGGAGGCCAATTGTTGCCTCCCCCAGGAGATGAGCGCGGGAGCGCAGGGAAAGGCAGCTGGGTACCATGTTATCCTGAGAAGAAAACACTGATAATTGGAGGCAGAGGGAGCACCAGCGTCCAGGAGATTTCTGGGGAAGACATCCTTCCTTTGAGCGGGGAAGGGGTGCCAAGAGTCTAGCAGGACCCTGGCTGTGGGAGCACTCTCTCCTGAGAGTGCCTAGGTCAGTGCCTCTGGTTGTGACTTTGTGTCCAGGGGCTTCCTGGAGGGAAGTGGCATGTGTGTGGACTGCAGGGAGTGGTGCTGGGCACAAGGAGAGCAGTACCTGGCTCTTCTCCCTTCTCTGGTGGTGCTGGATGAGTTCCTATTATGAGTTACCATTCCCTCTGTGCCAAGGGTGGTACAAGACTTTATCCCAAGTACTCAGCTGTCACTCTTCTGGGCTCTTGCTTTCCTCTGCAGGGAGTCCAACTCCTGGATTGGGCCTGCAAGCAGGACTCTGTCCCTAGTGGGTCAGGAGCAGGCTGAGCCAGCACACAGAGAGCTAAGCACAGGCCTCAGGCAACACTGAAGCACCAGCTGGCCCTTTTGGGAGGCTAGTGGCTTCCCTAGCCAGACTCATGTAGGGTGGCCACAGTTGGCCTGCAGCAACTGTCTTCCTCACTGGAAGGATGGAGCCAGGAGAGGGAGAAGGGAGAAATCACCCCACAAAGGGTTAATAGTGGCTCCAGCCTGCTGCTCAAAGCCCAGGCCCTGCTGCAGGAGTGGTGTTGAGCAGCCTGCTCCAGTTGGCGTCTGTCCCAGAATGCTTTGGAAAAGCACTGGCCTCTGACCCCCAGTACAAACTGAGCCCAGCACGTGGGAGGGAGAAATTACTCCCAGACCTTCAGGCTCCAGGGTTTACAAGCTGCCTGCAATAAAGCAGCCATTTTTTCCGACAGTTATTAAATCTCCCCTTTTAGCTTGCTGCAAACCTCTGCCTGTCATTGCCCTACTGTGTACATTGTACTTCTCCTGCTCAAGCTCTAAACACCTCTAAAAGGTGAGGCAGGCCTTTTTGGGGAAGGCTGAAGTCTGGGGAGAGCTCCAGCCACTGGTTTGTGAGCAGTGCCCCTCACCCTGTGGCGGCAGGTCCCATCCGGCTTGGCAGTTGTACTTGCGTCTGTCTGCCTGCTTCCTGCATGAGCCAGTGCAGGCAGCAGCAGCCTCGCTGGGTGCCTTGCTGCAGCAATCCCTGGGGGAATCCTGCACCTGCTTCCCCCAACTTACGGGGTGCACGTCTGCATCCCTCTTCTGAGCCCCCATGGGGCCAGTGGGGCTCTGCTGATGGACATTTCAGTATTGTCTTAGTGTCCATGCTGGGGACTGGGAACCAAAAGGCAAAGGCTTTCTTCTTGGCCTTGCTGATGGCTGGGGCAGCTTTGGACGGGGCCTTGGTTTTTCTTTGCCTCAGTTTTGCTATCTTGAAATGGGAATAGGAGCGGGGTTTGCGCTTACCTGTCGTCAGCTCCTTAGGTAACTTATTCTGTCTGCACTCCTGCAGTGAGCGACGGATTAATTGCCAGGGAGGCTGGCCAGTTTCTATGGGAGATCAGTGCGTGGGAGGCTCACGAGGCTTCCTGCACCAACTAGTGTTTGTAATGACTGCTGCAGCTGGAAAGTGCCAAGAACTGCTTATTCACATAGGATTTCATGACCATCCAGTTGTATGGAAGTGCTGAGTTGTTGTGCAGCAGTGAGCACTGCCTGTCTGGTGCTGTGCTGAACATGCCAGCATGCTGAGTTGCTGCAAAGGGTGTGGGGAGCACGTGTTTTTGTTTGTACAGTACTTTGGGAACAGAACACTCATTACAAGTGGCTACCGTGCCATGGGGCACTGTGGGATCCAGATAAATAAAATGGGAGCTGGTATTTCAAAACAACCTCTTCTCTGCTCCTCCCACCTCCTGTGCACATTCCTCTGGTGAGGAGCAGGTAGAGGTGAGGAGGTGCCCACAGAACGCAGCCATAGCCCATGGCTCAAGAGCAGCTGCAGCAGCAGGCAGCCTAGACTCCACAGCTCTCTTTGCAGCAGATGTAGGACACATTCAGTGGAGCAGGTCACCTTAGCATTGGCCGTCCCATCTGTCAGGCAGGTGACACCTGCCGGGGGACCCAGACTGCAGTCCCTGGCTCTTGAGGTGGCTGGAGGAAACCAGCTCTGGAGGTTGCCCTGGAGCCTTAGGCTTTCACTGCACTTCAGTGGTTTGCCAGGAGCAAAGTGCCTTAGTGGGACTCTCACACTGCACTGGTTCTGGCACTAGCAGACTTGTGCTGCGCCTTGATCTCTTTGTGCCGCACCCCTGGGTACAACGAGACCAGGAAGCCATTTTCCTAAACATGTCTTGGGCTGGTCTAGGATTCACTTGACACACAAGAAAAAAGCCCATTCATCCAAATCCCCTTCTCTCCTCTCTCCATGGCTTGGTTTTGTTTTTAAATCTATATGGCAAGTGACCAAACTGGCTGAGTCAGTCAGCTGGCTGGCCACCAGAAGTAAAAATGTGGTTTTGTCCCCTCCCTTGTTCCACCCCCTTCCCCCTGGATTTTTTTTCTCCTTCACTTAGCGACAGTTTCATGTATTTACAACAAACCTCTTTCTGCCTCCTTCTCTCTTGGGGCTGGGACAAGTGGAAGCTGGTTTTATTTTCAGAGTCAGACTAGAGAGAGAAGGCGCAGGAGGGCAGCCTGGCTTTGCCTTCTTGCTTCTGCCCACAGTGATGCTGTGTGGGAGGAGGGAGAGCTCCCTGCTGTGTTCAGGCCTTTGGAGACTGATGGCATCATCTGCTGTCCTACAGGCAATTAGAGAGGTGAAGTGCCTTGCCCAAGGCCATGCAGGCTAGGCCTGGGAGGATGGGAACTGAGAGTCAAGTCTCCTTTTGCCACTGATAAAAGACGTGGCTGACACCCAGAAGCCATGCTGGCCATGGGCTGTCTGTCAGGGAACAGGAAGCTATGTGAGGTTCCTGAGTGTTTACCAATGCTCCTGGCTGCTGTGGTGTAGGGATGGTCTGGTTGAAATGTGCTCTGGAGTTGTCTCTTCCACTGGGAAGATGGGAGCCAACAACACTACTGTGTGAATAGCCAACATCTTGTAGAGGCAAGATGGTCTTTTGTCGAGGGGGAACCTCGGGTGTTCGGCTGCTCTGCTGGCAGTCTGTGTGGGCAGCTGGCCAGGTTTCAGGCGCCTCGTGCTGTTGGGTTGCTCACAATGCCTGTATCCAGAGGACAGGAGCACAAGGGGTGGTTTTCTCGCTGTGACTTGTGGTTTGGCCATCAACATCTTTAATTTGTAGGCATCCGAATATTGTAGCCCCATCTGTGGGCAGCCTTGTGACCCATTCCCAGGGTGGAGAGGAGATGGCACAGGGGGTGAAGCAGGTGTGATCCAAGTACTCACTCTGCTCCTTACCTCTTTCCTTGTGGTAAGTCTGTGGTCCAGCCTGAACTGTGTGACAGGTCATGACAAGTCATGGGATCTCAATGTGTGTCCCAGCTCCCAGTTGGTCACTGGGTGCTAGAATGTGTGGCACTCCACAGAAATAAAACTTACTGAGCTGTAAATAAAGGAAGCTCTTCCAGCAAGAAGTTTTCAGATGCAAATTGGCTGGTTGGCTTCAGAGACAGCAAAAATCAACACAGAAATTAAGAAAATCTATTTCAAATGCATACAATGCAGCAAATGCTCCAGTCCAACTCTGGCTTCTGTGTACTTCAGCAAGGGGGCTGCATGAGAGCAAATAGCTGGCTGCCTGCTGTGAGCCATGCAGTAGCTGAGGATACCTGCATTGGTCTGAACTAGTTTGCTGCTTCCTCTGTCATGTATCACAATTTAATCGTGGGACATACTTCCAAGGCAGTAAAAACAGGGAAGGGGAGAAACTGATTTACTGGGTTTTATTTTAGCAAGAAAGGTTGCAATGGGCTAAGAAATGTTAAAAGGCAGAATAAATGCTTCACAATATTTTGCTCTGTTGAAATGAAGGGAACTGAAAGATAGACAAAGGGGCTTGAGAATACAGTGGGGAAAGGTACCCACAAGTTCTGGTAAGGCTGAGCCTCTTTGCCACATGGTCACACGAGGAATGCAGACATGCGGGGAACGATAGCTATATTATTTCCAAAGAGGTATGTCTCTGCACACGTAGTTGTGCCCCCACCTCTTCTCTGATGGTTGGTGACCATCTCTGATGGTCAGCTGTGTGGTAAAGCTGGAGGTGGCTGTGAAAGTGCCACAGTGTTCCAACATCTGCCGTTCATACAGGAATTGTGGCACTAAGACACAAGAGGTGGGGAAAAGTGAGAAGCGATGCTGGGATCTAGTGTTGCCAGAGATTTCTGGGACTGGAAATTAGTAGAGGGTAACGGATGCTGCACACTTGCTGGGCAGTAAGGGGAGCTTTGGGGTCAGGAGGATGCTGGGGATGTATCTCCTGCCTAGTGCCTAGTCCTCAGCCGGTGCCTAGTCCTCAGCCTGTCATCACTTCTCTTTCCTTTCCCACCTCTTAAGAGCTTATTGCCCATAGGCTTGAGGAGGTGTGGGAAGAGGAGAGCTCTGTAGCAATACGTGAGTGTCTCTCAGATGGAATCATTGTGCCTGACAGAGCCACCCTTTTTTCTTAAACTTATTTGTGGTCGTTCACTCAGCAATGTTCCAGGACAGAAGAAGAGGAGGAGCAGTTTGGAAAGGAATATGGTGGCCTGCAGTTTTCTGGCATCTGTGGCCAGGTACTGAAGTGGATACCATTGTTCTCCACCAAACATGGAGCAAACCGGGGAGCTGACCTGGTACGGGAACTTTTTATGTGCAGTGCTTTTGGAAATTTTCTGTGTTAGTGAATACCTCCTTGATCCTGGTACTTAACCTGTTTACTTTTGGTTTTGCTGGAGAGGAGAAAACAAGACTTGTCAGTTCAGTTTTGTCCTAGTTGGTGTCATTTTTCAACCCTTGCCTAGTTGGATTGCAAACCTGTGGGGATCTTGAAATCCGATTGCTCCTTCTGACAGTTGAGGGGGAGAAATAATCCTGAAATGGATCTGCTGTTTAAATCCTTTCCACCTCATGATCTGAAACCGCTGATGACTGCCTGGCCTTCAGCCCCCCTGGTTACACCCTAGCTGGACTTCTCTATATTCTAGTGCTGCCGTACAGCTGTTTGTGGTGTTCCTCCACCCAACAACATGATTTTTAAAGTTGAGGGAGTGGAGGAGGGAAGCATCCCTGAGGGACTACTTAACTTACAGACTTGCTTGCATTCTGCTCCCCAGGCAGGTGACTGGAGTTTGGCACAGTCTGTTTCTAACCTCATCACCAGGAAAGATGCTTGTAACAAGGTCTGACCCATGGTCAGACTTCTAAACAAACACAAACTCCTGCAGCAAATCAATACCTGGATCAATGGGGGTTTTTTCCTCTCTCAGAAATAGAGTACAGCTGTGTTGACTCAGTCTGCTGAGGCTGTTTCCTAGGACATCTCTCTGCCAAAGCCCGAAACGAAGAGCTGGAATTTCCAGCTCTTTTCCATTTCTGTTACCACCTGAGTAGAAGGAGTACCTGCATTTTAGGCTTCACTGAAAGTCTTGCTTATAGTTCTTGGAGCTAGCTGGCTATCTCCAGTACATCAGAGGGGTGAAAGGCATTGGGCAGCTTGGCAAACCCTGAGCAAAACTGTGGTGGTATGTACTTTTTGCCTTCTGACCATCCTACTTGTCAGGTGCCCTTTTGAATGCACCCTGGAAAAGCGCAATTGACACTTCAATGGACTCAGTTCCTTCCACTGGCCCATACCTATAGGGACAGTTTTGAGGGAGCCCCCCACAGTGTTTCCCACTGGTGGGCTCTGTACATTTGTCTGTGTGTGTGTGTGCTGGACAAGGAGGCTTAGCACCACTTGTGCTGTGTTGTGGCAGGTGTTCACCATCACATCGCCATGGGGGTTAGGGACCGGTGGAAATGGAGCACTCCGAAACGGCTCCGTCCTGCACAGCCAGGCACATCTGTGTGTGGAGCTTTGTCTGTAGTTTTACTTCGTCTGGAAGGAAAAATCACTCTTGTGGAAGTAGTTAGAGATGAAAATGTTGCTGCTGTCTGATCCTCAGGCTGTTGTCACTATGTGGAGGATAGACACTGCTTGTTCCCTCCCCGGGGCTGTGCACATACATCACCGTGATGTGGTGTCAGCAGGGCCAGTAGCCAGGGCTGAACTTCATTATGGTCTCCAGTGAATAATGGGTGTTTGAGTATGAGCTGTGTTTGGCATAGAGTGGGTGGGCAGCACCGTGTTCCGAGGATGCTCAGGAGGATGGTTTACTCCTGGACAATATGTCCAGATTTGGGAGCTGACGGCTCATTTCCTATTTTGCATTTGACCATGAAGACGATTGTTGTCTCCTGGATTTGCCCACGTGGAGTGAGGCTAGTGGGCTTGGCAGTCAGAAGGGTGAACCTACTCATGTCTGTGATGTTTGGAAAGAGCCATGAGAGACTTGGAGCCCACTCTGCTCCAAAGCTGTTATATCTGCAGCCTTGCCTGATCTCTCTCTGTGGAGCGTTTGAGAAAATCGTGCAAGCCCCAGCTGGATGTGAGTGGGGTGGTGTGTCCTGGGCTTCACACATACCAGGCTTTACTTGCTTTTGCAGTGAAGTTCTGGTGCCCAAAGGTGAGCCAAGCATTGAACAAGAGAACTGGTGTCCTCTGTTCCCTGCTGTGCTGTAGGGTAGGCTCCCCATCTGGACTGAAGTGCCCGGGCCTGGGTACGGCAGGACTTCTTGTGCTGAGGCCAAGGGCTGGGCTGCAGGAGGAGAGGTGCTTGGCTGTGTCCTGCAGCACTGCTGTCCCACCAGGGAAGAAGGCATGGCAGGACTTCCATCACATCTACCAGCAGAGAGGCTTCCACCTTTTCTCACGCCCACGTGCTGGTACAGACGCGCACACATGTACAGATACAGGTTCGTACCAGCGTGAACATGCTCATGCAGATTCACATGAATTTGCGGTTAAGCAGGCACACCCACGCCAGCGTGAATGCAAACAGAGCCATGCTGGTGCGGGTCTGCTCGCTGTCATAGAGGCAGACGTGTTCATATTTGCACGACTCTGGGCTTGTTGCTGGCACAGGCACAGGCATACATACTCCTGCGCTCACAGACACTGGCAATGGAGCTAAGCCATGGCATTGGTCTATTTTTGGGAGCACTCCTAAGAATTGTGAGCAGGTTTCAGATGTTAGAGTCTTAGACGGGGGAAAGCTAGAACAGATGGCTGGAGAGTTCAGAGCAGCAGCCCTGCTGAGAACAGATATTTATAGGCAGATTTAACCCTTGTGTGGTCTCCAGAGTCACATTTAAAGGGACGGCATCTGGAGCAAACATGGTAGAGCTGAGCAATGACCTCTGAGGGTGTGCTGTCCTATCTGGTTTCTGTGAGCCGATTATCAGTGTAGTCTGGAAATCCTGTCTATGCTCTGCCTCTTTCTCAGGGGACGCAGCATTCCCTAGACCATGGAGCCTGGTTTCTATAAGCCTCGGTGAAAATGGGCTGGTTGTGGTTATTATTTGCTGACCAAGCTGGGGCAGCGGGTACTGCGGCTGCCCTGTGCTTGCGTGACCAGCAAAATGAGGACAAAGATTGTTTTGTCCCTCTTGCCCTGATTTTTTTTTTTTTTTTTTCCTTTTCTCTTTTAGCAAAAGGTTACCCAGATTCTTTCTTTTCCTTGTTGGAAGCAGATACTGTGTTTTCTTTCAGGCACGCCATCTTGTAAAGAGATACAGATTAAACCGTGCCCTGTCAGATCCATCAGATGTTTTTACATTGCCCTCATCTTGGACTCTTGTGCTTGAGCATTTAGGGAAGAGCAAAATCCATATGGAGGTTGTGCTGCTTTGTTGAACAGAGTTGGCTGCAAAGTGAGGAGCATGGCAGGTTTGCAGTGACACCTCTATTTGCAGTCCTTTCTTCGAGAGCTTCTAGCCTCCCGTTTGGGTCTGAGGTAGTGTTGTATTTAACTTGTGTGTCATGTCTTGAAGCGGCCTTCACACAGCTGAGTACTAGACATGGGAGAGAGTGATCTGGGGGGAAGGAAGAAAGCCATGCCCTCAGGTGGGATATGTAAAGAACTGACAGTAGGTGTCTGAGAGTTGCAGGGAAGAAGGCACTGGCTCTGAAAGCATGAATTGGGGTGCAGACCTGGGGAGCTATGTGAGTCTGCTCAAGCTGCTTTTCAGTCTAGCTCTGGCAAAATTAGGGAGCAGTGACACTCCTGGAGCTAGTGCAGGGCACTGAGAGACTGGATTAAAAAAACGGAGGTGGATGCTACTGGCAGAATTGGTGCTGCCAGGTCAGAGAATGATGGACTGTATTTGTACTCCTAAAAATGGGAAAATTGAGTCTAGTTGGGAAGCAGCTGCAGCATCGAGTGGAAAAGGACATTCCTTCCTCACAGATAGGCAGTTGACCCCATAGGGTTTGAGCTGCAGTGGTTGTGCACAGTGGCACACATGGCATGCACCTGGGCTGTTCCTCTGTTGGGACTTCAGCTAATCCAGGTATTTGGAGCTGCTCACCAGCTTGTGCCTAGCACGGACATCCCAGGGAGGTAGTGCTGAGTGTTGCAGGACTGTTTTTCACTAGTCTTTGCACTGCTACGCTCCTGTGGACCATCCAGAGGTGCTTCTGATGTTAGAGGTGGCACGCAGCAGCCCTAAGTCAGGCTGTTTGTCCAGGGTCAGGTTCTTGGCCAAAGGTTTCATGAGGATGCTCAGTGTATGCCTCAATGAGCCGAGTTTGTTGTTGTGTACCCTGATTCCATGCCCAAGGGGGCATGAAGCTCTGCTGGAAAGTCTTGGAGTGTGACAGAGTGCTGGTCTTGCCTTGGGGATCAGCTCTGTGCTTTGAGAGTGAATTCAGACCCCCGAATTTTCTATACACTGATGTGCTGGGCATGGGAGCTGCAAATCTGTAGAGAGTGGGAGTATGTTGGAGCTGCTTGCTTCCTTACTCATCCTGATTTCAGACTGTGGAGGCTTGAAAAGCAGTCACCATAGTCCCCCACGCACAGTTGTGTTCTCCCTGCTCACCTGTGTGTCACATGGAGGAGTTCTCAGGTTTCCCAGGAGCTCTTGGTCCCAGGTCAGCACTTGAACTCACAATCGAAATATAACTTTACAGAGAGAAAAACTGGTTTCGGCTCCTGCAGCAACTCTACACACCCTCCTTCCCCGCCCCCCCCAATATCCCAAAAGTACAGCTGATCCTGCTGGAGACCCAGGTGTGATGTTGGCAGTGCTGGCAGCACTCAGCCAGCTCACAGTCTGGTCTGCTGCATGGTGGTGTCATCTGGCAGCTTTGTGTCCGTGGCTGTCTGACTGCATTTTGTATCCAGACAAATTGGTAGAAGCGAGGTTGCTCGGCAGGGCCACTGGGCATGCTGACATGGTTCTCCTGTGGTTGGGCTGGCCAGTGTTCTTCCAGGGGCCACGGGAAGGGCCACTAGCCACCCACTCTCCTTCTACCTGAGGAGACAGAGAGAGAACCTGGCAGGAACACGCACCCAGTTGGGTAACTTCCAGTTCTGGGATCTGCCCACACTTGCCTGGCCTCCCACAATGGCCCCATTGTTCCTGAGAGGGCAAGGAGGAGGGCTGCAGGGCAGCTCCCTGGGCATCGTTAACCCTCTGCCTGCCAGGAGCAGGCTGCAGGATGGGCATACATAGGGCAGGAGGTCCCCTGGGCAGGTCGAGGAGCTCCCACTGCCCTTGAGTGTGAGGAGGGGAGCTGCAGGGGAGCACCAGTCTGCCTCTGCCAGCTGCCTCTCGCTGCTGTTTTGAGGACAGCTAGTAGTCACCTGTGCTGAAGACATACACCAGAGAGGCTGGGCCACACTGAGCCTTGATTTCCTCCGACGAGGAATAGGGAGGCTCTCTGCCTTCTTTCGGGCTGCTTTCTGCCATGATCTTGCCTTGGGAGCAGCTGCCAGTGGCTGGGTTCTCAGGCCCCAATGTGCGTGCCAGAGCAAGACATACCTTTAGGAATGGGACATTTAGGGTGTTGGGGGGCTAGTTCCAGTGGCTGAGGTATCAGTGTGGAACCTGTTTAAAGCAATTCCAGACTGATCAAAGTGCCTTCTGCCTTCTTCCTTCCTGTCCGGTAACGTGATCTGGGGCCAACGAGCTGCTCAGGGTCTGCTGTGGCTTCTGGTTCCTGTTGTGGAGACAGAGCCTTGGAGGGCACAGGCATGCCTCACCACAGGCACAGGCTCAGAGCCAGAGCACAATATCCATGTACAGAAGAGGACAACGAGTACCCTGTCACTGGCCAAAGGAGCTGGATGGTCGTGTCCCACTCTGCTTGCTGGCTCTGCACTGTCCATCTTTTGATAGCAGTTGTGCTTCCCCATAGCTTTCTGTTACGTGTGTTTCCTGATCAGCTGATTCCAAGGGTTAGAGGGGTGCCTCAGCACCCCTGCTCTGTCACGAACTTCCTCTCCAGAATCTGTGGGACGAGGGAGAGAAAGAGGCATTTGGCTAGCATGCAAGAACTCTGTATGGGAAACTTTCTGGATGTCAGTCTTCAGAGATGTTGACCCCAATGTATCTCATGCTAGCTCAGAGACTGGAGAATTGGCTTGGTAATCCAAACAGCCAAGGACTTTGAAACCTAATAGATACCTTGTGAAAGTCACCAACTAGTTCCTCTGCAAACCCCGATGCTAACTTGCTTATATCATTAGCTAAACAGGCACCCCGCTTCCAAAAGGTCTCTTATCTCCTCTCACTCAGTAGCCTTTGCACCCTTCTCCGTTGTACCCTGGTCTTTGTTGTTGCAATAACTTTTCTTTTTAATGTTCTGTTTCTTAAATAAGGGCAGAACTAGAGTTAACTGTAGAGGGCCAAGGGCTGAGTTGGGAGCACTTGATGACCCCAGCTACTGTACCTAGTGCAAACACGGCTGCTTCAGAGCTTGATCTGGCTTAGTGTGGGCACCTGGGCTTGAGCCACAAGGACCACTGCAAACCCCAAAGCCTCCTACAAACCTCAGAGATGGAGGAATGTCAGAATTCGGGCAGTCATAAGTTAACTTATGACTCCTGGTGTGGAAGAGGGGCTCTCTGGGGGGAGCCCCATGACGGGCTGCCTCTTGGCCTTTCTCTTCATCTGTGGGTGTACATCTGCTGCTCCACGGAGGGCTCGTTGCCTCCCCGGAGGGCTGCAGTTAATGAGATGGGGCAATTCCTGGCTCTTTCTGCCACTTTCCTTTTGGGTGGTTGAAGGCCTGGCCAGGGTTAGGTCACCGTGTCTTTGGAGGAGCTCTGTGAGTTGTGTGAGCATTTGTGTAGGGGCAGAGTGGCCCCTGAAACTTGGGACTGGGTCCGTGGGGAAGGTTGTGCCACTTTGCTCTCCTGAAAGGGCAGAAGCTGGGGAATTTCGGCTCTACATGTGGGGGAGGCTTTTGGGGGTAAAGGTGAAGCACGGTTAGGAGGTAGAGCAGCTGCTCTCTTGGGCTGCACAGTGCAGAAACCTCTCTCCAGATCGGTGCTAGCCCAGACTGATGGTAAAGCCAGATGGAGAGGAGTGGCTCCCCTCTCCTTGAGGTCTCTCCCTCCCTTTCCAGCCCAACGTTGGAGTCCCAGTGCTGCCTGTAGGCAGCTGCCACCACTTAGCTGCTGGATCGCTGCTGTGTGTGCTGATCCTCTTTGCACTGGGGAAGGTGAAAGGTTTCCCAGGGTGGAATTTCCTGCGAGATAGTTGCATAGCTGCTTCCCCTATGACCTTACACCCCGATGTGCCTTAGTCATGATGGCATGCAAATACGAGGCAACGGGGTGGGGGCTGGAGGGAGCTGCTGGGAAAAGGAAGTGACCTCAGCTGTGGTTTAAATATAGAGCCCAGCGTTTGCTGCTGCTGGGCCTGGTATTTATAATCTTGGAGGAGTGCTCAGCAGTTCTCTGCATCTCTTCTACAGTCCAGGCTGGCAGAGGGCAGTGTGGGAGGCAAGCCACCCTGGTTTGAGGCAGCCACCCTGCTTCCCCCTCTTTCCCACATTTCTCTGTCAGCTCCCTCTCTCCAGGTGTGCTGGGGTACATACACGTGTGTGCCCTGTTGCACAGACATAGTGGTGCAATCCAGACCGTTTGCAGGCCTGCAGGTGTTCCACCCTCTTCCTTTTGTGCAGGGGTGTCCTTTATATGTTGCATTTAGTACCGGGATTGGGCACAGGAAGAGTCCAACTCTTCCCCAACTCTCTGCCATGAGCCTCCTCAAAGGCAAACAAACTTACTGCACTGCTGGTTGTACAGCAGGGTGCAGGTGGGGTTCACGGTGCTGAGAGAGGTGGTAGGGGTGTCCCTGCCACGAGGGTTTCCTGCTGGGACCCTGTCTGCAAAGACTGTGCTGTTCTTCAGGCTACAAAGTAAACTGAGCTTGCTCAAAGGGAGAGGTAGTGTTTTGGGCAGATTTTATGCAAGGTGGTATGGGATGCCTAGCCCTCTCTTGCAGTGTGCAACAGGCATCTCCGTGCTGCTTTAATCTGAGAGACTAGAGTAAGCATCTGCTGCAGGGATGTGGTGCATGGCTCTGCTCCCCAGCACGACCCTCCGCACCCTGTGGAGGTCCTGGTGTGAGGGCTGAGGTGCCAAGGAAGCCTGGGGTCCAAGTGCACACGCTGGGCTGTGCCTCAGCCCGGGCGCTGCTGCGCTGGCAGGAGGTGCAGCGAGTTAGCCTGTACTCAGCCCTGGCCAAGCTGTGGATGCCCTGGGTGACGGTGACACCTAGTGGCTTCATCCCACAGGCTCCACCTCGGGCCCAGAGGTGGGGCACCCGGAAAATCTGATGCTTCTGGACAGTGGCATGAAGCTGGACTGGTCACAGGCAACAGACCCTGCAGTGCTCAGGAACCCTTGTGTCTCTGGCTTGGAGACAGGGGGCAGGGAAGGCACCCATTGTGATAGCCCTGCTACGATGGCTAGTCTGTCCCAGAGCCCTGCAAAGAGACTTGTGAAAAGAAGAGCAGAAACTGTTGTGTTAAAGCTTGGAAGCTCTTAGTGAAGTTCTGGCTTTGCTGTATTCCAGTCCTGCACACTGATGGCATTGCAGACTTCTTTTGTTGTTGCCAAAGGATCCTAAAGTGATAGAATCCTAGATGCAGCTGTCCTCATAGGCTCAGCTGTTTACCCGACATGTGTGACCCTAGTCAAGGCTTGACAAGCCTTGTGATTCTTGTTGAGGTTTCAAGGTCTCAACTGTGAGTCCTGCTGGACTTCTAGTGAGTGATTGGATGCTTATCAGCATAGGTTATGTGCTTAGAGGGTGTTTGCAATGGTAACCTGGTCTTGTTATTTCCTGGACAGGCTGGCAGAGAAGGGTTCAATTACTTTCTGCACCTTGCCATCACTGTGTCACAACCCATCTTGTATGTTGGGTGTTTTGTATGTTGGGTTTGAGTGAGCTGTGGAACACACAGCACAGCTCGGGAGGCCTGGGTTCTGGTGTCCACTGTGTATGCACAATTTGGTAGTCATCTGGGTTTCACAAGAGCTCTTCCCAGCATCCGATGGGAGGGAGGTGTGGTGAAGCGCCTTCCTTTTTCAATCGTTGTGGCTCGGCTTTCCTGGGTTCCTCTCTTGCGCCTTCTTCCAAGAGGGATAGCACGGCAGCGATGGTGCCCAGCTCCCAGATGTGGAAGCAGCAAGGGTGGCAGCAGGCACGGCTCCGCATTCTTTGCAGCAGTGTCAGGAATCCATGTTATCGTCCTTTGGAGAGAGCGGGAGTGTGATTCACCAGAAAGTCCTCCGGGAATGTAGTTTGGTTTCAGGTTTCTTCAACTATCAGCTAGCAATTCCCGGATTGCAAATATGCCCAGTCTCTCCTGCCCAGAGCTTACTCCTTTCCCTCTCCTGCTGTCCAGACTGTACTGGAGGAGGCTTACTGAAAGCAGTTTTTGTTGTTTTGTTTCAAAGTTTCTTGTCTGCTAAGGTCCCAGCCTTAGATTTAAAGCTGTGGCTTTTCAGATGTACCAGGTGCAAACACTCCCTACATTTGGATGTAGCCCTTCTTTCGATAGATACTTACTGTGCCTTGAAAGCCTCCCTCCCTTCATGAGGTAGGCTGGGTTGTCCCCCTGTGTAATTATGGGAGAATCAAGGCACCCAAAACCCATCTTGCTTAAGGTCACAAGTGGAATTGGTGGTAGCCGGCAGCAGGAGCCAGGCACCTCGTCTCCTTGCTTTAACCACTGGGAATTAAGTTTGCTATTGTCTTTAAAACTACCGGGATAGAGTGGGTGTGTTGCTAAAGTGCAGAGAAAGACAGATTTCTGTGCAGTCTTCCTTTTGTCATGTTCTTTTCAAGATGTTTTGAATTGTTTGTCTCCCGGTGTCAGTGTATCTACTTTCTAATTAATTATCTTCCGTGGCCCAGATGTATGGCATGTCTGCTGAAATTTAGTTTGAATCTCAGGGTATGTGGAAGGAGCTTACAGCAATCGAGATGCTTATTGTCATGCTGTGGCCAGACATGAGAGGCTGAGGCGGATCCCTCCTATCCATCTGCAACAGAATCCAGCTGTTGCTATTCCTGAAAGCAGAGCAGAATCTTCAGACAGCTGCTTCTGGCATTTGTCCCATTAGGAATGTTGAGGCAAGTGTTATCCCTCTGAGTGGACATTAGAAGAGGAGGGCTTTCCAAAGTTTAGCCAGGTCCCTCTGTCAGCCCAGGGTAGCTTTCCATCCTGCCTTAGGCGAGGTTTTAAATTACCTCCCTGGAGCACCAGCCTGGTCTAAAATGAAAGAAGAAGGTAGGTGCCCCCCAAATGTTACATTTTGAAGAAACCTCACAGCTGGTGAGTCTCATCTGCTCTGCAGGCGGTGCCTGAAGGTTGTGTCATGGCGACTGCCAGGTCCTTCGGGTTTGAGGTGTGTGTTCTGTGCAGTCTCATCTGAGAACCAGAGGGACAGGAGGTGCATCTCTGGACTCTGCAGGCGTGGGCTTTCAGGGCCCTGGGCTTCTTCCTCCCTTTCTGATGTATTCACCGTGCTGGGCTGTACTAGGGTTGTGCTGCAGTGCTGCTGAGCATTCACATTTTCAGTGAAGCACTATTTCAAATGCAGTATCATGCCTGTGCAGATGTGCCACTGGCAGACCTGGATCTCCCAGCCTACCGTTGAAATGGAAGCACCTCCTCAGCGGGTGTAGCCACACAATGGCGTCAGTGGGTTTGTGACCCTCAAAACTGCGGTGCAGTGTGTTGCAGGGATTGTGAGTGCGGCAAAGAGGAGGTGGGGGGGCCTCTGGGCCACCAGCAGCAGGAGCTGCTGCAGGGCTTGTTTTCTGGAATGCTGTCTGGCAGCAGCCACTTCCAGTGGGGCTGAAGGCTCCCCGTGGCTGGCCAGCCAGCGGCTGCAGGCAGCATGTGTGCTTAATGTTGCAGCTTGTGCCATATGGACCTTCTCCTCCTCCCTGCTTGCCCTCTCCTGTCTCATTCACCGCTCGGCTCCTTTCCCCCTGCAAGCGGTTTGACAGAGCAATTGGGCAGGCACTGGGACAGCAGCTCTGACATAAATCTCTCCTGGTGTGGAATGAGGGGTATAAATATCCAGAGAGTGATGTGATCTTTCCAGCTGCTATTAATAGGTCTCTGGAGAACACGAGCGAGCAAGCGAGACGGGCTGACACTTAAAGGGCTAGCAACTCCCTTATGTGCTGTGAAAATTAATCAGTGCTGTGGCTCACCATCTTCCTCCAGGCTAGAGCAGAGCCCTCACCGAGGTGCGTGGGGAGGAGGTGGAGGAGGAGGGAGCAACTAACAACTCCTAGTTAGGAAGCAATGATAGGCCAAGCTGTGCACGAAGGATCCCGCTAACTAAGGAAGAGTGCTTGGGTGGGCTGTGCCACAGCACTGTTTGCATAGCCTGCCAGCAGCCCCCGCCTCAGCTTGCAGGGAGGCAGGTGCAGAGAAGACCCTTTTGCAAAGACCCTTTTTGCAGGCGCAGAACTTGCTCGTGGTGCATGACAAGCTGCAGCCTGCACCTCGTGCCGATCACAGTCTTTTGGGGATTATGGGTCTGCCAAATGTGCTTCACTCTGCTTTCTTTACAAGGGTGCAGTGGTTTGCCCTGGCAGAGCAAGCACTTGGCTTTTGCTGGTGGTGTCTCCAGGCTCGCCTTCAGAAGCCAGGTGCAGCATGGGTAGCGCTGCTGAGCTGTCATGGTGCTATTTAAACACGTGGGGTTTGGTCTGTAGCTGACGCTTCCTGTCCCTGGGCGGCAGAAGAAAACCGTGCACGGCATCTGGCCTGCGTGGTCCAAATGGGAGGAGCAAACCACGGGCCCAGTAACCCCACTCCCTGTGTGTTGGCAAGTTGCTCTGCCTGTGCACAAGAAAGCTTCTCGGGTGCATTCTGGGGGTGTCATGCAAAGCGTATAGCCGATGTGAGCAAATAGAGAGTAATACCTCAGCTTCCATGAACATGTGGTTTACTCTCCTTCCCTCTTACTTCCCCAAGAAGTAAAAATGACTGTGACAGGGCTAGGTTTAGGGTGCAGTTACCAGGGTTGGCTGTTGAACCAAGGGTTTGTGGTGACCTTCCAGAAAATACAATGTGATAGCTCTGTATCTGCATCCCAGTCATCTCTAATGGCTGTGCAGAGCTCCAGGGGGAGTATTTCCAGTGTGAGCATGAGACTCTGCCAAAGCGTCGTGCGATCGTGCAAGGAGGGTTGCTGCAGCATTGCTTAGCTTCAGGCATGTCCCTCTGCCCAGAAACCTGTGTGTTCTGCCCTAACCTTCTCTTCTCTGCCTCAGCCTGTGGGGCTATTCAGAAAGCTGAGCTGGCTTTGGAGCAGGAAAGCATCACCCTCCTGTGGCACATTGCGTCGTCCTGCTGGGCTGGAAGCTCCCACTAAAGGGGACATCTCCTCACCCAGAGCCTTAAAGCTAGAGGAGCTAGAGGAGCTAGAACTGTTCCTCAGGCCCCTGGGAGAGACAGAGCTTGTCTGATGAGTGCTTACACTTCCCTTCTCTGCCATCGACTTGCAACCCACTGCCTCCTTCTCAGTTGCCTCAACTTTTGTCCTCTGCTCTGTCCCAATTTTCTCTTTATAGGCTTGTGTCGAGACTGCCTGCTCAATTGTCTTCTGTGTTTTGCAGGGCAGAGGAAGCTTATTTAGCAGCAAAAAGGGTCTCTGAAAACAGTAGGGCACCAGATTTCTCTCTAGGGTCACAAAGTTGTCTAATCTCTGGGAATACCTGCAAAATAACTGTGAGGATCCTTCTGCTCACCAAAGGCCAGGCTGGCATGTAGCACCCATTTCTCATCATGGCCTTGGAAATGAGGGCTCTCATGTCTGTGCCTGTTCCTCGAAGTACTGGCAAGTCTGCCGTGCCCGGGTGAGGGTTTACAGCTTGTCAGCATGTGACTAACTGCAGAGCAGGATTTTTTGCTCAAAGGGGCCAGGGCTAATTCCCAGCATGAGCAGCTCTGCGTTGTGACTTGCCATGGGCTTTGTCTTGCCCTGTGACCGAGTAGCAGCCCTTGTGCACTGGCCCTGGGCTGTGCCCCCAGCAGCCACACCCATGCGAGGGGCACCGTGCGGACTTTGCCGCTCTTTTCTCTTGCAGGTTTCTGATCGAAGGGCCCGGGAGCTCCCTTCACTGACACTGTGGGAAGCTTTAGCCAAGCCAATGCACCCTGACAACAAACTGCCCAGCCATGGCAAGGCAGGCAGCAGCAGTGCCCTCACCCAGCACCACAATGTGAGCCAAGCACCCACCTGTAACTTGGGCTCAAAGGGTGTAGGGGCAGGCAGCCATGGCAGCAAGGCCACTCAGATCTCCCCTGGCAACCCTGGACTGAAAAACAGCCAGAACACTGTCCCAAACTTCAGCTCCTTGAAGGGCAAGGTGAAGCGGGAACGAAGCATCTCGGTGGACTCTGGAGAACAGCGAGAAGCCAGCACCCCATCACAGGACACCGAATCAAAAGGTAATGCTCTCCTAGACCTTGCCTCAGCATGTCCTCTCAGTTGCTACAAACATCCTGGCAGGACTTGGGATGGGAGCATCTTGGGTTTCTGTGCTGTGTCTTCTGTCCAGGCTTGTCCTGGCTCCAGTGTGACTTTGCATCACTGCTCATCACATCGGCAGTTTTTGGACCAGTGGCTGAGTTTTCATTTGCTTTGCATTTCATTCCCCAAACCATTTGTTACACCCAGAATCTGGGACTGGTTTTCACAGGCTACTGAGGCCAGCTAAGCAACAGCATGGTTCACTGGAACTATGCCGAATGCCCCTGCATGTGCAATGTGCAAACTTTCAACTTGAGACTGAGTTGTTTTCTATCTCCCCGCTGTTGATAGAGAGCTTCTTTGTGGTGATCTTGCAGCTGGCCAACGACTCAGTCACAGTTAGCAAGGAGGTGCTGCGAGGGTCACCGTCTGAACAGTTCTGTGGTTTCATCAGCAAAGGATAACTCTTGTGTTACAGCATGTGGCTTCTGGAAAAAGGCTGAGTCAGTGCTTCTGAACCCTTTGCCTTCCCTGTCCTTGGCAGCCTTCCCTGTAACCTCTTGCATTCCGTCAAGCTCTGTGCTGAATGGCTGTGTGGGATACTTGAGCATCTCACGGATGGTTGGAGGAGGAATTCCAGCGGTGTCCTTGCTTCCAACCAAGACTCACACCCGGTCCCCAGACGCAGAGCTGCCGTACTGGCTTGTGCTTCTAAGGATTTGTTTTCACAGACAAAGCCACGTTGCCTGACTGGCTTAGACCAGAGTTGTGCCTTGGAAGAACAGGTAGAATGTACCTGAACGAACTTCCTGCCCCCAGGAAGGCTTTCTCCCCGTGGTGTCGCAGGGGTAACCATATACCACAGATCATAAGCATTTGCAGGTTTATTCCAGAACTGTCTTGTAACCACAGTTCCACAGGAAGATTATTAAAATGGCTTGATCAGAAATGCCTGAATCACCTATGTTCCTAATACACTGATAGATCATGTGAATATGGTCTAGAAATCGCTAGATGGTGTAAAAAAGTAAGGCCAGACAATGCTTCATTAGTTAAAGCACAGGACTGGAAGTTACTCATCCTGTGTCTGATTGCTCTCCCTAAGTGCCTTTAGGCAAGCCACTTCCTCTCTGAGCTACATCAGTCCCATCTGAGAGGGGGGCACGTGGAGGGAGCATCCAAGTCTATAGAGGGCACGAAGGCCCCTGCCCGATTGGTGTCAGCAAAGGGCAGGAGTCCATCTCTTGTTTCTACAAAGGATGTGAATGCGCCTTCCAGTTCTATATTCAAGTTTTAATTGCTGAATCACAAACTCTTTAAGTTTGCAGTTAATGCTGAAAGCTCTCTGGTTTTGAACTGCAGGTAGACATGTTCTATGTTCATAGACTCCTTTCAGGCAATAAGAAATTCATCTCATTCTGACACTCTGGCACTCGTAGGGGAGTCTCACTAGATCTGGCTGCTAAGACAAGGACCCCAGACAGAGCAGATGCTTCAGGTTCTTAACCAGTGCTGGGCAGATGTTGCTTATTGCCCAGCGCATCCTGGTTGGGTTGGCACTGGCAGCATGCAGCACCCAGCTGGGCAGGACCCCAGCCTTTCAGCCCTTTACAGATCTACTCAGCGCCTCTGATGGCTCTGTCCTTTTGCAGGCGAGGTGGCTCCCCGTAGTAAGCGACGGTGTGTGCTGGAAAGGAAGCAGCCATACAGCGGCGATGAATGGTGCTCCGGGCCGGACAGCGAGGAAGACGACAAACCCATCAGCAGTGCACACAGTGAGTGACTGCCTCCTTACCAGCTCTGAAGATTGAATAAAGCCAGGTCCTTGCTGCAGCTCAGCAGGGCTGATGACACTGGCACCTCTAGCTTTGCTTGCATGTGCTCACTTAGCCGAGGGTGTGGGGGGCCATTGCAGTTGGTGGTCATTGTACTGGGAGGATGTTTACCATGCAGCGTGGTCTGGGACCTATTTTGTGGAGATGCTACTGAGATGCTGGAGGAAAAGGTGAATGTTGAGGTTGAATGTCCCTGCTGTATATTGCTCTGGCCACACTACGTAATGGTCGTAATGGCAGCCGGAGTGCGATGTGCATTGCTCTTTTTGAAGCAGCTAAGTCTGTGCCAGGCCACTCACCCTTCTCTCTGCAGCTGTGTTGTAAAGACAGCTGAGTCTAAAGGGGCTCTTGGGGTCTTGACAGTGGTTCAGGCAGAGCTGAGGTGGCCCAAGGTGTTCACTTTTTGGGGCAATGAACTGTAGGTCTCTTCTGTTTTCCAAAAGCATCAACATTTTGTATCTACAAGTCACTTCGCTTTCAAATTGTAACAGGGAGAGTATCTGAGAGATGGGGCAGGGTCCTATGGGGCCCAAGGAGATGCCCATGTTGTCTGATGGAGAACATTAATGTGTAGAAAACCAAGGAGAGGGTGGCCTTTGTGTCTGCCAGCACATCGTTGCCACCGTCTCCAGAACATCCAGCTGTCCTTCTCAGCCCGGTCCACAGCCTGTGCAGGCTGTGTGGCAAACGATAGTGCTGCTTCCCTTGCCACGGCCTCCTTCCAGATCTGCCTGGTGGGAGCCGGTCACGGTGGGGCTGCCCAGGGGCAGGGGCTGGCAACGAGGCAGCACCCGTGTCCCCGCACCGGGTTACCGGCAATGTCTCCCGTGTAAATACCGCAGTGGCACAGTCGGACTGCAGGAGCTCCTGCGATGGGGACAGGCAGCTGGAGGGGATCAGGGAGTCAGCTGAGTTAAGGGGCGAGGGTAGAGGAAGGCAGGGCATGCCGCTGGTAAGCGTAGTGCTTATTATTATTAATTATGGATCTTACTTAATGACGGCTGACGATTGACAGTCACCTCTGCCGTTCGCAGCGGCCCCGGGCCCCGCGGCGGGGCCTGGCGGGCCAGCGCTGCCACCTGCTGGCGGCTCGTCTCTGCCGCTCGCGGGCTCCGACCCGACAGCAGCGCCCGCCCGGCAGCTCGTCTTCTCTGCTCCCGCAGGCTGTAATGTAGCAGATCCTGCGATGTCCACGGCCCCACAACTTGGCCCAGGGTCCAACCCGCTGCCGAACCTGAGTGAGAGCAGCGCTTCCGGCGTGCCCCATGGTGCTGCCCCTGGCTTGCGGTCAGAGGCTGCTGGAGGTGGAGGCGGCGGAACAGGGAAGCAGCCTTCACAGTTCGTTTACGTCTTTACAACGCACCTTGCTAACACGTAAGCGGTAAACCCCATACCTCCCCCACTGGTATTGGCTGGCCTTGTCACACCTGGCCGACCTTGTCATACCTGCCTGCTGCATGCAGCACTTGAGCGCAAGGGAGCTGGAGAAACCTGTGTCTCTCTGGTTGCACAGAGTGGGAACCCCCTGGGGTTCATGAGGTGCGCTGGCAGCCACTACAGGTGTGCAAACTTGGACTTAAATGCCCATTTCCTCCCAGTGAGGCCTGGCTCTGCACCCTGTATCATCCACTGTAGAGCACATCTGGTCAGCATCCAACAAAATGATTCACCCAAAGCAGTGTGGGCTGCTGGTCTGATTTGAAAGTATATAAGGGGTGGTGGTCACATGTAATGGTGGTGGTCAAATGTAACACATGGTATTTTCCACACAGTTCCTCTCTTCTGTCCTGCATTGTCTCAGCCGTAGAGTCTTAGCAGTTAGTTTAGTCTGTTTAGCCTAGTCTGTTTAGTTTTAGAGCTCTGCTGTACCACAGGTCCAGTGTGGGAGATCCCAGAGCATCTTGGTGACAACCAGTTTAGGGCAGCAGGCGCAAAGCAAAATCTGTCACGGGACATGGGAAGAGGGAAATTGAAGGGCAAGTGATCATCAGCTGGAGATCCTCACTGGGGGCTGTGCAGGACAGATGGGAGAACATTCTCCCTTCTTGGTTACCTCCAGAGATTTCCTTCTTTCCACAGGACTGAAGAACGGAGGCGGCAGCTGGGGCTTTGGATGGGGTAGGATGTGGCACAGTGCCTCAGTTCTCAAGTGATTTGTGCTCTCTCCCCAGAGCTGCAGAAGCTGTCCTGCAGGGCCGGGCTGACTCCATTCTGGCCTACCATCAACAGAATGTCCCGCGAGCAAAGCTAGACCAGGTATACCACCTGTGAACCAAGTGCTCCTGTTGGCACATGCTGCTGACTATTACCTTTCCCTTCTGATGTGGCCATTCTCCCCCAGCGCCTGGCTTAGCTGTGAAAGAAGGGATTGCCATAATACCCTTTCAGTGGGGCGGGAAGCTGCTTTGCTGCAAAATCTCTTTGGCACAAGTCCTTGCTGTTGTTAGCTTTGAAAAGCTTGGGATGAGGCATGGCATCTTCCCCCTCAGCCATGTGTGCAGAGTAGCTGCTTGTGCATTCTTAGGTCATGTAGTAGGGCCTACACCTTTCCTGCAAGGAATGAAGGCATCATTTTGGGACAGAGAGGTCTCCTGCAGGGTGCAGGGAAGAATACCTTCCTAGGATCTTTCCCTGCTCAAATTTCTTCCCCTTTTCTCTGCCAGGCACCACCTGCTCCTAAAGTGCTGGGCGTTGCTGAGCCACTTCCAATTAACCCTCCTGCTGCCAACACTCCACAGTCCCAGCCACTGGCCCCTCAAGCAAGTCAACCGCAGCCGCAGCCTCCCCCACCACAGCCTTCAGCCCCACCACCTCAGGCCATCGGTCAAACACCTTTGCCTGTGCCCAGCAGCCTGCCTCAGGAAGGGACAAGTGAAGATGTCCGGAGAGATCTGACTCCCAACTCTTTGGGGAACAATAGCAGCAACAACCAGCCTGGAAGTAACCATCCAAATACGCCCACTGCATCTGCCAGCGCCATGCAGCCTGGGCAAGTGGACTCCTCTGCCACGCCCAGCTCCAGCCTCCTTGGAGAGGGCACAGGCCCAGGGATGCCAGGGAATGGGCAGGCAAGCCTGGGTCCCAGGAACACCATGAACTCGGAAGGGCTCTCAAAAGAACAGCTGGAGCACCGAGAGCGCTCTCTGCAGACCTTGAGGGACATTGAGCGTCTGCTGCTGCGCAGTGGGGAGGCCGAGCCCTTCCTGAAGTCCAGCCAAACTGCGGGTGAGGGGGGGGACTGCCCCTCAGCCACAGGCCGCTCCTGCCCAGCCCCCCGTGCCCCCTACCAGCATGAAGAAGTATGAAGAGCCTCTGCAGTCCATGATCTCCCAGACCCAGAGCCTTGGTGGGCCCGGCCTGGAACACGAGGTGCCCCACCACCCTGGCGCTGACATGGGACAGCAGATGAACGTGATGATGCAGCGGCTGAACCAGGACAGCCTGACACCAGAGCAAGTGGCCTGGAGGAAGTTGCAGGAAGAGTACTATGAGGAAAAGCGACGGAAAGAGGAGCAGATCAGCATCCATGGCCGACCCATTCAGGAGATCATGATCCCGCAGTCGATGGGGAGCATGATGATGCGTGGGCCTCCACCACCCTACCACAGCAAGCCTGGAGAGCAGTGGCCACCGGGGATGGGCAGCCAGCTGCGGGGACCCATAGATATGCAGGACCCCATGCAGCTGCGGGGAGGGCCACCCTTCCCTGGGCCACGGTTCCCTGGGAATCAAATGCAGAGAGTCTCTGGCTTTGGAGGGATGCAGAACATGCCCTTGGATGCTCTTGGGTCCATGAATGCCATGCAGAGGCCAGTCAGGCCCGGCATGGGGTGGAGTGACGATATGTCTCCTATGGGAGGTCCTGGGAACTTTCCGCAAGGCACCTTGCCCTACCCACCAGGGCAAGGGGACCCAGAAAGGTTTATGAATCCCCGTGCCAGAGAGGAGATCCTGCGGCATCAGCTCATGGAGAAACGCCCAGTGGCAATGCAGAGGCCCATGGGGATATCTGGCAACTCCATGAGCCAGGGCATGGAAATGGAGAGGATGATGCAGGCTCACAGGCAGATGGATCCATCCATGTTTGCTGGGCAGATAACGGGAGAGAGCCTGAGCAGTGCCCCAATGGGAATGGATTTTGCAGGCACTCGGGGGATGCTGAGCCCCCCTATGAGTCAGTCAGGCCTTCGGGACATGGAGGCACCCATGGGCCCTGGCAATCTCAACATGAACATGAATGTCAATATGAACATGAACATGAACCTCAATGTCCAGATGACCCCACAGCAGCAGATGATGATGTCGCAGAAGATGAGGGGTCCCGAAATGATGGCCCACCAGGGCGTGAACCCTGAGGAGCTGGCCAGGGCAAGGGCTCAGAATGGCAATGGTAGTGCAATGCTAACAGGACCCCAGAAAATGATGATTCCCTCCCAGTTCTCCAACCAAGGACAGCAAGGCTTCTCGACCGGGCAAGGGTCTTACCCCAACCTGCCCCAGGAGATGGGCAGTGGCTCAGACATGTTCAGCCCTGAGCAGGGCACCATGCCTGTTGGGAGTATCAGTGGCACCACCAGACTCAGCCACATTCCTCTGCCTCCAGCCTCCAATCCTGCTCCCACACCAGGGGGAAACCTGGCCAACATGCACCCAGCACCTTCCCGGGGACTGGGCCGCCGACCCTCTGACCTCACCATCAACATCAACCAGATGAATTCCCCCAGTATGGGTCACCTCAAGTCTCCCACCCTTAGCCAGGTGCATTCACCGCTGGTCACCTCCCCATCTGCCAACCTCAAGTCCCCGCAGACACCCTCACAGATGGTCAGCATGCCACCTTCAAACCAGTCTGGACCCCTCAAGTCCCCCCAAGTGATGAGTTCCTCTCTCAACGTCCGGTCTCCAACTGGCTCACCGAGCCGCCTGAAGTCCCCTTCAATGGCTGTTTCTTCTCCCGGTTGGGTGCCATCTCCCAAAGCCACAATGCCCAGCCCAGGAGTCACCCAGAGCAAGCAGACTCTCAATATGAACTCATCTGCTTCCATGGGAGCACTGGATCAGGGTATGCTGGATGTCTTGTGTGCAAGTGCATGTCTGTGCTTAGTTTTGGTGAGTGTGTGGACGGTGTTTCTGTCCAGCCTGCAAGCTCTCTCAGGAGTGGGAAGACACGAGCCTGGCCTCGCATCTCACAGAGCAAATATTTTTTGCCAGGAGTCCAAACAGGGCCTTTTCAGGTAGACGTGTGACACAGGCAGCAAACGCTGTGTCTGTGCTGAGCAGTCAGGGGCAGGTTTAAGTGGAAGTCTGTCACTGCTTTGGAGCAGGGTCTGTGCATGGGCCTTCTCAGAGTCCAGAGAGTGCTGGGCTGTGCCAGCTCTGTGTTTTGCATCCTTCTCTGTTCACTGCTGTTGGAAGGAGGGGACAGGGTTGCTCTGTGGTGGGAGCAAGCCACAGCGTGTGGATGGTACTCAGTTGATCTCTGTCTTGCAGGTTCTCTCCCTTCTGGGCCTCGGAACAGCTCTTCCGCACCAGTCAGTAACACCTCTAGCACCATGAATCCGAACATGCCTTTTACTTCCTCTCCAGATCCATCCCCTTCCCAGAACCCTCTCTCACTGATGATGTCCCAGATGTCCAAGTATGCCATGCCCAGCTCCACACCGCTTTACCACAATGCTATCAAAACCATCGCCACTTCTGACGACGAGCTGCTGCCAGATAGGCCTATGCTCCCGCCAGGAAGTATGTCAGGTACCTACTTCTGGAGGTGGGCTAGCAAGGGGTCAGACTGTCTTGTGGCTGCCAGTGGACCTGAGGCAGCAGGCAGAGGAGGCATTAGAAACTCTGTTCTCTCCCTGAGCGCCATGTCACATAGCTTAAATTTCCCTTTGTTTGTAATAGTCTGTGCCCAGGCTGCCCATCAGCTTTTGGCTTGGGTGGAGGGACATGAGCCTGTCTGGCTTGAGAAGTCCTTCTTCCACAAGACGTGGAAGTTTTTTACCTTTATCCCACACAGATCTATTGGGCCCAAATTTTCATGGCTCCTGGAGTTTTCTAAGGTCCAGGTGTTGCAGGCAGATGTCTGCTGCTTAGAACCCTTGTGTGTCTGTGCAGTAGGACAGGGATGCTCTGGATGGGGCTTGGGAGTCTGGTGTTTTGAGTGGAGCCTGAGTGCCTACTGGGCAAGGCTGTGTTGTGGCACAGTTGTGATTTCAGCAGGTCAGATATGCTCCACTAGCTAGTGGCACCGGTGAGGACATCTAGGCAAATGAGTGTTTTTTGTCACACAGTGATCAACTCAAAGGGGAATTCCGACACGCTCTACCACTTGATTTAGGGGTTTAAAGCTGTCTGATAAATATTTTTGGCAGTTTTGAAAATGAAAAATCAACTTTTTGACTCTTTCACTGCTGAGCCACTCTTCCACTTAGGTTGACCGCAGGCATGCAAATGCATTGGCTGCCTCCGCAGGCACTGATGGCTGCTCTGCTTTTCTGATGGGCAAAAGCCTCCTGCCCAGACAGCACCTGTCTGTGCTGCTGACTCTTCTGCTTTTTTCCTCCTCACCACCCAAGGTTGTGTGGTCACTGGAGCTTGCTGAGTGGCAAACCCTGTGGCAGGCAGTGGTGAAGGGTCACTCCTTTCTGCCTTTCAGGCAGCTGAGAGTCCTGCTGAGAGTCCTGCTGAGACCATGGTGTCGGGCACAAACCAAGCCAGCCAGGACTCTAAAAATCAGGGGACTGTAAGAAATTGCAAATCCAGCATGGGACTGGATGAAGGTGAAAGAGCCCTCTGGTGCTTGTGGGCTTGGGGAGCTGGAGTTCGGGGCACTTTTTCCTGATGTCGGTGCCACGCAAGCCCTTCCTGGGGCTGCTTATTGAGTGTCATGCTGCATGCGCAGGGCATTCTGAGCAGGACTGCTTGGCAGGCTTTCGGGGTGTGGATTTTGCAACCCTGAAAGGTCTGTGGGAAGGGTTAACTGTTCTCTCTTTTTCCTGTCCTTAGGCGTGACGGGGAATCAGCCAAATCAACTGCACTTGAACTCTGTGGGGCCTGGATCCTCTCAGAGCCCCATGGGGATGAACCTGCCTGGTCAGCAGCCCCTTTCCCATGAACCTCCCCCCACCTCCATTATGTCCTCCCCAAACCCTCTGGGCTCCAACATTCCTATGCATCCAAGTGGGCCAGGGGCGGGCGTGCCCCCTCAGAACCCCATGATGCTCCCCCCGGGTCCCCAGGACTCATTGAACCAGCAGTGTGGCCCTGTGCCCAACAGTTCACAGATGATTCCTTCCAACCAGCTTGTGTTCCCCCGCATGCAGCAGCCCCACAATGCCATGCCATCTCCTGCCGGAGGCATGCCCATGACCCCCAGTGCGGGAGGTGGCCCTGGGATGCAGCAGCATTACCCGCCAGGGATGCCCTTGCCACCTGAGGACCTTCCCTCCCAGCAGCCTGGCCAGATGCCCCCTCAACAGCACATGATGGGCAAGAACATCCCGCCTCGGATTGGTGACCCCTACCCTCCCGTGCTTCCTGGGGTGGCGTCGGTGCTGAACGACCCCGAGCTCAGCGAGGTCATCCGCCCCACGCCCACGGGGATCCCGGAGTTTGACCTGTCCAGGATCATCCCATCAGAGAAGCCAAGCAGCACCTTGCAGTATTTCCCCAAGAGCGACAGCCAGGCACCCAAATCTCAGCCTTCCAACCTCCACCTCATGAACCTGCAGAACATGATGGCTGAGCAGCCCCCTGTGCGTCCAGGTATGAATGCTCCCAGCCTCCCTGGGCAGCAGGGCGTGCAGAGGGGACTCAGCATGCCCATGTGCCATCCTGGACAAGTGCCCATGCTGGGCAGGACAGGCATACCGCCCCAGCAAGGTATGATGGGCAACAGCATGCACCAGGGCATGATGTCTCCACAGCAGAGCCTGATGGCCCAGCAGAATTTCATGCTGATGCAGGCCAAGCAGAGAAGCATGTCTGTGTCGGGGGAGATGTATGCCCAGACAGGACATATGATATCACCTCAGGGCTCTCTCATGGGGCCCCCACCTCAGCAGAACCTCATGGTCACGCACCAGATGAGGCAGAGGAGTGTCTCCCTGGACAGCCAGATGAGTTACATCCCCGGGCCCGGGAACATGGCGAACTTGCCTTTCTAACCCTGATTGGCGCTCAGGGCTGGGGAGGGGATGGGGCTGCCCCTGCAAACATTTTTAAACCTTTCTGAGGGGGGAGGGTTGGGAGCCAATGCCGGTGGAGGACACCACGTGGGATGCTTTTCATATCGGATTCGCCTCTACACAACAAACCAGATGTGCAGTAAACTTGATGTGAATTGGGTTTCTTTTCCTTTCTTTTTTTGGGGAAGGGGAGGGTGGAGAGGCTGGGAGCGGGGCTGTTACTTTGAACCCTGTATGGTGACCAGGGGCATCCAGACCTTGTGGCAGTTTGTAAAGTTTTCACTTATGGTTTTCCTGCGTCAAGTGTTTTTCTTGCCCTTTTTTCCCCTCTCTTTTTTTTTATTTTTTATTTCCTTCCTTTTCAAACAACCAAAATGTGCAAGAGGGTTTTTGGAACTAGCTGTAAATAAGTCGCTGGGAAAGGCAAAACTTGTGCTGGTTTTTAATTGTTCTGTATTTCTGTGTTTTAATAGAAGCCTCAAAACATGTTTTAAAAAACAGAAACAAAAAAAAAAAAAAAACATGCTAAAGGCAGCAGTGTACAAGGATTGAAGACTGTCCTTGGGGGAGGCAGGAGGATCCCCAGGGTGCGCAGGGTGTTGAGAGATACCACCGTAGAGTGACTGTGTGTCAGACCTGTGTTGTTCACGCATCCGAATGGTTTGCATTTGCAGGAGAGGGGTGGTGCAGTGTCATGCAGATCTCAGGTCCCCTGTGTATGTGGATACTATGCCAAGTACACAAACACAACCACTGACCGAGGGCCAACGGGAGGCCAGAGCTGTAGCCCCCCGGTGAAATGCTGCTGGAGCGATCCTCATCTGGCAGGGCAGAGGCCAGCTGAGCGTCACAGGATGCAGCTGTTGCTGCTCTCTGGAGAAGCTGCTGTGTCTGGGATGGGAAGGATGCTGGCCCTTCAGCTGGAGAAGCATCAAGAATCTGGGCTGGACCTGAAGGTCTAGACCAGCCCTGTCACCTCTACTCTCTTCCCTTCATGCTATGTCCCCTGTAGGCGTGGTGTTGTGGTGTGTAGGGACAGATGGGCTTTGAGGTGAGTGAGGTGATGCATTCCAGTGCTTCCAGGAGAGGCTAGCTGGGAACCCTGATCTTCTGCAGCCTTCCTACACCAGCCTATTACCCATCCATTACCCTTCGCCACTGTGTCACGCTCCCCTGCCATTGAATGCTCTCCCAGGTCTTCCTTGTTCTTCATCTCCAGAGTTTTGCGGGCAGTCTTCATCCTACCCTGAGCTACTGGCAGCAGCCTTGCCCTGTGGCACAGCAAAGGTCCGGCTGCTGAAGAGGACCTGTCCCTGAGTGCAATACTCCACCTTAGCATTCAGAGCCAGCAGCACAGCCATCCTGTGCTTCAGATGGAGGAAGCCGAAGTTGAATTGCAATCTCTCATTCTAAGGCTGGCACAAGTATGCCATCTGGACAACTCTGGCTTTTCTGGACGTGCTCCACCCTCCCCATCCTGTAATCCATAAGGTTTTCCTGCACGCAGCCCTGACGGTCTTTCCCATGTTTTTTCACAAGGGGAATGTGGGGTGATGCACCTGCATGTCTGCACACATTGCTGTATCTCTGGACCTCTGTGGGGACTGCATTCCAGCATCCAGTGGTGAACCCAGGGCACACAATTGCTGGAGGAGCACTGCTCGGAGGATTGTCTCGGCAGAGACAAGCTTAACACACTACCTCTCTTATAACAGAGCTCACCTTTCCCAACTTGCTATTGCAGGGAGGAGAGGGCTTTGGAAAGGAGATTGCCAAGTAGTAAGTGAAGAGCAACAGTTTTTATCACGTTGCAATCTGTTTGGAAAGGTTGGTGTGTGCTGAAATGTCAGCCCAGCAGCTGTCTTGATCCAGTCTGTGAGAAGATGGAGTCATAAAGTCCAGTTAGGAATACATTGAAGCTTTGGGGCATTTTGTAGTACTGGGTGAGAATGGTGGGTTTGGATCTGAGGAAGGATCTTGCTCCAGTCTCCTGCTCTGTGGGGGTTTGTTGTATGCAATGTGAGCAAGTAACATTTTTTGAAGTGGTAAAACAGGAACAATCATGAGAAGTTCCCATTTCTGCCTTGGCAGTTGGAGCAGAAGAATAATCTTCAGCCCTGGCTTTGGACCTGACATGTTAGGTGGTTGGATTCTCGATCCTTGTGGTGTGTGTTTCATGCAGGAGGATGTGGCTCAAACAGATGTAGCTCTTTCTAAGCTTGACTTGCCTGAAAGGCTGTAGTTTCTTTTGGCTGCACTTCAGGGTGTTGGCTGCTGGTAGTTTCTTGTGAACATCCAAATACCGATTTTACAGTCCCAAACCTTGCTCATCACCCACCTGCAAGTCTCGGCTAATTTGAAGCCATAACGTTTTCTCTGTGGAAGTTCTTTTGTTTGTCTGTAGATAGCAGTTGTTTTAGCCCGGTTGAGATCTCCACGTGTTTGTACTTTCCCTGTTGTCCCTTTTGCCCAGCCCGACACAGAAGTAGCCTGGGGCTTGCAGTCCTCACTCTGTCAGCAGCACATTGTCCCTGCATCAGCAGGAGCCTGCAGGCTGTGGCACACGCCGTGCAGTGCTCAGGAGACCAGTGCTGACCACTTGCAGGGACATGGCGGTGTAGGAGCCTGGCGACAGGAGGAAGACCTGTCCTTCAGTGACAAATAAGAAGCTAAGCCTTTTGACTCAGTAGCCCTGGATACAAAAGGGAAATCCTGATGCTAGGTCAGAGCTGAGGACTCCAGAGCAGCAGCTGTTGCTTTTCTGCCCTGGCAAAAGCCCTACCCCTGCAAAATCCCTACCCCTGCAAAATCCCACTGCCCTGTCAAAAGCCCTACCCCTGCCACTGTGATGGCTGACCACTGGGGAGAAGAAACACCCCTCTGCCTAATGCCCCTCTGCCCTGGGCGCTGCTCCCAACTGTGTCTGTGAACAGTGATGTGGCAGGAGTTCCTCTGGAGGCTCAGTGACAGCTGGTCCTTGTTAGACCCGGATAAGGTTTGCCATCAGCTGGTTGCCCGCTGCCGTGACCTGTGTCTAGTCTTGTGTCTTGTAGTTTATTGCTCAGCTCCTCACCTTAAGTTCTGTGTACTGACTCCACCTGATCACAGTAGAAGGTTTGCCCATCTTTTAGCCATGACTTAGCCATGTTTTTCCAGCTCCAAAAAAGCGAATGCTGGGAAACTGCATCTTTCAGTATGTTGGATAATCACACACCTGGAATTAGCTTTCACATTGAGGTAAAGGTGACTGATCTGTTCTCTGTCATCCCATGGAGAAACTTCCCCAGTCATTTTGTACCATTATATAAATATATATATAAATATAAATATATAAATACAATATGTGAAGACATCTTATTGGTTTTTATTTGAAACAATTTTTAGGCTTGTTTTTGGGTATCTGTGCTGCCTGTAATGTATTGACCTGTTTTATAGGTGCCTTTTTATTAAAAAGACAAATTTCAAGACCTGACCCTGTGCCTGTCTTTATCCACGTGATTTTCCACAGGACTGTGGCAGAGACAGAGAGTGCAAGAGGTGCTGGGAGGGTTGTGTGGGCATCAGGGGAGCCCCATCTCTGCAGCACTCCTAGGCACACATTCATTCATGCGTTCCCTTACTCGCACTCACCCATGCATGCTCCGCTGCGTACCATGGCCCCGTGATCACTGCGTGTTTGTAGCAGGATGCTCTGCTGAAACACCCCAGCTCTGTCTCTTGGGAGACTTGGTTGCCCCGCAGGAAATGCAGAGCAGTGCACCCTTGTGTGAGGGTTTTTGTCCCAAATCCATCCATCTTTGGGATTGCCTTCATCAGGGACCAGGGCTTCCTCTGGTTTGTCTGCTGGAGCCTTGTTTGCAGAGCACAGTCCAGGACTGGGGGTACAGAGGGTGTGCTGTGGATGATGGTGGGATTGCCTTCCCACACACCATCTCCCTACTCTCTGCAGGAGCCACCTTGGAGCGCCCCTTGTCTGAGTCCCCCTTCCTGGTGGCCTGGGTGGACAGAATCTATCTGCCTCACTTGGTAGTGGTGGGATAGGGGCTGAGCAGAGCTCCATAGGGGAGGCTGAAGGTCTGCCTGAGGGCTGCAGGGGTGACTCCGGCAGCATGAGTACTTAGCAGGGAAGCCCACTCCAGGGCAAAGCATTTTGACAGCCATTGCAAACCTGGAGGAGACAGCAAGGGTTTCACTGAGTGGAAAGCAGAGCTTCCTCTGCGGTGAAGGGAAAGTTCCTCTTGCTTTCTTCTTGTCGCCCTCCAGCAGGCTGGCCGCAGGCAGCTGGGGAGGAACGGTGACAACCCTTTGGGGAAGGGTCTGCCAGCTCTAAGCCAAGCCATTCCCACGCTGTCTGAGCCAAATGTGGGTGCAAGGGCAGCCTTCCAGTTAGGTTAGCAGCTGCTGTAAAACTGAGGCAGAAGGTGCTGCAGTAAGTGGAAGAGGCTCTGTAAAGCAGAGAGCTAATGTAGGTCTGTACTGACTCTGAATATAGCAGGGTCTTCTGTGGCCCTTGCGAAGGGAAATCTGAGCAAGGTGCTCCTCTGAGCCCTTTGAGCAGAGCTTGTCATAAAGGTGCCCACTTAATGCTCTCTGATGCGTTTCCCTTGAAGAAAGTGACACGAATGCAGACAAATGCCTACAAGCACTATACATGAGAAGGTGGTGTTTTATTCAACTGTTTAATACAGCTTACCTCAAAACTTTCTAAAGTTTTTATTTTTACATACCAGTGCTAAAAGCTATAGTAACAACAGATATGTAATCTGTGCACTTCCATATGCATGCAGATTTTTTTTACTTTGTGACCATTGTAAGAATTTTACAATTTGACCATTATTTTTTCAGTAGCATTTTCATGTAGAAACACAGTTGTCACCATAACCTGCTGGGGAGGTGTTTACAATGCATTTGCAATGGGTTTGCTTACTGGTACAACCATGGAGAACACCAGGGCAGGCTTAAGAGACCTGCCCTTCTCTGCTGCATGGATGTGCTTGAACAGCTACAATCACCATTACTTGGAAGTTTCATCTTTGAAGATGTGGTGCTGCAGGAAATTGTGGACTGCCTTACACTAGGTGAGTTTTCTCCTCAAGTCACAATGTGAGAACAAGCTATTGAGATCTCTGCCTGAGTCAGGCTGAGGTAACGTGACCCCTTCCATAATGGCTGGTCTTTTTAGCAGGGCTCTTGAGTACCGTGAAGTTCATCTGGGACCGAGCCCTCTGCTAGTGGGATGAACTTCAGAAGTGAGGTTAGCACATAATTCCTGCTGCTGCAGGAGAGCTAACATTGGTTTGACATTGCTTGAAACGTGAGCTGAAGGGCAGAGCAGATTTTAAAGTGTGCTCATGATGAGGGTCGTGCTCATGTGACATTGGTGTGTACAGCTCTCCTACTACTACTAGGCCACAGCACTCTCTAGGAACAGAAATGTCATGGAGCACTGTTGTGGGCCTGCTGCTGTGGGCCTGTTAAACTGTGACAAGACCTCCTAGGCAGCAACAGCCTGTCTTGAGTCTGCTGGGCGCTTCCCCGCACACCAGTTTGCGGTGCAAGAATTAATGAATGGGAAAGCTGCTGCTCTTATTTTGAACCAAATTATTATCAAGCTGCCCTGATCTGAACAGTTTCTGCATACTTGCAGTTCAGGGTGAGATCACCACCCAGGTTTGTTCTCTGTCCACCTGGATGCACTTCATCTCTGAAAGCCCTGTAGATGCAGGTGGAGGAAAAAATATCAGAAAGCAGAGTGCAAAGCAAAATGCCGCATTTCCTCTAGCCTTGCTGAAAACAAAGAGAAATTATGCAAATGAGCTCTTTCCCTTCCTCTGGGGCAGTGGATTTCCTTGCTCTCTGAACCCACAAATAGCCATACAACTAGCTACCAAAAAAAAAAGTTACACCTTCAGCCTTACAAAGCTGTGTGGTTTCTCTCTCCTGTGTGCAGTCACAAAACAGAATCCATCTCTTCAGATGGTGTTAAAGGAAAACTTGCATAGTCAGGCATTCAGTTCAGCAACCACTCACAGGAGATCATAACAGCAGTAAAACAGATCAGACGAGTGGGGAAAGATGCAACTGGTGTCAGGAAAGGAGTCTGTGAAAGTCAAATCTTTCAGTCTGTGGGAGGACCTCCTGGCATGAGCTGTGTTGGGAAGATGAATGCATTGAGGCTGGCTGGGGGTATGTGATGCAGCGGGAGGACAATGTTGCAGTCAGAGACTGTCCAGCACTGCATGTCCATGCTATCGGATTGAGCTCTGCAGCCCCCATCGGTCCTACCTGCATCTCTCCAGTTGCTATGGCCACTGTGACCCATGGCTTCCTTTGGGCATGTCTGTACCAACCTGAGTTAGTGAAACTGCTTTCTGACATGACTCTGAATTTGCTTGGCTGCACTTCTTTCCTTGCCTCTGGCACCCCAGTCTCGTGCCTGGCTTTGTGCACAAGATGTGCAGTGCAGTCAGTTTTTCGAGGGAGAGGTGGGAATGTCAGGTTCAACCCACTAGAGTTCATCCAGCCACACAAGAGTGACCATCAGACAGCCAGCAGTCACCAACAGATCCAGCTGCCGGGTGGATCTCTACAAGCATGAGAACAAGGAAGAGCCAGGCAAGGTACCTGATGGGATTTGGGTGTTTGGTGGCTATTGGACCTGTTTCCTGAGGAGTGAAGAAAGTTGTGCGGATGCTTGTGAAACTTGTGGCTGAGACCACAGCAAGTGTGCCACTGGGAAGGAAAGCCCCAGGCCAGTTCTGCTCTGCAGGCAGCCTTTCCCAGCTAGAAAGTGGAGATGGAGGTGGTGTTGTCAGACTCTATCCCGCTACCCTTCCTTGTCATCTCCAGGATTTCCTGCAGGGTCTCCTGGCTTACACAGCCCAGCTCCTGCAGTATCCGGAAGAAGTCGTTACGGAACTTGACTCCAATAAAGGCGTAGAGGATGGGGTTGAGGCAGCAGTGTGTAAAGCCAATGGCCTCTGTCACCATGATGGCTGTGTCCAGCTGGTCTTCCAGGAGGCAGTTCTTGGTGAAGGCTTCTAGCTTTGTAAGTGTGTTCAGGAAGATGACTATGTGGTATGGGCTCCAGCAGAGCAGGAAGATGCCTGTGACCAGGATGGCCACACGGACAGCTTTTTGCCTCTGCAAGCGCTGGGACTGACACAGTGCCCGGATGATGGCCATGTAGCAGTAACACATGACCAGCAGAGGCACAAAGAAGCCCACAGTGTGGTAGAGGAAGCGGGTTGCCAGCCACGCATTGTTTCCATCGATCCCAACCTCTGGAAAATAGCAAATGCTGCGGTTGCTGTCATCTGTCCAGACTTCCATGAAGATGAGATCGGGTAAAGTCAGAAGCAACGAGCTGAGCCAGACAGCCATGCAGGTGAGGTGGATGGAGCGAGCTCTGCGTTTGCGGTAGGTGTGGATTGCATAGACGATGGCCAGGTAACGGTCCACTGCGATGCACCCCAGCAGCATGCTACTGCAGTAGAAATTGATCTTGTGGACAGCACTGAGTATCTTGCAGAGGAACTTCCCAAATACCCACCCAGCTAAACTCTCCACCACGCTGAACGGGAAGGTGAGCAACAGAGCCAGGTTGGCCAGGGTGAGGTGGAAAAGGAAGTTTTCTGTGCTGGTGCGAGACCGCTTGAACCTCTCTAAAATGACCAGGACCAGGGCATTTCCCACAGTCCCCAATACAAACATCAGCAGATAGATGAGGGGCATGAAGACCCTTCTGAAGGGGTCTCCCTGGTTGCCAACCACAGATGATGCTGGGTTGAAGCAAAAGTAGCCCTCCAAAGAAGGGGTGGTGTTCTCAGCTTCATAATAACCGCTCAGCTCCACCTGGCTCTGGGGAAGAGAGAGACTCTTGTTAATGGAGGTTGTTTCTGAACATAAGAACTCAGTCCCTCAGCTGCACCTGGCAGACTTAGAGTGGAGCATCCACATGTCCCACAGCCCACCTGCATCAGGAGGAGATGCTGACTGCAGTGTGATGACCTCGGTGGTCCCTCCACTGCCAGGGGTTGCAGTTGCAGGTGGAGAAAGGTTTTTTTCCCATGTATGACAGTGAGGGCTGCTCAATCTGTAATCTTTAACTGGAGTATTTGGGGATGTTTTAGTGTCCAGTCAGATGATCAGTTTCATCTTCTGGTTCTTGCCAAGTTACCTGCTGGTGAATTTTTCTTTCTTGCATAGAATGGAACCCTCCTCTACCAGCTTTCCCAGTTTTTCTATCCATTTCTCACATGGACGACTCGTGTCCTGCCTCCTGCCTGCTGTCAGGTATAAAGGTGGTAGGATTCACCACACAGCACATCTGTACCTCAAATTCTGTGCAGTGAACCTGTCCCCTTCCTTTCCTCCTCAGAGGCTTGGGAGCTGCCTAGGACAGAGCAAGGTGAGGTGGGGACAGCAGCAGCTGTCCTCTGAGATTGCTTTCCATGCACTCAGAGGAAGGTGTGGGGCAGGTGTTAAACACAATGGGAGGAAAGTCTCTGATGAGCTGTGGTGCCATAGCTACAGGGATAGATGAAGGAGAGAGAGATCTGTTCAGTCAATAAACTTGTCAGTTCTGAGTTAACTGCAGTCAGGGAAGGGAAGGGAAGGGAAGGGAAGGAAGGGAAGGGAAGGAAGGGAAGGGAAGGGAAGGGAAGGGAAGGGAAGGAAGGGAAGGGAAGGAAGGGAAGGGAAGGGAAGGAAGGAAGGGAAGGGAAGGGAAGGGAAGGAAGGGAAGGAAGGAAGGGAAGGGAAGGGAAGGAAGGGAAGGGAAGGAAGGAAGGGAAGGGAAGGGAAGGAAGGGAAGGGAAGGAAGGGAAGGGAAGGGAAGGGAAGGGAAGGGAAGGAAGGAAGGGAAGGGAAGGGAAGGAAGGGAAGGAAGGGAAGGGAAGGGAAGGGAAGGGAAGGGAAGGGAAGGGAAGGGAAGGGAAGGGAAGGGAAGGGAAGGGAAGGGAAGGGAAGGGAAGGGAAGGGAAAACACCACTTGGACCCCAGGCTGATATCCAGTAAGGGAAGTGCAATAGAGCTGCTGCAGATGTGATTCACCCTTGGCTTGCTGTATCTTCTTGACCAGCCTGTATTTGGGCTGAGGCTGTGGGCAAGTCTCAAGTGCCTGGAAGCTGGAATTGTGCTCAGGATAAGCACCCTGGATGGTGGTTATGCTCCAGCTGGTCTTGCACAAAAAGAGAGTGGTGGAGGAGGCTTGTGGCAAACTGAAAATTAGTGACAACTGAGAAGAGCTCATCAGCAGTCACCCTGAGGTCCCCCACCCACACTCTCTCTGAAGACCTGTGCTGAGACTTCAATGTTGACCACAGCGGAAGTCTCTGCTCATACTTTCATACCTTTCACTGCCAGCTGCAGCCGTTTGCACCTGCTGCTCCTTCCCTCATCAGTCAAAGTTCCTGTCTAAAAATACCAGTCCTGCTCTACACAGTTTTAGACTGATTTTGGGGGTTTTTGCTCACCCAATGTGCTACTAAGCAAAATTACTAAGACCAGTCTGGAGCCTTGAGTTGTGCCTAGCTAGGGAAGAGTGATTTGTGTTTCCTCTCTCTCAGGCCGCCTTCCCTGGGTAATGCACTGGGTGCCTCTGCACATGACCATGTAGAGAGAAAAGGTGACTTGGCAGCAGCAGGGCTCATCTAAACTGCTCTGCTGCTGAAACCATCTGCACGGCTCCAAGAGGAGCCTGGGCATGCTGATGGGGCAGAAGCCTCCGGAGCATTACCGAACATGTAGAGCAGACAGCTGACGCAGGCAGTCCCTAAGCAGTGGACAGTAGGAAGGTGAATGAGTCCTTGGGAAAAGTGTGGAATAACCCTGCCCAGCTCTTGTCCTCTTCCCTGGGCCTCTACCTTTGGCTACTGCCAGGAAGAATGCTAAGCCAGCCTTTGCTCTGACCCAAGTTACTCTTGATCTGTCCTGTTCCCCACCAGCTCTACACGAAGTGGTGCTGTGGCTGTGCTGTGATGCCATGGTGCTTCCTTTAGAACAGGTGAGAGCCAGTCATCTCAGGGACCAGGAATCCTCTGTGCTCAAAACCCCAAACACACACAACTATCTTCCCCTAATGTAACTGTGGGGTTGCAAACCTTTGGTGAGCATTTGTATTACCAAAGAACTTTTATTTTTCTGGTTTAGGGTATGACTTTGGAGATCAGAGAGCGCTGCTAAAGACAAAAGCCTTAAAAAATCCCGTCCAGTTATTTTTCTCCCCAGGTTGAAAGTATTTCCTGCCTACTCTGTACCAGGACCTTTCATCAGGAGTTACCAACACACAGAACTCTGTGATGTGTTGGTGTCTTAGGTTACATGGAAGGTGTAACCAAAAAGTATGTATTCTACTACCATCTTTATATGCTGTTAAGAACAGGTGGGGCAGTGCTCTTAATCTTCAGCATAACTCAGCCCCTATCGCACCCTTTGGGGGGCTATCAAGGTCTCCAAGAGTGACTCGTAAGATTACATCATCCCATTGAGAGATGCCCTGCCCAGAGGGATGGAACTGAACATTCCTACCTGCATATAAGCCGAGTCTTTGGAACACTGGACTACCACTTCCACTGGATTCCCAGCGGAGAAGAGCTCAAGAGTCACCATCGGACCTCCAGAGACCGACCAGATCATTCTTCAGGATCACCACTTCAACCAGACCATATCCATCACTGCAAGGAGACTGCAGCCACCATTTAACTGGGCTGCTATCACCATTCTGACCAACAGGGTGGCAAGTTGTATTCTGACTCTATCAATTTAAGCTGGTGTTTCCGTATCATTGACTTTAATTTTCCCTATTAAACTGTAATTCCGACTGGGAATCTCTCACAATATATTTGTGTGGGGTCAATTCCTCTGCTGGTTTACTTCCAAACTAGCACAGTAGGCCAGGGCCAGAACCTTCAATTTCTCTGAGAAAAACAAAACCAACCCAAAAACCTTTGCAATTTGGTGCAGTGACCAAACCCAGCTGCTCAGGGTGTGCAGGTGACTGTGGTGGAAATCCCAAACAGATGATAGGTTGGAATGGGAAATTTCACTGGGGAGAGGTTGGATGATTCCAGCTGTGAAGAGAAAAATGAAATGATGGAAAATGGCTAGGTTTGCTGGCTGGAGTGTCAGTCCTCCCTTGGAGCCATGCCAGTGCCATCGATGACAGTAGATGGGCAGCTTGGGCGGTGCTCAGTGGCTTTGGCTGCTGACCAGTTTCAAGCATCGCCTTGTATTTGGAGCTGGAAGTGCAGAGTCTGAGTGCGACTATCAGACACCATCTGATTGCTGATGGGGAGCAGGTAGGGAGGGCTCTTACTGTAAACTACTCGCTGTGGGCAGGGGAAGCGTGTGTGAAGCTGTGTTTGAGTCATCCTCTCCTGAATCTCTGAGCAGAGCAGCACACGTGAGTAAGAGCGGACAGAGATGAGTTGGAAACAAATAAAAGAGGATGAAAAATCAGAGTCTGGGCTGAGACAGGAAGGGCAGGGACCAGAGCTGTGGGAAATGCACTGAATATGACAAGCTGAGGCTTCTGGGGACTTGACTGCAATTCTCATTTCTAGTACTGGAAGTGGGTAGCTGCCTGATCTGGGATGGAATAAGTCAACTGGTGTCCATGCAGAGGGGCCTTTGTACAGGTCTCCTGCATGACAATTGCAGCAGATTTGGGGGTGCAATTAGGAATAAGGTGTCTCTTTTATTATTAAATTATGAAAAGTGGTGTCTCTTTCTGTAACAGAGCAGTCAAGTGCATGCCCCGGACGGCCATTCCTGTGTGGTTTTTGTTCAGGGATCCCTTTACCCCTATAACCTGCACCACAGAATTATTCTGGTCTCTGTGAGTCAGCTGTTTTTCTCAGTTCCCCACAGCTGTCAGTGATCAAAACATTCGGATGCAGAAGTGAAGCAGCTTGTGCAGTGTCATGGATTTTCCATGTGAATCATTCCCTTCTAGTCTATGCCAGGGCTGGGAGCAGCATATTTCCTTCCCAAAACCTTAAAACCATAATTGCCCGCATCAGTGCAATTTACTGGCAGAGCTTCTGCTCATGACTTCTCCAGGGGCTGAACTGGGGAAATCCAGGAATAAGACCAAAGCCCGTGGAAATACCATGTTACTGTAGTGCAGGTGCCTTTACGCTCTTGAGTCATGTTGGTCCCATTGCAACAAAAACTGGCCTGAGGAACCTCAGGGAAGCTGGTGAAGATCTCGGTGGTTCTTCCACAACTGTGTTTTTGGTTATCTACTCTGCAGCTGAGGAAGGTTAGCAGGCAAAGCATTTTTGCTATGGAGAAATGGGGTTATAATTTTGGGCATGTTACTTTTCTGCAAGGCCGCAGAATTGAATGGTCTCATATGGTATCAAAATTTAGGTGAGGCCCACACTATATTCACTGTGTGATACTGAGATAAATGCCCTTTTTGTGCAAACATTCTCATAATTTTTCCTTCCATAATTGCTCAATTGCCCAAGCAATCCTCTCTGCACAAGGCAGGGTTTGTGTTGCCACTTTGACAAGGCACTTTGGAAGCCCCTTTTTCAAATCTCTGTGGGTAGGTTGCTGCTACAAGCACCGAGTATAACTAAAGCAACACATGCCAAAGCAAATACATTGATGCTTATCTGTGGCCTCCCTGTTCCAGAGAGGGAGCCAAATCTGAGAAGCTTACAGGAGACAGAGGTGGGAAACAACATATGTCAAAATCCCAACTGCAGAAGTCTGAGAAAAGGTCTAGAACTCTTCCTGCTGTGGCACCTGACTCTGGGTGTTTAGTCCTAAAACCACCTGGGTTTCCCCTGTCACATGGGGTCTCCTTGATGATGTAAAATAATTCACAGCGGAGATAAAATCACTAAGCTATGGATTATGGAAAGTTTTATATGCAAAGAAAAAAACCCCAGCTCTGCTTAATCCCCCTGAGTTAATATAGCGATGGAGGTTTGCCACAAAGGAGCCACTTGCTTATAGTGCGTGACATGCTGCGGGCAAGTGGACAGCACACTTCTACTTTGATGGTTTTCTGGTGGCAGGACAGATTTTCAACAAAGAGTTCAATTAGAGGAATGAACCCGGCATGAAGGTGAAAAAAAGTTTTTGAGTTGGGTTTCAACCTCTCAGCAAATTTTAGCGCTGCCACTAATTTCAACAGAGGTCAGGGAAGGAAGTGTCTTCTCCAAAAGAGTTCTAAAGGAACGACCACGATTTGCGAAGGATTTTTATACTGGATGAATCAGAAAAGAAATAAGGAGGGTAGGGCTTGCTCCCCCATCTCCTTGCTCTTCCCGGGTGCGTAGGAGAAAGGAGGAACAGAAAATTGGGTAACAATTGAATCCAACATTTCTCTTTTTGGAATAATTAAACCTGAAGTCTGCTGCAGAGATCTACTGTAGTAAAAAATAAATTCTGAAACGCAATATTTGAAAATCAGGGTAAAGATAATGCTGCTGTGTACTTCCCCTTGGATAGCACAACATACTTTAAAAGGTGCAGCTGCTCTTTTTCACTTGTAAATGCTGGGAAGAGAACTATGAGATAGAATACCTAGTGTTATCACTTCCTGCTAGAAGTATTAGAAATTTATCTTCCACTCTTTAAAATTCCCCTCTCGTAAATACACTGCATATTCCCCTTTCAGCAGAGTCTATGGCAGCCTGTATGTGGAGAAAGCAAGCCAGATGGTCATACCAAGGGTTTTCACACAGGGAGAGAGAGGACTGGGTTTGCTTGGGTATTCTAGTTGTGTAGACACCAGATAAGGTGTACAGGGCTTTGCATACTGTGTACGCAGTCATTTATGCCACCGAAGGCTGGTGCAAAAGGTGCCTGGCTCAGAATAAGTGTTTTACGTCCACATTGTGTTAATGGCTGTGCAGACAGCAGGGCAGCAGGGAGCAGAAGCTGGGGCAGGCTGGCAACGCAGGATGGGACTGCTGGAGCCCCACTCCCCAGGTGAGTCACCTGGCCCTTTGCAGAGACTTAGGCCTGTGTCCTCATGCAAGGACAGTGCTTCCCAGTACATCTGTGCACAAGGTCCGGGTAGCTAGGCAGGATTCACCAACTGAATACTCAGCACCTTCGGACCACAGCGGCTGCAGCCACACTACACTGGCTCTCTTCAAGCAACAGCATTGTGCTCGTGGTCAAGTTTGGACTTAAAGGATGCAAGGGCCGATTATGGTGGCATAAGAAATGGCTCAAGCTCTGCCAATAGGAGGGTGAGAAGATGGACAGCCAGAAACCTGGCCTTTCAGCCCACCCCAGCTCTACCTGCCATCCCTGTTTATCAAGCAAAGCCAGGCCCAACTCACCAAGTCATAGGTCTCTGATGAGTAGCTGACAGGCCCCATGGCTTGAGGGACAGGATCCATCTCTCCTCCAGAAGTTTCTACAAAAGTTCTTTTCTGAGGCGGAGTTGATCATTTAAGTGAGTAGGGAGGGACACAGAATGTAACAATAGAGTATTTGCAAGGCAAATGAGCTCCAGGCATAGAGTGACCTGACCGCTGTAAAGATTAGCATCTAGCTTTATCATCTTTTCACTAGCGCTGGAAGTTCTTTTTTAAAGCACAGTTTGAAGAATCCATATTCCTTTGATCTGTACCACAGAAGATCCAGAACATCCTTAGATCTTCCCTGGAAACTTTCAGGGCTCTTTTCCACAGCCATCCTTGATCTAGGTGTCTGAAAGGCTTTGGAAATTTCTGTGTCAAGGACCACCCTCACCAGAAACCTCCTGGATTCAGGCGCTTCTCGGGAGCTGTGCAGGACTTTGAAGCGTAGGTGTGGTTTGTATGATCATCGCCCTCTGCCTCGGGGCCCTCCTGGCTGCTTTAACCCCGGTGACTTGTGGTTGTCTTCTGTTCCTTCTCCTGCTGTTTCGCCCCTCGTCTGGGCTTGGGGGAGCGTGAGGTGGCTTGCACAGGAAAGCAAAGCCTTGGCAGCCGCTCTGCAAGTCTAGAGCAGGGCTAGCAGGGGCTGGGCAGCTGCATGACACAGTGAAGCCACTTGATTTCACAAGGAGAATTAAGATGTGAAATGAAGCTGTTCTCTGCTCGGGGAAATGAGCACTTTGTTCAGTGATGTCACAGCAGCAGAGTCACAGTGAGAATGCCCCGGTGTGGGTCAGCAGAGTAGGATGGCATTGCAGCTAGCATTTTGCCAGAAAGCTTTTCCTGTGCAAAGAGCTGAGGTGGTTTGACAAGCACACTGCTTGTCTTCCTCTTGTCTAGGCACAGCTGCACCAGGGCCTCCCTACCGACAAGGACTCTGGTGGGACTTTGGACTGGTGAAGAAGGAGGTGGTGTTATCCTGCTGAGCACTGCTGGATTACAACCACTCCTCCTGCTTCTCAGATCACGGCTTGTTGGGCACCTGCTGCCCCAAGGATGTCGCTTTGTGTGCACCTGCATGTGCTTGTCAGCCTCTGGGCACTCTTTCTCCTGAAAGCAACAGGATGGAGAGCAGTAAAGCCGGAGGAAGGCCAAAAGGAGCTCGCATTGTGCCTCACTCATATCCCCCACCTCAAAGGGAGAACAGAGACGGAACAAGCCCTGTCCTGAAGCCCTGTGTCGCAAGGGCTGAGGGGTAATGCAAGGAGCTGGGTACCACTGAGCCCGGGAGACTGAAAGGTTAGGAAGGATGTTCTCAGTCAGCAAGAACTGGTGGGTGGAGCACTCAGCGTAAGGGACTTCCTTTAACGGCCACACGATGGCGCCAGTCCTGCCTGCGCCCTTTGCTGACGAGGGTGGATAAATAGATTAAAACAGGAATGTGAGAAAAAACGCACTTCCTTGTCCTTTTGCATGTATTATGAAAAAATATTTGAAGAAAAATTCGTCTACAAAGTAATTTTGGAACTACTAGGTGTTTAAGTGCTAGTGTTTAAGATTACATTCCCATCGTGTCTCCGTCTGTCGAAATCCATGTCTAAATAACAGCTGTCTAAAAAGAAATGTCAATTCCTAGCCTGTTACGATCGGTAGTTACGACTCCTACAGGCTGTGGCTCAGTCTTTTATTCCTACGTTTGTGTTGGTTCTCTTTTAGTAACTACATAGCGAAGCCCCGTTACGTTTCCAGGCGTTTTCTTGCGAAACAGGGTTAAGGGATGGGCCAGGCCTGACCGACTGGCCCAGGTCGAAGGACGAGGGACGAGGGACCGGGACCGGGACCGGGACCAGACACCAGCTCGGTCACGTGGGCACCGCACGCTGGGCGGGGCGTGACGCGAGGCGCACGTCGAACGTACGTACGTACGTGCGTGCGTGGTGCGTGCGGACCGGGGCGGTGCCGCCCGCCGGGAGGGGGAGGGCGTACGGGAGGAAGGAGGAAGCCGCCATCTTGGAGCGTCGAGTCGCCATAACAAGGCACCGGGGGAGCGCGAGGATTTTGTACCTGGGCGAGGGGGAGTGCGGCTGGTGGCGGTGAGGACGGGCCAGGGCGGGCACGGCTTCGTGGGAGCGGGGCGAGGGGGCCACTGCCGGCCGGCCGCGCCTCGCGGCCTGCGACGGGAGCGCGGGCCTGAGCGGGGCCTGGCGGCGCCGCGGGCGGGGCGGGGGCGGCCGGGCCGGGCCGGGCCTGGGCGCACCGGGAGCTGCGGGGCCGGGGGACCGCGCGGGGCGGGGCCGGGCGGCGCTCTCTCTCCGCCGGCCCGGGCAGCAAGCGGCGGCTGCTCCATTGTTCACGGGCGGGAAGTGCTGGTGTGGCGCAGCTGCGATCGGCGGGCGGCGCCGGGCCCGCCGCTCGGCCCCGGGGCTCCGCAGTGCGGCCTGGGCTCATCGGGCACATTGAGCACCTCGAGGGCTCCCTTTGTGCCGGGACCAGCCGAGGGGAAGAGAAAGGTCCGGAGCTGTTGCCCCGGCCGCCCGCCCGCGGCCGGAGAGCACAGATGTGTAACGGAGGCCCTTTTTTCTTCAGTCCGTCAGTTTGCGAAATGGTGGCGTCTCTTAAACCGCATCGGGGAGATTTATTGGGTTCCGTGAGGTTGTGCGTTGTGTTTAATCTCTGTTCTTCTAAAGTACAGTTACGAGCGTGAGGGCATAAGGGACTGAGAGGTTTAATTCCCTACGCTATTGGAGAACTACTCGGCGTTCGTATCCGGGTCTCATTGGCGTCTCTGGTTACCTTCGTGACTAGTCTGGTTTTTAGCAGAAGTTAATGGCCGGGAGAAATATCTCTTCGAAGATGCCTTGGAGGTTAACTAGCAGAAAATCCTAGTATTGCAAACTTTAAAATTCTGCGAAGGCAGAATTGACACACTTGAAAACAGCTGGGACGTCTGCATTCCTTTTTTACTCTCTTGAAATGCTCTTCAGTGTGCCTTTTTGTTCACTGGGAAAACATGGATTTTGTTGCGAATGCCGAGGTTAGGAAGCCGTAGTCTGCTCTTTTTTCCTTTGTGTTTTTCCAAGATGTGGATGCATTGTGGTGAGATAGCGCAGGCAAACCTACTTTTTGTTCCAAAAAATTCTGGACTAGGGACGTTTTATCTCCCTGGTACCATCATAAGGAGTCTTTAGCTCTGGTCCATGCTTGCTTTATGTAAGGGGCAGACTCGTATTGTCTTCTCACAGTTTTGCAACCTTTCTGTTACATACAGAGTCAATATTAAGTTATGTGTACCAAACGTTATCTTCTGAGCACAACATAAGTTGTTGCTGACAGGAGGAAGGTAAGGTCACGAGCAGGAGGCTGGATAACCAGCAGTGTTACTCCCTTAGTTCAAGCACAGTCTCTCCGACTCAACGGAGCAGCTGCTCTCAGTTCAGCGTGATGGTGTTGTTTGGTTGCTGTTCTGAATAACCTTAAATCAATACCCCGTTGAAAACTGGGGGTAGGCTGGTTGAGCTAGCGTTTTGGATTGGAGGAGGGCAAGCTGTTGGTTTGGGTTTACATAATTTATATTTCCCTTTCAAACTGAACAGGGCAATCAGAGTAATGTAAGGGTTTTGTCAGTTTTAGCTGGAATGCCCACTTGATATTGTAGTCTTGCTTCCTGTCACAAACCTGGGCATAACATCATTGCTCAGCATTTTAGGGCTGGTTGGCTGCATACCGGAAGTGGGGGAATTTGTGGGGGAATTGAAGACCCATCAGAGCAATTGATATGCTTAATGGTTACTTTATGGGAGGGGGCAGGTAGTGGAAGGTTGCTGAAAGTGCAGTTGTTCAGGAGGTTTTCTTTGGGGGCTGAAGATGTTAGGCATAGCTTTATAGAAAGGCAGAAAAAATTTCATGCGTGTCTTTATAATTATCACTGAGGAAATGAAAAAGCAAATGCTGTTGTTGCACGCTGCCTGGAAAGAAATTTTTCTTAAAATACGAAAGTAAACTGGTATAATTTATGTCGACAGAAATCCACATACTAATTGTTATTGTCTGCTTCTCTTTCAGATTGAAGCAAGTGAATTCTGATATAACTCAACTTCATTAGAGGGCTTTTTTTAAAAAAAAGTTGATCCACAGTGCATCAGAGCAAGTTACTGCTTTACTTTTGAGTGACTTACAGGTGCTTGCCTGCATTGCAATAAAGGACTCATATATTGAGCAAGACTTATTTATCTCTTCATTTTGGAGAGTCTAATAAACTGTTATTACAGTTTCTGTACTGACTTTCAAAGTTTTGAAGTCTAAAAAGACATCTTTAAAGATAAAAGCATGAGCACGGCCAGAACAGAGAACCCTGTTATAATGGGTCTATCCAGTCAGAATGGGCAGTTGAGAGGCCCTGTAAAACCCAGCGGGGGCCCAGGAGGTGGAGGCACACAAACTCAGCAACAGATGAACCAGCTGAAAAATGCCAACACAATCAATAATGGCACTCAACAGCAAGCACAGAGTATGACCACCGCTATTAAGTAAGTGTTTGTCTCGGCTGCTACAAAAGGAATGTTTAAAAGTCATATATGGGAAAGCATTCTTGGGTTCCCATTTGGAAAGTTTTGTCTTCTGTTCGAATGGGTGGTTCGAAGTGTCCCGTGTTGGTCGTTATGAAAAAAACTGTATTTCCATGTGCAAGCTTCTCTCCAGCAGCGATTGTTGTGAAAATCCAATTCGATGCTGTGCTTTTCTGAGTCTGAGCCACTGTCAGAGGCAGTCCACTGAGCATTAGAATCCTGGGTACCTTGCTTGTTGCAAGTGGTGCGAGAGGGAAGTAGGGGAGTGGGTAGGAACTGAACTGATATTCAAGACTGAGGAGGAAATGCCACCTGGTCTCAGTCTAGTTGTGTATGCTTTTCAGTTTGTCACAGTTCTTTCTCATGGTGAAAAATGCTTTAAAGTCAGTTTTCTTTTGTCATTGATGTGAAATAGTTGTACCTGATCTCAGTGTAATGCCCTGGCTTTAATTCATCAAAGCCTGAGCTGAGGGGATACGGTCCCACTGTGAAACCCTGCTCCCATCCAGCTAGTTTTAGAAGTGCACTGGGTGGAATTTCTGAAAGGTGTAAATGACTTGGACAGTATGGTAATGTGTTGCTTTTCTTTTTTCTTCCATGGATCCTCCTTCCCCTGAATAGCACTGGCTTTTATTTTGTTAGTTATTTGTGAAGGAAGTGCCGGCTGTCCTCAGAGAGAGCATGATGGAACACTCAGGTTCTTTAAATCTGCCTAAGTCGCCCCTCCCTTTTTTTTTCGGAATATATTACATGGTTACTCTAATAAATGTTGTGAATTAAACTGATCAAAATTCACGCATAACTTCCTGGGGTTGGTGAAGAGGAGGACGTGCTCTCCTCTCTACAGTGGCTTTCAAGAGAAGATGAGTATCTAAATCTCACTGAGAGCAAACAAGGTTTGATCAACAAGTGGAATGATTGCTTACTTAACTTTTTCACCAGAAGTGTTATTTACCTTTTCACATTACTTGGGGATTGAGAATGGATGTTCCCTGGGCAAGAGAATTTTTCTTTTAAGTGGTGAAATATTCTTGTGATGATTTATTATAGTCAGTTTCTGTTATGTGACTAAGTCAGTGCTCAGTTTTAAGTCTGTTCTACTGGTTGATTCAGTGCCCTAAAAATGGGACTGGAATCATGACTGGATAAAGATTTCACAAATTTGTTTGGCAGACAGCTGACTTTGTCTGTTTACAGTTTTCTGCCTGTTACATCCTGCTTAGCTCAGAGAAGATTGATATCTGTAGGCACTTTTAGCTTTGAGGAGGTGAAAATACTACATGTTCATCACTACATCTAAGAAAACAAAATGCAAAATCAAAATATTAATTAGTTTAAAATTTGCTTTCATTTTATTTTGCTATAGACCTGGTGATGACTGGAAGAAGACTTTAAAACTCCCTCCAAAGGATTTGAGAATCAAAACTTCGGTAAGGGTGATTGAATTGTTGGAGTAGATACTAAGTAAAACTTGTGGGAGAGGTTGCAGTGGTAAAATACTTGTCCTGAGCAAAGGCTAAAAAGTAGTTGAACTCCTGCCGTTTTAAATGAGGAATTAATTTGTTCTCCGACTGCTTGTGAGCAGTGTTGCTCTCGGAAAGCTCAAAAATGGAGTTCAGTGTGGTTTTCTTACTTTATTAGTATTATAGCACAACACAGGCAGCATCTGTGCTATGCGAGGCAGATGGGAAGGTGTCGCTGTATACACTGAGGAGCTGTGTTTGGCTCTGAGAAAAGTGAACATTTCCTTTGCCACTGTAGAGTGTTGCGCAGATTAATGGGCACTGCTGTATAATCATTTGTGGTCTTCCTGTACAGTCAATTTTAGACCAATCTACACTTGCAGGTTGTATGACCTGATCTTATGGATGTGCTTTTGTTTTGTTTTTTTTTTTTGTTTTGTTTTGTTTTTTTTGTTTTGTTTTGTTTTATTCAGGACGTGACCTCCACAAAAGGAAATGAGTTTGAAGATTACTGTTTGAAACGGGAGTTGCTGATGGGAATTTTTGAAATGGGCTGGGAAAAACCATCTCCTATTCAGGTTGTTTGCAAACAGACTACCTAGATGCTGCTTTTAACTTTTATGAATGTATTGAAATTCTTATGCCTAAATGCCTGATACTTACGTCATCATTGGGGAAGACTGAAGCTGTGATTGATAGAACTTGGTGTCCCTTGGGAAAGCAAGAATGTCTAACCCCCAACTAAATCACTAAGTCATTCAACGAGTGACTGAGGTGTTAATTTGTTAATTTTCTGTTCAGTGACATCTTTCACATAAGTAGTCCCAGGAGTGTGTTCAATAAGTTTTCCAGAAAACTGAGTTACTACAGGCTATGTACCTTTAGTTGTTAAAAATACAGTTACTCCTTTATCACAGTGTTGGCTTTTTTATTGTAATTTTGTGGAAGAAGGAGATTGTGGGAGAGAGATTAACATCTTAGCAAGTTTACTTTTCTGTACCTCCATCTTTCTTTTACTTCTGAGGCTTGTTCTATTTAAGAACTGTTTGTGTGTAAACTTCAGAGGGGAATGGAAGGTTGAACTCTTTAATTGGTGTTTCAAGGTTTGTCGCTAACATGACTGCCATCTTGTTTCTTTAGGGCATGAGAAAACTATGGCTTGCTTTGTTTGTAAACAGATTCTCACGATACCACCTTTCCAAAAGGTTCAGATTTCTTTAGGTGTTGCTGAGAAAGGTAGTAAAATTAAAAATACATGGGGCCTGTGTTTGGACGGCTGAAGATTTTATGAGAAGTATATCACAGGAATACAGAGGTTGGAATCACATGGGCTGAGGTGGTTCTGATGTTAAGATGTAGGTGGGAACAGGAGGAGTTTGCTAGTGACTGTCATTGTCTGTTCACTTTCTCTTCCCCCCCCAGTTTTTCACTATTTTCCTGATGTGTTAGTATGGGTTTACTTGTGGTACGTGATCCCTTTCCTATGATAAAGCAAGATAAGGACTTCTAAGTGGGATGTGTTAAGGAACTCATTACTGATGGGTTTAACTTCTTCCTGTTGTGAGTCTGTCATGCTTGTAGTTGCAGGATAGCAATAATAATAATGGTCATGAAACAGATTTCACGTGATACCGTTAGTGAGGGGAGTTAAATTTGGTCAGCCTCTTCAGTGAAGCGTGGCTTATGATTAATTGCTTATGCACTGTCTGTCCTTGCATTTCAGGAGGAGAGCATCCCCATTGCTTTATCTGGTAGGGATATCTTGGCTAGAGCAAAAAATGGAACAGGCAAGAGTGGAGCCTACCTCATTCCTTTACTTGAACGGCTAGACTTAAAGAAGGACAATATACAAGGTGAGTTGAGGTGGATCTCACTTAGCTGCAGCCAGGTAATGGTGTCAGTCACTACATAAGAGACTTGAACATAAAACTGGTTAATGAAATTGGGGGGTGTAGATTGTCTGTTTGTACTTCCAGAGAAAGTGAATGGGGAGTTGTGTAGGGGAGGTGGAATTTGAAAGTCCCACAGTTGCTTTCAAAAGCTTTAAATGGAAGAAGGCTTGTAGCCTTTACTGTCTTGCCCTGGAGAGTGGATGTGGATTAATAAGAAGTGTGCTGGCTGGGATACTTGTGCAAAGGGAGCATCAAGGGCTCAAGAACCCTTGCACAGAATTTTCTTTGTCAAAAGCAGTTCCTAAGTCTTGCTCAGGATACCCAGAGTGGAATTGCTAAACCATACTTTTCATTATTTTACTTCATAAAGTCTCTGTCTACCCTGAGGATGAGTATTTAAGATACAGTGTGTTGCTAGTAACTCACAGTGATGTTTTTAACTTTCAGCAATGGTGATTGTTCCCACCCGTGAACTAGCCCTGCAGGTCAGTCAAATCTGTATCCAAGTCAGCAAACACATGGGAGGTGCCAAAGTGATGGCAACAACGGGAGGAACCAATTTGCGAGATGACATAATGAGACTTGACGATACAGGTCAGAGCACTTTTGCTACACTGCAGTTGCTGTTTGTTTGTGGCTTTTACAATGTGGTCATGGAATTTCTGCTTGTTACTGTTTGCCTGTTAGAGAACAGACTACAGTGTCTTGTTTGCTGTTCGTATACTGTTGTCGTTCTTTCTAATTGTACATATGAAACATGGCGATGAATGCTGGAAGGAAACACTGTTTTAATCACCCTAACTTTGTGGGTTTTTGTTTCTTTTTTTTTTCTTTGTTTCTTTTTTTCTTTCTCTTCTAACCTTACAGTGCATGTGGTGATAGCTACCCCTGGGAGAATTCTCGACCTCATCAAGAAAGGAGTGGCAAAAGTTGAGCATGTCCAGATGATAGTATTGGATGAGGCAAGTTGCTCATGTTAAATATTCTGGGATTTTAACACCAAGTTAAAACGGTGATGTGTCTCAGTGAGTGTCCTTTTGGTACACAGCAATGATTCAAACTTGCTTAGAGACGTTGTAAGGTCTCCTGCATTTCTCAGTATTTTTGAGAAACTATTTTGACAGTAGGATTGTTTTGCATGTAAATCTTTTAAGAAAACAGCCTGGGAAGATTTGCCTTTCCTGTCTTTGCTAATGCTGAAGAATAGAGTAACCGTCTATTCTGCAACAAAGGAATGCATTTCCTTTGCTTTCCGTTTATAATGAGTCGGCTGTGCTTACCACATAATTTTATATAAAATTGATTTTTGAACACCCAGTAGCATACAGGCTTCTGAGTGAGAAAACATAGTTGTGTGAAAGCTCTTGGATGACACTGGTAGGAGCCCTGTTTCTTTCCTTCCCCCAAATGTGGAGCTACCGAAGGACTAAAATCTGATGCCATTATTTTGACTTCCTATTTGTTTCTTCTGTTGTTACAGGCTGATAAATTGCTTTCTCAAGATTTTGTTCAAATAATGGAAGACATTATTCTCACGCTACCTAAAAACAGACAGATTTTGCTCTACTCGGCCACTTTTCCTTTGAGTGTGCAGAAGTTCATGGTGAGTGGAGATGTGTCTATGTAGGTATGGTGATGGTGGTGACATTGCACAGGAAGGGCGTGAATGAGTGGTGCATAGCTGTTAGTGCTTGTTTTTTTAAATACATTTAAACTTACAGGTTTAATCTAAATCAGCCTAAGTCTAGGACAGAAGTTTGAAAGCAATTTTTGACCTGCAGTTGCATTAATGGGAAACTAGGTACGTGCAGATTTTGCCTCTAAGGTGTCATTTTCCACTTTGCGTATTAGTTATGTCATCTGTACAGATTTGCTTCTGGAGGGTGCTCCTGTTTGGCCTGCTCAGTCACCTTGGATCTATGAGCAATCCTTTGTTAAATTTTACGCACCCTGTCTGTTTTCAGCGTAGCTCGAAGAGTGAGCGACTGGGTAGTGCGTCGTTGTCTTAGAGGTTAAATGTGCCGTAGGATGGGAACTACTTACATTGTTTTGATCTCCTGCTTTAGCAGTATCTTTATTTTTCAGAATTCCCATTTGCAAAAACCCTATGAGATCAATCTGATGGAGGAGCTGACCTTGAAGGGAGTTACTCAATACTATGCCTATGTGACTGAGCGTCAGAAAGTGCACTGCCTCAATACGCTCTTTTCTAGGGTAAGGAGTAAGGCTCGGTCAGGAACATAGCAGAAGCTTTTTCCCTTTTGGAACCAATAATAAGACTGAGTGTTTCAAAGGCAGCTTAATGAAAATCTTTCATTGTCAAAATGTGTTGTATATGTAAGGCTGAAAATGCATGCTTCTTGTCCTGCAACTCAGTGTTATGGAACTTCCTTAATTTTTTCCCTTCCTATGCAAAAATGTGTCCTGTGTAAATTACCAGCAGCATACCTGCTCTGCTTTCTTTCTGGAAGGGATTTAGACATGTCTGGGATTATTTGTTAGTAAAATGCTGCATTTACTGAGAGCACTACTTTTATGTTCAGCTCCAGATTAACCAGTCGATCATTTTCTGCAACTCCTCTCAACGGGTTGAATTGCTAGCCAAAAAGATCTCCCAGCTGGGCTATTCCTGCTTCTATATCCATGCTAAAATGAGGCAGGTGAGTATGAAGTTTACAGTGGTTTATTCCACACCACCCCAGGCTTTACTAAATAGCTGAATTAAATCTCATGCTTGCTTTAAATTTGCATGTTCTTCATAAACTGAAACATGTATTGCTTTGCTATGGGTTTGGTTTTAGATACCCACTGCCAACCCCCACCCCCAACCTTCCCCTATCCCAGCCCTCTTTTCTCAGCTGTTCAGCGTGTGTGGCCAGTTGGTATTTGAGTACTTCAGGTCAGGTTATTTAGTCTCAGTGTAAGCATAAACTGCAGCCAGAGGGCACAGTTCTTAGCGCTGCCGCCTTGCTTTGGCAGCATGAGGAGCCTGGGTAGAGTGCACAGTGTAACTAATACAGATAAAAACAGGCCTGATATAAAACAAATTACAAAAACCCTTATACTTAGCCCATTGAGTGCTCTGTATGGCTTTGCAAACAGTAATCTTGCACTGTGACTGCAGGGGAATCTGAGAAGTTGAGGAGGTAGGTTGGATGGAACCTCTTGGTGAAAGCTGTCCTAGTGTATGGTGACTGTGCCCTTGTGGCCTTGGTGTAGCTGGTGAAAAATGCCATTGCAGCTTTGGTGATGCAGAGGCTTCTGTTAACTGTACAGTAGCTCCCACTTTAGCTTCACACTACGAAAAAATGTCAGACGGCTGAAGTGATGCATGTAGAACAGGAGTACTATGAAACATTTTATTTATTTTATATGTAAACTAGTCTAGCTTGCTGCTCATGCAACTGACAAGTAATGCCATTGTTTGCTGGGCCAGATGCAGAGCAGTAATTAATTGAGCAGAAATAGAAGGGGTGTTGTTGAGAACAGAGAGATATGCAAGTGAGTTCCTTGAAGTTTGATTTTTTGGTATACTTTGGATCAGTCAGTAGATGGTCTTGTGGCAAAGTGCAGCTGTGTTTTTGCAGAATGCTTCAGCTTGTTCAGTCCCTCTCTAAATTTCACTTAAAAGTGATATTACTTAATATTGTGTGAGGTATTGGTGAGAGGAGAGTTTTCACAGAAAATTCATCCTACCCCTAATTCTGAATCGGTAGTGAAAAATGCTTCATACTGGAAAAGGAAGTTACTGCCAACTTTATTTTTTAAGGGAATGAATAAAACATGAGAAATTTGGCAAGGGGACCCGAGGAAGACAACATTCAAACTACCAGTTTAACTTCCTTTATGTGATTTTGTGTAATGGTAGCTTTAGATAGTCCTTTTCTGAGACGGTTTTGATGCTGCTGTAGGAGGTTTTAAAACACAGTTAATCGTCTTTGTTGAAAAGCGGGATCGAGACCCTCCAGAGTTAATTCTTTAGAATATATGGTAAGGAGTGCTAAAAAATATGTACTGGCATCTTAATTCAACTCATCTGCTCTCTGACGAGAAGGAGGAGAAATTCACACAATTGAAGTTCAGTGTTAGTTACCTGAATGTACCTGAAAGTAGCAGCTGGTTGGTTAGCAGGTTTTGGTTTTTTGTTTCTTTTGGTTTATATGTATGTGTTTCCAGGAGCACCGCAATCGTGTATTCCATGATTTCCGAAATGGCTTGTGCCGCAATCTCGTTTGCACTGGTAAGAGTTCCTAAACGTTTTCCTGTGTCTTGAGTATGTGATAAGAAAGCGCATTAGCCCAGATATTGTAGATCGATTAGCTGTAATAAAGCAATACAAGATGTCATTCTCAAGCCTGCATGTAGCAGGGTGCAGCACTCCTTTAGGCACGTGGAGTTTTGTCTTTTGAGAAGTTGCAACTTGCGAACAAATCGTTTTACTGAGGTAGCGTTTTCTGTTTATTTTCACACCTGAGGGTTCCCTGAGTTATTGGGTCATAAACTTTCTATCAATAGAACTGTGACTATGATCATGTGAAGTTTTGCCGATTCTTTTGAATGCTTATAGGTGTCTTGGTTTGAAAGACAGGTGTCTGTTAAGGTAGGTGGGAACCTCCCTTAGAATAGAGAATACTCTTCCTTCACCCACTTCCCTCCGAATTACTATAACTTTGAAATCCAGGGCTTTCAGGCAAAGTTACGGGAAAAGGAGTAACAGTTGGGAAAAGGAGTAGCAGTTCTTTACTAGTATCTAAAACGAGGCAAACGAGCAATAATAACAGTAGCAGCCAACAAGTGAACCAGAAACCCGGTGGCAGCTCCCTCTGGGCTGCCTGACACCCTTCCCTTTGGTGCAGTTGCGGTAACGCCAGCTGGTGCTGTTGAGTTTCAGCCGGGCAGGGCAGATGCGATTACTACCGCGCAGCTGCAGGGGGCGCTGTGGCGCGAGCTCGGACCAACCTCCCTCAGGCACTAGTGTCGGACGGCTGGATGGCAGGGTGGGCAGCAGCAGAAAACCTCAGAGCATCAGGCTGGAACAGCAGAGCTGACTCATCCGGGGCAGCGCGCAGGAGGTGGTAGAAACTCCGCAGCTGTGGCAGGAGCCGCAGTGTGTCCCGGCAGGTGGAGGGCATGGGGCCACAGGGTAGCAGAAAACAACCCGAGTCAGCGGCAGGAAAGCCATAGGGCTAGGGAGAGGCAGCCAGACTCCTCCGCAGGGGAAAGGGCACCCGGATTTCCCCTGAGGCACCTGATCGGATAGTAAAGGTCCTCCCCACTCACATTTGGTGTTAATAAGGTCCCGGTTTAAAACGGCTGCTCTTACAAAGGAAGGCTTACCCAGTAAGGAAGAAATGAAGAGCTGGTCTCCTGTGGCCACAGAGAACCCTCTCCTAGCTAAGGGAACTCTGCTGCCTCCCCTGATGCCCCCAGAACAAGTGAAGTTACCTGCAGCCAGGTGTTCTCCCCTCACCCCATCCCAGCCACATAGTTAGGGTATCTTAGCAACAGATGGGACAAAATTCCCTAAGAGAAAGAAAACAAAAGGGAAAATCCTAACCTCCAACAATAGCTCTTTTTTTTGCAATACTTTTGCAGTTTTTGGCTGGCCCGCGTATGATCTGAGTTCTTCATTGTACGGCCTGTTTGGGCAGTACCTGGCAGAGTCTGCTATCACTACATATGTGTGGGCTATCTTAACAGAAATCGATAGAAGCAGAATAGAAGTATTTGAGGTAGTGGGATGTCGGTCGCAAGACTGTTGTGACGTTGGCAATGTCCAATCCTGTGTGAAGAGATGCTTAAGAAGACCTGCTCCAAAATAGTGTAAGGTGGAAAAAACTAGCTTTGTGGTTATTTTTTCTGTGGCGATGTGCAGATCTGGTGGTTTTGGTTGTTCTCACATTATTTGCGTTTATAATGTGCACAGAGCAAGAGGAAGCTGTAACAGGGTTGTACGTAAACTGTCTTTGATACAAGGAAAGATTTTATCTGGAAACTACCGCAAAGCAACGTTAATCGCTGTTAATCTTTACATCCTAAATACTGTCAGCGTTTGATCTCATTGAAATTAAATTTCTTTGTGACCTGGATTATCTTTCAGATCTGTTTACCCGAGGTATTGATATCCAGGCTGTGAATGTGGTGATAAACTTTGATTTCCCAAAGCTGGCAGAGACTTATCTCCATCGCATTGGCAGATCAGGTGAGAGGCAAAACCTGTTTTAGGTGCAACTTTGCTGATGATTGTGATGCTTTTTAGCCTTGAATTGGCTTTTGGTTTTTTATTGCTGTATCTAAGAATTACCAAATTTGATTTGATTTTTCAAGTAGTTTGATTTTTCTGACAAATTTATTTTTGGGTATCATCTCAGATGGCTGTCCTCATTGAGGATATTATCTGAATAAAGGGCTGTTCTCTTGAAACTGGCCTCATCAATCTAATGGGAAGAAAAAACAAACATACTTTGCTTTCATCTCGGGAGACTTACTGTTGCTCCTGTTTGCAGTTTGGGAAAATTTTGTACTGAAGCTCAGCTTCCAGAGTATCTCAAAGCATAGAGATTTATGCTTTCTTCTGCATGAGTTCTGAGTTCTATTTCTACCATCTGGGCATATCAGCAAGATATGCCTTTAAGAAAGGCAGTAAACAAAGGAACTCAGTGTAGTTGAACTGTAGTTCAGGCTTATTCAAGAATTCTCGAAGACTTTTCAGTGGTAATTACTCTGGAGCATTGGTCAGAGCATTTTGAACCTCCTGAGTTTTGTATCCCTACAGCAGTACGAAGCGCCTTACCAGAAACTGATGTGAAGGTTGTAGAGACCTGTGGCTGGATTTGTTTTTATCATCAGAGAATGATACTGACTTTTTAGTCTGCAGACGTTTTCTGTCAGCCCCTCTGTTAACTCCGTTCAGTTCAGGAGTGCGTTTTTTGTTTTTTGTCAAGGTCGCTTTGGTCATCTTGGCCTGGCCATCAACTTGATCACCTATGATGATCGATTCAACCTGAAAAGTATTGAGGAGCAGTTGGGAACTGAAATTAAACCCATACCAAGCAACATCGACAAGAGCTTGTATGTGGCAGAATACCACAGTGAACCTGTAGAAGATGAGAAACAGTAAACATGTAGGTATGTAAGTGCCTTTCTTAATAGCAATGTTGTGTTGGATGAAAGTGTCGTCAATGTGTCAGTGTTACCACAGGTGAAGAGGGAAACTGATGTGATGAAAAGGCTCTGAATGTGAAAACAAGGGTTTGAAATAAAATATCAGGGCAAGGAATTCCATGGGCGTGCTGAGGGCGGGAGGGGAGGGATGAGTATTTTTTAGTTATTTTAATTGAAATGCTGACCATATTCTAAGGACACCAAAAATGGGGAAAAGGGGGAATGGTGTTGGGAGAGACCAGGATGGAGTACTAGTAGCCTAAGGAATTCTTCCTGTATTGCTAAGCTGAAATGAGAAATTGATGAGGGGCAGAGAGGAAGGTAGTCCTCAAAAAGGTGAGGAGATAAAATGGATAGCTGTGAGAACAGAGCATCAGTGGAAGAGTATGCACATCACCAGCCAGAAGAACCCAGGTTCAAGCAAAAGGTGCTGCCTCTTTTGTATCCTTTGCTTCATAGAATTTTTGGAAGTGAACAAAGTAGGGAGTGAAGCTGCCACATGAGGTCGTCTACATAGTTTTAAAAGAAAAGGAGGTTTCACTGTTTGAAACTCATCTAAGTGCCCCTTTTGTGATCATTGTCTCAGGAAAAGTTGCTGAGTTAAGTTCTTTTATAAGAACGTGACTTGCCTTGGACTGTGGTCAAGATAAATGGCTGCAGGATGACGTTTGATCAGACCTTACTTAAGATGTTGTGCAAGATCCATCACTATACAGTTTGGGCTGAAAGTCATTCTTTTGTATACTCTTCTCTGAGGTCATGAGTTAGAAAGACAATACCAGTGAAGCTGCTGAAATTCTTTTCAGATGAGCAAAAATAAAAAAGTGGCTGTAGAAGCAGACTGCTCAATAGCATTAAAATGAACCTATGGTTCCTTATTTGAAATCATTCAAGGATAGCCCTGTGTAATCACACCAAGCTGACTTGAAAGCTTCTGCTTTGCTGGTTGAACCATCTCCACGTTTATAAGTAAATAGAATACAAAACAGGTGATGGATGTGTAACAGTCTTTTGCGTGGCTTCCTAAGGCGAATGCTGTGACCTTGCTGGAGAGCAGTTTGCTGCTTCCTAAAAGACAAACTGGGAGGTAGTTATGTTCCGTAGGTACAGAAGGGCATTAGTGGTGCCTCTTTATACAAAGCTGAGCTTGAGATTTAGCTGTTCAGTATGCCCTTTGCCTTTTGAGAACTGTTGCGTAGTTAGTGTGATTCATCACTTGTGTTCTGGTTTTGTATAGAACTGATTTAACTGTGGGTGTTGGTGTTGCGGTTGTTTGGTTTTTTGGATATTTTTCGTTTGGTTGATGGTTCTTTTTGTTGTTGTTGTTTTGGTTTGGTTTTTGCAGGTTTTGATTACACATGCCAGAAGGTGAAGCCCTATGATCCAGATCTGTGACACATCATTTCTTTGGGGATACCCTTCTCTTTGTGGGTTTTTCTTCGTCTTTTCATTTCGGCACTATGAAGACTAAAGAGCTCGGCCTTTTTTTCTCTTTAAATTTGGCAGCAAGGAAGAAAGAAGATAAAAGGAGGAATGTCTTTTTGTTTTTCCACTTGTTTGCACTGTGTGCTGATTGAACATTAGTTGCACTAACTGCTGGTTTTAAATTTTGTTTTCTTTGGGTGGTAGGGACAGCGAGGGAAGAAGAGAAACCCTGAAAAGAGAAGAATCTTGATGAAAATGAGCTTGTCTGCTATTTCAAATTCTTTAACCATTGACTGAGTGCATTTCAACTTCTCCCTGGTTACTCATCTGTTTTTTAAGCTAAAGAGCTTGTTACTTATTCGTGCAAAGTGCCTTATGCTATGAGACCATTCAGAATATCACCTTTCCAACACAGCCCAAGGAATCAACATCCGTTTCTGGTTTCAGGTCAAAGTTCCCTTCTCTTCCCCTTCTCCTCCTTCCCATGTACTCAAGCCCAGGGCTGGGAGGTGAAATGTATTAGTTATTGGTAGTACTACTTCTTTCTTCAACTTTTTTTTTTTTTCTTCAACTTTTTTTTTTTTTTTTTAGATTTGGAGGAGTTGATATGCATCTGCAGTTCACCCAAACTGTAAATATCTGTATTTAAAATGAAACCAACATAAAATCTGGGCTGATTAGGTGCAGCATCATAGTTCCAGAAGGAAAGAGTAGCCTGTGATCCTTTGCAGGAGCCATAAGAAAAGCCCTGTGCTCTATCAGAACACTAAAGACTGGTTTCCACGAGTCTTCATTAGTAGTTACAGCACTTGATAGGTAGACTTGTTTCAGAGCCATGGCCCTCTTTCTTCTGGTGCAGTGTGTCCCATAGAAAATCAGATGTGTATATTGTACAAACTTTGTAAATACGATTTTTTTTTTTTCTGTTTGGGTTCATATATAACTTTTTCTTTTATGATGAAGGTTGCTGAGGTTAAAGGGATTAGACTGATTATGGGAGCAGCTAAAGATGAGAGGGGCTCAGTTTTCTGCAACACTAAGCGATGCAAAGTGCTCTGCCCTCTGTGAAGTGCAGGCCTCCACAAGTGTCCCTTGTCGGGGTGGATTTGGTCTGGTGCTAGCAACACTGTCCTGTACCGCTCGTATGGAAGAGACCGCTCACGGGGCTCCGAGGCCTCCAAATCCGTAGCTCAGCCTTTTGGGAGATGCTCTTCGATTTTTTTTTTTTTTTTTTTTTTTTTCCCTTAGAACCTTCAGGAACTTGATAAGCTCTGAAGGAGTCCATGACCTGTGTTCCACCATTGTGTGAGGGAAATCCAGTGGGTGTTGCTGAGCAGTATATGCGTAAGGTGTGGATTTGGGTTTGAGAGACCGTAAAAAACCAATTTACATGCATAAACTGACAGTTCTGGAGCTTTGTGGAATTGATTCACTTCCTGCAGCACTGCATTTTCTGCCCAGAGTGGCCTCTGTGCAGAACTGTGAGCAGGTAAGGGCAAACCTGTGTTAATGTCAGAAGCTGCAGGAAGCTGCTTGCCATCTACTCTGGTTTGCCATGAGTTGCTGTCTGTCATTTTGCATTGTATATTGCTGAAAAGTGCTTTCTGGTCAAGTAGTGTTGCTTTAAATTGTGCCCCTCCCAACATGCTTGATGTTTGGCCTGATCTACAGGCAAAAGGAGTGAGACAAATCAAAAAATTACTCTTTTTAAAATCCCTTATAGCCTGTTAACCACCACTGTCAGGAGGCACCTGGATGAATGCAGTCCCTTTTGCTCGGTCATTTATTGCGTATACAGATGCTGCACTCACACCATGCTTGCTTACCTTTGAGGCAGGATGTAATTGTCTTAATTTTTCCCCATTGTGACCCTTTTCTTGAATTGGAGTAAAATTGTTTGGAATCACAAGGTGGACTAGCCATCAGTTTCCTTGATGATGATAAATAGAAGCCAGGTGCCTCCTGACAACAACTTTACAAGATCAAAAGGTTTTTGTGTTCGGGATGTTTTTCTTCTTTTTGTCAGCAGTGACTCCATAATTGTAGCAAATGCTGCACTAGAGTACAAACTCGAGAGCTTGGTCTCTGTGAGCCACATAGCTTACATCTGACTGGCAGGTACTAAATGTAAACAATTTTGGGGTGCTTTTTGGGGGTGGGGGGTGGGAGCTTATGGGTGGTAACTTTGACCAAAAGTAAAATCTTGCTCCTGTACTGCAGCCAGCTTATGATTTTCCAGACAGAAGAGGGATCATTTTAATGCAACAAAGACATGAAATTGTAAATAAATTTTGTATCTCACCAGGGCATGCACATGTAACAAGAACAGGATAGCGATGTCAAGTCAGGTGTGTGTGCTCTGCTTGGATTTGTGGTAGGTTAGCCTGGTGCCATGCATTGAAGGTCCCTCTTGAAGCACAGAACTTTTGAAAGTATTACTTTAAAATTGGCCTCTCATTGAGGATTGGCACTTACCTAAACTATCGGAGGCACCATTTTTGGGTGGCTTCTTGTTGAGAAGGAAGCAGCCTATTTTTGGTGCTAGTAGGCTATCTCAGATGCAATCTTGCAAATGGAAAGATGCTCCAGAAGACTAGGATAATCCTAGTTTTGAATTTTTTGTTTTGGTTTTGGTTTTTTTTGGTGGGTTTTTGTTTTTTTTTGGTTTTTTTAAAAATTATTTTGGTTTGAGGTTTTCTCAGTTGTTTTGTTCCCTACCCAAGAGTAAGGAGTGCGTATAAATCTTGGCTTCCTGAGATTTCTTGTGAGCTCCAGTTTTTGCTGGTCACCAGCCTTTACTGGTGAATTAGTTGGAGCCTTCAGTGATGAGCCCTAGGTCAAATACTTCCTCTGACAAAGTTGATGTGAACGAGAGCCTGATGCGTTCTGCTTTTTTTTTTTTTTTTTTTTTTTTTGTCGGAAGTCTAAAAGTGTCACTAGGAATCTGTGAAATGGAGCATTACAGCTGGGTGAGGTGGCTGTGAAGAGGGTGATGGAATCTTCAGCCACTCGAGAGAACCTGTAGGCTGGTCTCTGGGTGTCCACCGTCAGGTGGGCACCGCAGCGGCAAGAGGCCTTTTCCCAAAGGGAGGGGGGTGGGTTGGTCTCAAATACGTGTTTCAATTTCCAGAATGAGATGGGAGCATCTTTCCTTGCCCTCTGTGACTGTTTTTGTGGGTAAGAACAGGGAAGCTCAACATGAATTCATGTTGTGTATATGGTGGTATCAAATCATCTCATTCTGATCTTCTGTTTATTTTTATTTGGGTTGGGGGGGAGGGTGTCTGCTCCAAGGATTTAAAAATGCTTCAAACACTTTTTTCGTTACAAATGACTGATGGGACAAAAACCTGAGCAGATGGCAGTCTTGCCTCAGTTTCTGTAAAAGAGGATATTGAGCTGTGTCATGCCACATCTCTTGAGCTGCTGCATCATCTTGTCCCAGTGCTGAACTTTGTAGTGCTGCTGGGGCTGACTGGTCATTGCTTCCTGAAAACAAAGGGAATTTTGTTCCCGGGAACTCCAGCGATACAGCTGCCACTCTAGAGGTTGGGCAACTGTAGTCCCCACAGGTAGTTTTCTGTTTGCTGTGAACTTCTTGTCCATCTTTTTTTGAATCACAGTTCATCTTTGTAATCAACCGGGTCTCTGGACCAAAGAGCATGCATCTGAACTTCACAAGGAGGCTTTGGCAGATGATCCTGTAGGCTTTGCTCATCGTTGCGTTGCTAAAATGCCTCTTCGTGGAAGCATTGTTAAATTCTGCTGTAGACAAATTAGGGAAGGGGTGGGGGGGAGGTGTTGAGGGATGGGTTTATTAAGATACAGCCTTGCTGTATTTTAACCAGTAATTTTGGGGAAGGGGTGTCAGGAAAAGAAAATAGTCACTGTTCCCCTTATTGAAAGAAACTGGAACTTTTATTTCTAGAAAAAATTATTTGCAATTCAAGTGGAATGTCAAAATCCCGTGGACCCTAGACAGGGGGTTGTTATTCTTACTGTTAACCAGCAAACAATATGATCTAGTCCTTCAAAACAGTCGGGAGGGAGGGGAAAATTGGCTTTCTGTTAAATTGGCAATTGGCAAACTTTCCAGTGGAGCTCATATTTTGTTGAAAATGTGTTTTCTCTAGCTTTGTATGTGTTGCAGCACTGACTTGTGAAGAGCTTCATGAGTTGAAAGTGCAAAAAAGATGAATGGTAAAATCCTGATTTTGTTGATTAAACTCAATAAAAGCTCCCTGGAACTCCTGTTCGTTCTGGGTTTTTTTTGTTTTTGTTTGTTTGTTTGTTTGTTTTCTTTTAACTGTGCTGAGTGAAAAGCATGCTGCTGTCCTTGGAGAGACTCATGGTCTGCATTGGATGCAACAAGCTTTGGAGAGAAGCCTCAAGAAAAGGAGGCATGCAATAGATGGAGAGGTGCTCTCTCTGCTCTGTTCACGAGCAGCATCCTTTTCCTGCACAGACCCTCCACGTGGCAGCTGTTCTTCTAGGGTCTAATGTGCCACGGTCTTGTCTCCACTAGAGTAGAAGACTCTGTGTGTCACCCGGTTGCAGTGTATTGCACTGTGTATATGTTTGCCTCGACTTTGACAGTCAGAGTTTCCGCAAGGGGCCAGAGCGGCACCGCATATCCTGCTGGGGCTACATCCTCGTGTCTTTCCTCAAGAGTCAGCCTGAGCTCTGCCTTGCTGGCTGCTTGTGCCGCAGAAGACATGGTGTGTGGTGTGGTTCTGGTTGTTGGAAGGAGCATTTTAAAGATGCTTAACAAATCACTAGCCAATGAATTGGCAAAACCAGATTTAATGTAAAAGCAAAAGAGCGGGGTGAAGTTCACTTGGCAGCTGCCCCGTCCCCACGCCCTTCGGGCGCCCCGCCGCGTGACTCGAGGGGCGGAGACTCCTGCCACGTGAGGGGCGGGCGCGCGGGGCTGGCCCCAACATGGCCGCCTATCTGCAGTGGCGCCGGTTCGTGTTCTTTGACAGGGAGACGTTGAAGGAGCCGTCGGGGCCGGATGGGGCCGGTGCGAAGCCCTTCGCGTTGCCCCCGGGCATCGCAGTCTGCGACTCGGGCCGGGGAAGCCTCGTGTTCGGAGATATCCTGTCCGGGGCCGGGCGCTGTGGCCTGCGCGGGGATCGGCCGGGCCGAGGCTGCGTCGCAGGCGAGTTCTGGGCGCCGTCTAGCGCGGGCTGAAGGGTGCTCCGGGCTTGCGAATGCGGCAGCTTTCCGCTGTCGGCTGTCCTTTGTGAAAAAAAACCAAAACCAAAGCCAAACTGCCGCTGTATGTGTTGGTGCTCCGAGGTTGCTCTGCGGGAGTATTTGCTGTAGCTCTGCCAGGGCTCAGCAAGAAGCATGGCGATTCCTGTATGATTGGAGGTGTGGGGCTCTATTTTTTTTCTTTTCCCCTTATGTTCCTTAACTGTGATCTAAATATGGAAGGTCAGATTTGGTTTTTGCCTCGCTCGCTTCAACTCAGCAGTTTCCAAGCTTACAAGCTAAGGGTAACACATCTGTACCAGCTGAAGCAGCACAGTATCCTGGTTTCTGTTGGTGAGGATGAAGAGGGAATTAATCCTTTGGTAAGTCAAATGATGGAGAGAGGAAAATGCACTTGTAATACAGGTCTTTCTTAAGACTGTCATAATGATCTCAGTTACCCTTTCTTACCTTACATAGCTTGTTCATTCTGGGTACTATAACATTTTAGTTATAGTATAGACCACGACAACGCTGGGTCGTGGCCTTCCGATACCCCATGTTTTGCTTATGCAAGATTGTCATTGTTTGTAGGTGAAAGTCTGGAACTTGGAGAAACGAGATGGTGGTAATCCTCTTTGCACACGTATTTTTCCAGCAATACCAGGTAACAAGCCCACAGTTGTATCCTGCCTAACTGTCCACGAGAATCTTAATTTCATGGCTATTGGTAAGTAAAACTGAACTGTAATAGCTTAAGAAAAATATGACAGTCCTTACTGAGATGTAAGGAACACGAATAGATAATGCAAAAATCAGCATAGAATGTCCTGATGCACTTCTCACACAGTTGTTACATTATTCTCACAGAGAGATTGTGTATCTCATGCTGTTGGAGAGCTCAAGAAGAGAAAGGCATAAATTTAGCCTGGCTGCATATTCCACACTACTAACTTTGATACTTAAAAGGGAAACACATATTTTTAGTTGATGTCCTCTTTCCCTGCCAGTCGGTAAGGCTACATGTTTATTGGACTTAGTACTAAATGTAGCTTCTGTTGGTACAAGAGAAAACATGAGTTTTGTGATACGTAATATTACAGAGATATTTTCTCAAGCACATTATAGAAAACTTCTTCCAAAGAAAAATGCAAATTTCCCTTTTTGGAATTTATTGTTCCTTTGCAATGTTTCTTGCTTAACTTCTGACAGAATAAGAGCAGTAATGTTGTGAGATTACAAGTGCTCTTAGCTGACTTGGTCCCTGCATTGAAATCAAAAAGCTTTCCCTGTGTATATTGTGGCCTTCAACCCTGGAACAACTTACAGGACTGGGGCTGCTTGCAAGCTGTGAAAACTGCATGTTTTGCTCTCTTTTAAAAATATCCCACTCTGGTCTTTTTTACAGTGTGTAGTGTGTTTTGAATAGACAAGGGACTTAAAACCATAGTTACAGTTGCAGTATGGAAAGGCCATTTGTGAAACAAAATACAGACAGAGTCAAACAACATTAACCTGCATGCGAAGTTTTTGTGTGTGGAAAGCAAGTTAACCCTTGCTGAGCAGTACTATCCTACGTGCAGTTGCATGACGGCTCTGAACTGTAACGGGAGTGGTGGGGGGGTGATTTGATGAAGACTGATTTAACGTGAGAACCTGAGGCAATCCCATTGCTTTGTACCTTGCTGGTGAGCACGGTGTTGTCACTGACTGGAGGTTCCCTAACTTACAGTGGATAAAATTTCAGGTGTGCTGTATCAGTAATAGTTTAGTCTGTCTGCTTCACCAGGCTTTGCAGATGGGAGCGTTCTGCTTACTAAAGGAGACATCACTCGAGATCGGCATAGTAAGACCCAGATCCTACATGAAGGCAGTTATCCGGTTACTGGCCTTGCTTTTCGACAGTCTGGCAAATCAACGCATCTATTTGTGGTGACCACAGAGAACATCCAGGTGAGAAGCTAGTAGAAAAAAATGCAACTGTTGACTTGCAAATTTAATTTGCTTCAGAGTCTAGTTCAGAGCAATTCCCAAACCCTCGAGTTTCCTCTGTAGTCTTATATGCTTTCAGTGAAAGACTATCCTCACCTGGAGCTGGACACTCACGGTTGTGGATTGCGCTGTTCATCTCTCAGTGACCCCTCCCAGGATCTCCAGTTCATTGTGGCAGGAAATGAATGTGTGTACCTTTATCAACCGGATGAACGTGGCCCTTGCTTTGCCTTCGAGGGACAAAAGCTGATTGTTCACTGGTATCGGGGGTACCTCATCATTGTCTCCAAGGACCGAAAGACTTCCCCAAAGTAGGGCTCCTTGAAACAGATGAGTTCTTTTTGCTCATGCAGCTTCATGCTTTTTCTGTTTCCTTCTTCCCTGTGACGCTTTGCTCTTGGGGACGTACTACAGCTTTGTCAGATGTTGAGGATCATGCAGACCTGTGTATTGATTAACTTCTGTTGTGAGAGTAGCACAGTCAGGTTTGCTGGATGCATGGGAATTTTTTCCAGTCCTATGAATTTCTCAGTGTAATGGTATGTTGGAATTTGTATATAAATACGTGGTGGTTTCCCTCTGGGTTTGTTTAGTTTAAGTGCCCAAGTGAGGCCTTTTTGTCTTGAGTTCTATACATCGCTAGTTTGAAGAGGTATCGAGATTTCAAGTTATGTTCTTCCTGTTTTCTGAAACTTTCTTCTGCTCTTCAGGTCGGAATTTTCTGGGAATGAGGCACACAGTTCAGACAAACAAGTCCTGAATATCTATGATTTGTGCAACAAATTCATTGCATACAGCTCAACCTTTGATGATATAGTGGATGTCTTGGCAGAGTGGGGTTCTCTGTATGTACTGACCAGAGATGGGAAGATCCATATACTGCAGGAGAAGGACACGCAAACCAAACTCGAGGCACGTAAATCTGTTTTCCTATTAGTCTCTGCCTTATGTCTGTAAGATTGTACTGGTTTTGCAGAGTGAAAAATTGAACTGTTCGGGTGAGGTACAAAACAAGTGACCCGACAGCTTTTCGTCATAGCTAGTGTTGTTGAGACAATAGGTGTGTAAAAGCTCGAGCACACGTATGTGCTAAGAAGATGAAACAATTTGTTTTCCAGGTGTGTTTGAACTTGTTTTGTTCGGTGGTATTTCTCTCATACTGCTCTTACCATATATTTAACAGATGCTGTTCAGAAAAAACTTATTTGAAATGGCCATTAACCTGGCTAAGAGCCACCACTTGGACAGCGACGGTTTGTCAGAGATTTTCCGGCAGTATGGTGATCATCTCTATAACAAGGGAAACCATGATGGAGCCATCCAGCAGTATATCCGGTAGGTGGGGGTCCTATGGAGCTGTGATGTTGTAGTACAGATAGGAGCAACAGAGACCTTGATTTCTGGTTCAGCCTGGGAACAAAAAGTGTCCAAAACAAAAAAAACATGACTTGGAGTGAAAATTCTACATATACAGAAAAAGGTGTCAGTGAGACTAAAAGTCTTCGGACAAGTGGCTTGAAAATCAGTCTGTACACTTTAGGATAAAGTTCTTCTCTTTGATCATATTTTAACATGAATGATGTAGGCCCATTCAGGTGGAGTGGGGCCCGGTGACATCATTATAAAGAAGGGATCGCTCTGTGCAAGATAGATGATGCAATTTGACCATGTACAGCAGTCTTCTTGCAAAATACTCAAACAATTCAATGTCACTTTTAAAACATCTTTGGTTTTTTAAAACTAAAACTCGGAGCAGCCTTGTTTTGGGGCTTACTGAAAACTTCACGTTCAATTTTTTAAATGACACAAAGTGTTATATTAGTGTGGAGCTGAGGCTCTGGAGTCCCTGACATCTAGTGAGAGTCAACATGTCTTTTTACCTTTGACTTGCTTTAACTGTCACGGTAGCTGTGGCTAAAGTGCTCCACGTGGGCACGAGCATTTAAAGCTGACTGAGTTATGTGACTGAAATGAAAGAAAATGTAGCTTTTGTTCCCCTCCTTTTTTTTTTGGCTTCCCAGTCTATTGTGGTCAGAGCCTAGTCTGTCTTCTCGCTGCCATCTTTAAAGGAAGATTAACTCCTTGTATGCTGTCATGGTCCTCCCACTCGAGGCCTTTGTATCGGTGTACATGCAGATGGGTGGTCTTACACCGTAACTAGTTGTTACTTCTGATGCGTGGCCAAGTGGTCCCAAGAGGGTTAGTGCCTGCTGAAGTTAAGGCTTCTCTGTGTTCTGTTGTTAATTTCTCCATTTATTTTGACTTCATGAGTATACGATATCTCGTAACATGACTCTTCCCTTCACAGAACTATAGGGAAGTTAGAACCATCTTATGTTATTCGGAAATTCCTGGATGCTCAGCGTATCCACAACCTCACTGCTTATCTACAGATGCTCCATCTGCAGTCCCTGGCCAATGCAGACCATACTACACTTCTGCTGAATTGCTATACCAAGCTGAAAGACAGCTCCAAACTGGAAGAGTTCATTAAGGTATTGGGGGGAAGGTGGAATCATGCTACATTGCTATGTCATCATAATAATTAAAAAGGGGTAGTGGTGACATTGTAAATTGGCTCCTGTAGGACTATTAAGAGAGAGAATAATGAATTTACCACTCAGTACCCTGGTGTTTGCTCTTTTATTTCCAAGCTCTTGCTTACGTTCTGAGTTTGGTTGGTTTGCCATCTGGGTCTGGAGTGTGCTTGCTCCTGCTGGCGCAACTGGCAAGCGAATGAGAGGTGGTTAGGCTCCTTCCTTTCTACACGGGTGATTTTTCCCTTGCATGAGAGCTACCAAGTTGTCCCTGCTCATGTTTTCATCCTCTTGCATAAATGATTACTGCTTCTGGACTGTTACAATTTTTCTGAGGGACCATCTTTCCGCTTTCGTTCTTGAAGACAAGTGAGAGCGAGGTCCACTTTGATGTGGAAACGGCTATCAAGGTGCTTCGCCAAGCTGGTTACTACTCCCATGCCGTGTACCTGGCAGAGAAGCACGAGCATCATGAATGGTACCTCAAAATCCAATTAGAGGACATAAAGGTGAGGAGACATAACTGCACACGTGTTCTTACTGGGGAGAATACCAATTCTCTAGCCTTCTCTTTAGTGAGAATACCATTTCACCGACCTCTTTGCTGAGGATAGCATGCTGATGAGAGTAGCAGCAATAATACTTGATGCAGTTGGTGTGTCACCTTTCTGCTTTTGGCTTGCGTGTTAGATTAGGTGTGGAAATCAGAGGGTCTAGTTTTTTTTCAGGTGTGGCTTTCTACAGTGCCCTTTAAGAGAAGGGAGGGTGGTTAGTTGGGGATTCATCTAAATGTTTCCCCCAGGCTACATCCAGTCTTTCTCCCCCGTAGGAAAATGAGCAGGAATAGGGAACTAGGTGATCATTCAGAGCGAACAGTATTTTTGCCATGCTCACAGCATGTCTTGAATGCTTTCTGTCCTAACCTCAAAGTGGAGAGTAGAGGCCAGTGGCATGTGATTGTTCTGTTGTCTGCCTCCACAGAACTACCAGGAGGCTTTGCACTACATTGGAAGACTGCCCTTTGAACAGGCAGAGAGTAACATGAAGCGATACGGTAAAATCCTGATGCACCATGTCCCTAATCAGACCACTGAATTGCTGAAGATACTTTGCACTGATTACCACCCCTCCGGAAGTAATGAAGGCCCTGGCATGCTGGAAGGAAAAAAGGTACAGTTTGTGTTAACACAGAAAGAGTTGTTGCTCTCCATTAGTAACTTTGCAGTGAGGGCTTCTGCATGCCTTGTGTTGCCAGCCTGATGTTTTAGTCATAATGAGAATTATACCTCAATGCTCAGGTGAGACCCCACCTGGAGTACTGCATCTAGCTCTGGAACCCTTAGCACAGAAACGATATGGATCTTTTGGAGTGGGTCCAGAGGAGGGCTACAAAAATGATCAGAGGGATGGAACACACCTGCTTTGAAGAAAGCCTGAGTGAGCTGGGCTTGTCTAGTATGGAGAAGGGAAGGCTTCAGGGGCGCCTCATTGCAGCCATTCAGTACTCAAAAAGGTTTCATGAGAAAGATGAGGACAAACTTTTTAACGGGGCCTGTTGCGATGGTGCAAGAGGTAATGGTTTTAAAGTAAAAGAGGGCAGATGTAGACTAGCTAGAAGGAAGGAGCATTTTATAAGGAGGGTGGTGAAACACTGGACCAGGTTGCCTAGAGAAATGGTAAATGGCCCCATCCCTGAAAACAAATACTCAAATTAGTTTGGATGAGGACCCAAGCAACCTGATTGAATTGAAGATGTCCCAGCTCATTGCAGGGGTGTTGGACTAGGTGACCTTTAAAGTTCCCTTCCAAACCAAACTATTCAATGATTCTATGAGAAGCTCCATCCTGGTGTACCGGTAGTCCTAGAGACAGGGGTCCTCTTAAAGCTGTCGCTCAGAACTGATCCTTGATGTGGTTGGCATTCTGTGTTGTGCTGTATCTGTTCCGTCTCCGACTTTGGAAATTAACATTCCTCACAGCCGGGACGAAGTACTGGTATGGCTTAGACTGATGTGTGTGCTCGTCTTTTTCTGACTGTTTTACAGGCTAATTTAGAGGAGTTCATCCCAGTCTTCGCAAACAACTCCCGAGAACTGAAAGCTTTTCTGGAGCACATGACTGAAGTGCAGGCTGACTCTCCACAGGGTGTCTATGACACTTTATTGGAACTTAGACTGCAGAACTGGGCACACGAACAAGATGAGCAGGTTTGAGCTCCTCGAGCATTGTGTTTTCAGGGAGAGATTTGGTGTCTGTGCATTATATTTGCATTCCTGCAATGCCCTTTCCAGCTGGGCATTCGCAACATGAGGCGGTACGTACACTGTGCCAGACAAATGGCGCAGTAATGAGAAAGCAGCCTGATAGCTGGGAGAATATTCCTTTCGGGATGCCTGAGCTTGTTTGGTTTGAATCTCATTTAAGGACAGATTCCAGGCAATGACAATATAGCCTCTGTGAGCAGCTGCCTTGCCCACGGAAGTATCTCTGTTTGCTTGCCTAGATCTGTGAGGATGTTGGCTGTTTGGGCAAATAAAATCATGTCCCGTTTGCTTAAAAGGGATAAAGAACAAGTACTGAAATTGACCTCTGTGAAAGAGCTGAAAATCGTCATGTCTTAGTGCAAAATTGTGTGCATGCGTGTGCACGTGCGCCCGTGTTCCTGTTCATGACCTCTCCCCCTTTGCCGTAGATCAAGGAGAAGCTCCACAATGAAGCCCTCACCCTCCTGAAAAGCGGAAGGTTCAAAACAGTCTTTGATAAGGCCTTGGTCTTATGTCAGATGCACAATTTCAAGGATGGTGTTCTCTACCTCTATGAGCAGGGCAAACTGTGAGTGTTACTCTTGTCTTTAAAGTCCTGTCCTTCCCCTCTGGCCCCCACTGCTGTGATTTCTGAGCCATAAATGTCCGTACCATCAATGGTAGTGACCTCTTTAGTGTCTGAAGATGGGAACGGTAGATGATTGCTCTGCTGAAATACCTCACTTGTTAAGGCAGTTACACAGAGTGAAAAAAAGACTTGTCTTTGACTTCTCTGTGAGTCGGGGGATCGCATGGCCAGGTGAAAATCTGAGGTCCCTTTAATAACTCAAAGGACGGGATGGATTGTTGCAGCTGATGAGTCTTTCTCCTAAAGTTTCCAACAGATCATGCACTACCACATGCAGAATGAGCAGTACAAGAAGGTGATTGAGGTGTGCGAGTTGTATGGAGACCAAGAGGCTTGTCTCTGGGAACAGGCTCTCGGCTACTTTGCGCGGAAGGAGGAGAACTGCAAAGAGTATATTGCTGCAGTGCTGAAACACATTGAGAACAAGAATCTTATGCCTCCGTTGCTTGGTAATGACATGTGGCAGTCAAGTCCCAGCCTCCCCCGCAGTAAAACCCCAACCCGAGCAAAACCCAGAAAAACAAACCAGAAAATACTGCAACCCAGACTAGTTGGTAGCGTTTTCTGTAGATCAAGCATTAGAGAGAAGAATCAGTGAAATTTGAGTCTACCATTGGAAGTAATAACCTGCTCTATAGGGAAGAGTGATGTCAGTCACAGCTCCCTAGTTAGGAAAAAAGATCTGCAGCGTCAGTGAGATGTCTGGTACGTGATTTCTACTCTGTCAGTGTAGGGCAGCGAAGGGCTTGCTTAAACTTCTGTTTTGCCTTGGTGGGGAACTAGAATCCAATCCCCTGTTGAATCCTTCTCTTGTCCCTTTTGGTCTGAGCTGTCCAGACATTCTCCCGGTCACCCATTTCTGGAAGAGGTCAAACTGAAAGAGAATCTTTAAGTGAGCTCTTCAGATTCCATGAGAATGCCAACTGTCTTTGCCTCTAAGTGGCCTTTCCCAGGAAAGCAAGCTGCCCTGGCAGTACAAGCATAGCTGCGGTTTTTGTGCTTGAGTTTAAACTAACATCTCAGTTGCTCTCAGTTGTGCAGACGCTGGCTCATAACTCCACAGCCACCCTGTCTGTGATTAAGGATTATCTTGTCAACAAGCTGCAGAAGCAAAGCCGCCAGATAGAGCAGGATGAGCAGAGAATTCAGAAATACCGAGAAGAGACTACGAGGATCCGCCTGGAAATCGAAGAGCTAAAAGCAAGGTGCAGGACTGTGTGCTGTCTTGTCTAATCCTATACAAGGAGAGAACTGCTGTTTTCTTTTATTAAGGTAAAGTGTAGTTTGTCGTTTTCACGCGTCTTCATCTTGTCATTCTCTCAGTCCCAAGATTTTTCAGAAGACCAAATGTAGCATTTGCACCAGTGCATTGGAGCTGCCTTCAGTCCACTTCCTGTGTGGTCACTCCTTTCACCAGCACTGCTTTGAAAGCTACTCTGAGAGCGATTCGGAATGTCCTACTTGCATGCCGGAAAATCGCAAAGTGATGGACATGATCCGAGCCCAGGAGCAGAAGAGAGATCTGCACGACCAATTTCAGCATCAGGTAGGGTAACCTTGCCTATCTTACTGAGTTGAAATAAATAGAGTTTAGATTCATTTACAGACCTGTGGAGGCTCGTAGAGACAGGTGAGGCTTGAGAGTATTTTGTAAACAAGGTTATGTCAACTGAATAATGAGGCATTAGATCCTAGGGTGACTGCTTTGTATAAAGGGCAGGAAGAGTCATTGCTCTGCAAAGGTGGAAGTGAGAATCTATTCTCACCTGACCCTCAGATGGGTCGAGACCTATTGGTCAGTGTGACCATTGGTCAACGCGTTGTATAGAACGAATGTGGGAGAAAGGGAAAAGAATAGCGTGAATTGGAATGGGGACAGCACTAAAATGTTGCATCTACCTTGTGTTCTCCGAGGATGAAGTGGTGAACGTGGGAATGGGACATTAGGTGCAATGTTTACACGTGGAAACTAGAGCAGTTGAGGCACTCACCTTCCTGCTTAATTAATTCAGTTACTCATTACCTCCTTGGTGCATGGCTCAGATGTAGGGTTGAAAGAGGAGTTGGAATGGCCAGCATCAAAAAATTCTGCTGCACTCAGCCCTTTCATGGAATGAACAAAGAGCCAGGGACTGATGTGGGTTGCCCTGTCCCCTAAGCCAGAGGCTTGTAAGTGCAGGGGGAGAAAGGAAGGGGGCTAGAGGCAAGAGGCTCCGGAGGCTTTTGCTGATGCTGCCACTTTGTGTCTGGCAGCTCAAGTGTTCCAACGATGGCTTCTCAGTTGTTGCTGACTACTTTGGTCGCGGCGTCTTCAATAAGCTCACCTTGATCACGGACTTGCCCTCGGGAAAGACGATCGAGGCTGGCCTACAGCGGGAGCTGCTCATCCACACCAAGCGCAGTACCTGATCCCAGGCCCCGTCCACGTGCCCTCTCGTGTTGCACGGGGTCTCCCGCTGTGTCCTTGGCCACCCGTATGCGGCTTCACCCCTTGGCTCCCAATAAACCCGACTGGCCGTGCAGTGCCGCACCCTGACCCTCATTGACCGGCCCGGCGGGGCAGTGCCCAGGGAGGGCGGGGCGGTGGGCGGGGCCGATGGGGTGGGCGGGGCCGGGCCGGCGGGCGGAGCTTTTCCGGCGCCGAGGCTGGTGCGGCCGCGCCGAGGGCGCCGGTCACGTGGTTAGGGCGGTGGGGGTGAGGCTGCCGGTCACGTGGTGTGCGCGGGGCTGCGCGGCGCGGAGGGCCGGTGGTCATGGCGGAGCCGGAGGTGGCCGCCGTGGGGCGGGGACGAGCTCGAGCGGATTCTGGCGGGGGGACCGACGAGGTGGGCGCGGGCCCGCTGCTGCCGCGGGGAGAGAACGGCGTGAATGGCAGAGCGGTCCGCGTGGGCACCCGCCGGAGCCAGGTAGGCAGCGGCAGGTCCGGGGCGCAGGGAGTGTTCCCGCCCCGGTACCCCGTTCGTCCCGGCCGGCGCAGGGTCTGCGTGCTTCTTGGGGTTGAGGAGCGGGCTGAAATTCCTGAGTTCGCGCGTTTTGACTCCTTCCTTGGAACTCCAGGAAGAAGTTTGGAAAGCGCTGCCTTCGGAGCCCAGGCGAAGGTCGGCTCTGTTAGTGCTGTCTCGGTGCAGGAGCCGGGGGCTACGGCGCGGGTCTCTCCCGGCTCTGGCTGGAACTGTGTAACTTGCAAGGCCTGCGCAGCTCTTGTGGGGAAAACCCCCCAACGACTGATGGCTGCAGCCCGCTCCAAGGCCAGGGAAGGGACATAGCCGGAGATAGAGGAGGTATCTCTTGCCAGCGGGTTACAGCAGGGAGGAGCAGCCTCGCAGAGGGAGATAGATAAGCGACCCTCAGGCCTTTTGCGCTGAGATAATTTCGTTCCTTTTGGTAGCACGTTCTAGGAAGAATTCCGTACTGTCACGAAGACACTTTATGTAGACGTTAGGACAAGGGAGATAGCCATGCATGTATGCTACCTGCTGTAATAACATGCGGCTTTTGGGGCACTTTACAAAGGGAGGCAGCTACTTACAGTCGTTGTATTTGTAGGGCACTGCAGTCTTGAGAACTACATTAATTACCAAAGGGTCCTGAGCGCTTCGGTGGGAGAAAAGCTGAAACTCAGCTTTAGTTGCTTGATCCTGCTGCCGCTTGCATGTGCGGAAAGATGATACACTAGCGATTGTATTTTACTTGCTTCTGGCAAGTAAAGAAATGTTATTCATGCAGTTTACCGCTTTGAGATTTGTTTCTTACTGCATGCGATGATGTAAGCTGTTACTTTTGTGTGTGTGTGTTTGTAGAACCTCTAAATGGATCTTTGCTCTTACAGAGGATAAGTAACTTGTATTTGACACTAACGGTGGATTTTTCCACCAGGATAGTGAAATCCTACTGGCTTCTCCCAAAGCTTGCAGTATTGGTAAATTTCATACTCCCAGAGAAAGCAGGAGGCTTTAACCCTAACCCAGTGTGCAATATGACTCGTTCTTTCATTACTGAGCAACAAAATTATGGTTTTGCATACTTTTCTGCCCACTTGCTGATGAGTGGTCATCATTCAGCAGTTGTATTCCACAGATTTGAAACCAGTAAGTGGAAGCATGGGAGTCACGATCTTGTACGGCTTCCTTTGTAGTAACTTTCCCAAACTCGATAAATTCATTGCAGTGTTTCATTGGTGGTTGCATCACAGCAACACTGAACACAGGGAGATATTGTTGTGCCACTTCAGTCAGTAAAACAAATTCTTCACCAAAGTGCTCTGGTCGTGATAGTAGTTCACACAGTTCGAGGAGTTTGTACCTATGAGTGATTTTAATTGAGGCAACCTATTTCTGATGCTATTGATTTATAGAGAATATATTGGTCATTGCATGCCTGGCTGTCTAAGAATGGCAAAGCCTCCTTAGCTACTGTATGGACAATGTGCTCTTTCTTTAGGACTTTGTTTTTTGCTTCCTTTTAGCTGGCTCGGATTCAGACTGATAGCGTAGTTACAATGCTCCGTGAGCTATACCCTGACCTCCACTTTGAGATCGGTAAGTTTTTTTTGGATGTTGCCCTCGGGTAGATGGCAGCAAGAGCCAGTGGGTTATCTTCGCATGCAAGAGGTGCGTGTAGAGTCAGGAGGAGGAGGTCTATCTAAGTTTATCTAAGCGTGCTGTCTGAATTCAGTTCAGTTGTGTGGCTGAGCAACTGTTGCTGCTGGTTTCTTCTAGGGGAGAAAGATGGATTTCATGAGCTTTTGATGACTGAAGTGCTGAATAGGCAATGGAGACGGTGTTGTGTTGCTCCATTTGCAAACCTGGTATTGTTCTAGTTGCGCCCCACTGAGCATTAGGGGCATTTTCTGGTCTGGGGCTCAAGGCTTTCAACAGGAATAATGGAAGCTCAGCCTTGTGCTGAAGAGAACTGCTTCATGTATGTTCCCTGGCACTCCAGAGACAGACTGTGGCAGTTTCCATCGGCTCAGCTCTTCCCCAAACCTGCCCCCTTTCCCCTTTCCTTGTTTTGAGGACAGCGAAAGAAGTCTCAATTTCACTTGTCTTGAGTACAATGTATTTCTAGAGGCGAGCTGCTCTTGTATTGAGCTCGAGTTGGTGTTTGCATGGTAGGGTGCGACCGCTCGTGGCATTTTGCGTAGGTATTTTCGGCCTTAGTCTGGTGCTTTTATCGAGCCTCATGTTTTACCTGTACTGTCTCTGAGCAGTGGCCATGTCAACAACTGGGGACAAGATCTTGGATACAGCACTTTCTAAGGTAAAGGATCTGTTCTTCCTCTATTCAAGAACTAATCGTATTTATGTTATGTCGGCTGGTGCTTCTTGTGTGATTCATGTTCTTTCATTTATGTGCAGATTGGAGAGAAGAGCCTCTTCACCAAAGAATTGGAAAATGCACTTGAAAGAAATGAGTAAGAGCTTATTGTTTTGACTTCCTCCTTGGCATTTTGGACATATTTGGCTTGCTGCATAGGTGATCTACTTTCCTTCAGTTCTGGTACTTCTCGGGCTAAGAAAAGTAATCCTTTGATAAGTCACTGTCTTTTTTTTTTTTTTTTTTTTCCCTCTCTGTCCTGGGCTTTGGCCATGTATTTTGAAGTGGAGTTGTTGCATCACTTGGTCTGCCCCAGTTAGGTTTTCTTCTGTGATTTGTGTATTACATGCTGTGATACACAGGGAAGACATAATCTCATATGATTCCTGCTTATGAATAGGTTTTTTAAAAAATATTTTGCTTGTTGGAGGTAACGTATTGCAAAGCGGATTTATTGTTATCATGTTAACATTTATTAACGTACGCAAGGTAAATGTGCGGGAGAATTTGGTGTGGGCAAATTGTGTTGTGTTCTGTGCAACTTCTCTACAAAAAACCTTGGTTCAGGTGGCTGAGCAGAGAGACATTAGTGCTGGTTGAGTGGATTTAAGGTGTTGAGGGGTTTTTGTTATTTAATCTCTTCCTTTTCAATATTCTGAGGATTTCAGTGGTGCCTTAGTTAAAGTAAGTTCAAAAGCAAGGGTATTCTTCTGCATCTCTGCTACAGTTACGTACTGCATTTTCAGTGAAGTTGGTGAAAAGATATCGGAGACTCGAGTGTTTACAATTATGCTCAGTTCCTGCATGGCAAAGGAGGTGGCCTGTAGTTTGGCTCACTGTTACTTTGAGTTTGAAGCATAATACCAACCCACGTACTGATGCATTTTGGTACAGTGTCTCTCTCTGTGTGAACGTCTTCAGCATCTTCCCCTCATTCAGTTTGATTGTTTGTGAAGTGCCTTTTGTTGCTGAGTTAGAGGAAAAGAGAGACAGAGAAAGGTGAAGTAGTTTCTTTTGGAGTATCACAAAAACTCTCTTGTAATTCTGGCTATAGAATCCTGAAATTCTTCTCTCTTGTCCACATTAATTCCCAGAGTGGGTTCAAACTTTTCTGCAGGTGACCTCCAGGCCCCTGGTAAATCACCATGTAAGCTCAACCATCTGTTCACTGATTGCTGTCCTCTGTTTTTTAGAGTTGACCTTGTGGTTCATTCCTTGAAGGACCTGCCAACTTCTCTTCCTCCTGGTTTTACCATTGGTGCTGTCTGCAAGTAAGTGTGGACATGAGGCTTGATTCTCTGAGGGACTTGCATTTTATAGTGTTGGTAAAGGAGAACAAAGGCAGCGTAGGTTCTTTTAGGTGTTCAAGGTTACCTGTGATTAATCTCCAAAACAGTGGAAGCACTAGAGCTGCCCTAGTGTTCCATAGCTAGCAGGTGTGCTGGAAATTCTCGCTCTTACAGCGATGATGTAGTATTTTGGAGCCAGAGGCAGTTCTTCCAGGAAGTTACAGCAGAACCGTTGACCTTAACAGCCTTGCCTTAAATGATGTATCAGGCATTCTGCACTTGCATTATTTTGCAGAAGGGAAAGCCCACTCGACGCTGTTGTCTTTCATCCCAAAAACTGCGGAAAATCGCTGAGCCTCCTTCCTGAAAAGAGGTGAGTGGGAAAAGAAGGGGAAGATAGGCGTAAAAACAGAAGTGGTCAGTTGGTTGATACTTTCCATTGGCATGTCAGTCAGCTCTTTGCTTTATCCTGTAGCGGTTTTACACTGCCTTTTGTAAGCATTCCACAGACATTACACTGGCCCCACTTGCTGGAAAGAGTAACTGTCTCACTCAGGAGTGCTGCATACTGAGTGAGGTTTGTCTCTCAAGCCACCCTTGAGTGGCAATTCCAAGTTAGAACCTTTCCTACCGTGATCTCTCAAGTGAATTCCTGCACCTTTGTGTTGTGCCTACTGCTGGGGAATGCATACAATGCAGACAGGGTGTCTGGTGCAGGATTTTGGCTTTCGTGCACCTGAACTATGCTTTTGTTCTCACTCAGCCAGTTCCGATTTCTTCCTTGTTTTTTTTGGCATCGCTTTCTTGTTTCTCCATTTTTAATTACCTGTCTTTTCATTGAGGTTATTGGAATCTTTTTTTGTCTGAGACAGCTGAGTGAAATTACTCAGATTAAGGTAGCTGTTTGAAAGATATTTTTTTATATGTTAAAGTGAAAGAAAGAAACTAGCTGTGACACAAAGAAAGACTTTTGCTTCAGTGCATCTGGATAGCGTGTCTGATTTAGGTTTCAAGTTACCGAGAGGAGGAAGCAGAAGGGCACGTACTGATTTCTTTGGTCTCGTGACCAGTTGACAGGACTCAAGGAAACTGCATGAAGCTGAATCAGGGGACATTTAGGTTGGATATCGGGCAAAGGTTCATCGCCCAGAAAGTGGTTTAGCTCTGGAACGAGGAAGCAGTTATGGCGCCAAGCGTGACAGAGCTCAAGGAGCGTTTGGACAATGCTCTCAGGCACATGGTTGGGTTCTTGGGGTGTCCTGCATGGGACCAGGAGTTGGAACTCAGTGTTCCTGATGGGTCCCTTTCAAATCAGCATATAATATGATTCTATGAAAATAAGCGAACGGCATATATCTTGAGAAAGGAAATGTTCACTGCCCAGACTCCCAGTGTTCTGTGGTTTCCAGTTATATACTCAAAGGTCCTCTGCTTACCGCATTTGTGTCTTTGATGAAGTTCCACCGTTTTAGTCACTTCGCCGCTTAGTTGTCTGGCTTTGTCTGGTTCATTTTGGGGCAGCCAAGTCTTGTTTCTGTGATAATTGTCATCTTTCAATGAGGTTTCATCGGTCCTTGACAGCGGCTAGGGGCTGCTCTCCAGAAGCATATCTTGTAAGTTGGCTCCTTGGGAGCAGCTTCAGACAGGCTTTATGCTAAACTTCACAGAGTGGTTTTCTTTCTTCTTGAGGAGATATAAATCGCTGACTGGTTTTTAGATCTTCATTTCAATGAAGATAAAAAAAAGTTACCGTTTGTTTCCTTGAAACTTTTGTCATATATCTGGCTGGAGGTAATTGTTGGGAATGTTCTGAGTTTCAGTGATTATGTTTTTCCCTGCAGTGTGATTGGAACCAGTTCACTTCGGAGAGCAGCTCAGCTCAAGAAGAAGTTTCCGCATTTAGAATTCAGGGATATTGTATCCTTTCCTGGCAAGTCATGGGAGCTGGGTAAAGCTGCAAACAGGAAAGCACAACTTTGTGCAAAATCTAGATTCGAGGCTGATTTGTACCACCTGACTTACCAGAATAAAGTGCTTCCTCAAAGGCTGCTCTCCGCTACCCTGTTCTGAGAGGGGTGTAGCACTGTAGTCTTTCTGTCCTCTGCTTCCTCCTGAGGCTGTGGAGAAGCAGCCAGCCTTGATCTAGCTGGGGTTCAGCATACAAATGAATTGTATGTTATGCGGTGTTTGAAAAACTTCATGACGGTGCCTCTCGTGTTTGTCACGGGCGTGTGACCGAATGCTGCTGGGTTTCCAGTAACCCTGCATGCGGTTTGTATCGCTAGTTCCGACGTGGGTGGCTGAACTACTGAGAAAAGGTATCATTACTTCAGTCATAGGAGCAGAGTTCTTTGCAGTGCAGCAGGAGTTGGGTAGTAATAGTGTACTTAGATGATGTGCATATCTCTGTAGACACGGCGCTTGAATTAATATTCCATAATGCTTGGCAAAATTCTATTTTAAGAAAAAATTGTCCGTATTTAAACACTTCTTTCAGGATGATAGTGACGTTCTCATTTGGAGACTGTTGGATTCTGTATAGTCTGTAAAGACTGGAGTGGTTGTAGTACTCTGTGCCTGCTGTTTCTATGCTTGCTTAATCACATCTACAGAGAGGAAACTTAAATACCCGTTTAAAGAAGCTAGATGAGAAGGAAGACTTCAGTGCCATCATCCTGGCTGCTGCTGGGCTGAAGAGAATGGGCTGGGAAAATCGCATTGGCCAGGTGAGGTGCAGCAAAGTGCAAAATACCATTCTCTCTGCTGAACTATCAACTGCTTGCCTTTCGTACCTTGTGGTTGTCCCGTCCAAGATGAGCGTGCAGTCTGCTGACTCCATTGCTGTGTTAGATTTGTTTTGAGGCACTTCAGGAAGGAGTGGTTGGGTTTTTTGGTTGCTTGCTTTTTTCTCTGTACAGAAATTTTTCACGTTCAGCTTTCCATGGTTCAGTGACAGTTTGTAATCTGATCGTCTCCTAGCACTTTGCAGCACTCGCGTCTAGCAACGCAGCAGCGTGTGGGATTGAGATTTTAGCGATTAGCTAATTTACAATGTGTACACTCCAGTCGATGGAAAGTGCATTATCTCACTTTAGCGGTGGAAACGCTGAGGCATGGGAAGAGAGAGGTGATACTTCTTTAGTCTGACATTAAATCAGTTGGTATTGGAGACAGGAATCTGGCTTTTGTTTCCTGTATTCTGAACAGCGCAACTTGAGTTCACTTTCGATTTTACTTTCTTCCAGCTCCTAGGCCCTGAAGATTGTCTGTACGCTGTTGGACAGGTACTTTACAACTTTTGTTCCTTAATCCATGCTTAAGGAGCATCGAAAGCCAGCAGCAGTACAGTATGTCTGAGTAGTTAACTGTGCTGAAGACTGCTCATGTCTCAGTTACCAAAAAAGTACTTCAGTCTCTTTTGCTGGCTGTTACACTGTTTTAGGCACAGCTTGTTAAGAAGAATGGGAGACTGCACTCCTACCTAGTGTGGTAGGGGCTGATTTCTATCAGTAATAGAAAAAGAGTGAGAAATGGGAAAGGTAATGCATGCACGGCTGCAGAGTGGGGCAACATGGCAGATACGGGGCAGGTTCTGGCAGGGTTGGTATTATGCTGCGCTGGGATAACTCTGCAAAGCCTCTGCAGTGTCTTTGCTCTGTGATGTTCTTTCCTCCTTTGTGCACGGAGTCCCGACTCCTGCAGGGTGGAGCTGAAACAACTACTCTTGGAGCACATTCCTAGCGGTCCTGTTTTTAGGTGGCCAAACTGTCCAGTCCATGTTGGCTACGTGGCTGAGTTTATGCAGGATTGCCCTGCTAGTGTCAAACTTGCTAAACTAGAGCTGGTGGTCCCTTACTGATTGCAAGTGACAAATCTGCACATTCAGTCTGAAAAAGTGATTTTGATCATGCATTTGTCAGGTACTGTGCAGAGTTCTAGAAGGGTTTGAGGTGGCAGTATGATCTTTAACACTAGGCTGCATAAGTCCCGATCTTCCGTTTATAGCAGCTGCTGTAGGATGACTGCAGCCAGTGGAGTGTATTGTTATTCATTTCTTGTCAACAGTGTTCCCGTAGTGAAAAGGGTCTGAGCCACTGAGTTCTGTGTTGTGATCAATGCTGAATGCAGATGCATGAAGTTGAAGAATTACTGTATTTTGTTATGTGTTTCTTCTAGGGTGCCTTAGCAGTGGAAGTTCGTGCCAAAGACCAAGAGATACTGAATATGGTATCTGCCCTGCACGATGCAGACACCGTGTTGTGCTGCATTGCTGAGAGAGCCTTTATGAAGCATTTGGTAGGTCTGGCATCCTTGCTTCGCCTGCAGCAGTAAATACTGCTGATCTGGTAGTTTACTTGATGCCATAGTATGGGAAATCTGTTACATTTCCCTAAAGCTGCCAAGGAGAGTACTTCTGAATTGAAAAGGGCCTGACAAGTGATGGGCAGGGTTGTGTGCGGCCTAAACTTTTCAGAGGCCCGTGCTTTGAACGTGTTGGGCAGGAGCCTCAGTGTCAGCTGCTTTTTTTTTTTAGGAGGGTGGATGCAGCGTCCCCGTTGCTGTCAACACCCTGCTGAAGGATGGCCAGGTGAGGAGTAATTTGTATTTTTTGTGGCTTATTTCTGCAAACCTATTCCGAGTGCGTGCATGTTCCCTGATACTTTCCTGAAGATAATTTCAGCGGATATCTTTATAGCCAGTTAGGGCAGATAGTCTCCTGACTTGACCCTTCTGTGTTTGTCTCCAAAGCAGGAGTACAAAAATGGGTCTGGCTACTGAAGCTGTCTTTCAGAAAATTCTCTTATAATATATACCAGATATTCCCCTCCACCCCTTCCACCTATTTAGTGTTGTGCTGAGATCTGAAAGCATTGCTTCTGACCCTACCAAACCTGTTTTTAGACAATGGAGTGTAATTAAGGAGGTGGGTAACTAGAAAAAAAGTTTAACCTTTGGGAAGTCACATCTTCCCCAACAGGGATTACATTTCTTTTTCTTTTATTATACCAGTATTCATGCCAATCCCACTGCATGATGGAAGCCTTTCTCTCCAGACTTAGCTTTGTATATTGGGTGGGGTTTTTTAAGAGGGAGTAGTTGGCTGTTTGTTTGTTTGATAATGTGGTATTAATCCAATCTGTGTATTTTTCCAAGTTGTATTTGACAGGAGCAGTCTACAGCTTGGATGGATCTGATAGCCTGAAGGAGACCATGCAAACTGGTGTTAGTTTTCCCCATCAGGTACGTGAATTGTGGTGGCTTCAAAATTCAAACCTGAAGCCGAATGACAAAAACCAGACCTTTAGAAAAAGATTACATTTGGTCTGGTTTCTTGTAAGCTGTAAAAGCACGCTAGCTCCTTGGGCTAGATTTTAGCCTGTTTCACGGGTGTCTTAATTCCTTGCCCACTAACTCTGGGTCCCACCTTGCCCTGCTGCCTTACTTTGACATGTTTATATTTGCAGAATGAAGATGGACCAAATGATGACGTGCAGCACGTTGGCATCACGGCCAAGAATGTTCCCAGTCAGGCCCAGGAAGCTGCAGAGAACCTGGGTGTTGAACTAGCTAGTTTACTTCTGAGCAAGGGAGCCAAGCATATCCTTAGCGTGGCAAGGCAACTGAATGATGCTCGCTGAACGTGAGGTGTGGCCAGCAGGAGTGCTACAACTCTAGCTACAACTCTCTGCAGCTACATCGTGATCCTCTGGAGGGATTTCAACGTTCAGACCGGTCTTACCTGATGTTTGGGTGCAAAACAACCTGAAATATTAACTAACTTGAGTAGTTTCTGCTCTTCAGAGTTTTCATCCCTCTCCACATTTCTCTAAATTGTTAAGTGTTCCTTTGAACTATTTTCAACAATTTTTGTAGCTAGGAAGCTAAAAGCAAAAATTAAAAATATAAGTCTTTAAGTGTTCAATTCGATTTAGGAGCGAAGTGCTCATTAGGTTGTAATTCGAGACTCAGCTGTGCTGGTACTAAAATGCCGTACTATGCTGAGTGCTTTCAAGAGTCATTACGTGGGCCTTTTCACTCACTGGATCACTGAAAGCTCTTCTTAGGTTCCCGATACCAAGTTCCTTCTATTGAGGTAGCAGAGATGCTACATTCACTCTTGATTTTACCTAAGGTGGATTAAGTTTGCATTTATTAGGTAAATTCAGACTTGCCAATTGGCCAGTATTAAATTAGGGAGCAAACAGCCATTTTAGTTTTCCTTGTGTGTTCGTCCTCAAAGGTCACGAGAGCCAGCGGAAGCCCAAATTTCAGTTACTGCGGCTCCCTGCGCTTGCTACTCGGTCACCATCCTCTCAGCAGGGTTCGAGTATTACAGTGCCTCGTAGAAACACTGAAACGTATCGGGGTCCCGTTTTGTAAATGAAGCGGTTTTATTTTCTAGGCAACGTCCCCCGAATGTAACGGATGTAAATAACAACTAAATTACGGGTCCTTACGGAGCAGCTCCCGTGTTCAGTGTTTGGCCTCGGGCCCGTTCCTGCCCGCCCCCCTCCGCCCCGGCCGGCCACGCCTTTCGTCCCCTTCCCGCCTCCCCCCCCTCCTGCTCCCCGGATCGCAGCTCTCCCGGTGATCAATGGGGTGGCCCTGAAAAGGGCCTTTGTGTGGTGCCGGGAGGGCCGGCCGACCTAGTACTCCTGCGACTGCTGCCCGCTGCCTTTCTTGCCTGCCTTGGCGGGGCCCGTGCCACCACCACCCGTCTTCTTGGGCAGCAGCACGGCCTGGATGTTGGGCAGGACGCCGCCCTGCGCAATTGTAACGCCGCCCAACAGCTTGTTCAGCTCCTCGTCGTTGCGCACCGCTAGCTGCAGGTGACGGGGGATGATGCGCGTCTTCTTGTTGTCGCGTGCCGCGTTGCCCGCGAGCTCCAGGATCTCAGCCGTCAGGTACTCGAGCACGGCCGCCAGGTACACGGGCGCACCAGCCCCGACCCGCTCCGCGTAGTGCCCGCGCCGCAGCAGGCGGTGAACGCGCCCGACGGGGAACTGTAGCCCGGCCCGGGACGAGCGAGACTTGGCCTTAGCGCGGGCCTTACCGCCGCTCTTGCCACGGCCGGACATGGCGTCTCGCTGCGCTGCTGAACCACGACCCGCTCCGGCCGCTGCGATGAAGTGTGGCTGGAGATGCCGCGCCCGGGATTTTTATAACCTCCCGCCAAGTAGGTTTCAGCTCATTGGACAGCGCCACCCTCCTTAGCTATTGGTGCGTCTGCCGGAAGAAGCTTCTTGCTGACTGGTCGCCTGTGTGATGCCGCCGCGTCTGCCCTGACTGTATTGGCGACGGGGCCTAGCCAGTCAGCGAGCGGGGCGCCAAATTTAAACCACGCCGAGGCTCTTTGGGGGGTGTTGTCGCTTCGTCTCTGGCCCTCAGCGAGCATGCGCGATGCGGGTTCGCTCGCTCAGGGGGAGCTGCCTGTCCCGCAGACCCCTTCGTGCGTCCTGTCCGGCCGCACGGTGCTTCCTTATAGCAGGTGGTAACTCTGCAAGGTCGGTTCTGTGTAAGGAGCTTTGGCTGTGTCACCTCTCAGGTTCCGACGTGAGTAAAGGCTGGTCATGGTAAACCAAAGGGGCGAAGGAGTGACTATATATTGGTCACGCGATCCCCTAACCGGCACGACGCTGCGCCCCCTGGGCTTCTCCCAGAGCTGAGGGGTGGAATCAGCCCCTGGGCGCGGTCCCGCTTCTGGGCGTGGCTTCCATCCAGAGTGAGGGTGAGGGGCTCCTGGGTCGCCTACAGACTGAGAGGTATCCCTGCCTGGAGGGGCATTTGCCTTAGGGTGGCGCATGGCGGAAGAGCATTTGGGGACGTGAAAACCTACCATGAGTATGTGTTAATGAATATACTCTACTAGTAGACTTACAAACTGATCGGCCGGAGAGGAGGAAGAGGATTCGGCCACTCGCACCATTCACGCTTGAGCGCTGTGCGTTTTCTGTGTTGATCGGTGCCGCTGGACACAGGCTTTTTAGCTGTCTGGCAATACATTCCAAGCGTTGTTATTAGCTGGACTTGGGTGTGTGGAAGTGCGGTGCCCTTGCATCTATTATGGTACTTGACCTGGCACTTTTTACTCTCAACCACCTCAGCATCCCTTTTACTGCTGTTTCATTATTGCACTTTTGACTATGATTACTCTTGCAGACTCTATAACCTGGTACTCCAATGGTCTTAGTTCCACATTAATCTAAGGGTGTTACAGACACTCTGTTAAGACAAGGACACGGTGATCCTTACTCTGCTAGCCTGTTCCAGAAGTGTCCTCTTGCAAGGAGGAAAGTAGATGATAAAGATGTTCAGAATTAAAAGCTCATCAGCAGGAACATTCCCAGTAGCCATAAAAAGAGGGGAGTCTACTACAGAAATGATGAGCTGCCTAACAGGTTGGAAAGCTAGAGATGGATCATGTAATCTAGTTTCACTGAATGCCAATATTATCGAGGCAAAGCACTGCAGGGGAGGGGGTACCGTGAATTATTTTATTCTTGGAATGCTCTGAGTTTTGAGTATGGTTTATAACCTGTCATTCTATGTCCATGAACCAAAAACAGGATTGGAGAAGCCAGGAGTGGAGTCTGGTTTACTTATTCAGCTCTACAGAGTCCCACAGAAAGTTGCTGTTTTCTCTCTTGGTGAACAGTAATGTCTTTGTTAGTGCCGTCATTTGCTTCCCCTCTAAAAGGTATTCCTAGTAACAATGATGTCCAAGTAGCAGTGATTTTTTTTTTTTTTATCAGCAGAATTGGATGAAAGCCTTTGGTTCACAAAAAACCCCGGTTCAAGACTAGCCCACGCAAAGCAGTCGCTTGCGTTTTGACAAGTATTCTCAGGTTCTCAGAGGGCTGGAGTAAGATCAGTTGAATTATGCGGTCGAGCAATTCGAGAAAATGGACTGGCAGATAGAACTCTTTCCCTTGCTCCCGACAGTCCACTCAGACATCATAGAACAAGCGCACTAGTTGGTACCGGATCGAAAATGCAATTGTGCTGCCAAGGACCTAGGCAAAAATCAGACACATAACAGAAACATTATACTGTTGCATGGTTTACAGGCTATCAGATTCCTTCTTTCCATATGGGTTTGCTAAGCTTTCCGGCATACCTCGTTTTATAAAACAGCAACAAAAAGGCTACATTTTTTTAGGTATAGAAAGATAAACGGCAGAAGTCTATCCAAAGACCTAATTTCTTTCTCTGAGGATTCTAGGTGTCAGTGGGGGATTTCTTCACGTGCCTGCACGCAGTCACATTCTGAGAACATGTGGATGAGACGAACCTTTGCGATAACTCCTTCCCCCTTAAGGAGTCTATATTGTAATGTAAACCCCATGGTTTGTACTGGAAAATACCTTATGTCAAAGCTGAAATTCAGCATCTTTATGATAAGGTGCTGTCAGGACTTCTCTGCTGTGACTGGGATCGAGATAAGTGCTGTGTACTTCCCGTCTTCTCCCATCCCCAATGTCATCTGCCTGAGCCCTGTTCAACTGACTTTCACTGGAATTCCTTCCTCCCAAATCAGAATTTGGCTAAGTGTCTTTCTCCTAGTAAGAATCTCTTATCTTAAATCTGAAGATGAAAAAAGGATTTTACTGTGGGCAATTAACCAATGCAGGCCTTTCCAACAGAGGTGTTTCTACTATACTATGGTCCAGATACTATATGTATATATGTATATATACACATATATGCTCAAGATACTCATATGCAATACATGCTGAACAGAGGTAGTGGCAGTATCTGTGAAGCATATCCTTGTGCTCCAAGTGGCTTCAAAATGCTCCTGCACCCCGCTCAGACCGAGGGACTGCTGAGTCACGTGCCATGCTTACAGGAGTCCACTTGCCAGAGATAACTCTGAGAATTTGGTATGATCGAAAAACAGGCACATGCAAAAAGGCTGTACTGGGTCACAGCGACAAGGCACTCTGCTGTGCTCATGTTTTTCTTGCAACCGATGACTCGTGCCTTGGGGATCTTTTTAAGCTAACCTATGGAATTTGTTTTTATGAGCTCTCAATGAACAGGGAGGTGTGAATTTGTTTCCTCCTTGAGGCGTGTAAGCCTCTAATTCTCTCCAAGTTCACAGCTCGACTGCATCTTATGTGAAGAGCATGGTATTTTTCTTTCCCCTTAAAACTCTTGAGACTGACTTGGATCTGTTTTTATTGCAGAGTAAATCTTTCTACTGGAGGAACCCTTTGTCTGACCTGAATGAGTAGCAACAGGAGAGTGAGATTTCGCTCATGGGTGGGTCCGAGCAGCTTTATGACAAAATTAATAAGTGTCATATTATTGCATTCAGTGTATTCGCCATCTTCATCTGTTCCACTCCTCACATCAACTACATGCAAGATCTTGACTACCTGAGGAGAGAAATATTACACACTATTTCACTGGGGATGTTTGGTGCTCACCGGCCAATCTTGTTTAAGAGCTCTTTTGCTGTACCATTCCCTGAAATCCAGCTTGTGCTCTTACCGAAAAGATAGGACAGACTTATGATGGTCCTGGGGTACTTCTATGTGTGGTTATTCTGACAGACTGTTTATTAACACAATCGAGTGACCGTGAGGCACAGTAACACGGACTTTCTTCCGCATTTGAGCTAGGCAATAACTACCGAACCCAGAAGTTCAGCATTTTCTCCCATCCTGTTTATCTTGCATTTGACGACCGCCTCAAAATGCAGTTTTGAATTTTGAATGTTTTCCACATATTACCTTCAGAATGTTTGTTCCCAGGGCAGAGAGACTCTTAGTTTTGAATTTGGAGTAGCTCATCTCCAACTTCCCTGTACTAGGATTAAGCCTAAAAGAAATATTTAAAATTTAATCCAGATAAAACAAGGAGACAGAGAGATCGCTTTGTAAGCAGACTTATATCCACAGCTGAGAAAAAATCCAGCAGTGGAAGAAATAGGAATAATCTGGTGCATTTAACAACAGCTGCTGCTATTTAGACCCCCGGATGGGGCACAGGAGACTCCTTCCCACTGCACCCCCAATATATGCATAATGCTGTGTAGTTGAAATAATAAAACGGAAGAATCTAACATCTGCAGACACAATTGGTGACATGGCTTAGTGCTACAGAATGCTTGCTACTACAAAATCTTAGCAGATCCCCCTCTTGCAGCATTAAAAGCAGCCCGTGTCGATTTCTCTCGGTCTCGTATGTTAGAATCATCATGTTCTAACCTCGTTAAAAATCATTCTGTATCTAAGGGTCGGGCTGGTCAAAAAAGCTCACTTCTTTGAGAAACCTTTGCTATATGAGCTGACTGTAGCTGGCAGAGTGAGCTGCTGGTCTTTTAAACAGAAAACATACTTTGATGGCTTTTAAAAAGAGCATGTTCCACCACCTTTCTCAGCTGTTGTTGGAGTTAAAAGACGCAACCCGTGGTACCGCTATAGATCACTCGGTACATTACCTTGGTAGCCGGTGACGGGGACAAGGAATGACGTGGAAGAGTTGAGGCAATGAATAGAGGAAGTTGAGCACTTGTGGGATGAAAAAAAGCAGCATTGTTTTGCTGAAGTGTCCCAAGATCCCCACCACAGCAAAGGTCATGCCGGCAAAGTAGCAGAAGGTGTCCCCGACAAACACTCGGGATGGGTACCTGCAATCCACAGAGCAGAAAAGCAAAGGTCTGTCACGATTGCTGTGGCCATGAAAACGACTATAACCACCGAATGTACGCCCACATCACAGGTTAGGGGCCAATGGGGATCTGCAGCAGATCTACACAGTAAAAACAATTGTAGGTATTTATTCTAAGAACTGTGGGACTGCAACCCACCGCCTCACTTGCAGAGAATACGATATGAAAAGACAGCCGGTGAGGCACAGGAGACAGTCTATTCTGTGTGTTTGGGTGAGCTGGTGTGACCGCAATTGTTCTAATAAAAAGAAAAGCTACCGCTTCACCAATGCTTTGTGTTCTTGGTTCTGGCAAGAAGCCTGTCTACACTCCAGCATCCCACCTGCACGTTGTTAAGTGGTTTTGTACGTTTGAAAAGGGAGAAACTGGAGGGAAAGGATGCTTCCAAACAAACTCTGAACGTCCATCCTCTTACCAGTTGTGGTAAAATAGTCCCAGCGTGGTAAAAAAAAAGGGAATCATGAAGTAGAGAGAAAAAATGTGATCATCTCGATAATCCCCTATAGAAAAAAGAAAAACATGTGTTTGTGATAAGACAGGACTAGTTAGTTAGTTAGTTAGCTAGTTAACTAGATGGTTAATTTTTAGTGATACCAGCTATTGTAATCTAGGATTCAATCTCCCTTTGCTTTTTCTGTCCACAAATGTTTGTTACTTTCCTTACCATTCAACTCTACAATATTGAATATGATAATGGAAGCAGCTATCACCAGCGATTGTCCCGCTTCAATTCCATTAATTCCGGCGAGAATGTTGATGGCATTAGTGCAGAACACTGCTAGCATACCCATGTACACGTAGTAGAGAATACCTGCAGATCAGAGCAAGCCAAATGCTTTAGTATTTGGAGGCGAAGCGGGCCCCAGATCAATTCAGTGAAGCTCTCACTTCCTGCTTTATACGACAACCTGTCACCTAACAATCCCAGTGAGTTTTGATAGCGGTAGCTTACAATTAGATTGCTTCCACCTTTATGAACTGGCCGTTATGTGTATGTGTACATACGGCACCGCGACCACAGCAAACTGCTGTGACACGGCGGCCAGCTGTCCCGCTCCATTTCTGTCCTTCTAACATCCTGGTGTCGGCAGCCGTACGCCACATGCACCTGCTACTCGTGCGTATTGCCCGTATCACAGGAAAATGATCGGCACCTATCTGTGCACAGCTAAACGTGTGCTGGGTTTCTGGATGTTCATTCCAGCCTAATATCTAGCAGGTGGAGTGCCACCCTCTTACTGGTTACTTAAGCAAATCCTTCGTCTGTTCCCTCAGCAGCACAAAGGGCTTCACGTGATCCCTTCCACTGATTGCTTGCCACGTGGATGAACGCTCCTGGTGATTCCTAACTTACCCAGGTCCAAGTGCATGCCCAGCAGCACCCGGAAGGGCTTAGGCACCACAATGGTCGTGTTCCCAAAGTTGGTGAAGTAAACCATGAGCAGTGGGAGGGAAGCCATGGTAGGAAGAAGCAGCTTGTGGCGCCAGCGCAGGTTCAGAACGTCATCTGCAAAGCCCAGGAAAATCATGCAGCAGATGGCAAGGAGCGAACCGATGAGCTCCACGAACTGCAGGACAGAGAACAGGACCCCGGTCACCGGTGGCCACTCCCTGCCCGTGCCTGCCACACTTGCGGCACTAGACGCGCCTCACCTCGTCGTGAGGAAAGGCCGCGCACTGCTCCTCCACGAAACATCTCAGGAAGGGCACGGGGATGAAGCAGAAGAGGATGATCAGGAACACGGCACCGCTGATCACGCCCTGTGCTTCGGGGCTAGAAGGAAGTCAGAGCGGGGAGTCAGCCGGGCCCGGGCCGGCGCCGGGGGGCAGTTCCTGGGGGCAGCGCTACTCACACGGGCCGCCGTGAGGTCTTGTTGAGGTCCTCCCCGAAGAGCCGCGCAGCGAGGAAGTGGTCCGTGAAAGCCGGGATCAGCGTGAGCGTGGCCGCGAAGCCCAGTAGCGACCCGCCGAGGTTGATGAGAAGAGGCACGGCGGGCCAGGCCGCCATGGCCGCGGCGGGCGCTGCCCCTGCCAAGGGCGCGGAGCGAGGCCGGGCGGGGGCGCTGCCCACCGTCTTCCCGACCGGGCGCTACAAGGGCGACGCCGGATGCGCGAGGTCCTCGCGGCCTATCGGGGGCAGGGGCGCCATCTTTGGCCCGGGCACAAGCTTCCTGCCGGCACGGACCTCTGCTCGGACGGCGGCCGGGATCAGTAGCGTTTTCGGCCGCGCTGAGCGCGTGTGGACGCGCCTGTCCCCGGCGCTAAGGTCCGCGGCGCTGCTTCTCCTCCGCGGGGCTCCTCCGAAATTCCGCGCCGGGAGTAGCGCTGGCCCCGGCCCGGGGAAGATCCTGCCACGGACTCCGCCCCTCAATGCCCGCAACCGCCATGGCCGCATTGGCCGCCTTCCTCTAACGTGTACGTCACTTCCTTCCCTGCGGGGAGCGGGTGAGCTCCGGTGGAGGGCGGCTTGCCGGGGCCGTGGCGGCGCTGAATGACCGGCCGCTCTGCCCGCCTCCCAGCCGGAACCGCCTTTGCCCAGGTCTGGGGAGCGGCCCTTGCGGGCGGCTGCCGACGAGCCCCGGCCAGCGTAGTCACCGCCGGCCGGCGGGAGGGGCGGGGGGAGCCAGGTTACCGGGGTGCAGAATGCGCGAAAGCGGAGAACGGAGCGGCCGTCGGGTTCGTTTCCCCACGTGTTTCCTCAGATGTTGGAAAAATTCAGTAAAATACCTTAGTGGAGATTTTCGGTTGTCAGGGAATCTGTAAGAACTCCTGGGCCCTCGTGGCATTTTTTGAGGTAGGGAGGGGAAGGCAGGATAGGCTCAGTGTCCATGAACAGTCCTGTTCATTCAGTTGTGAGTCGATAAGCACAAGGGAGAGGCAGCAGAACGTCCTGTAGCGGCAAGAAGCACTTTTACGTGCCCTGCACCTGTGTGGCAACCTGAAATGGTTTCTGATGGCTTTATCTGACGTTTCTGGTGGCTTTATGGCCACCTCAAGAGCAGTGTTGAGAGGCCACCTCTGCTCTGCTGTCTGTTGAACACGTGCAAAAATGAATTTGTAAACTTTAAATAAACTTTGCGGCGGTCACATGGTGCGGCTGGGGAGGAAGGCACAGCACAGAAGTGCAGGGGACCGTGTCCGGCCATATCCCCTGGAGCTGTAACACCAAGGAATCGCCACACGCCGGCCGTGGCTACTTTGGGTTCCGAGTGTCGGGAGGCGATCAAAACTCGCCTTGCTTGCCCTCCACAGCGAGAGTGGCACAATCGGGAGCAGACGAGCGGAAAGGTTCCATCTCGGTGGTGTGTCCCGCGTGCCTGGTGGGAACGGGGCAGTAACTCCCACCGGACAAGAGCGTGACGCGAGGAGAAAAGCGTCGTTAATCGGAGCTCGGAATAGCCGCTAGGGAGGTGGGCTTTCAGATCGCGGCTGTGCTCCTATTTCAGTCCCCCGGAAGAAAAGGCTCGCGGCAGCAGATGTGACCCGGCCGCGGAGTAGCGGGCGCCGGGTGCGCCGCGGCTCGGGCGGCCCCGCCGGGCCGCGGGAGGCGCACGCGCTCCGCCACACCGGAAGGAAGGAGGCGGCGGCGGGTGCGCGTGCGGTGCCGCGGGGCTGCGGCGGGGCCACGTGCGCCCGGTGCCGCGAGCGGGGCGGCACCGCAGCCCGCCCGCCATGCCCGCCGCGCCGCCGTGAGCCCCGCGCGCCGCGCCATGGGGCCGGACTTGGGCTGGGCCGCGCTGGTGCTGCTCTTCGCCGCCTCGCTGCTCACCGTGGCGGCCTGGCTCCTGCAGTACTGGCGGTCTGCGGCCCTGCGAGCGCCACGGCGGCGCGGGGCGGCGGCGGAGGAGGCTGGGGCCCGGGCGCTGCTCGCGGCGCTTCTCGCCCTCAGGTCTCTACGGGAGCAATGGCAGCGGGCTTGGGTGCGAGCTCTCAACAGCCAGGCGCGCCGGCACGGGGTATGGCGGGGCCCGACCGGGGGAGCGCGGGGAGCGGCAGCGAGGAGAGGCGGGCCCGCCCACCTGCTCTTTGTTCGCGAGTGCCGGGGCAGTCATCGCAACTTTGCTAACGTGTTGCAAGGCTGAATAACTTTTCCTTACATGTCCTGAGGAATTACTTCCTCGAGTGACCTCGGCGGCTGCTAAGTAAGAAGAGAATAGGGACTTAATAATGTTAAAATGCTAACTGCAATCGAGATTTTTGAAAAGGTAATACTCCCCGTGTCTTGTAAGAGCTCAGTACAGTATGAGGAAGTCAGTCTCAGGTTAACTACAGTCTTCTCTGTGTATTTCACCTTCTCAAAGACCACAGAGCGGGAGACTTGTTTTGGGCTGGATGTGTGTTAGGGTTTATTTGGTTTTATTTTTGTAATGAAGTTGCATAAAGGATAGTCCTGCCGTCTGCTGAGGTGTTGCTGAGGTCTCGATGTCTGTAGCATGGAGGTGGCAGCGCAGAGGCTCCTTTGCTTGAGAATAGTGTGGCTTCCTGCACCTCTGTCATGTCTTTTGATTGTTCTGGCCCTAAAATGCGATCACCTCGGGAAACGGTCACGTCCTAGTGCTCAGATTCCCTGCTTTCTTTGTCTCTCTCTTTTTGTCCCTTGCGAGCAGAGGGAATCTTTGAGGGCCAGGTTTTGTGGAGGGGTGCTCTCAAACTATTTATCTTGGTCTTATATTTCTTGAGAAGGGTTCTCTGTACAGAACTGGTCTTGAAATACAGGGAGATCCTCAAATAAAGATGAGGGATGCCTCCACAGTAGAGATAGTAATGTAAGAAACCATCAGAGAGCGGGAAAACAGGAACGAGTTGAGCACAGGAGCTGATGTACCATATGCCGAGGATGTGGATTTTGTTAATTGTTTATTGGGGGGGGGTGCAGGGGGTTTGTGTGTTTGTTTTCATTGCAGTGGTTTGGTATTCTTTTTCCTCAGAGCGGGATTAGCATATACAGGGGAGAGGGAGGGAGGGCACGAAGAAACAGCAAAGCTTCTTCAGTGGAGAAGGGATAACACGCTCAGCCTATGGTTGGCTGCTGTCCAGAACAATTTTCCGTCATCATTTGGTCGTACCTGTCTGAAATTTAGATAGAGTTTGTGAATTCAATCCTTAAATGGAGACCTTGTTTCCTTTGTCTGTATGGACAAGCCGAGGTGGGTAGAATTGCAATGGTTCTGGGGTGCTGACCAGATTTGTGGAAACAGACCCGAGTGTCTCTGGGGCCCCACATCATTCATCCTCTTTGAAACTGTCTTTTGACAGTTACTTTGACTACTGTGAACTAACAGAGTTTTGTCTTTGTAGAGCTCAGTGCAGATCACGTTTGAAGAGGGTCCTCAGTTACCACAAGCCGCAAATATAAGTTGCGTGACGTGCGAGGGACAGTCGGACCACAGCGTGGTAAGGCTTTGCTGTTTTGAATTGTTCATTGTGGGATTTCTCCATCGATGGTGTGTCCTACAGGGACTGCTGAGGCCTTTGTGATGGAGATGGTTGAACCAGGGAGGTTTTGGGTGAGGTCTGTTGAGTTTGGAGGCCTGTCTCCCGTCCAGAGGCTCTGGAGCTGCACATCAGTGAGCTGCGTGAGGGAAAATGTGTCGGTTGAGCCGGGGTGTATGAATGCTGAACCGAAACATCGGGGTCCTACAGTGGAGAGCAGAAGAGAGTTCCTGTCACCAGTTTGTCTTGACTGCCTCACGTGCAGGGTCTGAAGCGGCAGGTTTGCAGCGTGGAACTTGATGAGAGAGTTGCACGGCTGCCTCTTGCCGGGATATAAACTCATCTTTTCTCTCTAGGTGCTGTGCTGCCATCTGTCGGCCGAAGCTGTGAAATTCCCGGTCTCTGTTACTCAGCAGTCTCCGGCTGCCGTTTCTGTGGACACCTATCATGTCACTTTGGCCGTGCTGCAGGCTCAGGTAAGGGTTATGAGAAGTTAGATATCGACCTTACTTCTTCATCTAGTCCCACACTGAATGAGGAAGGAGGACCAGCCTCAGTGCAAATAAAGGTCTCGCTGGGCTGGAAGAAGCAGTGTGCTGTCACTGACACTTGGCGAGGTGGCAAATATTCCCCATCTGTGTGCCGAATCTTCTTTTCTGAGTCTTCATGTGCAGATTTAGGCTATGAAACGTAGCTGTAAGAAAATCCAGAGAGTTTTGAGACATGGCAGCATGCTATACTGTGTTTTTAAGTGGTTATTTAAGAAGCAAGAAGTCCAACGAGTTCAATTCCCCTCAGGGCATAATGGAAAGGGAAAGGTATGTCCTGTGCATATGTAAAAGTATGGTGTCCTGGTAGTCGGTGTGTAAAAGAAATCTATGGTGAGGAGTAGTTTGCTTGTCAGTTCCCCTTATTACATTCACAAGAGCACGATACAGCACGACATCGTGTGTTGAATATTGGAAATGCTTCTTCCAGCAAAGAAGCTCTGAAAACACAATGGGTGGTAACTCCGTAGTTGCTTCCCGTCTGGATTTGATTCTCTTGAATGTGGTTTTGTTTCCATCTTGACAAAGGACGTGATGCCGGAGATGGTATCTTGCTTGGAGGCGGTGTGCTCATATGTGCACCAAAAAAACCCCTAAAATAAGACGTGCCAAAATTAGAAGTAACTCAGTGGTAGCAGAAGCCAATCCTGCGCTGTTGCAGGTATTCTTGTGAAGTTTGCTCTGAAATGCTTTTGCTCTCAGAAGCCTTATCATAATTTTCAGCCTTCTTTTATCGAGTCATTCATTCCAGTTTGATTTTGTACTGCTGTGCTGTGGTCATTTTAACAGCTCCTCTCTCTCTTTAGCATTTAGTGTGCCTGCTGCCAATGCAGTTACAAGCAGCAACTGCTGTTGCTTTTCATCTCTGAGAGGTCACCTTTCTCACATCTCATCCAATTGCTCCCCTACTCACTGGCATTTTCTAGGTTTCCTTGTCTGCACCCGCTGAAGTTTTGGGTCAATTGTTCGCATGAGGAATTGTGTGCGGTATTCGAATTGAGGTCTCGCCGCTGCTGCGTTACGAGACGCTGTTTAGATGACTGCAGGCCTGCCTGTGTTTTGGAATACTTCAAGTACTATGTTCCAAATTGTGCCCTGTCAATTCTGCACACCTCTTGTTGGTGACTTACCTGGCTGCTGTGTCTCACATCTGTTGCTTTTGTCCGATGGCCTTCCGTGTTGTCGGTGAACCTCAACCTGGCAATTGAGAACTACGTTGAATTTCATTACCCTGTTTCAACTAGAGCTCTCAGGTCAGGGGATCTTCCTGTGCGGTTCTGCCTCTGTCTGTCACATTAACGGGTGCATCGGTGTGCAACTTCTCGATGGGATGGCGTACGGTCCGGTTTGTTGTTGCACACCGTCGGTAACCCGGATGAGTCTTCAACCTGAGGATCATCTCCTAGAGATGCATTGCTAATTTATAAATGGTTATGTTTACATTTGGCAATGGTTAATTGATGTAGCTCAGTAAATATTGTGTGTCAGGGCCCAACTGGGCACTTTTGGATTGTACCGCAGGCTTTTTCTTTGGTTAAAAAAAAAGACGGATCATTTTTCCCTTTGATGGTGTCTGGGCATCCGACAGCAGTGAGGAAGCCAGACCTCGCTACGGAGCGATGAGGCTTCTGCGGCTGCTTCATCCCATAGGCCCGGGAGCGCTTGTGTTCTTATATTCTGTTTTTTACCGTTGCACTGGCGTGAGGGCCTTTCAATCGCTGAATTTTGAGTGGGGTAAAAATCACCTAAAGTAAACAGAAACTGTTCCTGACTATGGATATTTGTTCTTGGCCAGTTGGAGATCCACTTGGAGGAGATACCGAAAGAGGGTCTCCTGGTGTCGTGGATGTTCAAGGACAGACCAGACCTGGACCTTTTGGTTCTTCCACGACTTGAGCTTCCTGAGGTGAGTGGCTAACAGTGGGTGGCTGACCTGGACTGGAAGAAGGGAGGAAGGAGCAGAAACCGCTAGAAGGCAGACCGCTGTGGAGAAAGGTTGGCGACTCACTGTCATGGCCCTTTAAGGCAGCGGAGTCGATTCTGTCACCCTGGAATCCACTAGCTTAGCTGTGTCAAAACAGCCTCCTCAGGAGGGCTGAAGTGATACCAAGTATCTATCGAAGGCTTTCTGTCCGTGTAGGTTCCTCCTGCAGGGTCATACTTAGAGCTGCAAAACAAGCTGGGTTGCCGCTTTTTCTTTGTGTGAGGTGCTGTTTGTCGTCGCTATGTTGGTTCGGTTTTGTTGGTTATGTTCCGTTGTGTTTTTTTAAAGAGATTATTACTATTTAAGGGGTTAGAGGTTTAAGGAATAGAATGTGAGTGTTCTTGCACTTTGGTGATCCAAATAGGTTGGTTGATTTGTTGTTTTATTGACAACCTTGTTACTTTATCTTGAGTAGATGTAGGAATTTGGCTGTTTTCCCTAAAGTGTGGTAGTACCATGTCTTGAGGTGGTGAGCACGTGACAAACTAAAAGCTGTATTGTAAAAATTTACACCAGATAGAGTACAGATGCAGAGGCTTAGTTTGTCTCATTTAGATAGCTTGCGTTTGCCTGCAGCTGCTACACAGAAGCTTTTGGCACTGACAGTGAGTATGGGATATGGGAAAGGTATCTGGTAGGTTATTACTGGGACAATGACTATGTAGCATACCAGAGGCTTGAGAGGCAGGCGGAGCTGTAAATGTATCCTTTTTTTTATTACTCTGCTGCATTTCCTCTCGATTTGCTGAGAGAAGGATGAAGGGCGAGCGGATCTGTCCACTATAAAGGATCTGATCGAGGATACCATTGTCAGCACACAGCCAGCCATGACGGTGAATCTGACGGCCTGTGCCACCGGAGCCAGTGCGGTAAGGCGTTCCGCTCGTGTCATTCTTGTGCCACAAATGAGGGCCCCGAGACGCTTCTGAGGGCTGAGGCTCAGGTGGGAATCCAAGGGTTGAGTCTTACGTGTGGGTGACAGCTGAACCCTGGCCCGCACTGTCACAGGAGTTAGGGTACTGCAACATGGTATTGCATAGGGATAATTAGAAATCGCTCTCGAGGGCAACTCCTTCTACATTTTTTCTCGGTTGTGTATGTAAGGCGCTGAACCGCCTGAGGTACATCTCTGTTTTGGCTGTCTGCCTTGCTCTGAACGCCAAGGCCCTGTCCAGGGCAGCCTTTGCAGGCACGGAACGGTCCACGGTTTGCCATCATCGGTTGACCATCTGGTAGGCAGCAAGCTTGTTCTTGCCTGTCGTCTTTTTTGTCTGCCTTAAACTTCCATTTGAAATAATGCAAAGGCCCACCGGAGGTCAATAGCTTGAGAAACCTGCAACATCTCTTGGCGGCTTTGAGGATATTCCCCCGTGTCGGTGCGAGGAGCTATTTAATAGATACAAGGACAATGCGTCTTGCTGCTGTCTGCTGGCGAGTGAACGATAAAGGTATCGGTCTCGCTCTCATCATTCTTCAGGTACCCAGCAATAAGTTGACTCGAGAGTCCCCGTCCAGAGTAGCAGCAGCCCCTCTGGGTTCTAAGCTGTTGCTCCGGAATCTTCGAGTGCTGAACTTGGGCTGCCAGGGGAAGGGAGGTAAGCATGAAAACATTGCCGGTCCACAGGGGCGAGCGTGCAGGTGGCGAGATTGGAGCGAGTGGATGTTTTGGGTGGGTTTGAATGGAAAAGAGGAGCATGTGCCTGTCAAACTGCAGCCTCTGGTTGATGAGTGCACGCATGCCCTCTGTCCCTCTGTCGCAGGAGTTGGGGAGATACGCTGCGTGGCAGAGCTAGACAGCCCCCGCAGCAGAAGTGGACAAGGCCGATGACAGTTGGTAGAGTCGGTGCTGGAGGCGAGATGGAGTGGAACGATGAGTTCTTTTTGTAAGTGTCTGCTCTCCTGGCCGGCACAGTGTAGGTGGACCGGCATAGTCTTTGGGTATCGTTCCGCGCTGCGGTAACCGATGCGCACAATGCAGAGCTGGGGTCTGCACCACGGGGCGGTGTCTGTGCTGCCCCTGCGGTGGGCTGCTGATTCCGGTGATCTGCCCTGGCTTGCATATATATTTCCCCCTTCCCTGGGTCATCTGTATTTTAACTGGCTGAGCGGAAACAGTGATTGTAGGAGTGGCAGGTGCAGTAGGGCTGTAGCATAAACAGCCTTCCATAGAGCTGGCCCTCTCAGCTTCTCCTGGCAGCCTACACAGCTCTGCAGGGTACACAAACCAGAGTTCTCATTTGTGTAGTTTGCTGCTCTAGTCATGTCCTCCGCAGCAGAGCATGCTACTGAAACTTAGGAGAGGGTGATGAGGTGTGTGATATTTAAAGGGAGAGAAGATACAGAATGAGGTTGTTTTCTCCATGGCCACTTAGGAAACAGTGCCTAACACCAGCCCATCTTCGGTTTCAACAGGGAGCTGGGACCGAGAAGCAAAGAACTGAAACTACAGGTGCTGGGGAACAGCGACGGAGGAGGAAGTGAGTATGGGTGGCCATAAGATGGGTTGTAAGATGGGGAGGCAAAAATGCCTAAGGGACTTACTGTGCTTGAAGCTCACAGTAGTTTTGTGTCAGTACAAGATCTGATGAATTCTGCAAAGGATTTTTCATATTTAGCATTATTTGAGCTTCTGACTGCGTGAAGTAACTCTGGGTTCTGTTCTTCTTACCAAAATGGTCTGTATCTGACCTTGAATCGGGAGGTTCCTTTGGTCTGCCCCTCTCCATTCGGAAGCGGGGAGTCACGCGGGATTTTCCCTCCTGTATGCACAGAGCTTTGCATAAGGCTCTTAACTATTCATTTGTACTCAATCGGGTACTAACTGCAGCATCTATTTTTGATGCAGGCCACACAATGGTCACCTTTTTAAGGGAGTTGATTGCTGGATTGTTAAAGAGGAGCAGAGGAGCGCTGCCTGCCCCTTCTCACTCTTGAATTTGGAAGTCAGTGGAGTTGTGGGGATCTGCTTTGTCAGCCCACAGGGCTGCTTCCTGAAAGCAGGGGTTGCCTTGGAAACATCTGAGGTGCTGAGGTCATGCAAAGCATTTCGTTTTTCCCTTTCCTTCTTGCAGATGTGCTGCTGGCGTATGCCACGCTTTTGATTGATTCTTTGGGCAAACAGCCATCTGGGAGACAGGTCTGCTCACTGGCTCCAGGAGCTGGACAGTCACTGGCAGCTGAAGCTACCATTACAGCGGAGGTGAGCTCACGACCCGACGAGCTCCGCACACACGCGCGTGCTTCGGAAACGTTCGCCGCGCGAGCCTCTAGCCAGGGACACGCGTGTTTGGCCCCGAGCTCGGCACGGAGGACTAGCGGATCCTTATGCAATGGAGGGGTGGGGGTCGCATGACCCTCGGTCCCTGAGCCTCCCCGTGTTGAATTGATACTGTATTAGGGATGGCTCCTCGGTGCCCAGAGCCCTAGCTATTGTCGCCCAAATATGCCTGCCTTTCCATCTGGGAAGAAGAGAGCTTCTCTGAGCGGTACTTTACTCTTTATAGCTGCTGTTCCAGGAGTTGCCTGCATCTTTGAATGCTCAGCACGCCACATCTCTGCGAACCAGCATCACCCCCACTAAGAAGGTGGAGATGGACCGGACCATCATGCCCGACGGTACCATCGTGACTACTGTCACCACAATTCAGTCTCGGCCCAAGGCAGACTGCAAACTGGGTGAGGCTGCGCCACAGCAGGTGTATCGTACAGGTGGCCGCTAACCGTAGCCCAGACTTAGGTGCGATATTCCCGTGGCTGCTGACAAAGACAGTAGCAAAACTGTTTAGCCATCACATCCGGTTATTGCAGGCTCACGTTTTACGTATTGCCTCCGGTGTGTGGGTCGGAACACAGGCATCCTTGCCGTTCCCTTAGCGTCTTTGCGGCTGGCTGGAAACTCTTGTGTAGCCCTAGGGAAGAGAATTGATGCAGTTCTGTTTTTGGGCGGTGGTGAGGGAGGGATGAGCCTCTCTCGCACCCTTTTGGTGGTGCGACGTCTAACGCGTATGCTGCCGCGTAACCTCCACGCGATGTCAGTCTAAGCGTTTAGCTGTGCTTTGTCTAATTTTCTTCACTGCTGAAGGAGTTATGCTGAACATACTGAATGTGGAGCCAAAAGCACGTTGATGTTGCTTACTAGGGGTTGTTGCCACTTGGGGTCTGGTGACCTGTTGTACTGGCAGAGGTTTTCCAGAGAAGCTGTAGCTTCCACATTCCTGGAAGTGTTCAAGAGCAGGCTGACTGGTTGCCCTGAGCAACCCAGTCCAGCAGCAGGCTGGTTGGAACTAAGGGGTCTTGAAGGTCCCTTCCAATCTAAAGCATTCTGTGATTCTGATTTTTTCCCGGTAGGCTTCTTACTGCTTTGTTTGCGCAAAGCCTTACAGAGCCAGCCTTGCAGGTTTTCCAGATGCTCGCTTAAGGCTTTTTGGGGTTGTGTGTAGGGGGCACAATACGATAGCATAGCTGTGCAAGCTTCGTCTCCACTCACTCTGTTGTCTCTTTTGCTGTGAAGATTCACCATCGAGGTCACCTTCCAAGGTGGAAGTGACTGAAAAGAAGACAACAGTGCTTTTGGAGACCGGCCGTCCTCCCGGCCACTCGCCCGGCGCTAGCCGTAAGTGCTGGGAAATTTGAGGCTCTTACTGAAGTAATTGTGTTCCTTAGCCTGTTTCAGAAAGTGGCAGTCTGAATGTGGTTCACTGACCTCATTTACATTTTCTGCTGCAGAGAATGTCCAAGTGCCTGAGTGAAGGTGGAGACAGAGAAGGCTGGTGGTGGGGTGGGGGCAGGCAATAGACATTCCCCTTGGACTGTCCAGTCAGTGACTAATGGCGTTTACTTGCTTGAGAAGAACTTTCTGGGCTATCTGAACCCAAAGAAGTCAGGGCTGTCATCGTATCTGGAATGGGGGCGCTGCAGCCGTTTTGACAGTTTGCTGCCAAAGCAAACTCTTGGGAGTCTTTTGAAGTCTCCCAAGCAGTGGGGTATTTTAATGATATGCCTCGTGGAAAATGAAAGTTTTTGGGTACCTGAAAAAGCCAATAGCTATCTATGCAGAGCTTCCTTCATTCGGTTTATTTGGACAAGCCTGTAGTAAACTACGTTCTCTATGTTTGCACGCATATAAGTTGCCTATGATGAGCATTGCGGTCAGCGAACAACCTTTTTCCTCTGACGAAGGTCGCTACTCCAAGCATCGGTATTTTTCTTGTGCTCAGGGGATAGCCGTACACCCAACGGCTTGGATCCGGTGGCTGAGACGGCAATCAGGCAACTAACCGAGACGAATAACAAGACCGCCAAGAAGACACCAACAAAACGTAGTACACTGATCATCTCAGGAGTGTCCAAGGTCTCTGGTAGTTAGGAGCCCCATTTCCAATTGGGGAGGTTGTTCTTAGGGATGCGTGCGTGAAATTAGCCCGTGCTGTAGGGACCGGTGCGGGAAGGTTCCGGCAAGGATGACCGGCTCATCAGAAACCTTTCGCTGCTTCCTAGTGAGCATTAAAAGGTATCTTACCAGTCTGCAGGGAAGCTGCCGGTGGGAGTTCACAACGGGCAGCCGGAGAAAGGGAGGTGGCCGCCATAACTGGTTTTGAACCTTGTGGAGTTCTCCTTGAACTCAGCTGTGGGAATGAGGGATGTGCAGCTGAATGCTTAGTAGTCGGCCACGTTCCAGTGTGTTTCATCAAAACAGTGACAATCGTGCATCGGTGCTATCTAGCACCGATGGTCTAAACTGCGCCACCCATATGTAGGTGTAGCTGGAAGCAGGGGGATGAATGCAATTCTTTTGATCCTGTCTTTGTGTCTGTCTGCCCTTCTAACCCTCCTTCAGGTACCTATTGGTCAAGATGAAATGGCTCTTTGTCTGGGTTACGCTGCATCCCTGGAGACCACGGCGTATGGGGACTCTGAGGCAGAGGGCATGGCCGAGCGGATGCACGACTCTACCGAATCGTCGAGGCCGCCGGAAGCGTCGCCACCGGGACAAAGGGACAGTCAGGAGCCAGATGAGACGACGCGATCAGACATCTCTGAAAGACCATCGGTGGAAGATGTCGAGTCTGAAACCGGCTCCACAGGAGCCCTTGAGACCAGGAGCTTGAAAGATCACAAAGGTACGGATGAGCTGTTACACAGTAGCTAACACGAGCCTGTAACATTAGCTGTACGTGAGGACAAAGTGACATCTGAGTTCCCCATTAGAGCCTGGGATCTGCAGCCACCTTTCAGCCTAGCAAAGAACAGCTTCTGATGGAGACTGGAAGAGTCTGCCTTTCTCTTGCATTTTCCACTGGAGTGGTTCCAAATGCCTTAATTTGTAGGTATCTGATTCCTGTAGCCTTTTCAGTTTCTGTGCTCTCTTCAATGGGGACCCTGTGCAGCCTGTGTATTCCAGAGAACCCCTTTTCTCTCCCCGGCCTCCAGGTTTGCAGACCGGGCACATGTCTGTAAATAAGGATTCCTCCTCTGGATTTGGCCACCCGTAGTGTGGAAATGGAGGCCGCCCGACCATGTGGATTATATGGGCCTCGATTGCGCTCCTTTCTCTGTTAGTATCGAAGCAGCTAGTGCCTCTGACCTGTCATACAAATGCAACTGTGTCCACACAAATGCACCTGTTTTAAGTAACAGAGTGGGCTTGCCTGCCCCGATGTATCTGCCGTCCTGGCTTTTCCACACATTTGTCAGTTAGGTAGATGGCGCACCTCAGTTTTTTCCCCTACCGACTTACGTAAAGAAATGCAAGTCCAGGTCGCTATCACTCAGAATATTAGAGTTGGACACATTTTGGGGAGTTGTATCCTGTTACAACCAGGTTTAGTTTCAGCTGCGGAGGCCCCTTTTTTGTACGTCAGCGGGCAGAAAGGTGTGCAACCCGGATTCTCGAGAGACCGGCGGATGGGGAAAAGAGGGAAAATAGGAGGCAAACCCACTTTGTAGGAAATTCTTTTGTAGTGTTATATGGCGTGCAGGTTTTGGATGTGTCTTTCTGATCCATTTGAGGTCGAGAGCAGTCGGCGTCCCCATCTTCCCCTGCTTGTGTGAGTCACGCCTCCAGACTGGGCGTGTCATGAAAATGCAGGCAGCTGTTCTGGGCACTTGATGACAAAGTTAATCTCTGTGCTCTTGAGAGAGGTTGCTCTGAGAGGCCTTTTCCCTCTTGTACGTTCCTCTCGGGGTCTTCAGATTCAGATGTTCTCTCTCGTTTTCCATTCATATGAGTCTTGGCTTTTATTTAAAATTCTGCACGCTTCCACTGAGTGGAGGATGTTGTGTAAAAGGAAGTTTATGCAGAGGGGACACGAGATGGAATATTTAGCGAGGCAGCTTGTTGGTGTCGCATTGTGTCACGAACCGAGACTTTGCCTTACATTTGGAGGCTGGGATTAGCCCACCTGCTGTGTATTTCTGCTGCTCAGTGCAGAAGATGACTGCTGCATATATGAGAATGGCTGGGTATGTTACTGTCCCCGAGACTCGCTGGTGCAGATTGCTATCATGGTTTCTCTCTCCTTCCTGTCTCTGCAGTTAGCTTTCTTCGGAGCAGTACCAAGCTCATCTTCCGGAGAAGGAGCAAGCAGAAGGAAGCGGGCCTGAGCCAGTCACACGATGACTTGTCCAATGTCACCGCCAATTCTGCTACCAGAAAGAAAACCGGTAGCTTCTCTCACCGCATCATCAAACGCTTCTCCTTCAAGTCTAAATCCAAACCCAAAGGTAATGACAATGTATCAGCAGACGAGAACTGAAGGAAGGAGAAGCCCATTGGAAAGATTTCTCAGAGATCGTTTTCTAGTCTCTTGTCTTCCCGCTCCACGGTATCTGTGACTTGCAGTCCCATTTTTCCAGCCTCAGCCGAGGGAAGACATCCCGGTGCTTCATGCCATTTGGGGAACGGCGGTGGCAAACCTGGGACTCAGGCCGCTCGGCCGCCTTGGCTTAGCCTTCTGAGATTGTTGCACCCCACTGTGCTCTCCCGGAATATCCAGGTGGCATGCTAATCCCTTTGGGGGTCCTGGGAACTGCAGAAGCGACTCCATCTGTGTAGTTGTCTGGCATCATCGGGTGCCTCGTGGAAATGGGGGGGCAGGTCTCTCAAGTGGCAGCCTTCAGAGTTAAAATTGAGAAACGACGGGGTTAGCTGCATTGTTGAGAAGCGTGGGATGTAGCCTCACTCAGCTCTTCCGGTGAGAGAGAATGATGCAGTGGCTGATGATCTAAACACTATTATTGCTTGTGCTTGGTGCAGAGGCTGTAACCTGAGGTGCTCTGCAGGGTGATGCATTCCTTGGCTGTGAGCTGTCAGAAGACAGCTGTTGGCTGTCAGACTTGCGGTCGTCCTTCTGGCTCTGGTGCCGCAACGGTCTGCGGTTCAGACAGTGCTGAGGAACCTGTGTTTACTGTGCTATGTTGGCGAAGGAGGGAGTCTCTAAGAAAAAGGATGTTTGAACCACTGCACAAGTTTTTGTAGGAGTCTGAGCCCTTGCAGGATCACCCGGTTGGTGCTGTCAGTTCTGCCACAGCGCGCAGCCACCGCGTGACACGGCACTCCTTCCGCGTCTGTGTTCTTCAACGGGGAAGGGGCTGCACTGAATGCATGCACCAGCTATTGGATGAGCAGATCCCTTACTCTCGGGTGTGGTCGGGGATGTTGCCAAAGGGCTGCCAGTCTGTCTTCCAGACCTGCAGAGCATCCGGTCTCCTCCTCTCACGGCTCTCGTGCCAAGGACTGGCACCGTGCTGGGGATGGGCGGCAAGGAATGAGGCACGGAATGTTGTGAAAGGCAGTCTGATGGGGAGCCTGAAGGCATGTGGCAGAAAGAGGCAAGAGTTTACATGTTTTCACTGATGAGTTTCCTCTAGCAGAAAGGACCTTTCTGGATTGCATTTGGTATTTTCTTTATTCTTGCAAACACCTTGATCCACCCTGTTCAAGCCGAGGGCATTTCTGTAGCGGGGATTTGCAGAGGTAGAGGCGTGCAGAGGAAATGGAGTCCTCATGCGGGAGTCTGTCCTAGCAAAACAGTTGTCCGGTCTCCCGGCCCTGAGCAAAGGCAACTCCCCTGGTTTTTCAAAGGCAGGAATGGTAACAAATCTGCCTCGTGGTGGAGGTGTGATTATTGGTGTGAGAAACAGTTCTTCTATCCTAATTTTCTCAGATAGAAAGGGAAGGTCACATAGGGTTTTGTTCTCCAGAAGATGCAAAGATGAAGTCTGTGGGAATTTCCCCCCATAGAATTGCTGCTTTAAGAAACTTCTTTTGTATTTAATCCTCACTTGTGCTTCTGGCTTGAGGACAGAAGAAATGGTATTTGAAATCTACTTTCCCAGTTTAACTTCTTCTGGATACCTGTGTACTCACCTTGGTGCTGCTGCAGGCTCTGTGGCATTTCATAATGCCTCGGACCGCAGAGCAGCCCCATGAATGGCACGGGCCACCGTGAAACTTTTTAAGCTCAAATGATCTGCAGTTGGCAGATTGTTGTCTCAGGGTAGGCTCACTATTTGCACCTTGTGTAATTGGTCCCTGACCAAATATATGGTGGAAGAGGAACAGCAGAGCAGTGGGCTTGAATGCATGGACGCTTCTGAAGGAGCTCAACCTGCATATGAGGGCCTGCATTTCAAATGCTGTGTTTTGCTACTGGCTGCACAAGCAGGAACAGGGACTTGTAAATGAAGCCAAAGTAGGCATTTTGTTGGGATTGTTTTGCGTTTTTGTTTGGTTTTGTTTGTTTGAAGGGTTTTTTGGTTTGTTGGGGTTTGTTTGCTTGTAGGTTTTGCAGGTTTTTTGGTTTGGTGGTTTTTTGGTTTGGTGGGTTTTTGGGGTTTTTTTGGGGTAAGGTTTATTTACTTTTTTTTTGGTTGTTTTTTTGGGGGGGGTTGTGTGGGTTTTTTGTTGTTTGTTTTTGTTGTTTGTGTGTTTGTTTGTTTGTTTTTCTATTTTGGCTGAACAGATATACTAGAATTTACCCATGCTGTGTGTTTTTACTTCTCTGTAGAAAATACATTTATGGTAGCTGTAAGCTGTAAGTATGCTTGTAAGTATATTTCTCTCTGGATATGTCTTCTCCCTATGCTTTGGCCAGGCTTTTTAAGTGTCCTGTCATCAAAAAAGCCCTCAGTGTTGGCCGATGAGAGATATCCTCTTGAGTTGTTGAAGAACAGGCACAGGAAAAAATTAAGGGAACCTCAAAACCTCAGTGTTCTGAGGGTGTCATCAGATTTAGTACGATGGATGCACCATGGATGTCTGAGGCCAGAGGGATCGGGTACACGAATGTGTATTTGCACATGCTTATAAGCAGAGCACACTCTGCTAATGCCTGTACCGGTAACGGTGCAAAGTGACTGAGGAAAACGGTGCCAATAGGTGGGACAGGAGATTGGCCCTACCAGCTTCCGTGGCATTCATAATCCATGTCTTGCACAGGCCTCTGCAGTGGCAGACTGGAGCAAGCAAGTCTGAGTCCTGGCTCTGCAAGCAGCCTCGTGCTGCTTACATAGTTGAAGGTTATGCGGTTTAGGCAGCCTGACTGAAATGGGGAAGAGCGAGGGAAGAGCGCTTGGGGGGAGAGCAAGTTCAGTGGATGGGAACGTAATGAAAAGTTCTTCAAAGTGATACGAGAGCACCACAGGCACATGGCGTTTGTAAACTAGAAGTGGGTGCACGGCAAGTATTTTTATTACTTTTTTGGCTTTAGCGATGCAATAGCTTCTCTTGGGTCATTGTTTGCTAAACATCCAGAGAAATATTTTCTGGGTAGCTGTGGAGATGGTCAAGTGTCAGGAGGGTTGTAGTTTATATGGGTTTGGTCTTTTTTCATTGTTCTCTCCACCGCACCTTCCCTACTGCAAGGTCAAGGTGAGCCTCAGGGTAGAGTAAGAGCCCCAGCGGCGGTCGAACTTGTGGCAAAGGTGTACCTATGATATCGCAGCTTCTTCTGCCGGCACGACTGCTGCACGTCACCTTTCCTCTCTTGCAAGGTACCGGACCAAATACCTGCACGGAATTTGAATTAGCACCCCTCCTTGTGTGTGCTCTTTTGTACTTTGATGCTTTCTGTCTGTCTGTGTGGATTATTTTGACCCCAGATTGTTTATTGAGGAAAGAATTGGAACTGTGTGGCTAATAATAAAATAAAACTACTTATGACTAAATGAAGTTCTTGCACTTTTGTAAATCTTGAAGAAGACTTGTATTGCTGTGTAATGGCTGAATCTGTTAACTTATTAAATGACATGAGAATAGAAACCTGAGTCTGACTTCATACCTGGTGTAGTGCTGTGACTTTCCCTCCAACCTGTCCCCGTCTCTTCGAAATTGTGCCACTCAAATGATGGCAAACTATATATATATTTGTATACCCAAGCAGGGGTGTGTAATTCCCTGAAGTATTTAAATGTAAGTGGGTAAACTGAGTTTCCTTTGCTCTAGGTTGGTGCATAGGAGAAATATTTGCAGTGGAGGAGAGGGTGAGTAGGGTATGAGAGAGGTTTGGTGGGGTTCCTCCAAAAAAGGGAGGCTACACCTCAAAATTGCTTGGATGTTTAGGGGGCGCGTTTGTGCAAAAAAATAGAAGAGACTGTAATTACCGAGGGGGAAGAAAAACAAACCATGATGTCCGCACCCCTGGATTGCAGCACTTTGTCCAACACTGAAGTGCAGGCATAGCAGGCCTACAGGGCATTTGGGAACAGCAGGGGTTTCTCCCCGTAGGTGTGAGCTCCACTGAGGCTGCAGCAGGGCCCATGTGCCAGTGGGGCTGTGGTTTGCAAAAGCCTTCATGTGCTCAGCAAAAATGCTGCAGTGCCCGGCTGTGCCACACATAGATGGGATCTTCTGCCTGCAAGGGACATCTGCTGTAGACTGGGTGTCTGCTGCCTGTCAGTCCACAGGCAGAGTTGGTGTGGGCTGGAGGCAAAGTCCTACATAAGCGACTGAACACAGAGGACCTACTTTGCAAGGGGGCATATCACACCTTTGGACGATTGACCATGAAGTTGCTCTCCAGGACCCCTGCGTGGCAGAGGATAAACAGCTCACACAGACACCTGTGTATGAGACACCCACTTGTGATATCTGCCCTGCAGCTCTCTCATACTTTTTGAAGCAGGGAAGTTAATACATGTAATTTGTGGAAGAGGGGAGTCAAAATATAAGAGATTCTCTTTAAAGCAATTTGGCACTTGTTTTATTTATATAGCCTCCTTCAGAAGGATTCTCTCTAGGCCCTTTACAATGCAAAAATAACTCCACCTGTCAAACATCCAGGAGGGTGGTTGCTGCTGCTGATGAGTGTGAATTCTGACACCGCTCGCACGGCAAATGGATTCCTTAAGGCTGTCTTTTTCTACCGAAATTATCTTTGTATCCTGAAGTTACAAGTCCAGTCACTCCACACAGGTATTTGTCGGATTCTCAGGCACACAGCTTGTCTGTTGCCCAGTCCCAGCTGGTGTGCAGGCTGATGGCTCACCTTCCCCATGCAGCTTTTTGGACAATAATATTCCCTTCTGTGCCTCAGGCAGAGCTCATTTATTTCTGCATTTGAGGAGGTGATGGGGGGGACAGGAAGCCAGCCGGGCCCTTTTTGCGTTCTGCACTCACTGGCGGAAAACTGGGCCGAGCGACCTGTAATAGAGGAACTGCAGAACAGAAGGTGTCAGGAAGTTTTATAGAAAGTCCTCCCACAGCAGCCTCCAAAGCAAAGTCTAGCTCCTGGAAACACAGCAGTGTCAGTAACTGCTGTGCTGGCTTGTGCCAGCAAGCTGTGCATGTTTTCTTTATTTATAGAGGACTGTACCTCAGCACAGCAAAGTCCACTAGTTACAATGAACTGTAGAAAGAAAAGTCTGCTCTCAAAATGTAAGATCTGATAGCAGCAAAGGAGCTGTAAAAGCAACATAAAAGCCATATGGATGTAAATAATTTATGGAACGAAATGGAAGTAAAATAGAGGGAATGAAAGCAAAGTGCCAGTGTAAAACTTTCCTCAGTAAACTCTGCCCATGTCCCATAGGGAGAAAGAGTGGTCCATTTCCTGACTAAGGCTGCAGAAAACATTTCCCAGTGACTGCTTCTATATGAGTGTGGACATTTAGTATGATGTAACGGAGCAGTTGTAATTCCCAGGACTGTGCTTTGCAAAGTAACAACGAGTTATCACTAAGTATGGAATCTAAGAGAAGAGAGGCTTCCCAACTTCCTTCATGTGCAGCTTCCTCTGCTTGGTAACAAGAAGGCAGAGAAGAGGGCAAGAACTTTGACCTGGGGTTTTGCCACCTGCCCCCCCCACTCCAAGGAGCAGCAGGTGCTTCAACCCGTACCCCGGTACCAAAAGTCTCATACAGGAGCGAGCTTCGCACATTCTTAACCCCAATACTACACAAAAGTCTGTTGTTTTTCTCACTTTTTTTTATAATGCATAAGACCCTAATTAGAGATCCCAGTAAGAGTCACATGAGTCCCGCTGATATCATTAGTAATCTTCCCCACCCTATTTAGTCCCATGTGGAATACTACTTAGCAATTAGCGAGGAATAATTCTGCAAGTTAGCAACAAATGATTCACAGGCAGGTATGCTGCTAAAACATGAAGCTGTATTTGTTACCTGCTTTCTGGCCTTTTGCTTGATGTAGCTGCGTTAAAAAATAAGGTATAGTCATTTCCCTGAAGAGTTTTCTTCTCTGTCAAGCCCTTTACTCACCATAAATGTAAGTCAGAGGAGCCAAAGAGCTGCATCTCCTCTGAGGGCTTTTAGAGCAGGTGGTATTTTCCTCCTCCCTTGTCTCAGGCCTGCTGGGAAGGAGATGTGGGCCCAGGCAGGGGTATATTAAGTACAGCCTTTGGCAAAGAGGTTCATTCCCTCTCTGGGATTCACAGGGGTCAGAGCTGTGCTCTCATTTCAGCAAAGGGGACCTTTGAGCTCGTGTCAGATTTTTTTCAGCAGGTGGTTTTGGCGCGTAAAGCAAGAGAGGCTTCAAAGACCCGGTGAGGAAGATAGCATTGAATACGGGGAGTATTTAAGGTGATGATTTTGGGTTGCACACTCAGGGTCGGTAAGGTGCTTTTGTAATTTTGATATTTAAGAAATTTTGTGATTTGTTGAAATTATCTCAGCCGATTGATCATATCATAAAAGGGACCTGGCTGATGTGAAAGATGACATCCAAAGCTGAGTCTTCCAGTAAGTAAGGTGAGGATTGTTCCAGAATGTTTTGGAGCGTAGGTGTGTGTATTTAGTTGTTTGTTGTATGTTTTTGGTGTGTGGTGTTGTTAGTTTGTTGTTGTTTTTGTTGTTTGTAGTAGGTGAGGTGTGTTGTTGTTTTTGTGTTGTGTTAGAAAACGGAAAGAAGTGTGCTTTTGAAGAGGTGAGGTTTGGTGTTGTTGCATGTTTGTAGGTGGAAAAAGCATTTCTGGCGCCTTCTGCCCCCTCCCGATTTTCGGCGCCCGCCGCAGGGCGGTATCCACGGAGGCCCAGCCCCTTCCGGGCGGTGCTATCCCCCCCCTGCGATGGGGGTAGGCGAGCCCGGCTGGCTCCCCGACCATGTGGCCATGACATGCCTTGCACACGCACGGGGTTAGTTTGCGGTGGGACTCGACCCCCGGGAAAGTCCAGCGATTCGGCTTAAGGCCATACCCACCGAGCCAGCGCAGCTCCCTAATTACGAGCTGGTTTTTTGGGGATATCTTCTTCGCCGCACCATGACGTCACCAAAGCCCTGCCCACCTGCCCGCCCCCGGCCCTGCGTCCGTCAGTATACTCCACCTACTGTTCCGCCCCTCGTCCCTCCCTTGGCCCCGCCCCTGTCGTCACTCGGCCCGGGCCAAAGCCACGCCTCTGGTAGTCTCCGCCCCCCGCCTCCTGACGTCACAGGGCTCGGACCGCAGCCGCGCCCCTGGTGCTCACCGCACCCCGCCCAAGACCCCGCCCCTCCGTGCCCCCTGACTCCGCCCAAACCTACGCCTGGCTCCGCCCACCCGTCGCTATGGCAACACTGGAGCAGAGGCATTTTCCCCAGCACTTTTACAGTTTTATTTTTTTCACAATTTTTGGAGCTCTTTTGCTATAGAATTTTACTAAGGTTCATTGCCTGATTTTTACACGCTTTCTCTCAACTGTATTACCAGAAATTACCATTCTTTCAAACCTTAGTGGGTCTTTTTACCACTTCTTGAAAACTCCAGAATTTACAATTCTTGAAAAACAAACACATTTTGGGGGATACTGCAGCACTAGCATACAGCTGTTTCTCACAGCTATGTCCATTTTGCCCACCTCTTTCTGCAGCATTTCCTAGGGGCTTCTACTATGTATTGCTGGGGTTTTTTTACTTGTTTCATGGGTGCATTCACTTGTGTTTGCATGTGTTACACGATCCTGTGCTTTTGCAAGGATCACTTCTTTAGTCTTGGTTTTTCTTTTTCCACCTCTACACTACTGCCATGTGTTTACTAGTGTCACCCAATCTGCAGAAAAAAACAGAAAAACTCTCCAACAACATTGTCATGTTACAGACTCAAGGCATTACTTTATTTTGTGGCCAGGATGTACCACAGAAATCATCTCATCCACCCGTAGCCCGGGTGCGCAGAGACAATCGTTCCAGGATACATAGCTTTTACTCCATTTTCCAGATATTGCGTACAGTAAAAATACACAGCAAAGCATTGGGTCAGCGTTCATTTCTCCGAAGTTGAGCAAACTCCCGATATTCACTCTCTCATTGGGCTCAAATCTCCTCGCCTCTGATGCCAATTACATTCATCATTCTGCAGTTTTTCTTTGCAGTCTTTTTCCTGGGCCAGGATGTCTTCAGCCCTGCTGGAGGTGCTCTGGGGTAGCTGTTTGTGATATCCATCATGTCTTCTTGAGAACCATAGCTTCCTGCTGGATGTTCTGTTCATAGTGCTTATCTTTCTGCTTATCTTTGGGGGTCACTCCCAATCTGTTGGCATGCTGACTTCACCACACCTCATCTGGCACAACATTGTCCTGGAAGAAACCTAAAATTCCTTTTCCCAGGGTAAACCCAAACAAAACCTTTGACTACAGTTACACAACATTTTTAACCTGATCTATTTTCCAACAGTAGCACTCAGTCACAACAATTTTCCTTCAGTAGCCTTTCATGCGCTTTTGTTTTCAACATCTTTTGGAACATAACGGATACCATCTTTCTCTTCTCTATGCATGGCACATCACCACAATATCCTCGCAGGGACCGGCGACTCTGGCAGCAGCTAAACACCACCATCTGGAAGAGAACACGACACACATGTCAGTCATTTCTGCACAGCTCTGCACACGTGCAAGTCCAACTGCCTCACGCCGTCTCTTCCTTGGCCTCCTACCCACCAGCTGCCTGCTTAAGTCCTGACCACGGGGGAGGGCTTCAGGCCTGCTCAGCAATGCGTGCACATTACAGTTTCACAGTGTTATACAATTTCTCATACAGGTGCATCATCCCTGACCCCACCCACATGTCATCCCACTGGAACCACCCATTCTAACAAACACCTTCCAATCATTCTCACCGCTTTGGAATATTTCCTTATGGCTCCCATCTGCAGGGCTTCTTCACACTTGCATACAGCAAAGGCTGCCTAACAGTGCACGCACTCCGTTCTCTGCAGAGTTTTCCAGCCTTTCTACAACCTCTCATTCCTATGTCTCAGACCTTCCCTCCCATTGACAGGCCTATCCATGTGCCTAGTGTTACAGCTTCTGCAGGGAATACCAGCCTTGTGCTTCAAAAATACCACACACAAATCTAACATTTCCTGGACCCTTACTACTTCATTTGTCCCTCTAGGTGCCCACCAAGCTCACATCACGCCGCCTAACCACTCTACCACCGGCCCCTTCCAGCCAGCCTTCTGCCAGGACTCCTGCCACACCACGGCCAAGTGGCACCTTCCCTTTTTTTCCACATGCACTTTTTCACAAATTCTTCCTCCCCTTTCAAGTGCTCTTACTAAATAGATGTCACTTCTGTCTTTCCTCTGCTTCCCTCCCCCCAAATATTTCCACCGAAACAGCACCTGCTTCTCAACTGGACCCTTGCCAACACATGTGACCTCTCACATCCTCCTGCATCTAACAAGGCAGCCACAGTTCTTTTTCCCATTGTCCATTGAACGTGTCCAGTATCTGTGGCCTCAGTCTGCTTTCAGTTTTGTGTCTCCCTTCCATCTCCTGTGGCTTCTTTCTTACCAAGGACTGTACAGCTCCATATACCTACCTTTCTTTCTCACAGCTGCAAACATGTTCTGCACCTGCCTGCATTGTAACAAATTCATCGCTTACCACTCGTAGCTGTCCAAACTCTAGCACCAAGCCTGTAAGCACACCTTGCACAGCTGTGTGTATGCACACATCACACCGGGCCACGTTCACAGCACTTTGTCCGTAACAACCCTGCCTATTTCCAATTTCTTTCCATCTTTACTACTAAATAAAAGCCCTTCTTCCTTCCCTGCCATTCCTGTCAATGCCTCAGCTGTGCTCACCTCACGTGCCCTCCTAATGTTTACAAGACTGCGATGAGAGCACATGAGGTGGAGCTTCTCTGCTAACTTACATATCTGTGCTTTGTTCTTACAGCTTCCCTCGCTGCAAGGAGTCCGCCTTTTTCAGATGACCACGACAACCCCGAGAGTGAGCACTGCCTTTGGCCTCTGCCCTCAGCAGGTGCTTCCACACAGCTCTGGCAGTAAGCATGCCACTGCAAGGCAGTGTGAGAAGGCAGACTCCCGATCGTGACCCATGTCTGCAAATGCAAATGTCACACTTCAGAAATGCCTTGCCATTTCACGGTCAGCTGCACATGGCAGCACGTCACAGAATAACCCAGCCCATGCTCACCATCCTCTCTGCACCCTGTGCCTGCAACTTCATGCACAGCGCAAGGACACCTTCTCTGTTGACACGACACCAGTCACTTTCACCATGCAACATCACGTACACTGCAAAAATATTGCTTACCGAACAGAACAAATTATCCTATTCCTTGCCACCCACCCTCCAAGGCCAGGCACCCTATTTACAATGCGAGGTCTGCTGCCATTCTAGCTACATCTCTGTGCCTTCCATAGTCCTGCACACAGCATATGGTGTGCCAGAACCTTTACTCTGTTCTAGCCCCCTGCCTCAGCTGCATTCCTTCCCACGTTCTGCTGTTCACGTTGTCCTACACATGTCGTCTGAACACTTCTTTCCCATGGGTGCAACACACCGGGGATCTCAACTGAACATCTGTGATCTTCCCAGGAGCTACAAACCGTGTCGTGTTTGCTTCTCAGCACTACATTCCTCCTGGTATGTCAACTCTGCCACTTTTGAAACACACCACGTATCTTCCCACAGCAATATACATAGGATAGCCAGAGCTGCACGCTCCAACAGGACACATTCTTCTGCATTTCTGCTTTTACAATCACACCAAATGCAAGCGGATGCAGCAGCCTTCCGACACAGGTAGCCCTGTGAAGCACACAAACACTTTTACTGAAACGTGCCCCTACATCTCCTTTTACTCCTCCTTTTCTCTGTTTTTCTCTCTCTCTTTCTCTACTTCTTGCTCTCTGCTTGTGTCTGTCATACCTCTTAAGAAACCAAAGTGAGAGAACACACTGCCTGAGGGTCTGCTTTGCACATGAATTCATTCTCAGGTGTTTATTGAGAAGTTTGTGATTTCCATCATAACTACTATCTCAACAGAATGGGCCACCGCATGAGTGGACTTACCTCACTTCCAGCCTGCTATCTTGCATTTCAAAGCCATTTCCTTTGCAGCAATTTCTGACTTTCAAGGAATCCTGCTTAGGGGAAAGAAATAAGAAAGGTTAGCTGGCTATTAGCTCTGCCGCACCGAGCCCGTCAACACACTTTGCATAATTTTGTGTACGCACACATCACACTAGGCCGTGTTCGTGGTAATTTCTGCACCGTAGCCTTGGCTACTTCTAAGTTTTCACCTTTACCACCACAGGAAACCAGTTTTTCCTACCCTGGCAATCCTGTCCATGCCTAACCCTCGCTCACCTAATGTGCCCTCCTCACATGTCTCATAGTGCACTGAGAGCATGTCAGGTAGAGCTTCTCTGCTAACTGACCTGTGCTCTGCTCTTCCAGCTTCACTTCCTGCAAGCACTCTGCCTCTCCAGATGACCACAATAGCATGGAGATCAAGCACTGCCTTTTGGCCTCTGCACTCAGCCCATACTTCCACACACCTCTAGCATTGACTATGCCATTGCAAGGCAGCGTGAGAAGGCAGACTTGTCATCAGGACCCATCTCTGCAAATGCAAATGTCACACTTCAGAAATGTCTTGCAATTTCAAGGTAAGCTGCATGTGGCACGTCACGTAGCAACCTACCCCACGCCCCTCTGCAACTTTGTGCACAGCACAAGGACACCTACGTTGACACAACAACACTCACTTTCACCATGCAACATTTTCTTCACTGTAAAACTATTGCTTACTGAACATAAAAAATTATCCTATTCTTTGCCACCTACCCAGCAAGGCCAGGCACCCGATTCACAAATCCATTCCTGCTGCCATGCACGGCTACGTCTCTGCGCCTTCCATAGTCCTGGCACCCAGTCTATCATGTGCTGCAACCCCTTAGTTGGTTCTAGCCACCTGCCTCAGCTGTATCTTTCCCATGCTCTGCCGTGCACGTTGTGCTACGCATGTCTTGTGAGCACTGGTTTCCCGTGTGTGCAACACACCGGGGATCTCAACTGAACATCTACGATCTTCCCAGGAACTACAAACCATGTTGTATTTGCTTCTCAGCACTACATACATACCTACTGCTATGTCAACTCTGCCACTTTTGAAACATAGCACATACCTTCCCACATCAATATACAGAGCTGCATGCTCCAACAGGACAGATTCTTCTGCATTTCTGCTTTCACAATCACACCAAGTGCCAGCAGATACAGCTCCACATGGATGCAGTGTCCTTGCGATACAGGCAGCCCTGTGAAATGCACAAATACTGTTACTGAAACCTTCACATGCCTGCACATCCCTATCACAGAGATAGGGATGTGCCTCAAGCCTCACCTCATTCTTTCCTCCAGCTTTTCCCACCCTCTTCTACAATCCATAACCCCCCCCCCACTGCCTCCTTCTGTGCCAATTCACATACTTCATCTTTCTCACCAACCCACTCCCAGGCTTTCTTGTTACATACTCATCATACTTCCTGACCCAAACATCCACGTACAATTCCATTCCAGGGATTGTCATCACACAGTCATCCTTCCTCTGCACCCAAACATCCATATACACCTCCATCCACCAGTCTCCCTCAAGACAGCTACTTTGCACTGACTGACAGTCAGCCACCTGATTACAAGCAGGGAAAGTTATTCCTCAGTCATCTCACCTTCTGCGACAGCTCAAAGCCTGCAGCTGCACTGCAAATTGTCCAAGCTTTAGCATGCAGCAGGCGAAGAGGATATGCTTGCAGGAAGCAGGTTTGTACACACTCTCCCCCAGCTCAGGGGGGGAACAGGAGGCCTTTGCCTACATGCTGTCATCTCTGCTCACAGGCCATAAACATCTATCCTCTTTGGCCCACCTGTGGAAAGCCTCACCCTGCCCCACATGCCATAACCCTGCCATTTTCATGTCACAGTTCCCTTACAGGGCCTTTCAATGCATTCCACACCCTCCGCAGGGCTAGGCCTTGCACCGCAGCACTGCATATACATCAACACATCTGGAGCCTGCTGCAATACCCTGACCCTGGTTTGCCAGGCGGACAGGCCTGGGCATTGGCCCATGCCTTCCGTGTATATTAACCCACCTCAGGATGCCCCTGGGACCCATGGACTGCTCACATTGCTTTGTCCCTGTCCCTTATACCTACTAACAAATGACAGGGAGAGGACACACTATCTGAGGATTGCCTTTGCACATTCATTTCTACACAGGTATTTATAGAGAGTGTCAGAAGTTCCATCAAAACCACTATCTACACACAGGAGGACACTGTAGGAGTGGATTTACCTCACTTCCAGCCTGCTGTCTTGCATTTCAAAGCCATTTCCATCGTAGCACTCTTTCTGTTCAGAACTGCAATTCTTTCCAGCACCTACCTCCCATGTCTTACACATGGCACTTACACCTCACAGGTCTCACAAGTACTGCACCCAGCCTGTCAACACACCCTGCACCATTATCTCGATGCACACACAGTATCTCCTTGCACTTCTCCCTTTCACTCTCAAATCTCTGCTTCAACATGTACAATAATACCTCAACTGCTCCACGTTTGCTTCTCAGCAATACATGCCTCCTGCTATGGCAACTCTAACACTTTTTAAAGACGACACATACCTTCCCATATGAACATCTGTAGGACAGGCAGAGCTGCATGCGCCACCAGGACAGATTCATCTCCATTTCTGCCTTCAGAATCACACCAAGTGCCAGCACATGCAGCTGCACATGGATGCAGCACCCTTTGAATACAGGCAGCCCTGTGAAACACACAAATACTGTCACTGAAACCTGTACATCCCCGCACATCCCTGTCGCCGAGACACTTCAAGCCTCATTCTTTCCTACAGCTTTTCCAACCCTCTTCTACAATCCATAACCCCCTCACTGCCTCCTTCTATGCCAATTGACATACTTCATCCTTCTCATCAACCCACTCCCAGGCTTTCTTGTTACATACTCATCATACTTCCTGACCCAAACATCCACGTACAATTCCATTCCAGGAATTGTCATCACATACTCATCATTTTTCTTCACCTAAAAATTCATACACACCTCCATCCACCAGTCTCCCTCAAGACAGCTACTTTACACTGACTGACAGACAGTCGGACAGCTGATCACATCCAGGGAAAATTATTCCTCAGTCATCTCACCTTCTGCGACAGCTCAAAGCCTGCAGCTGCACTCCAAATTGTCCAAGCCTCAGCATGCGGCAGGTGAGGAGGATACGCTTGCAGGAGGGAGGTTTGTACACACCGTCTCCCTCAGCTCAGGGGGAAACAGGAGGCCTTGGGATACATGTGGTAAGCTCTGGTCTCATGCAATACACAGCTATCCTCTTTGGCCCACCTGTGGAAAGCCTCACCTAGCCCCACATGACATAACCGTGCCATTTTCACGTGACAAGCACCTTACAGGCTGTTTCCATTCATTACGGACCCTGCACAGTGCTAGGCCACGTACTACAGCAGCGCATATAAAGCCAGAGATCTGGAGCCTGCTGCAACTCACCCACCCCACTTCCCCAGGGGGACAGGCCTGGGCACAGTCTCGTGGCTTCAGGGTCTATTAACTGACGTCACGATGCTGTGGTGACTCGTGCGGGGCTGATATAGCTTTGTCCCTGTCCCTGGCTGTGCAGCCATCTCTTCTTCCACTCCTCCTTTTCTCTCTTCTTCTCTTTCTCTCCTTGTGTCTCATACCTATGAGCAAATCAAAGTCAGAGGACACCCTGTGTGAAAGTCTCCTTTGCCTGTTAATTCCTTTTGAGGTGTTTATACAGACCCTTGTCATTTTCATGAAAACCAGCATGTATACACAACAGGCTACTGCATAACTGCAGTCACCTCACTTCCAGCCTGCTAGCTTGCATTTCAAAGCCATGTCCTTTGTAACGCTTTTTCCGGTCAGAACTGCAATCCTTCCCAGCACCTCCCTCTGATGTCTTACACACGTCGCTTACAACTCAGAGGTGTCACAGATACTGCACCGAGCTTGTAAATGCACCCCGCATATTTCTCTGTACGTGCAGACACTATCTCCTGGCATTTATCCGTCTCACTCCCACATCCCTGACCCACCATGTATGACACCTCAGGTGCTCCACGTTTGCTTCTCAGCAATACATACCTCCCGCTATGGCAACTCTGACGCTTTTTAAAGACGACACGTACCTGCCCATATCCACGTACAGAGGACAGCCACAGGTGAAGGCTCCAGCAGGACACTTTCTTCTCCCTGTCTGCCTTCACAATCACACCGAGTGCCAGCAGATGTAGCTCCACATGGAAGCAGTACCCCTGCAATAAAGGCAGCCCTGTGCAACACACAAATGCTGTCACTGAAACCTGCACATGCCTGCACACACCTGTCAGCAAGACACCTCACCACACCTTCTTTCCTGCAGCTTTTCCAACACTCTTATACAATCGATAACCCCCTCACTGCCCCTTTCTATGCCATTTCACACACTTGATTTTTCTCACTGACCCATGCATAGGCTTTGTTGTTACAGACTCAGAATACTTCCTGTCCGAAACATCTGCATACAATTCCATTCCAGGGATCGCTGTCACACACTCATAAATCTTCCTCAGCCAAATATCCATATACAACTCCATCCACAAGGCTCCATGCACACAGCTGCTTTGCACTGAGAGTCAGGCAGCTCGTTACACGCACGGAAAGTTATTCCTAGGTCATGCCACCTTCTGGGACAGGTGTGTACCCACTAAGACCAAAGCCAGCAGCTGTACTCCAAATCCTTGAGGCCTGAATATGCAGTGGGAGAAGAGGATATGCCTGCAGGAACCAGGTTTGTATCCACCGTCCCGCAGCTCATGGGGGAACGGGAGGCCTTCGGGTACACGCCGGAAACTCCGATCACAGGCCAGAACCATCTACTCTCCTCGGCCCAGCTGCGGAAAGCCTCCCCCAGCCCCACACGCCTCAGCCATGCCATTTTCACGTCACAGTTACCTAACAGCATTTCCTGAAGCACTGCACACTCTCTGCAGGCCTAGGCCTTGCACCACAGCACTGCATATGCATCAACAGATCTGGAGCCTGCTGTAAGACACTGACCCTGTTTTGCCAGGGGGACAGGCCTGGGCATCAGTGCACGCCTTCCCTGAAGGAATTAACCCATGTCACGATGCCCGCCGGTAACCACGGCCCGGTCATATGCTCTGTCCCTGTCCCGTTATGTGCCCCTACCTGTCCTTCCACTCCTCTTTTCCTCTCTTTTGTTCTCTCTCTCCCTCGTATCTACTAACAGGTGACAGTGACAGGGCACACTGTCTGAGTATCCCTTTTCCACATCATTTCCTTCACAGGTATTTATACAGGCTGATATAAGTTCCTTCATAAACAGTACCTGTGCAGAACAGGACGCCATAGGAGCGGACTCACCTTCCTTCCAGCCTGCTGTGTTGCATTTCAAAGCCATTCCCCTTGGAGCACTTTCTGAGTTTCAAGGAAACCTGCCTAGGAGAGAGACAGTGAAAACCTTAGCTGTCTGCTAGCTCTGCACACCGTTACCAGGCACTTTAACAGCGAGGAAGTGCCCAAACCAGTAAAAAATTATTTCATTCCTACCTCTGTGTGCCTACTTACAACCTTTGACAAATACAAACATTCCCTCAACCACTCCACTTACGTACAGCCCTTTTGGTTCTTACCTGCTCTGCTTTTTCAACCTTACTTTCAATGCTTTGCTCCTCATTTACAGGTTGTGCCACCGTCTTTTTTTGGTTCCATGCGCTTTTGGTTTGTTTGCTCAATGTCTTTTCCTTTTCCTCTACCATGTTGCCCTTATTTTTTTTTTTTTTTTTTTTTTAAGACCATGTGCCACCTTGGGCATATCTCTGTTCCTTAGCATCTGTGCTTCCTATATAAAAAAATATATATTATATGTATATATATAAATTTATAATATTTATTTTTCTTTCCATTATGGTTTTACATTACAAATATACTGTACATATAACATACATGTTATAGACAATGTATGTAATATACGAAATATATGTAATATATAATATATTGTATATCATATATATAAGCTGTATTATGTGTATGACATATTATATATATTAGATATATAGTATATTAAATTCACTATATACAAAGATGAGATATATCACATATATTTCATATACATATATAAAATATATCTTGTATATATCCAATATATGGAATATTACTATACATATTATGCATAGATATTATAAATTTAGATAAATATATCTAAGACTATTTATTTCTATAAATGTGTTTATTATGTATTTACTTGTATTTATTTATTTAGTATTTCATTTCCTATTTCTATTTTTATGCCCTTTTCAAGGGCTTGTTCCTGTTTTTTTTTTTTTTCTACTTGCCTTATGTTTTCAGTTCCAATTCCTGTTCCTTTTCTGTGTGTCCCCTTCCCTGTCATTTACACAGTGAAACATCACCCGGTGTTTCTCGGGGTGGTGCTGATAGGGCAACTGTCACCAGGTGTTCATGGGGGGGAAGTTCTCAGGCAATCGTCACCTGCTGCTTCTTGGGTTGCTGCTCATCAGGCAACCATCACCAGGTGTTTATGGGGGGGGAAGTTCTCAGGCAACCATCACCAGGTGTTTATGGGGGGGAAGTTCTCAGGCAACCGTCACCTGCTGCTTATTGGATTGCTGCTCACCAGGCAACCATCACCAGGTGTTTATGGGGGGGGAAGTTCTCAGGCAACCATCACCAGGTGTTTATGGGGGGGGAAGTTCTCAGGCAACCGTCACCTGCTGCTTATTGGATTGCTGCTCACCAGGCAACCATCACCAGGTGTTTCTGGGAGTGGTGCCACTCATCAGGTAACCATCGACAGGTTTTTATGGGGGCACTGCCCCTCATGAGGTAATCTTCTCCAGGTGTTTCTAGGGGTGGTGATGCTCATCAGCCGAACAGCTCGTTCATCTGTGTAAAAGTCCAAAAGCCATACACAGTGTTAGAAAAAATGCACTTTTCTGAAAGGACCAACTCTTGCCCAACTATTCCATCTCAAGCTCCTGCTAAATACAGCGAAAGGACCAGAGCCCACACAACAAGGCTCTGCACTCTCCCGTCGCGGCACCAGCTGCTCCACCTGCACAGTGTGCCGGTTCAGCCTCAAGCTGACTGCCCCAAACACTGGAACCACCCACGGCCCGTGGTGGCCAGCCGCTCCAATTCCCCTACTCCCTGGCTGTTCAATCATCCCCGAGGTTCCTGTATGTCTGTGCCACTCACTGTGGAGCGCCTGCCGTTTTCCAGCATCTCTTTCTTACCTGCCAAGGCGCCACGGTGGCCGGACAGCCCCCACGTCCGGCACCTAGTCCGTGCCGCAGGCACCCGAGCACCGGGGCCACGAGCGCCCAGGACCCGGTGCGGGGACGCGGGCGCCGCCGTCGGCGCCCCACCCCTCCCCTTCCCGGCGCGGGTATGCTGCCGCCAGCGCACCCCCCTTCCCGGAGTGGGGACGCAGCTGCGGCCAGCGTGTCCCGCCCCTCTCCTTCCCGGCGCGGGGACGCAGCTGCGGCTGGCACCCCACCTCTCCTTCCCAGCGTGGGGACGCTGCTGCCGCCACCAGCGTACCCTCTTTCCCGGCGCGGGGACGCAGCTGCGGCTGGCACCCCCTCTCTCCTTCCCGCGCGGGGATGCTGCCGTTGCCGTCGGACCCCCCCCTCCCCTCCCCGGAGATGCAGCCGTGGCCGGCGCCCCCCCACCTCTCTCCGGCCGCGGGCGTCGCCGTCCCCCCGGCCACTCGGGAGACCTCCACCGCTCTGGGTGCAACCGACCCCCCGCCTCCATCGCCCCCTCGACCGGGGTCGCCGCCGGCCTCACCTCCACTCCGCCGACGCTCCCCCGCCCCCGCCGCCGCTCCGGTGCCGCCTGCGCTCCGCTTGCCACCGCCGCCACCGCCGCCGCCGCCGCTCCGCCGCTGCCCCACCGCCGGCACTCGGCCGCGGAGCGCCGGCGGCGCTCGGCCGCCGCCGCCACCACCGCTCGGCCGCCGCCCCCGCCACCGCTCCGCCGCCGCCCCTGGCACTCGGTCGCGGAGCGCCGGAGGCGCTCGGCCGCCGCCGCCCCGCCGCCGCCCCGCCGCCGCCGCCGCTCCGCCGCTCCGCCGCCGCTCCGCCGCCGGCACTCGGCCGCGGAGCGCCGGCGGCGCTCGGCCGCCGCCGCCGCCGCCGCCGCCCCCCCCCCCCCACTCCCTCTGCTCCCCGCCGCACTCGCCGCGAGCACCGGCGGCGCTCGCCGCCGCCGCCGCCGCCGCCGCCGCCGCTCCGCCGCCGCTCCCGCCGCCGCTGCCACTTGCGCTCCCATACCATACGCCCCGCGGCTGGCACCGGGGGGCCCTTTTAGGGGCCCGGAGGGGAGGGGCGGGGCTGGGCGCCGAGGGGCGGGCCGGGGCGCCGAGGGGCGTGGCCGCCGTATGTCCAACGGCGCCGTTGCGTATCTCTGCACGCACGGATCCCGGTAGCCCCCCCCGTGCCGACCGCGCCACCGCACGCTTTCCCGGAATCCCGCAAAGCTCGCGAAACGCTCCGGTGGCCCTCTCGGCCTCCCCATTTCATTCATGCTGCACAGTACCTGCCTAAACCGCCTGAGAATACCCCACGGCCGCCATTTTGGAATGCGGCAAAAGCGCGCATGCTCGAGCGATGCCGACGCCATTTTGGTAGTCATCCGTACTGGGCATGCTCGAGCGATTCCGACGCCATTTTGGTAGTCGTCCGTACTGGGCATGCTCGAGCGATGCCGACGCCATTTTTGGTAGTCGCCTGTACTGGGCATGCTCGAGCGGTGCCGACGCCATTTTGGTAGTCATCTGTACTGGGCATGCTCGAGCGATGCCGACGCCATTTTGGTAGTCTTTTCCATGTTGGCCAATCCAAATTAAAAACCGATTTTCTGGATTTCGGGGGGCTTCCTCGCGCTGGCGGTCGGCGCGGGGGCATCGGCGACAGCCCGCGCGTCGCCCGCGGAGCACGCCTCGCGCCATCGCGGCTCCAGGAAGCGGCACGGCCGGCTCCGACCGCGCCCCTCCTAGAAATCCCATAAGGCATGTAAGTCGTCACTTCCCGCCCATTACAAGATGGCGCCCGCACCCCCGCGGCCGGCATGGCGGCCGAGGTTCGGGGGGTCCCCGGAGCGCGCCCCACAGGTCCGCGCGGGCGTCCGGGGCTTCGGTGCCGCCGTTCCGGCGGCACCACATCGGTACAGCGCGGGCGAGGGTGCGGGTATAGGGCAATGGGATCAGGTCTAGGGATCGGGGCTTAGAGGGTAGTGTAAAAGGGTTATAGTGAGGGTGAGGAAGAGGGTGGGATGAGGGTGAGGGAGCAAGGATAAGGGAACAGGACTAGGGATCAGGAATTGCCATTACAGTGAGGGTGAGATGAGGGTGAGATGAGGGTGAGGGAACAGGGACAAGGGATCAGGTGTAAGGGATCCAAGTTTAGGGTTATAGTGAGGGTGTAGATGAGGGTTGGATGAGGGTACAGGGACAAGGGATCAGGTGCGAGGGATCAGGGATTAGGGTTCCTACTAGGGGGTGCATTCAGGTGCGAGGGATCGGGATTAGGGTTCCTACTAGGGGGTGCGTTCAGGGGGCGTGGGCTAGGGTTGGGGTTGCAAAGGGGCTCAGGTGCAGTGACTAGGGGGCGTGGGCTAGGGTTGGGGTTGCTGGGGGGTGGGGTTAGGGTTGTTAGGGGGTGTGGTTAGGAGCAGGTGTGTCTAGGGTTATTAGGGTAATGAATTAGGGTGACTATGGTAATGAGGTTAATTAGTGTTGTTTTGGTAATTAGGGTAATTAAGGTAATTAGTGTAATTGGGTTAGTATGGTGATTAATTAGGGTAATTACTGTAATTAGGGTGATTACATTAATTAGGGTTGGGGTTAGGGTAATTAGGGTTAGGGTAATTAGGGTTAGGGTTAGGGTTAGGGGTTAGGGTTAGGGTTAGGGTTTGGGGTTAGGGTCAGGGTCAGGGTTAGGGTTAGGGTTAGGGTTAGGGTTAGGGTTAGGGTTAGGGGTTAGGGTTAGGGTTAGGGTTAGGGTTAGGGTTAGGGTTAGGGTTAGGGTTAGGGTTAGGGTTAGGGTTAGGTTAGGGTTAGGGTTAGGGTTAGGGTTAGGTTAGGTTAGGGTTAGGGTTAGGGTTAGGGTTAGGGTTAGGGTTAGGGTTAGGGTTAGGGTTAGGGTTAGGGTTAGGTTAGGGTTAGGGTTAGGGTTAGGGTTAGGGTTAGGGTTAGGGTTAGGGTTAGGTTAGGGTTAGGGTTAGGGTTAGGGTTAGGGTTAGGGTTAGGGTTAGGGTTAGGTTAGGGTTAGGTTAGGTTAGGTTAGGTTAGGGTTAGGGTTAGGTTAGGTTAGGGTTAGGGTTAGGGTTAGGGTTAGGTTAGGTTAGGGTTAGGGTTAGGTTAGGGTTAGGTTAGGTTAGGGTTAGGGTTAGGGTTAGGGTTAGGGTTAGGTTAGGTTAGGGTTAGGGTTAGGGTTAGGTTAGGGTTAGGGTTAGGGTTAGGGTTAGGGTTAGGGTTAGGGTTAGGGTTAGGGTTAGGTTAGGTTAGGGTTAGGGTTAGGTTAGGTTAGGGTTAGGGTTAGGTTAGGTTAGGGTTAGGGTTAGGGTTAGGGTTAGGGTTAGGGTTAGGGTTAGGTTAGGGTTAGGGTTAGGTTAGGGTTAGGGTTAGGGTTAGGGTTAGGGTTAGGTTAGGGTTAGGGTTAGGGTTAGGGTTAGGGTTAGGGTTAGGGTTAGGGTTAGGGTTAGGGTTAGGGTTAGGGTTAGGTTAGGGTTAGGGTTAGGTTAGGTTAGGGTTAGGGTTAGGGTTAGGGTTAGGGTTAGGGTTAGGGT